>OX388307.1:4627236-5827236 GCA_947579605.1 Athripsodes cinereus | reverse complement strand
TCGACCGACGGCATTTGGTGGAAGTTCATATTAATAATTCTTAACTTACATAACTTTTTAATTTTTAACATAACTTAACATTACTTTTGCCTGACGATGAGCTCTTCAAATGGCTCCGGCTCGCAAAATTGATAATGTCAACAGTGGAATAACAATATAACTTGTTTTACTAATATATAATTAATAAATGCAGTAAAACTTAAAACAGTTTGTTTGTTTATATGAATGAATGTTGGTTTATCAAAATAAACGTCCACTCAAACAATAAGAAAAAAGTCACAAAAATAATTAGTGATTTAGGAAGGTATTGGATGCCAAGCAGAATGCACATTTTATAAATTAAGGATATTATGCGTATTAGAAGTATAAAATAGCATGTTCTTTTTGTTTTTTTTCACGGCAATGCACCTGGAATCGAGTGAATTACGTCTAGATTTCATAATAAAATGTATTATACAAAACATAATTTATTAGGTTGCCATATAAGTTATCATAACACTCAATATCAATATATTTACACATTCATCATAATCGTTAAAATAACATTACGTTATAATGATTTGAAACAGTTATCTTAAAATATCCACGTCATATAATTATGAGATACAATTGCATGCAAATTTATGCTTATCTTAACAAACTTCTTGTTGTACAATATTGAAACGATATGATATTGTTAATATTATGAGTTTAAAACAAAACATGTAGCTACATATTATTCGTATTATCAACGCTACGTGCAACCGACTGACTGCAGTCCACACTAAGTCCTCGACAAACGATGTCCGTCATAATATCGTCTTTCCACTTCCATAAAGTAACAAGTTCAACATTTTTTTTTTTACATTTTTATTCTTGAACATGTAAAAGGCTCACGCCGTGGATTGTGAAATAAATTTTTATTAAATTGGCAATACACACAATGAATCAAAATAAAACAAATGTTTTATTCTACTGTTCGTTTTATTTACGAGAGAGACGAGACCGAACACCTGCCTTTTAGAGGACACTCGAAAACTTACGGAAAAGAGTGGGAGACCAATTTGAAAATTCCGATAGAAGTTTATTCATATATTGGGGGACAATTGTATTATGAAAACTCCGTATGACTTATTGTTTTTGTTAAAACACGATACAACTTAGTTGGTTATATTGTTTTATACAGAGCATAGTACAACATACAGAAGTACGATGCAATATGGGTCATGGAGTTATTAGTACTTATGTAAGTATTACGTACCTACTTATTATATAAATAAATTTGCATGAATGGTCGACCAAAGTCTTTTTTAATAAAACGTTTAATAAGTAATGCATAAAATTACATGGAAACATAACCTATATTTCGTTTTACAATACTTATTATTGATTTTATAATTACATACAAAGGTGACATTTTTCAAGGACTTGTCATTTTCAGAACGTGTGATATGTATAACACAAAAACGTAAAAAATAGATTCGTTTATAACCTTTAATCTCTCTATCTCTCTCTCTATCTATACCATCACGGCATATCCCACAAGTGGGGTAGCCAGCAGACCAGCTGCATATAAAACATGCAAGCTGTCCTCTCCGTGCCAACATAAAATCAAAACATTCAGGATGGGTGGCAAACCTCATCGCCGAATTTAAGATGTAAAATGTCTTATTTTTTCGAACACCTGCCTTTTACAGGACACTCGAAAACTTATGGAGAAGAGTGGGAGACCAATTCTTTACCGGGTGCTCCACGGGGTAAGGAGCACCCGGTAAAGTTTTTCGAAAGAAAGGTTGTGAGATATTGTCTCGAAGACTTCTGAAAACTACGTAGCATGGCCATGTGGAACAAATTCTCAAGCATGGCAGCGTGTTCAGCACGAGAAATCGGCGTGCACGTATGAAAGTTGAGGGAGCGAAAAAAGTATGTAAAAATATCATATTAATTTGGTGTTCCGTTCTCTTTGCCTATCCCACTTGAAATACAGCATGAGGATATAGTATATCATAATACTCGTCTGCCGCCCATCTTATATTATCTCAATTCTGATTTCACGAAAAGGATTACATATAAGTTCATTGCACGCAAATAAAGTTCAATTTCTATATATATATATATATATATACGATCAGATGGAGGCATATAAACGTGTTCTAATTATTGTACAGTTTTTCAATACATATAAACTAAACACAATATGTACAAAACTATGGCAAAAAAGTTTTTGCAAAAGTGGTCACCTACTTAGGAAAAACCTGATCAGGCACAAGAAGAAGTAGAAAACTTCTAAATATTACGCGATCAGGTTAAAACGCCGCGACGCTAGGCGTCTAATATTTAGTATGCACACTGTTCTTAATGTGACAGTTAGGGATACATATCATAAATAATATCTTCAAAACAAATGGATAGACAAATGGAATATGAACCTTAACAACGCTTTAAGATATAAAGCATGTGAACACTCGCTTGACAATAATAATTTTATGAACGGAAAGACAAGAACTTAAGGGGAAAGTAAACAGAAGACATAAGAGAAAAGGACGAATATAAAACTAAGCAGTAAATATTTCTATCACCGTCATATTTCATGTACTTTAAAATCGTCGTATTACTTGTTTTCATAAACTACTGGGTGAATGTGGAGGAGGCGAAAGAAATATTTAAGGATAGATCTATACGGCGTTCCGTTCTCTCTGCCAACCCCACCCGGGACACGGCGTGTACAATATTATCCCCATTTTCGCCAGTACATTTTTTTTTATTTGGTGATACCAGCTGATCAACGATAGGTTTACAAGAAAATGGAAGATCTGAATTTTTTTCTTGTAAAAATAAACAAAAATAAAATGATCAGATAAAAAAAAATGAAGACCTAATACAAGAGTGTCCTGACGTGAGAAGAATCTTTTCAAAAAAAAAAAACATGGATGTAGTAATGTGCCCAAAAAGGTGATTTATGTATAATTAATGGAAAAGTATATGTGAAAAAAAGATCTAGAGAAGCTGCTTAAAGCAAATGGATGAATGATAACTTTAATAATGATTTTTTTTAATTTCGGTCAACTAAACTTTTCAGAACTTTAAGTAGGAATAGTACTATTAAAGAATATAACACAAATTTTAATTTAAAGCAATTCAGCAATTTTGTGCTAAATTATTGATCTTTTTCAATTCCTTTCTTAATGTTATCGTATCGTTATCACAAGTAGAGTGATTGGGATTCTAAGTGTTTGAGTAAAACATGTGAAAATAACTTTTGTTTACTAATTAAAAATGTATTTCTGGCAGCACACAAGTAGAGTGATTGGGATTCTAAGTGTTTGAGTAAAACATGTGAAAATAACTTTTGTTTACTAATTAAAAATGTATTTCTGGCAGCACACAAGTAGAGTGATTGGGATTCTAAGTGTTTGAGTAAAACATGTGAAAATAACTTTTGTTTACTAATTAAAAATGTATTTCTGGCAGCACACAAGTAGAGTGATTGGGATTCTAAGTGTTTGAGTAAAACATGTGAAAATAACTTTTGTTTACTAATTAAAAATGTATTTCTGGCAGCAAAATTTGTTACATAAATTTGTAAAAAAGAAATAAAGAAATTCTTATTTCGGATTTGGAAAAGAAATCAAAACTTCTGCAGTAATACAAAAATTAATTAAGAAACAAATTATGGTAGTAATGAGCTTTGAATTTCAATTAAATTGTTTATTTCAATATTTGCGGAGTGAGTGATTTTGTGAATTTTCTAAAATTAGAATTCAATTGGTCAATCCGAGTTCCAAATATAGCCACAAGTATTTATAGAGGCGAACAATGAGTTTGTGACTCATCAAGAATAATGTGTATTTCTTATGTACCTACATGTCTTTTTTGTAATTAGCAAATGAAAAGTAAGTGAAAATGCTATAATTTTATCTAAAAAAAAACGTCTATAAAATCATTTTAACAACGATATGAATTATAATTTGGTTTGACATTTAAAAAATTACAAGTACCTATGTAAAAAACACAATCCACTGCCCAAGATCGAAAAGCTTTGCAAGCTTTTCTTTCGAAGGTCAAGTCTCTGTAAAGGCTATTCGGCTATATCAGATATTAGAAAGTAAGAGACAGTTGGAAACAGTGATTCAGAAATGAGTTGCTTTTCTGTTAAGTAAACTACCAATAGAGAGAAATGCTATGATGTAATGTGATAAATTATTTTAAATGTAGAAACATTTATGAAAACTTTAAAAAAGTAACAGAATGGCTTCCACCAACACACTCATAAATTCCAAAAATAGTCTTCAAAGGTTCAAAATTGTATACACCTTAACTTTTAAAAGAAAGTTCTGATTAATTCATAAAAAAACAGAAAGAAAGCAAATAGCTAAGAAATAAAATTACGGCGGCAATAGAAGCCATATATGAGAGTATGGTGTTATTGGAGTCATTATTTTAGTGTTTTTAGAGATGTTCATATTATTATTATTTCGTGGTGATGCTGGTTATGCATATATCATAATATGTTATGGTGGGTGCCAGAAGTGTTCAGTTGCCACCATAAAACATAACGAGTCAACTTGAATATTTGATGGGGTCGCGTTGTAACTACCATAGTATAAAAAGCAATGACGTGCCTTCCATACCTGCAAAAAAGCACTGCATGATGAAGTTTGAAGTGCGCAGTTAGCGCTCTTATTTGTGAGTCATGAGGTCCGTGGTTCGATTCCCCGCCAGGTCAAAATGTAAAAGAAAACGCTTTTTTCGAACTGTCTTGGATTTGGATGTTAGATATAGGCACATTTTTTAAGTTCATAATGTGTGTCACGATATACACGATTCATATATTTGTTTGAGACTTAATTGATCTTTGTAAATTGTTCATGTATAATATATTTGTGTTATATTTTAAGCCTTCGATGGCACGTACAAGAAACGTAAATGCATGCTTTAATAATTTATTTATTTATTAATTAATCAACGGCCTACTGGCCTTTTAAAAGTAAAGTTGGCACAATATATAAAACATAATACATTCAAAATCGCAACCAATAACAAAAATACTAATAAATACTTCAAAATTTTACAAATTAGCACGGACAGAAATATTGTGGAAAAAATGAACAACAACCTTGCAAACTTTCAGTGGTCCATCTTAGGCATCTTGAATTTCTACTACTTCTATCCAAATTACACTAAATAGTAAGAATATGATACATAAATAAATAATATTCATAACGAAAGCATGGTCAATATAAAAAGTCTAGTACCGCCACTGGCATAAAACATCTATGAAGTAATGATATATGCGAGGCTAGCGAATAGGGAATAATGTACACGAAAAATAACTACCGCATCTAGTAACAGGAGTTCTGTGTAGTAACTGCAATCAGAATACGACCACTGACAATAACGTCCGGTCAAAAAGATAACGAACAAAGCGTCGCAGGACTACTAATAAAAATAGCAGTCACTTAAAATAGCAGAAAATCGCAACAATTCAAAACTACTCTAAGGTGGAAAACAGCTCTAAAATACTAGTGAAAAATAGTTATTAATTTAGTGCGTTCGTAATTATGTAAAAATAATAATATTTGTTCACATGTTTCCATGGACAATTTATTTATTTATACATTCTTTTCCATACATTATTAAAAACAATTTTAAAAAGAAGCACATTTTTAATTTTTCATTTATTTATTCTCTACTATACATTGATTTCAATTTCATTTCAAAAGTGTATCAATTTTAAATACAATCAATATACAGATGATGAGTTAGTTGCAGAGGTGCGATTTATTCCAACGAACCCAAACCCATATTTAGAATTGGGGAAAACATAGGAAAAATAGTACTTTTTTTTTAACTCTAGACTAAGGTCTAATCTTTTAGACATGTTTCGGTTTGATAACACTGCATCATATTCTTTGAAAAATATTTGTCAAAAAATCGATCTGTGTGCATTGTCTTTACATGTTAATATGTTATGTCGTGGTGGTGTGAATGAATATTTATTCCTTGAACTTAGCCGGACTTATTCTAGTATTAAATAATAATAATCATATAAACTTATGCAGAGGTTTAAATAATTCATAACGAAGAAATATGAATATTTGAAGGATGAATGAATGAATGAATAATAACATAACTTTTGAAATGATGTAACGAGAATAAGAAAAAAAAAGACTGAATAATTCTTAGAGATACTAAAATATCGTCTTGAGCATAGACAACATTTCGTGGAAAACGGAATTGGGTGGAATTGTATATTAGTAGTGGCAATAGTACGGCCAAGTAGTTGGATTAAATATTTATCAAGTTGTGATGAATGATAGATGATATACTGCGGTATTTCTCGGGTCCTAATTTTAAAATGAAACTGATTATAATTATTGACAAACAAATTATGAGATGAGTGTTTTTTTATTCAGCTCATAGAGACACATGCAAAGAGTTTATTTATTTATTTAATGTCTTTAAGGACACAGTTTAACTTAATAAATATCAACATTCAAATCTCATCAACAAACAAACCAATCAAGGTCCCACAAATTACTAAAGCGTATGACGAACACGTTGCTAGCAAACAGTAACAATATGCATTTTTTTATTAGATTAAAAACAAAAATCATGATTATAATTTGTTAAAATGACATTGCAATCAAGATTCAAATAATTAAAAATCGTTGAAATTAAGACATTAACCGAATCTTTCTTTTTCAAATTAAATTTGCAAATATAAAGTAAAACACTAAAAAATAAATAAAGTAAAATGTACATTCAAATGTGAGTTGTCAAAAGATTCATAAAAGAAGAAGAAAAAAACATTGAACTGGTCAGGCCAACCCCCCAATGAAGCGTTGTGAATAGAATTCGTGTAAATATGTTACGATGGTTTGTCCACGTAAAGATGATAAAAAGGATATAATATTTATCTGAAAGAAGGGGGGGGAAAGCGTAGACATTCGAGGACCACGTGCCTTGATCACGAGGATCAATCTCTCAAGGACAGTCGTGTGTACAGCAAGAGTAATCGACGTGCGTTTATGAGATTTGTATGGATGTAGAAGGAGCGAAAGAAGTATTTATCGATATATTATTTATTTTATTTATTTATTTATACATAAATTCACGGCGTGAGCCTTTTACATGTTAAAATATAAAACAAAAACAAATATAATTCTCATTTACAACACAGTTGGAACAGAACAACAACTGGCGAAGAAAAAATACAATTGGAAATCAAACTATAACAATTATAAAATGAGTCAAAACAAAACAATTAGAAAAGTCAAAACATTGTGGTGAGAGTGTAAATGTCAACAAAGGTTTGGTAAATGTCAACAAAGGTTTGGTAAATGTCAAGAACAATTATTTTAATACAGTAAGGAGATGTCAAGTAGATAGAAGAAAAAAATTAATATATATGAATTGTAATAGATAATTAAAAGGTCAAAAAAATTTATAAATAATTCAGTAAGATGTCAGAAATTAAATAGGTATATATCAATTATATAATAAATTGTCACTAGTAGATGAAGGAACAATGATACAAATACAAAAATTCAAATTAATAGCCAAACATACTTCGAAATGCCCATTGTTAATTTATACATTAAAACAATTTATAATGTCATGTTTATATTTAGGTAAACTGTCAGCAAAAAATGTCTGTATTATCTCCTACCAGGTTCCCTAATCTATGAATTCTAACCATAGGAGAGAAAAATTAGTAATTATTCCTAGTGTTGTGTTCTTGAAATAACACTGTTTGTCTGATAATTCTGGTAGGTATGTTGAATTGAATCAGTTCAATTAATTCGGGACAATCTATTTCTCCATTGAGAAGCTTATGAAGAAAACAAAGATCAAACACTTTTCTGCGGTTTTCTAAGCTGAGTATTATATTATCTATAGTAGTTAATTATGGGTCTGTATTTATAATACTTATGTGCCTAAAAGGTGCATTTTGAAAGAAAAACTACCAGGCTATCAGGAGTTAAAAGAGCTTCTAAAGATAATTTTAGTCAACTGACAATATCTACTCAAAATATGTATGATTTAACAGCAGCAGCGTCTCAATAATTTTCACGCTGATTAAGCACACCCTTAATACAAATTTACTATCAAAAAAATATTTTTTAAAAATTAAGTTTATGAAAAAATATTCTATTGTTAAATACGACGATAATAAATATTATTTGAATAATAAAAGTAATACAAAAACCTACTTTGATAATAAAACAATACAAAACAATAAAATTTGTAAGTTAAAATCCTTATTACTACTTATTAAAAGAATTTGAAGGAAAGTTTATTTATTTGTAATTTTTTTAAAGATGTATCTGTGGTATTGTTATAAATCCAAATACAGCCTTATACACCTGTCAGAGTAAGCTTAAAACTTGTTTCGCGAGAGGGATGTTTGCTTTTTAAGATTTAAATAATGAAACGTGTTGTGTGAGACATGTGTTTGATGACAGTCATGTAAATTATAGTGAAACTGTTTTATACATTTTTTGAGCTTGTATGAAAAACACGCCACTGCTTAGCAAAATAAAAAAATTAATATACTTTTGCATGTAGAACAGTCATAAAAAATAATGTATAAATTTTATAGTCCACTGGACTATATTATGAACCACCACTGCAATTTTTTCTGGTAACGTCGAGCTATGAAAAAATAAAGGAAATGTCTCGCCGCTATAAAATATGACAATATACTTTTGACGAGTCGCATGATGCAATGAAAAATACCACATTTTTATGTTAAGTGCCAGAACGCTATCAAATATTGCTGGACAGGTGTGGTTTATCAGCGTTTAGCGAGTGTTAAAAAAGTGTGCAAATAAAATGGGCAGGCGGGTAATTTTTGACAAAAATATATATAAAAAATATGCATTACATTACACAATACATTAAAAAATATAATTGCATAGGCAATGGAGAGGTATCCAATTTTAAAGTTAACATTTTAATTAATATTTTTAATTTTTCGAATGCTTTTGTGATTAACACTGTTGAAATCTATATTTATTATAAATTTATGCAAAATAAAAGAAACATTGTACGAGTATTTTCCACTCAAATAACTGTATTTGGTTGTTAGTTATAAAGTTTTCAGAACTATTTGTTCCATCATTAGTAACAATACTAAACAAATTAATTTCAATATTCATATATTTATATTTTTTTACCTGATTAATGTTACACTGTTGATTCTACTCCTGGTTTTAATAAGTCTAACTGTTTTGTGTCTTTTTTTGAAAAATAAAACACCTGTATGTACATAAATTGTATTTATACTGAATTTTAACATGTCAAAGGATTAGGCTGTAGAAAAATGAAACATTGTGTTCCCGTTTTGTCTTCAGCTAACAAATTTATTCTTACTAATTACGCCATCAAACTATCGTCTTCGTTGAGTGATCAAGCTATCCTCTGCGTGTTAGGTCCCTCCAACATAGGTTATCATCACTCTTGGATAGGTCTCCATATCATGTGCTGATTGAAACAGCTTCTACTGTCAAAGTATACGTTCACATACGATATGCATACAGGCTTAAAATTAAGATTAAAAAAACGTCAAACATAATAAAAAAACACTGCAGTTAATACTTGCGGCACAAGCTTTAAGTTTAGTGTGAAAGGTGTATAAGGTTGTATTTGGGTTTATAACAAACCCAGATATATCTTTCTAAAAAAAATAATGTGATAAACAATCATAAAAATAATTTTAAAATACAGAATTTACACTTTTTTTGTTTTATACAAGTGTATGCGTTACAAACACGCCCAGCGCTTTTACCAATAAATCGGCATCATCAGGGCGATTGGATAATAAAAGCGCTAGGACTGGCTGTGGTATAGGTTGTATGCACTTTTGCAAAAAAAAACAGTGTTTTATTTATATTTTAAAATGTTGTTTAACAGTGCTAACACTAAGACATTAAATTCAATATTAAAAAAATATTGATTTTCATTAGTTACTAAGTAGTCAAACTATATTAAAATATTGTATAGAGTTTAAATTTCATTAAAAATTGTTTATGTTTGATAAAATAATATTCGATGTAAATAGCAGGAAAATTAAAAAAATATTTTGTAAAAATGTGCTAAACATTTTTAATATTTGAAGGGAAAATTTCATAATTTTTCAATATTTGTACCACTCTTATTCCTAGAAAACAATTTAAAGATTAAAAATTGCGGTTTTTTTTAAATGAAAAATAATATAACTCATACAAGTACAGACGAATTTTTCTTTGCGAACTTTCGAAAGCGAATTGTCATAAACTGAATAAAATACACTACAGTACATAACTTGATGTTTATCTTCGTTTATCTCTCTCACTCAAATTTTTTTTGGCAACCTGCCATTTGTCCTCGACGTGCCAATAAATTAATTGAGGCGTTCAGGATGGGTGGCATGTCTCGTGCGTTTAGGTGTGAAGAAAGTGTATTATTTGTTTATAGTCTGTCTACCATTTTTCGACAAACATATTTTGACAAACTGAGTAGCCACCGGACTAACTGCATTTAATGAATACACATAGCACAGAGCGGTATAAATAATTGATAATTCGAAGATGATAGAACTATACCACCAAGATATATGCCATAAATGGGGTAGTAAAAAACATGCAAACTGTCTTCTCTGTGCCAACAAAAAAAATGGCGCATAGAAGATGTTAAATATCTTATACATGACATTAAATGAAAACTTGTGTTTGAAAAGATGTACAAAAACTCAAGAAAAAATCTTAAACAATATTTTATCCCATGGGCTTGTATTTTTTATTTAAGTCTTTTTTTTTAAATTTCTAACAGGGTATCCGTAATTGACGTAATTCGATCGAGCGTTAAACAGGAGTCACCTGTATTTCACAAACATCTTAAAACACGATGTCTGTGTTGCTTGTTATTATGACTTGCGAGGAGAATTCTCTTGAGGATTAAAAATACATGTCAATGCGTCCCTCAAGAGACTGTACCGCAAGGATACTGCGCAAAAAGGAAGACTACAGGATCATTTTTAACGTCTTGTTTCCTATACTCTAAGTATGCTAGTGATGTAAGAAATGTAAAGGTGTATTTAAATTTGACCATTTGCGGATGCGGAAACAGCAGCGAATAACCGTATGTAATTCATATTCAACCGTTTCTCGTCATGTATGGTTTGTATTGCTGTACAGTTCTGAAACCTGGACCCAAAAATTAATAGAATGACTCGCTTGGAAGCATTTGAAATGTGGCTTCATAGAAGAATGCTTCGTATTCATTGGACTGAAAGGGTCACAAATGTAGAGGTGTTAAGAAGAGCTGGATTGGACAGAGAACTCGTGTTGGATGTCAAAGTGCGTAAGATCTAGTATCTGGGTCATATAATGCGCGGAAAAAAGTACCACATTTTGCGGTTGATTACAACAGACAAAATAGAGGGGACGTCGGGGGCTAGAAGAAGGTAGACATCATGGCTGCGCAATATACGAGACTGGACTGGAATGAGAGGTGTGGAAGAGTTGTTCCAGACAGCGCAGGACCGGAGAAGCCTATACCAGAGTGATTGCAAACTTCTTTATTTCATTTCTGATAAACTAAATAAAATATTATCAAAATGCGGATGCGGAGCTGAAGACATATCCGAACACTTGAGACTGCAAATATTTTTCACATCACTACTATGTACATAGGTAGTCGTATATGAAACCGCCTTACGTGTGCAGTCCTTATAATTTATTATCAGCCCGATATAATAATAATGTACTCGTACAATTTAGGTTCAAAAAACATAATGTTATACTTTTTCAATGAGGAACTAGCAAAATGTCTTTTTTACATACGTAAATTTATTGCCACGTGTGCCCCTTGTCCCAGTGGAATAGAGGTATTAGATAAAGATATTCGGGATATCTTCTATCAGTTTTTGTTTTTTATAATAATTTATCGTTTTAAAGTATTATTTGTACCAAATTGATAGCTTAGGCAACTATTTATGCAAATTAAAATATACCTTTTAACTATTATTCAACCATCGAAGAGAGAACCACCTCCACCCGGATATCTCGGATGTTGTGAACTCCTGTTTATTCGTATAATTAAATCAAATTTGTCCTCACTGGCGGGCCATTGGGTAGGCCTGAAGGGCCAACCGGCCAATACCGCCATCGTGGGGATCTTTTAAGCAACGCTCTCTCTTCAATGCCCCCTTCGAAAAATGTTTATTTAATAAACTATAAAATAATAAAAATTTAGTAAAAAGATACAGAACAGGACAAGCATAACACAAGTAATAAAACAGAAATAATTTCGAATAAATAAATGATATATACAAATTGGTGAGTTACAGAAAATTATTCAACTGATCAATAATCATAAATGTGCCAAGATTTGAGCTATGGAGCTGGATAGTGGATATTAACTTGAAAGCATGAGATTTATATTTCGAGCTTAGATACTAATCGCTCTTTTTCTGAATATTTTTGTAAGCAGTATTGTCAGTAAATTATTTCTTCTAATTAACATACAAGTCGTCATCTCCGCGTATATAAAAAAATACACATTTAGAATAAATGCATTCATCATCGCGTGATTGATTATATTATATTCGTCGGTAGCCTGGAGGTAGTCTCGGCTTCGTGAACAGGGGGTCTGTGGTTCGATCCCAGGTGCCGGCAAACTCCCCTTTCACGACACAAGTTTTAAGTAGCTTCCTGTGAAAGGTGTATAAGGTTGTATTTAGGTTTACAACAAAAACCCAGATATATCTTTAAAACAAGAAAAATCGTCGGTTGCATGGAGGTAGTCTCGGCCTCGTGATCCGTGGTTCAATCACAGGTGCCGGCAAACTCTCCTTTCACGAAACAAGCTTTGAGCTTTCTGGGAAAGGTGTATAAGGTTGTATTTGGGTTTATAACCAAACCCAAACATATTTTTTTTTTAAATATACAAATAAATGTGATATTTTACGAATACCTATCTTCAACAGGGCACTTGAAAACTTTACAGAAAAAAGTTGGAGGTCAAATCTCTACCGGGGACGGAAAAATTACGAAAATAAATATTTAAAACTATTACAGAATATACCTACTTACGGATGCTCAGTTTATTCAATGCATGATTAACTCATGGTGGGGTAGCCAATGGAACTCTTAACACTCACCTGTAAAAAAAAAGAATAAAAAATATTAGCATATAAAAATATGGAAATTTTCTAAGGATATCGTCATTGCACATCTAAAATGGCGTAAGTGCGAATATTTTTATTCAGGCAAGCTCTTAAAAAAACTGTTCATTAGGGCATCAAAATTGTGTTTGAAATGTTTATTAACGTGTGATATTATTCTTAAAAAATTTCATTTTAATATTTGATATAAAGTTAAAAACGGTTATAATGTCATAATAACCAGTTTATTCTAGAAATGTCAAAACATTTATAACATAAGCCATTTTAAATATGCAATGACGGTATGTTGATTTGGAAATGTTCCCAAAGTTTCATATCAGAAGCATCCCTTATTTCCAAATGGAACATAAATGTAAATATAAGGAGGGAAACAAAATGATGTATGTTATTCTGTTAATCTCTAATGGGCAAGGTGGAGAAGATAAACTCAATACAACCCTATATTTAATTTTATTTTCCCATCATTTACAACCCCGCAAAACCCCCAATTTTGTACATTACCCTGCAAGAAACACTTTAAAGACTCTGAATAGCTACATCTTTCATTTTATTTGTATTAAAAATTCTATATAATGCGTTATTATTTTCGAAAACATTTTTAGTTCAATAAATATCTTAACCCTTTTCACGCCGTGGGTAATTTCAAGTACCTACTGAAAACGTTTTATTTAGCACGTAAGTGAATTCGAAATAATGAAGTGCATTCATAGATACCGACATCTGAATTGTGAAGGGAACTCAGGTTTCTCAGAATTCGGCAATTAATTTTTAGAGAACAATCATAGCATTAAAAATAGCAAACAAAGAATTGGTCTCCCACACTTTTCCGTAAGTTTTCGTATGTCCTTTTAAAATCAGGTGTTCGGAAAAAATAAAGAAATTTTACATATTAAATTCAGCAATGAGTTTTGCCACCCCTTCTTAATGTCTTATTTTTTGTTGGCACAGAAAGGACAGTTTGCATGTTAATTGCACTCAGCTGGTCTGCTGGCTACCCTACTTGTGAGATATGTCGTGGTGGATAAGTAGTAGCATATTTTTAAGTATACTAACCATCCTAAATGTCTGAACATGGGACGAAGTGTTTGCTACATGCAATATGTCCACTGGTTACCTTACTTGCGGGAAATATCGTGACGGTACTTCATATGATGTATATATTTTTAACACAGTAATGAAGCAAAAAACAATATTATTTCTCAGACAGTTTACATAAATTCCTGATAAAACCGAGGTTACAAATTATAAGCGTGTTAAGCGATACAATACATAACATATAACATCGAATACAACAATATTCATAATTATTTTGTATCAAATTATAACACCATGTACGATCAGCCGCTAGAATTAATACCAATTCAGATATTACAAATAATACTAAGGTTCTATAAATTAACCCTTACAGGACCGTGAGGAATCCACAAGTAAGTTTTATTTATTAATGGATAATTTACGGCCATTTAGATATTATAAAGACACGTGTTATGCAATTTATATATAAATTAGTTAGGTACTTATATTATAAAATACAGATAATAGACACCACATAAAAAAAAAATCTTTTGCTAGCGTAGCCGTACAGGCGCACGAAAAAATTTATTTATAAAAATTCACCTGATTCGAAAATAATTTATAATTTGTGCTGAGTTTATTTAGATAACTTGTTAAATAACGTTTGTTTCTTCTGAGATCGCATTGGCCTTCAGCTGTAATGATCCTTGTAAGAATCGTCTTATTGTCAGTAATAATAATAATAAGACAGAATAATGTTTTCCTTTTGGAGTCCCTCATTGATGTGTTATTTATTTCCAAAGAATGGATTCCATTTTACGGTTACGATTTCTCTATTAAAGATTTATGACATCCATATTTTCTAAATAAAATTATTGTTTATTTTTATAACGATATTAGTGAATACAAAAATGGTTTCAACTTCATAGACTTTATAACATGTTCGATATCCTTATACAAATATATTTTCCGAGCAAACTTTTTAACACTTCAAATCTTAGGTAAGTAGGTACACATCCACATTATAACAACCATGATGCATCGTAGGTACTTCAATTTTCATATAAGTAATGGTAAAAAAATAAAAATAATTATTAGTAACCATAAATTAAGATCATCTTTGGGAATAAAAATTCCATTTGAAGTTAAAGGGTTAACAACTTACTGAGGGTGGAGGGCTCGAAATGATGATAATGATAATAATAATAATAAAGGGAGGAAGCGGGGTGAGAGGGTTTTTGGAAACAATAAAATAACGCCTGAAAAGGGTTGAAGATATTCTATAGTAGTCTATAATATAAAAGTGGTTGTAAACTTGTGACATGCGAGCCAGAAAGTCAAAGGTTATATTTTAGAGATTAATAACATCTCGCATTGCTTCGTGAGGTTCTCAAATAAGAATAGGACTCTCACCCTTTTTTACATTTTCAAGTGTACTGTTAAATCAAGTTTTCGTTTAACAACACGAGATCTAATATTTACAATTCAGCAATAGGGTATTCTTCCTACCATGAAAGTCTTATTTTTTTATTGGAACTGACATGCTTATTAATGTGGTTGATGTTCTTAATTTGTGGGTGAAACCGTGATGCTCCAACGCTCCTCTGTGAAGCACTCGGTAGAAACAAACGATTCTCAGATGATCAAGTCGCCTCATCCACGACTTTTGTGATGTTATCATTAGAACGAGTTTTAATATATGAAAGAAAGCCGTCTACCCCGTTTTTTCCTACGAACAAAATTACACTTCTGATTTTGGCTATCTGTAAATAACCTTAAAACCTTTCAGATATATTTTCACAATAATGATAAAATTTGTTTATTCCATCACAACCCAGTTTTTAATTTGTTTGATTAATATTTTTTTCTTTTCTTATAAATCTGAACTGTGATTTGATATGTAAATTTAACTCATGAAACTACCATATAAGGCTTAGAAAAGACAACGTCACCTAATTCGGTAGTGCCCCGGATGAGACTTGAACCCGCATACCAAACCTTGTCGCCAGGAGTGCTTTGTCCAATTAAGCTACCGGGCGACTTGCCGACGGCTCCGATATTCTCTCTTATTAACCCCGATGACAGCTTCATGTGCAGGTATTGTTCTAAGATACCTAGTATGTGATTTGATATATTTATTTATTAAAATATATAAATGGAACAAGACCATTAAAAACAATACAATGCAATTAGTTTACAATATGTAAACTATTTTTGTCGCCATCGCGGAGGGTAAGAACGAGGGGACAAATGGCAGAGGCCGACCAAGAGACGCGTATATTGACCAACTGAAGGGGGACATGAACTGTGGCTCATACGTAGAGCTGAAGACTGGCTGAGAATAGAGACGAATGGAGAAGAAAAACCAAACTCGTTGCAGACCAATCCAATGGATTGTAACTCATTATATATTACTGTATAGAGTTTGTGGCAATTTGATTTTATTTGATACCCAATATATTTTGAGGTATCGAACTCAAAAGGTTTACCATCGCAGGTACATACCATACTGTAGCGTATACAATACCTTTATACAAAAACAATAACAATTATTAATATGAATATTAATAATTTTGTAGAGTAAATTAATTGAAATGTTACGTTTAATCGCACTTAACCCTCTTAAAGCGAATTGCGCACAATGTAGGAATGGAAATTTACTCGAAAGATAGAAATCGATGTACAACAATCGCCCTAAAAGAAGTCGGCAAGCGCACATCGACAAGTGTGAATAAAACAAAATAGATTGGAAGTATTTAAAGATTATGTAAGCAGCAATGGACTAAGAAACTGAGGACTGGAAAATGTTTAATTAACTCGATTTTGCAATATTTTTACTGCGATATTTTACAAAGCCTAAATCACTCGCAAACGAGTGGATGGCCTTAAGAAGAATAGAATAGAATATTTTACAAAGCAATCAAAGAATGAAAGAATTCTATATAGTAAATATGAAAAAACAAATCGAACAAAAAAGACATTTTTTTTAGTTTTGATACAAAAATTATGTACAGGGACTATTTTATCTCGTCTTTATCATCATGGAATCTCCTTTAAATGGGGTAGCCAGTGGAATGTGTGCATAAAATAAACATGCCCATTAAAAAAAAAACATTAAGGATGAGTGGCGTACTTCATTGGCAAATTTAAGATGTCGAATATCTAATACAAAACTATACCCTTACGCCGTGTCCCAGGTGGGGTAGGCAGTGAGAACGGAGCACCATGTTGATCTATCCATAAATACTTCTTTCGCTTTCTCTACATTCCTACTTTCTCTACACCAGTTTCTCATACATGTATGCCGATTCCTCCTACTTAACACGTGACTGTCCTTAAGAATTTGATCCACGTGGTCAAGCCACGTAGTTTTCGGACTCCCGCGCTTCCTCACACCCTTTCTTTCAGACAAGTATATCCTCTCATTCTCTTGATACAATAATAACAATTTATTCTCAGCTCATCTCACCTTCTATGTATAAACTTTATTTATGTAAAAGGATAGATGAGAGACATAAATAAATTAAACGGAAAACTCGTTTATAATTTGTAAGTAACTTCATAGTTCATCAGTTAGATAAGTAAATAAGTGCATCGATTTTATAAAATCATTGATAAAATGTAATCATTTAGCATCTCTAAAACAGATATTATGAAGCTATGGATATAATGTACGACTACAGACAGAGTACACGGTCTCAATAAAATATAACACAAGTTGGCCCAAGCCGCCAATAAAGTGTTACACCGTATTGACAGTTCCCTGAAATTTATTGATGAGCTTAGCAGTAACGGTTGTATGTACATTCTATGTACCAAATATTATTAACGGTAATATTTACCTTCTTTGTACCCAATATAAGTAACGGTAATATTTACTTTCTTTTTACCCAATATTAGTAACGGTAGTATTTACCTTCTATGTACCCAATATTAGTAACGGTAATAATTACCTTCTTTGTACCCAATATAAGTAACGGTAATATTTACTTTCTTTTTACCCAATATTAGTAACGGTAGTATTTACCTTCTTTGTACCCAATATTAGTAACGTTAATATTTACCTTCTTTGTACCTACCTAATATTAGTAACGGTATAATGTACCTTCTATGTACCCAATATTCGTAACGGTAAAATGTACTTTCTGTATATCGATAGTTGTAAAGGTAATATGTACTTATAGTAGTTACAGTAATAATATATTATGTACCTTCTGTGTATCGATAGTTGTAACAGTAATCTGTACCTTCAGTATAGTATAGTGGTTACGGTAATTTGTAACTTTTTTGTGCCGATAGTTGTAAAGATAATATGTACCTTCTATGAACCAATAGTAGTAACAATAATTTGTATCTTCTTTCTACCGATAGTTGTAACAGTAATGTGTACCTCTTATGTACCGATTGTTGTAACTGTAATATGTACTTTATATGTATCGATAGTTGTAACGGTAATATCTACCTTCTGTGTATTCTTCGATCGTTGTAATGGTAATGTACCTTCCATGTACCAATAATCATAGCGGTAACACGTATCTTCTTTTGACCATTAGTTATAACGGTAATTTGTATCTTCAATGTACCAAAAGTAGTAATGGTAGTATGTACCTTCTATGTACCGATAGTAGTAACGGTAATATGTACCTTCTATATACCATTACTAGAAACTGTTATAAATGTACCTTCTATGTACTTACGGTTATATGTACCTTCCAAGTTCTCTGCCGGTTGCTCCGCGAAAAATAAATAGAACGGAACGTAAACAAAGAATAAGTAAAATTTAGATAAAGATGTAATTAGCACAATTAAAATGGCAACTTTTTATTATAATAATTTATCTTTGATTAACATTTTTACTGCCAGATATTTTGTTTAACATTGCAAATACAATAAATAAAAACCTAATATGTGTGAAAAATAGACAGATGCTGGAGTTTCGCTCTACTTGAACTAAAACAATGGAATATAGAGGGAATTATTATTGTTATTATTATTATTCACTGGGTTTTATTTTCGGGATTATATGGGATATAATATCATCATTGTTTTTATTCAAACAACTCTTTAATACAGTGGTTTTCAAACTAAGAGAAAACCCGATAACACTGTAATGATAGATACATGATCTTACCACAGTTTTATCTTTTCATTCATGCCACATCCCTTGTAGGGTAGATAGAAGACTGGTTGACGAATAAAACTAAAAAAATTACCTACATGTTCTAATATCAATTACATTTGACTGGTTACAGGTTAGGTTTGGTTAGGTCCGGTGTTATTAATTAAATTATTTATTTATTGGATCGTTTAAATATATGTACATTTAAGCAGAAATAATTAACAAATCACAAGAATATAAACAATGGATTACCTATGCCACTCAACTTGTAAACATATTTTCACAATTTGCTATTTAAAAGTTAAGTATATTAATATATTATATAATTGCAGCAGTACATTTATTTTTGCCAACAAAATCAACTTTATTTCAATGGATTATTATTTTCCCAGTGGAACACTATGTAATCATAAAATTATTAATGTGAAAATTCATCAATCGTACTTGTACAATTATTCTGTCGTAGAGACATTTTCATGCGCTATTTTAATTTTTTTTTGCAGGTATTTAAATTATTTATTCATACTATCACGTCACTTCCAATAGGTGGGGAAGCCAGCGGACGATCTACAAATATTTTTTAAATGTATTTTAGATTCTATCCATTTAATGTTTTAAGTCATCACAAATAATATAATAAGATTGAGAGACACTGCTTTAGCATATTTCATTATTATTTTTATTCGAGAAATAAGAACAATCGGTCTACCATTGTAATAGAAATTAATTCACGGATGAGGTTATAAAATGCGGTGATTTATTCACCATTTTAAGCTCAAATTGTTGGATTTTTATATTATTATAATAACTGTACGCACGGCGACTATACTCGTCAAACAGATTATGTTTCATTGTGTAACTCGTGATAAAATTTCATAGGTAGTGAGCACGTTAAAAAAGAGTTGATAATCGATTGAGGAACATGGCCCTGATCACCCTAAATGAGTGGATGGCCTTAAAATATAGAATAGATTGAAGAAAATCGCTATATATTATATTCATATGCCGAGTTTGAACCAATCGATTGAACGATGTGGATTTGATTCAAGTACAACCTCATTCAACATATGATTTTTTAGATATAAGAATAATATGTATCTATAAAAATTTAACACGAGTATGACTTATGCATTTTGTGGGGTGCTTAAAAGCAGGCAGAGGACAGAGCATAGTGTTGGGGTTTAAAGAGAAATTACTATCCTCAGCAGTTAGGGATGGATTTAGAAGTATAAAAAGAATATCTTATACAGGTAAGATCTATAAATAAGATATTTTAAAACTCACGAGTACCCTCTATGCACTACTAAACTGAAAAACACTGAAAAAGATCAGGATGGAATATTAAAACTCAATTATGTATAAGATTAACTTTGAATACATGTTCTTTGCCTGAGTTTTCGACTTTACTTCATCATTAAAGTTAAGAGTTACAATCAAAAGATAAAAGAGCTACAGTAAAATTATTAAGTGGATGTAATTATTGACGTTTACAATTTATATAAAACTCGAAATTGCCAATTTCCTTTATTGCCTACAACCATCAAAACGTCTTGAGCAGTAGCGGTTCTAACTTTTTAGGGACCCCTGATTCAAGAAATGCACGACCCCTAGCATGATATTGGGCGAGTTCATTTGAGTTTAAAAAGAATATGAAAATGAAATGAAAATTTTGGATAACATTCATAAAACGCAATGAAATGTTATGGAAAATGTAGAATTCTTCTATTTGGGCACCGATACAGTTAATAATAGAAAAAGTGCACAAAAGGTCTGTATAAATGCTATTTAAGTAGATGTGTACATACACAATTGGGTACAAGCATTCCTGTTGAAATTATATGTGAAAAGTATTGTCAAGGAATTTATTAGTAAAGGCAATTAGATGGATTACTGATGTTTTTTTTTTACTTAATCAAAAATGCTGGTAGATTGATTGAGTGCGGTAAAATATTGAGATGGATCGATACCCTCAGAAAGAACGAGCCCTGCGCAATTTCAGAGCAGGTTTTCGATCAAAGAAGTTAGCAGTACATATATCGATGGATTTTATTTTATAGTTTACAGGAGAGCGGATTGCGATGGTAGGGCCATATGGCCAGGAGACCACCTGAATATGTAGGCAATAAATCACAATATATCAAGGTTACCGGTAAGAAGTTCACAGGAAGGCCAAAGCGCAGATGGCATGAAGTAGTGAGACAAGACATGCAGAACTGCAATATTTCTCATGAAGATGTACTCGACAGAACCAAGTGGCAAAACAAAACAAGAAAGGCAGACCCCAACACCATGTAGGACTAATAAGTGCCCATGGAGAAGAAGAAGAAGTTTATCAGTTATTATTTGAAATCATATTTAATAATATTGTCAAGATTAAGTGACATTATTGTATATTGGAGTGAGTTCTTGAATACTACCTACTTTTTTGTATAAAAAAATACTGTTTATGTTATCCATTAAATCAAATCAACTTTTATTTATGTTTTTTTTTATTATCAACACAGGGCCCTGAGATATCGCGGGGCCTCAGATGATCGCATTGATAGCTCGCTCTAAGGACCGTTACTGGTCCAAAGAATCTATGATTAGTGTTTGTACTTTAGAAAAATAATGTGAAAACAATAAAACAAAGGATCAACATAAAGAAAAAGCTACTTTGATACGAATACAATCGTAAGCTGTTATCTAAGCATATTATTTTTTTATTATAATCTCTTTTAAATGCTGTGTATATCGATGTGAACATTTTATTAAACAGTTATAGCTACCATATTACGCACCCTTGCTAGACTCCCTAGTTGAGCGAGAAAATTATTAAAATACACAACGAAATCACGAGACCCAACCGGGCCGCGGAGGACAAAGGGCAAACGTTAAAGAAATTCAACACTTAGAATTATATTGTTTTTATTAATTTTTACAACGGATTAAAGTCGTTATGAAGGTTAACATAAAATCGGAATTCCCTTGAATACAAGAACAGTGTTCATACTCTAGTGTTAACACTATGTGGTGCCCATGGGCAAATTTTCCCTTGCCATGTTTTTTTATTATTGACATCAATAATATCGTGAGACAAACATTCATAAAAATAATAAATAACTTATTTAAATGCGAAATTTTGATGCATGTAGATAGTATAATACTTATAAATAATTTCGCCCAATATTCGGTTGATATATTTCGGCTAGATGCGTTTAATTATGTGATACGTGTAATGAGAGTTTATTTAGAGAAAAAAAAAACGAAGATAGATTAAGATGGTACGGACACATTACGAGACTACCACATAATACTATGATCAAAAAGACAATGGACGTAGAAGTAGGAACCAGAAGACCAGGCAGACCAGTGACCACCTGGATGTCTACAATTGCCAGGGACCTGAAGGTGGCAGAGTTGTGCTCGGAGGATGTAGGGGACTGAAAAATTTGGAAGATGAGGACTAGGAGAGCCGACCCCAAGTAAATGGGATAAAGGAAGAGGAGTGTGTCGTTAAGGAGATACAAATCTGCAAGTGTGCGGCACAAAGTGAGCGCTGCCCTCTTACAAAATGACGGAAAACGATTGCAGATCATGGAGTGTTTATACGTATAATAATAATACCACTAGTAATGTGTGGGTTGTGTACCATTTTTACGCAGTCAGAAGTCCGCATATAATCAAAATTCCAAACATATCCACATTCATGTAATCCTTACACCACATAAATTCTAGAGGCTCATAGCAGCCCCTCGCGTCACCACACCGCTCGCTCACTATGTTGTTAAGTAGTGGTAGATATTATAATATGTACAGTACATATTATATACATGTATGAATTCTACACCAAATAACTCACTATGTTACGCCACTGACACCAACGGACCAATCTGGAAAACGTTATACAACAATGTGTCAAGTTATCATATTATTGTGACATGATTATTATTAAAAAAAATGAGGCGGTTGGCAAATCAATGTTAGAGTCTCGGTCTTTTGATCGACAGTTACTGGATTCAATTTCTCCCGCTGCCGGTTAACTAAATAATGATTTTTTTCTCTTTGATATTTTTCAGTTTTTTTTTTTTTCAACATATGTAATTTTATCATGAAAAAGCCTCACACTATGTGTTAGTATAAGTAAATAATCGAACAAAATAACGAAGAAACAGATGTATAAGTAAATTATAAAGTAAATTATTTATATACTATGCATTTGTTCTATGCGTTTGTTCAACCTGTTTTGCTGTATGGTATTATTGCCTGGGGTGGAACATTCAAGACTAACATAAGATCTGTAACTGTGACTCAAAAACTTATTATCAAAATAATACTCTGTAAACCAAGAATATTCCCCACGGATAAACTCTTCACAATTTTCGAGGTACCTACAGTGGAGCAGTTGTATAGGAATATAGCAGTACTACAGATACATAAAGAAACTTTTGATGGTCAGGTCGCTGATACAGTCCGGAGTCGAAGGTCACATATGGCGGGTAATTTATCTGTACCTATGTGTAGGAAAACTATTACACAACATCATTACATCTACCAGGGTACAAAATGGTTTAATGGGCTACCAAAGGAACTGAAAAACGTCGGGAATTATAGAGTATTTAAAAATAAAATAGGTTTATTGAAAAAAAAGTTAATTGTTAAGTAGAATATATCTAGAGTAAGTATTAGTTAAGTATATTATTGTTTAGATGTGTAAAATTAAGAATACTGTAAATCTATCCCATACACAAGTATAACTCTTTCAATGGGATAGTAAACAATAGATTTTTAAGTGTATTTTAGTAAATGTGTAATATATATGTATTTTTGTGATATTTTTCCAATAAATAATAAAAAAAAAATATATATATAATTTAATAATAAAATAATCGTACAACCACAAGTCGAAAGAGTGGCAAGGCAGAAGTGGTCATGGGCAGAGAATGTTGCTAGACTTTAAGATCAAAGATGTACAAAAAGGTAGTGGAGTGGAGACCTCGTGAAGATAAAAGGAGTAGAGGAAGACCTCCAACACGTTGGTCAGACGACATAAGAAGAATCGTTGGTTGCAGAAAGCTCAGGACAGAGAAGCCTGGAGAAATATGGGGGAGGCTTATGTTCAGCAGAGGACAGGAATAGCTGCACAAGTAAGTCTAAGATAATTTATAAACTTCAATTTAGTTATGATGTATGTATGGCACCGATTCTAGATGTCTTATTAGGTAAATTGAAACAATTGTGTCTTTCAATTATAGATAATGTAAATCGTGAGAGAGACGTCTTTCCACTTATCAGGTCATTATCAAACTGTCCACATGTATGCTATATTATATTTCAATGTGAATGTTCATTACATTCTACTTCTGATACAGAATGGTTTGTAGCACTGTTATATAATAAATTTCACTAGGTACTACACATAGCCAAATAATCCTGTATACCGACCTAGAGACCAAAAACCCTTTGAAAATATTAAGTTCTGTCACACATTTGATACTTACAAAAAAAACATATTTTGTAATTCTATGATACGAAATATTTTCACTAGCAATCTTTTTACATTGTGCAAATGAGGTTGTTCTATTGAAAACATCTCTCAAGCACGGAAACCTTAATTTCATAACGCAAGTTATACCTTACAATAATATACATACATACCCTTACTCAATTATTTCAGTTTTCAAGTTATTCATTAATGAAACACCTTTATAATGATAATATGTACTTAGGATAAAGTTAACATTGTTTGTACAAGTATGTACATACAAAAATATAATATAATATGGAGTAACCAGCTTTCTCCTCAAAACACCAGCGTAAAACAAAACTGTCTACACACGAATATGTTATTATTTCAGAATAGATGTAGTAGAGTTTTGCCAGCACTTACTAATTAGCTTAGTACAGTAAAACTCCTAGATTCATTATTGAATACCAAGTACCTACCTTACTAATATGAGAAATGTGTATGACACATTATCTTTGTCGAATATTTAATAAAGAATATTGTATTATGTCAGATGATTTATTCTGCGCTGTTTAATTTTATTTATTCTGCGCATTCATCTCAAGGGCGCAGGAAACTATGATGGAAGAGCGATGTCTTCAACTTGCTCCTGAACGTTGTTTGCAATTGGTTTTTACAAAGGTCTTCGGAGGGTCGGTTCCAGATAACAATTCCAGATGACAATCATAGAAGAAGGACTTGTTTGCTCTATTGATTTCGTCAAGTATGTTGGTGGATGTCTTAGGTGAGCGTTCAGGTCTATTTGCAGGTGTTTTGAGAACGCAGAACTCAGAAAGTGACTGAGGTAACATATTGTTCAGAGCATTGTAGACTATAAGGCACAGTTTGTATTGTGTATTCACTTTCGGGAACTCCGAAACAAGATATTTTGTGATATAGGTGTGGTTTTAGCATCGTCATAATACACATCAAGATTGTTCACTTTCACGAAAAACCGTGAAACTTGAGAGAATAATTCTTAGAGAGCTGTCACTTTCTAACACGTGATTGTACTATATATTGTAAATACTATTGTGATATACGTGTATTGTACAACCGTGCACTAGAAAGAGAGACCACTCTATGAGTTTCGATCTCAGAAGGTACGCTTTGTTTTTTCATAGGCATAATTTACCTTATCTTAAAGGCGGAGAGCTCATTTTTCGATTAAATTTTGGTCAAAAGTGCACAGTCTAATTCTAGTAAAATGTCTTTGGATTTCAACTTTATATTTTATTAGACAATGTATCCAAATCTACAAGTTGTGAAATTCTACAGATTTGTTTTATACCTTTTTATTGTATGGCAACCGACTGGGCTAACGGAATACATCAATTGATTATTTTTAAATTGGGCAATGAATTCTTTCTTTTATGGTAGTTGTGATCTGTTTTTATTTGCATGTGTTATCTGAATGTTGTAACTGGTTACTGAACCTCTTAGAAGCGCAGAGCAGGAACAAGTCTCCTCCATTCAGAGTGTTTCTGCTCCGATTGACTCAGCTTTTCCCACGACATTCCAAGAGCTCTGACATCATTGTAATACGAACAATGTACTGTGAAAGATACGTGAACGATTGTGAAAAATACGATACTTGTGGACGAAAGAAAGTGGTCTTTTTGGGCGATTATCATTGGCGGTATAAAAACATATTATAACTGTTTATAAATAAAAGAATTTCGAGATTATCTGAAATCACTGTGTGTAGACTTTAACCTTTTATCTGACTCGTGTAACATATATTCCATGTACGTCAAATGCCGTTACGAAAGCAAAAGTTTTCTGAATGCGTGCGTAGGTAGTTAATAGTATTCGTAATTAAAGTAGATACGTGATGTGATGTTCCAAATTCAAAAATATTTACATACTTAGATTATATTGTTAAGTTGAATCTTTTAGTTTGAAACTATGTCTAATGATAATAATAATAATATGTTCGAAAAAGGTTGAAACATAGTACTGAATTGTATACAAATAACAACATACCTAGTTACATAGTTTCTCCTCTAATCTCAATCAAAATATTTCGACTATTCGCAGGAGAAGACCCTTGAAATTTTGTCCTCATTGCTCTCAACACTTTGTGGCCGGTGAAATATGCGACGCTCTACAGTGTGTAGGCGGGTGGTAGTTTGGGGTTGAAAGGGTTAAAAGTCAATTGTATCATCTTACCAGTTTTCACGAACCGCTTTCTGAAATTCAATTATATATTTTGGAACCGGATTTTCAATTTTTCGAAGGTTTTGTTTTTAATGACTAAACAAATATACCAGCAGCTAAATCAAACCACATTTTAGCGTTGTGTGTAGTCGTTCGATTATAGACGACTTTGCGAGAAATTATCATGTTTCGTCTTGTGCATTTTAGCTACGAAATTGATAATTTCTCGCAAAGTCGTCTGTAGTCGAACGACTAAATAACGCTTAAATGTGTTTTGATTATAGCCGAAAATGAGCTCTTAGTTGGCGTAGCTTTTATGGGAATCCACCTAAATAGAGCGAAGGAATTACAAATATATTTTAACTGAAATATTATTATACAACTCGTCACATAAAAAATGTAACTTTTCTAAGCTCGGGGTATTAGAAATGAATCCATGTCTAATGTTGTTTAATGGCCAGTTATCAGTCAACGACGCAATATTATTAAAAATAATAATGTGAAAAGGTACCTATATGGAAAAAAAAACAACAAAAAATATTATCTTATGCTAAAGGTTAACTCTGGTTAACTATTTTGATGATATTTATTCCTGATTCCAAAACTTTACACAGAAGTGGGGTGACCAGCGGACAAACTGCATATATAAACATACAGACTGTCCTCTACATGTCAATAAAAAAGACACATTC
This sequence comes from Athripsodes cinereus, assembly GCA_947579605.1. Classification (NCBI taxonomy): domain Eukaryota; kingdom Metazoa; phylum Arthropoda; class Insecta; order Trichoptera; family Leptoceridae; genus Athripsodes; species Athripsodes cinereus. The sequence goes on along the minus strand of OX388307.1, from coordinate 5,799,616 downwards.
AGGATGAGTGGCGTGCCTCATCTATGAATTATGAAGATTACTAAGTTGTCTTATATATGAGTTTGTCAAGCACACTCGAAAAATTACAAAAAACAGTAAAAGACTATTTAAAATTCAATGTTTCCGTTTATACATACAAATTATGACCCGTAAAATGATTTTTGAATTAATCATTTGGCAGCTTTTGTTTGATGGATAAATTGTGTCCAACTCAACTGAGAGCCGGAAATAATCTTAGTCATATATAAAATGACATATTATGGTTACAATCAGAACAACGCCATCTCCTGTTAGCGAGTAAGCTGTCATCTTACATCTTAAATTCAGCGATGAATTTTGCCACCCACCATAAGTGTGTTAATTTTTTATTGGCACGGGGAGGACAGCTTGCGTGTTTTTACATGCAGTTGATCTGCTGGCTGCCTGACGTGTGGGATATTCCGTGATGGTATAGTTATAATAGAATAAGCCGACTTAGCCGGACTTAATAATTGGAAAAGTAGTTATTCGGTGATGAGCAAAGCTGTTTATAAATTTAAATAAGTTTGAAAAAAAAGGGAGGCAGCAATGATAATAATATTAATAATTAAAATAAATTTCATAAGAAGCTTCGAAATGTTTAAACATTAAAAATAACTGTTCTTTAGACCATTAAAAGACCAATGAAAGTGAGAGGAAACTGTGGGGTGTGATAGGTACATAGTGTAGAAACGAAATTATAATTAACAGCTGAAAAAAATTACACAAATTCAGTCAAATAACCTCCGGGTAATTATAAGACGCAAAAGTAAACTGGTATAAGTATGTTTTCATCTGAACTACTGAATGAAACAAAACGAATGTTTTTTCGACGATACAGTTCATGTACATTTTGTGCCATGGAGAATCCGGTAAAGAATTGATCTCCCACTCTTTTCCGTACGTTTTCGAGTGTCACACTGTAAAAAGCCAGGTGTTCGAAAAAATAAAGGCATATTATACATCTCAAATTCAGCGATGAGGTTTCCCACCCACTTTGAATGTCATTTTTTTTATCGGCACAGAAAAGACGGCTTGCATGTTTATTACATGCAGCTGTTCTGCTGGCTACCCCACTCGTGGGATATGCCGTGATAGTGAGTAGAGTAGTGTAGTAGTTCAGCGTTTTTTGTCTCGCAAGGACATTGCAAATCTTGATTTGTTTTCTTTTATTGTGGAATTCTACTAGCTTAAAACCGACACAATGAGTAGATCAAAACAACTATTTACAGTAAAGATTTTTTGACCTATGTATCTTAAAATATATCTATTGCAATGGAAAAGAAAACGCAATATAATATATTTAAATAGAGAATAATTGTGTAAAATAAATGTAGGCATATATAGTTTTGAAAACTGCAACAAACCCTAATAATCCAAACACCTACACAGAAAAGTTACATTTCCGCTAGCTCGAACAGCGCTGCAAAAAGATCTCAACCACGCCACGACGTCCAGTGGCGGTATTGTGTACTATATTAATGTACGAGAGCGTGCTCATCACTATTGATCACACACAGGGAGTTTAAGCGCTGTCCGGCTCTTATTGCGGTGAAATGTAGCTTAGGAAATTTGTATTTATATTGTAATTTCGAAGTAAATATTCTACCATATTTACTTCGTCATTCTACCATAAAATTATTGACAACGAGTACTAGTAACTCTTAATATTTTCAAACACACAATCAAGAAGTAACTGTAAAATCGAAATTGAATTGATTTGTTATATTTTTTTCAACATTTTCTACAACAATCTACATTTCTAACACAAAAATATGGATACTTTTGTAGGTACTATGAAAGAAGATCTTTGGGGAACCGTGTGATAAATATATTTTTTAAGTTAGTACAAACATACCAATATGAAATATGTTTTATTTTGTTTTGAATTATGTTCCGTGAATTTCAGACGTGCGATTTTTTTCTCTCTCTAAAACAAAAGAAGTGACTCCCTGAGACAATATGATATTGCCATTTAATCATTACTAAAAGACTTGCGCGGTTTTTTAATTAAGCATGACGAATTTCGGTTAAAATAACAGTAGGTAGTCTATGTTTACATATATTATTATACTAGCACTAAACTCGGCGTCACTCAGAATATAGAAATGGTCATAACCAGGGTAGAGATTCTCTTTTGATTCTGTTGTTTCATTTTGATTAAGTTTATTTTGTGATTTTTATTTGTTATTTTTCGGATTTAATTGGTCTTTTTTTATTTTTTATTTTACCTGCTGAGATCGCCTTGGCCAAAAGCAGTTTTTTCTTTTCTTTCCAATAGCTTTCATATAAAACTAAGTTATTTTGGATCAATGCATATTATAAGCATTTTTTTGACATATTGAAAATTTTGAAATTATTTGCAGATCTTGGATTTAGCCGTTTTTTCTGCTGAGATCGCCCAGTCCAAAATCTGTTATGGTCTCAGTGCAGAGTAACATTTTAAAGATAATAATAATATTTATAACCGTATAAAATAATGTTGTCATGTTTTTTATTCTTTGTATTCTAATTTTGTGCAATAAAGATCATTATTTTCATTATTATTATTATAAAGGTATTGAGCTACATGCCCTGTAAAGAATAGGTATAAAAATTATTAATAAATATCTAAAATGAATAGTTATTATTATAACTCGAGGGACGCGGTCAAAAGATGAAAATTCGAAATGAATTGATATTTAATAGTCTAATAGTAGTGATGTAACGAATGTGTGATTTTGGACATTCGTGAATGCGAATGTGAATGCGAATAGCGAATATTGACTTGCGTAAACTTCTACAATTGGTCAAACATTAAAATTTCTAACCCCCGTCGGCGAATTTTCAAAATGGTATAGGAATTTAAAATATTTCCAAACTCCTCGGTTTTCTTAAAGAATATTTTCTTGCAGTACCTTTTTCTACAATGTACCGGTTAAGTATCCGGTACTTTTACCGAATTTCCGATACTTTATTACCAAAATAATATTCGCAAAACATTCGCATATTTTTTTGCGAATACGAATGCGAATACTTTGAAACATGCGAATACGAATATTCCATCACTATCTAATAGTAACATTTCGAATTTTGAATCGAAAGATTGACACTGTAATATTTTCCAATAATAATATCCAATGTACTGTAAAGAATAAACAAATAAAAAAATATTTTAAACTCTCCATCATCTGCCTAGTAAATGTGTCTTTAGCAGATATATAAACAAACATACATATAAATGGTTTCAAATATTAATTAAATCAGTAGGTAAGTACGTTTGTTATGAAGGAAAATATTCGTATTAAGTAGGTACGTACCTAACGATGCTGTATAAAGTATAATGGTGAAAAATTCTTATAATTCATCTTCATTTTCATAATTGCCAAGATGTTAAAGTCCATTTACTCCGGGGGGGGGGGAATGGGAAGGGTATTATACGGTAAGGGCTGTCAAATGTATACCGACCAGACAATGCTTAGGACTGTCGAGTAGTGTCGACCAATGATGTTTAGTGGATTTGCATTCCGATTTCTAAATGCAAAAATATTTTGTTTTTTAAAAATCTACTTTCTTTAACAATAGTGTTTTGTAATTCTACATCTGTCTACATTGGTAGGTAGGTATTCTTTAACAGTTTTTTCACTAATGGCGTAATCAGAGAAGTACCTAAATATAATTAACATACAGGTTGTCCTTCCTTTGCTATGAAGAAATAGGTAACAAGTTTTTTTTCGAACACCTGGCTTTCACAAGGTATACAGAAAATCAAACAAATCAAATGAAAATATAAAAAGTGGAAATGTTATTCTATTTTTTATTTCCTCACATATCGAATGGAACATATACAGTTGATAAATAAACAAGGAAATGCTAATAAGGTAAACAAATTAAGGCAAAATGAACTAAATTATTTAATTAAGAATACATTAGAAGTTAGTTAGGTATATGTACTTACTAATAATATCGTTTGCAACTCTACTAATGCAGTGTAAGTCCCAATTTTAGTCGAATAGAGAGATACAATGTATGTGAAACCGATATGTGTAACTGGGATAGACGTTTCAATACTGCATGTGAAATTAATGATGTTCGGATGTAAAAATAACGTTATAACTGCTATTTTTATTTTTTAAATAACGTTATAATAATTATATTAAAGTTATTTCAGCTATACCTTGGCGTTTCTTTGGTTAAAACATACAAAAGCATTATATGCTTTTTTGAAACATTATATGGGTTATCGAACAAAAAAGATGATCAAAGAATGGCTCTTCTGCAGAAAGATTGAAAATTCTTCACTTTTCCATTATACATATTGTCATATACGATGGTGGTGTTGTACAATTGTTGTTTATAACTATGTATTAAAGGCGTAAGCCGTATGTATTATTATAAATAAATAAATAAATATAAGAAAGAATATAATCTGAAAGAAAGGGTGTGAGGAAACGCGGGCGTCCGAGAACCACGTGGCTTGATCACGTGGATCAAATTCTAAAGGACGGCCGCGTGTTGAGTAAGAGGAACCGACGTGCGTGTATGAGGAACTGTATGAATGTGGAGGAAGCGAAGGAAGTGTGTAAAGATAGATCTGTTTGGCGTTCCGTTCTCTCTGCCTACCCCACTTGGGACATGGCGTGAGGGTATAGTATAGTATAGTAAATAAATATAATAAAAATACAAATGGGTAGCAAGCCATGTTTTCGAATGACAAGTATGTAACATCGTTAGAATGCGGTTCTATTATCGTATGATTTCTGCACTAGTTTTGAAAAACTTTAAGAAAAAATCCCTACTCTATTGATTTACTTTACAAGAACGTACATATAATTAATTGATATTTCTGTAGGACTATTACTAAAAAATAATATTGCACTGTTAACTGCTATTCGTTATAACGAAAAACTAGCAATTATAACGTTAATATAAAATAACGCAGTGTGCGATGTATTTCTGTAACGTACTAGGATAATATTATGCGCCATCGGTAATTGGTGCAACAAACCACAGCGAGTGCTCCTTACTCCGGCAACAACTTCACTCATGGATGAGGAGGGAGAGGAGTCAGATCAGAAGTGAAGGGAAACTTATTCTTCTTCTACTTGTAATGTAACGTGTAACAATTTTCATAGTAAACCAAATAAATGTACGATCATCGAGCAAGGTATTTCTTAAGTTATTTAAGTTATTATTAGCGTCAAACTAAATGTAATTGGTAATTCAAATTTAGAGATTTTGGACCTATGATTGATGAAATTGTGTTACAAGTAAAATAAAATACGAAGGGTGGGCAAATTAATGTACACACACAATTTTTTTTTTTTTAACATATCTTTTTCGTACAGAAGTTTTGATATTTTAAATAATATTAACCTGTTTCATTTTGTAGCTTATTACTGGTAGTATTGTTCATATTTTTTACTAGTGTCAACACCATAACACGTACGTAGTAAAGTTTGCTAAAGACGTGGAGACATGCAAACTGTCCTCTCCGTTCCAACAAAAATTTGAGACATTCAGGTTGGGTGGCAAACCTTAAACATCTCCTTTTTTGAGGACACTCGAAAACTTAAGGAAAAGAGTGGGAAACCAGGAATTTTTGGCTTAAAAAAAACCAACAAAACACACAATGAAAGTCAGTCAAAACTTAGCAGTAAGATACCCCCTGAAACATTTTTATATATGTATTTTTATTACGTGCATATTTACATTACGATGTTCAGATGATATATTGGTTCATGTGTATACGTGTGTGTGTGTGTGTGTGAGAGAGAGAGAGAGAGAGGGGGGGGGAGGGACAGATTTTCTATTCATTTATATTCTTTCGCCTTTTTTGAATAAGATAGGTTATTTCTATAACTTATCTTATTCAAAATAATAATTTCTGAGGTTATTTCTATGGTTATAGAAATAACCTCATACATGCTTACCTCTATCGCAAGTTTTTACTTCAACCTGTTGTTTTAGAAATTCGAGGATGTATCAAGAAAAATTCAGTAAGAATACGTTAATTTTAATGTGACGAATAATACACTACATGACGCACAAAGACGTATACAACTTTTATTCAAGGATTAGTTGGGATGTTATTATTAATAAATAAAGTGCCAATATTTTTAAGTCTCGTAAAAATATTGCAAAACGTGAGCGCTGTACTTTACGACATTTTTTATTGGCGTGCTTACTTAGTTATTATTAAAATGAATAACATAAGTAGGTAAGTAAAGCAATTTGCATCTTGGCGCAGCGACGTCATTCACGTCTGGCTAAAAAGCGATCGTAAAGTGTGGATATTTATGGCAAGAAAGACGAGGCGCCTAGAGAAATGTCTTAAAAGATGTATTTTGACGGGAGTCGCACAACTTGGAAATTGAAGTACCTGTTCTGAACAAATTAATTTTTAAGTTAATACCTAGATACTCTTTTAAAAACATGACATTAAATTTTTGACTTCACACTATTTCTGATATTATCTGTTTCGAGATATGGTTATCAATTTAAAATTTGATAAAAAATATGTTAATATGCATTGATCCAAAATCACTTAGTTTTTTACATGAAAGGTTTTTGGCAAGAAAAAAAAGGAAAAAACAGCTTTCGGCCAAGGCGATTACAGCAAGAAAAATAAAAACAAAGCAAATCCGAAAAATAAATAGCGAAACAGAAAAAAACACAAAATAAACATCATTAAAATACTTTTAAATCCTCTATTTACAATTTAATGACTCATTTGAATATTGTTGATTGACATATAATAATTATCTCACTTAAATTTATTTTACCTGTATGACGATATATTTATGAATCTTCTATTTACAATGACTTATTTGAATATTTTTGATTGGCTTATAATAATTATCTCACATACACTTATTTTACCTGTAATACTGTTCCTGATATGACACATTTATTGTGTAATTTTTTGTTGTTTTTTTCTGTTTTTAATATGATTGTGTCAAAGGCTAACGCCGTGGATATATGAAAATAAATAAATAAATAAATTAATTAAAAAGAAACAGCAGAATCAAATCAAATCAGTTATGTATGTGTTTGTACAGTGAATGGCAGATATAATAACTAGACAACTTATTTGTGATGCGCCGTTTTGTGGAAAAACCACCGCAAGGGCCCATTTAAGAATCATAACACCTCCCGAACAACAGGTCGTCTTGAACATCTCCACACTCTCCAGAGCTCGCAAATATATTCGTAAAACATAGATATTTAATAACTCAATTTAGCGATGTGGTATATTTCCCATTTTGAATGTTAATTTTATTGATATGGAGAGGACAGCTTTCATATTGATTTGCATGAATCGATCCATTGTTTATCCCGCTTGTAGGAGATATCGTGATTACATAGATAGATCTACAAAAGATAAAGAGCATGATAAACGTTTTGCGAGACGCGGAGATCATTTTTTGTAAAAAGTACTAAAATACCCATAAATACTTGAATTTCTAAGTACAAATATAGGTAAGCAATTTTTTTTAGTAATTTTCTTTAAATGACTACCAGTGCGAACGCAACGTCTGCAAGAACTCATAAAAATTGATACTTAAAACGTATTACCTATTTAATAATTCAATATTTATGATTTGTTATTCAAAAGGGCAAGATATTAGTAGTACTTTTAAAACGCATAGGTATAAAAGGAATTGTTGAAGTTGAAGTTGCAGGGTAGGGAACTATTTCTAAATTGTGAGTCCAAAAATATAATATTTATTACCATATTTTTAACAAATTTGGATCAAACAAGAATATCAATTAAAATGTCAGAAGTTGATATTAAACAAATCTTTTGATAAGGTCCAGAAAAAAACAATCAAAAATGTTTTAGTTTCTCGAATAGTTGAATTATAACATAAAACGGGTTTATTTATTTTATTATTTGTGCACATCATCATTTACATAACAAAATCAACAAATCAATTTATTTATAATACATATTTTGCATGGGGCACGTGGAAAGAATGAATGAGGACAGAATGACCAAGAAGATATATTTTGCTGAGAAGAATGGTGCTCGGAGACGTGGACGTCCGAGAATCAAATGGCAAGATCATTTAAATCAAATCCTACAGGACGGTCACGTGTTGAGCACATTGAACAGCAGAGCATGCATGAGGAAATGTATGACAGTGACGGAAGCGAAAGATGTATGCAAGGATAGAAGGAAGTGGCGCTCGATCCTTTCTGCCTACCCCGCAAGGGAAGCGGCGTGATGGTATGTATGTATGTATATTTTTTTTACTATATCTATTAGTGATTTTTTCCATCTAACTTCGTATTCAAATAAAACATACATCACAAAATAATAGAGTCCAAATATTAAAAAAAAAAATCTTCACCTAAACGGATAAATAGGAGTTCTTGGACTCCTGAAATATCCGAGAAATAAAGATATTTCAACATCACAAAATAATCCATGCACAAAAAATAAGAAAAATCGGTATGTAAACCAAAGAGAAAAACACACACACACACACACACACATAATACTCTAAACTGGCTGAGAACTATAAAAAGGGGTTAGGGAACGGCTTCTGAAATAGATGACAATAAAAATATTTTTTGACGGAGTATTGAAATACATTAAAAGATTGAGGTGTTCTACGAGAAGATGTAAGATTATTCCAGCAACGAGCACAACATACTGAGAATGATTCGGAGTAAAAACTGCTGTAATGTGTAGCAATTGTTGGAACGCAGTGTTCATGTGTAAACATAATTATCATCGTCTTGTTTATTTGCTTTTTTGACCCATTCTTGGATATAGACCTCCCCACTGATCTACCACAAGTTAAAACATAGCCCCCCTCCTAAAATATAATAGTTAATTATAATTAGGTATGCACGTTCCACGTACTTTATGATATTTGAAATTGCGTCGAATATTTAATAACAAACTAGTTACATAAGGGAATGATTATTTAATAGGCCTTGCAATAAATAACATAGAAATGTATTAGAAGGAACAATAACATAATATTATCATTTTAGAATAACAGTAACAGAAATATGCTGGACGAGATCAACAGACCCAAGAAGTCGTGCTTCTACGAAAGGACTTCTGGACGTCCCAATTTTTTTACAGACCTTTTCTCTGGACTGTGCCAAAGCCGACAGATTCTTTTTTTGGCATCGATTTTCTCCTGCAATAATAATACACACATATAAACCATCACGCAGCTTCCCTCATGGGGTAGGCAGATATGATCGAGCGCTACTTCCTCTTATCCATACATATACCTTTTGCTTCCGTCACCGTCATACAATTCCACATTCATGATTTCCTATTCAATGTGCTCAATATATTGTTACCATCCTGTAGGATCTGGTTTATATGATCTTGTCGTTTGATATTCGGACAGCTACGTCTCTGAGTACCTACTATTCTTCTCAGCCAAATATATTTTCTTGGTCATTCTGTCCTCATTCATTCTTTCCACATATTAAAAGGTTGACCATGTTTATGTGAACCTTTGTTATCAAAACTTTCATTCCACATTTTTTTCGTATGGTAGGTACTGTTACGCACCAAATCTTTCAGATTTTTGCTACACATCCTTCTCAATGATCTCATTTCTACTGCATTAATGTCACTTTCATCCTTCTTCAGCCATGTCAACGATTGACTTGCATAAATTAGTGTTGGCACTAAGTTAGCAGAGTGTACCAACATTTAAGCTGTATGTCGGTATGTTTATATTAGCAATTACATATTGATTGTACTGCATCGTTTACCTTATTGCCAGCAACTTTTCTCCTTTCAATATCGCTTTCACGCTTCCCATCTCTCGTGAAAAAACTACCTAAGTACACACATTGGTCAACTTCACTAACACTTCATCAATTTTCTCTCTTCTTCTATCAGTGCCATATCAGGTCCCCCCGACGTTGGCGATCATTCTGGAGAATGCCTCCCTGTCTCGCGCTGTGCGGACCAGCTCTTCCATCCATGTTATTCCGGTCCATTGCCGTATATTCCGCAGCCACGACATCTGCCCCCTTCCCACTCCACGACGTCCCTCAATCTTGCCTTCTATTATCAACTGCAGAAGCCGATACTTATCGCCTCGCAGGATGTGGCCCAAATATGAGACTTTACGAACCTTAATATTTGTCAGGAGCTCTCTATTTGTATGTGCTCTGCGTAGTACTTCTGTATTGGACACCAAGTCTGTCCACGGTATTCGAAGCATTCTTCGATGAATCCACATCTCGAATGTCTTTTCTCTAATACAATAATATTATGAATATCACTTTTTTACATCTTTTCACAATTCGTTTGCTTCACAGGACCGATACGTTGCAACTTAATATGCCGTTCTTAAAGTAGCTGTTATTTTTATGTTATGCCCATCTCTATTCGCTAACAAGTTTTATAGTCGCCTGATGATTCTTGAGAGTGAATATTGGTACTTGGGTAATTCAATATAACTTGTTTTAATTTTACGCTTAAATAAACACCCCAGGACATCTATCGCAATTTCCCTAACAACGAATAATAAAGTATTAACCCCATTTTTAACTACCCTCCTTAAAAGGGTGGAATCCTTTTTATCCGGCCTCCTCTTTTGGCTGGACGAGTTTTTGATGATATAATTACCCACATAATCGAAAAACATTCAAAATTGAAACCGAGGAATGTTCTGCGTTGAAAAATAGCGATTATCGTTGATTGATTCGGCTGATTAGAGCGATGCTGAGCAAGCAAAATGTTTCAAAAACATTTTTTGAATATTTCAGTTCAATATTTTCGGAAATAAATAAATGTAGATAACAAATACCTACATTTTTTTTACATTTATTACAATATTGGATTGTAACGCAGTATCAAAAAACATCAGTTATATGATTCAAATCACACGATACAAATTTTGTTTATCTTTCAACTGACCCATCGTATTCTTCCAGGAGATCTTCGTTCAAGACTGAACATGTGCTGAATGGGGAACTAGATATTAATGTGTCATGTTATAAAAATAAACTTGTATCATTTCTATATAATTGTAATTGTAAACTATTTTATTGAATAAAATTCTATTCTATTCTAAGAGTAGGCCGAGAAAAGAAGAAAAAGGTCATACTCAGAACCTAAATTAATCCCACTAACGCTTATATTTGAAGTGTCCTTTACCTTATTTTCCACAACAAATTTTGACAAAAATAGATACGAATGACATAATGTAAATTTATGAGACAAATACGTTTGTTGGATTGCTAAGACTTGCTTATTATCAGGCGTTAATTTGAATATCAGAACAATGAGTCATAACTGTATTGAGTGAAAAAAACAATTACCATATTTTTTAAATATAAGATAAAGACAATTTATAAGAGCAATACTGTGCAATATTGACCAAAATACAAGATAAAATATGCTTTCCGTCGTGGCGATAAGATATCCATTCCAATGAAAAAACATAGCATACAACGTAAGAAGATCTAGCAAATTGGTAGAGTGGTATCTCTTTCCAACATATTTTTTTTTAAAGATATATCTGGGTTTTGTTATAAACCCAAATACAACTTTACACCTTTCACACTAAGCTAAAAGCTTGTGCCGTGAAAGGGGAGTTTGCCGGCACCTGGGATCAAACCACGGACCCCTTGTTCCGGAGGCCGAGACTCAACCGCCAGGCTACCGACGAATTATACATAATAAAAACCTGTACCTACGTAATATAATCGTGTAACCATAGTAAGTATATTATATAGTACAACCACGGGTTAGAAAGAGACAGGTCTCTGACAATTACCATCTCAGCTGGCACCGCTTTTTCAGGGCAGTGCACAGTCTTGTAATGTATAATGTATTTGGGGGTAGGATAAAAGGGAGTCCACTGCGCATGTCTACAATTTTGAATTACGAACATTACTTACATAGTAATATTACTATCTTTTAAGTACAAAGTAAAATCCGCATCTTATTTGCCCCTGTGTGCAGATACATTTATACAAAGTAAAGTATGTAATGCTTTATATTTTGTTTATAGTCTACATCTATTGCTCATGGGAATACATTTTCTTTTATGACTAGTCGGGCTTTTTTTCTTCTCCCAATTTACAATCAAACAAACGTTTTCAAATACATGGTTTATTAATTTATGATGAGGTATGCCACCCCATTAAAATTTTACTTATTTTTAAGGCATAAGGACGATCTGTATCTTCATTACATAGATTAAATACACTTGCAACAGCACTTCCGAGAGTTGATATTTAAGGCAAGATATTTTATAATTTATTCTCTATTTGATTTATGGAAAGGTGGCTAAAGCTTTACAAATTTTTAATAATTAAGTGTCAAATATTTTTTTTTGTTTATATAAGGGTGAGATAGGAATAAATGAATGAGGACAGAATGACCAAAAAAATATATTTAGAGATGTGGCCGTCCGAGAGAGAGTCAAATGGCAAGATCATAATATAAACCAGCAAACAGTCACGTGTTGAGCACATTGAATAGGAGAGCATGCATGAGAAATTTTATGACAGTAACGAAAGCGAATGCTGTATGAAAGGAAAGGAAGAAATGGCGCTCATTCCTTTCTGCCTGCCCTACAAGGGAAGCGGCTTGATGGTACTAAACCAGGTCACTCAATTATTTAATTTTTAATACATTAACCACCTGTTTTTCTTCTAAAATTAACTATGGAATTTTAGAATTATTACAACTCAATCAATACATTTTATATTCATTAACTTATCTTACCTAGAAGTCAGTAAATTATTTTTTCTACTTTGGCATATCACTGTCATGTATATGAAGAAGTTAGTGAGAAAAATGTTATTTATGGTGGGTGGCATTCCTCATCTCTAAAATTATTATGTTTAATTAAATAAACGAAAAATGTTTTTTACATACTAATTTAAAAAAAATAATAAATTACAAAAAACACTTTCATTTTCACTATATTTTTTTATTGCCTCGAACGTTTTCGTTTACACTAAAAGACATTTTATGGACGAAAACAATCGAGGCAATAAAAATTTAGAGTGAAAATGAAACATGTTTTTGTAATTAATTATTTTTTAAAAATTAATAATGTAAACACCAAAACACAACAATTATTTTACATACATTTAATAATGACACGTAAAAAACATAATATACCTATCTTATTTTTTAGATAAAAAGTATGTCTAATTCATTTTCAAATAAATCCGCATTCACTGACAACCCCAACCAAGAGAAACATCAAGGGATAGAAGAAAATAATTGGGTATTTTTATTGTATTTTGAATAGCATAATATAAAAAAAATATGAAAAAAAACATGCACATCACAAAGCTGCATTTAAATCGCACTATTCTTTACAAATTTCGCACCAAGTTGACCCCATCATCAAAAATATTAAACGCTTCATGATTAATACAATAAATTATAAAACATTTTAAAAGCATTCATTCGCCTCAATGACTAAAATCATACATACATTCATCATTCATTTGGCATAACAATGAATGAATGCCATACATATTATATACATACGAGAGTATATATACTCTGTTCCGCTCTCGATTTTAATTATTATTTTAAAACTCGAAAAAGGTATTCTCAGGGGTCGAAAATTCGGGATATTTCAATACCATTTTGATTAACGTTCATATTTATTTTGTTATGTTTTGGAAACAGATTGTTAAACATTACATATAGTTATGAAACCAGCAGGGTTACTCACGACTCGATCTAGACACGATCTTAATCTTGTCTTAAAAATATTGAGCTTTTACGATGTATATATTTATCTATACCATCAAGGCATGTCCCACAAGTGTAAAGAAAAGTTGATAACAAAATATTGAGTTGTCTCCTCTGTATCAATAATAATTCCAGATTTGGGGGACACCTCATCACTGAAATATAAATTGAAAATCTATTGACAGAGAAAAAACATTCAACTTGTGGAAAAGAAACACCACGTAAAAAATCTACATCATTTCTGAAACAAAAATATAATGTATTGAAAAATACACACCATCAAAGCATGTCCCACAAGTGGAGCGGCGAGAAGACTAGCTACTCGCGATGAACTTGCAAGCCGTGCTTTTCGTGCTAGTAAAAAATATATTTCAGAATGGGGAACAAACCTCGTTGCCGAATTTAAGATGATAGATGTATTTATATTTTCAAAACACCCGTCTTTTACAAGACATTCAAAAACTCACGGAAAAGTATAAGAGAGAAATTCTATGTCCGCTGGAAATAATATAAAATGAATCTTTTATTTATAAATTTATATGTGATTCACGGTTCAACGTTTGCTTTCCCCTGATATATTTTTAAAGGTACAAAAGGTTAAACGCATATTATGAAACCGTGGAATCGTATAACAATAAAACTCCACAACAAAGAAATTATTCCGAATAAAAGCAGTGCACTTTAGCAGTGAGTGGATGATAAGCTCGACGTGGAATAAAAAAAAATACAAAAAGGGGTTTAAAAAATCGAGTGCGTACACACATAAAAACATACTAAATTTTTGTTTGCGTTCGGGTTTACAGGTAAAATGATATTTTATTTTAAATTACTGGAAAAATAGAATATTGAATCATATGTTTGTTTGAATAGGGAAACGAAAAAAATCTATATATCTGTACCCTCACGCCGTGACCCAATCTGGCTAGGCAGAGAGAATGGAATGCCATCTATACCTATCCTTACATACTTCTTTCGTTCCTCTATATTCATACGAACACATCGATTTCTCCAACCCAATACGCAGCAGTCCTTGAGAATCTGATCTACTTTATCAACCCACGTTGTTCTTGGATGTTAACGCTTTCTTAAACTTTCTCTTTCAGACATTCTGATACATCCTCTTAGTCATCCCATCATCATCCATACGCTCCACATGTTCCTTACATCGTAATCTATTTACACGCATTTTATCCATAACACTTCTCTTGCATCCACTCATTCTTCTAATATAATCATTCCTTACTCTATCACGCAACGTTTTACCAACGATTCTTCTCAGCAATCTTATCCCAACAGCATTTATTCCACTTTAGTCCTTCTTCAACCACGCCCACGTTTACATCTCAATGGACGCCATTTTTTAGTCTTTTTGCTTAGACATGTTAATTAACACGATTTTACTCTTAAAAACTATTGTGAATGATTGATATCTATCACATCTCACATTTTTTTTAACAAATTCACAATATTGCATTAAAATTACGTTTTTTTGCTTTGACAAAAAATTTACATGTATTTTTATTTATAGATATTTCAAAATATAACTCGTATTCAAGACAGATGAAATATCAGTTAAAAAAGTATATCAAGGACTACAATATTATGTTATAAAGTTTCTGTACCAGAATGGTATTATGCACTAGCATTTTTCTCATGTTCGACACTTGGCCACTGCTGCTTATAGGTCGTTCATCGTTCACTATAAATAACGGACACTTTCCTTCATTCATTTTCACGCAATAAATAGATCTCCTATTTTTTCTGTAAGTTTTGGAGTGTCTTGTGGAAGGCTGATATTCAAAAAACATCACGAACAAGACATAATAGGATACCCAACGGACCAAATGTATTAAACATACAGATCCTCCTCACCGTGCCAATAAATAATATAATAATAATCTAGACAATTTATTTAGCGGTGTTTTGTGATACGAACCACCGCAAGGGCGCATTTTAAATTTTTTTTTTTATTTTAATTTTACTACTATTAAAATTTTGAATGCACTTGTAATTATCACAAATTTGATTAAAATGTGAAACAATTATGTGAGTTCCAATAATTGTGGGTATTATTAATTATTACAAATTTTATTCATTAATTCATATATTTTTAAATTTGTAATTTTTAATTATTTTGAAAATAATTTAACACCTAATTTTTTTTATATTATAACTATTGAAACTATGTATTAAACTCTTGTTATTTTGAATCATTTCTGGATAGTATTTTAATTTTTATAAATGAGACGTCAGAGGTTTCAGGCAGCTACTGCGAGCGCCATCCACCTACATTTGGAATAGGTGCTATGCCTCATTTCTGAATTCAAGATGTTAATTATCTTATCTGTGATATTTTTAAGGACACCTGCTTTCTACAAAACACTCGAAAACTTACATAAAACATCAGGAGACCTTTTTTTCCTATTTTACTCGACAGTATTAATATTTATAATCCAGTGATGTAAAAAAGTTGAACTAAATTCCAAATATGTCAAAAGTTTTAACATACAATAAATAATTTTAATGATAAAATATTAATAATAATTTATATATTTAAAAATAATCGTTTTTTTAAACATTGCATTTTAAACGTTACCGCAAGAGTTTTATGACGTCACGCTACGAAATTATTAGATGACTCTAAGCACGAATATGCAGAAATGATTTAAATATGAAACATTTTTAATTCCAATTCAGAACTATTTTCAAACTTATCATTTTAAAAAATTGAAAAAAGAATGTTGAATTTTTTGTCACGATTTCGATGTTTTGAAAATCTGTTTGTCGGAGTGAAACTAAGCTATGTCATAAAAGATGATTTTTTATCATGCTAATTCGAACTTTTATCAACATTTTCCTTCTCACATCTTTGTTAATACGACATTACTATCCAAGATGATTGTGACTTTTTGCTATGAACTATTTCTTTTAATTTTGTATTGCTTGTACAAAAAATGACATTTGTATATTTATTTTCTGATTATAATTCTAGATTTCTGATTTTTGTAATAAATATTTATTTAAATATAAAGTAGGTCACTTGGAAAATTAAAATAATTACTAATAAATGTGCTGTAACATAAAGCAACACCTGCAGGGCTACTCTTGACAAAATCTAAATACGATCTTAATCTAGTCTTGATCTTGATCATACGACGCACGAAGGGACTATGGTCAAAAACACCGTGCTACTGCTACCGCGCGCTCGGTATGCGCGTATTTTTTGGCCAATAGTCACTTCGCGCGTCGTATGATTAAGATTAATATCGAGTTTAGATTTTGTCAAGAGTAACCCTACAGGCCCTAAATCTAACCTAACCTACAAACCAGTCAAAAGTGTGCGTTCGTAAAATGCAAATAATTAATTTTCTGATTGAAAAATCAAAAGAATTCTTTTGAGAGCATTATTCCTTCGGATAAATTACTACACGCGTCAAAAAAAATTCAAAAAAAGAACCACATTTAGAAATGTATTTCATTACTTAAAATAATAACATTTATTGATACCAAAAAAATATCCCGCATTTTTAACATAGGTGAATATGCCATCGACGATGACTAATGTACAACACTAACATATTATTTTATTTATTTATTTATTTACTTATTAATATAATATACGGCTGAATAGCCTTTAAAGTACAATAACTTACAAAAACACACTTGAAACAAACAAAAAAAAAATGTGAAAATATTATTTCATGTTTAAAGTCGCTTTGGGTAAATTCCGACATACATAGTGTATGTAGTTTCGCTTCGATGTACAGAATAACAAATCCATAGAATATTTTTTTGAATATGGAATTCTATTTTTCGTTCGACGACATTGTGATACTTGAAATTATTGAGTACTTACCCAGTTATTCTCAGTGTTGCTGCATTAGAATACTGCAGGTGCTTAAATTATGCATTTCTATGGAGACTGTTGTTGAAATATCCGACGTTGCCGTTGTTATACGGACATTTTTAAAGAAAACACACTTACACTCAACTTTTGAGTTTGAAATACTTCATAAATAATTAATTATTAAGTGCTCCGTAGAGAATGATTCACGAAAATGAAAATTTTCTTAGGTTAAGAAAATAATTATTTTGTTATCTAACCAATTTTAATTTCTTAACTAAAGACGATTATCTTGACTAACGACTTTAATTCTTTCTATGCATGTAGAAGTAAGCTTTAATTTAATTGAAATACATTATATATAAGACACTGTTTTACGTTCACTATGAAAAATAATCGTCTCAATACCCGCAAGGCTTTAATAGTCAAAAACAGTTCATAGTGAAAATGATACCTACAGTGTTTTATTTTTAATTTTAATTCTAAATAATAATAATATCTAGATGATTTTTATAGCGCCGTTTTGTGGACAGATCCACTTCAGATCCCCTAGACAAACATGCACTTGGCGATCGACTACAAACGAATTTTCGTCAATAATTTTTGAATATATCTTAATATGTGATTTGATAAAATATGTGAATTGTAATTGTATGTTTAAATTATGAAATAAAGATTATATATGTATAAAATATGAAATAAAGATTATATATATGTATAAAATATGAAATAAAGATTATATATATGTATAAACAAAAAAAAAAATGCAACAATAACGCATAATTGTACGGTACATGTAGGTAGATTGTCGAAAAGTTCGCCAGTAGACGATCGCTAAGTACGGTTTGTCTATGGCCCCAGGGCGCATAGGATGTTTAAAAGTATTCGCTAGCGTTACGAAATATTAGCTGTAATGTTACATGTATTCAGCTTAATCCATAAGATTTTTAAACAAACAAACATACCAACCGCAACAATAATATTTATCATATATGTAATATTGTAACCATAGACAATATAGACAGTTGTTCAAAATAGGGAAATATGTACTAAATATTCGTTTTTGCCCCGTTAGCGATGGTTAAGTATGCGGCGACGGTAGGTATGCATCTATCTTTTTTTCAAAACAGATAGAAAGAAGGTGGAATATTAATAATAATAATAATAATTCGTGTCAATAGTTCCGCAGTGACACAATTGTCACAGTTCGACACGCTATTGTCACAGAAGCTCGTAGTATAAAATGTGTATATAAAATAGTTGTAAGTAGGTAGTATGTATTGTACATACATATATTAATATTGATTGACAGGTATGCCATGTCGATTGACACACCGAATCAGACGCGGTGTCGCTTTTTTTCTCCGTGTTGTTTAGTATCGTGTTTTTTTTCTGTTTTGTATCCACACACGTCTGAACAGACATATGAGCAAACACGCACGTTTTTATATTATTATACATTTACATAACAACATGTGTACGATTCGAGCATCCAAATAGAATATTATTTTTCTTCTTCCGCTAAATAACGTTTCTCTAGGGTGCTCTGAGTGGAAACGAACTCCATCCATTCACAGCGATTAAGCGCCAATTAGTCATTTTCCGATGGGATTTATATGGCCATGATGTTGTTGTCGTTCTTCTGCATCGCTTTCCTCAATGCTGAGTTTCGTAACCTGTCACTACATAATATTTTATTTTTATTTCATTGGCACATCTAAGGTTTTTACGTGTTCTGTGGAGCACTCGGCAAACAATTGATCTTCCACTCTTTTTCGTAAGTTTTCTATAAGTTTCGAGTGTCCTGTAAAAGGCAGATAGATATTCAAAAAAATAAAGACATTTTACGTCTTAAATTCAGCGATGACATTCGTTTATAGAAGGGCACCGCCCGCCACATACCTCGAGCCGTACCTGGAGATATGTATCTCCATAACGACACACAAACAGGATTTTAATTGTTTTTCGTTTGTCTCCCATCCTAAATGTCTTATTTTTTGTTGGCACAGAGGAGACAGCTTGCTTGCGTATTACACGCAGCTGGTCTACTATTTGTGAGATGTGTCATCATAATATAGGATGATGGTATAGTTAATGTTACTGAAATTACCCAACACATAAATACTACTACTACTACTACTATACCATCACGGCATATCCCACAAGTGGGGTAGCCAGCAGATCAGCTGCATGTAAGAAACATGCAAACTGTCCTCTTCGTGTCAATATAAATACATAACATACTATACTATACTACTATACTGTACCCTCAAGCCGTGTCCCAAGTGGGGTAGGCAGAGAGAACGGAACGCCAAACAGATCTATCTTTACACACTTCCTTCGCTTCCTCCACATTCATACAGTTACTCATACACGCACGTCGGTTCCTCTTACTCAACACGCAGCCATACCTATATCTTAAAGTCGATTATATTTAAATTACCTAACCTGAAATGCTCTGACTGAGATTTAATATCAATGTGACAAATACCATTTGTTTTTTTTTTTAAGATATATCTAGGTTTTTGTTATAAACCCAAATACAACCTTATTCACCTTCCACAGTAAGCTACTAAAAGCTTGTGTCGTGAAAGGGGAGTTGGCCGGCACCTGGTATCGAACCACGGACCCCTTGTTCACGAGGCCGAGACTCTACCGACGAACTCATTCTTAATATTATTATCTATTTTGTTTAAAATATTTATTGTTGTTTTCTATATAATTGTTATGTACATGTCAAAGGATAACGCCGTGAATGTTTGACAAAGAAAACAAACAAAAAAAAAAAAAAGATTTTCAGAAATTCTCACATGTTAAGAAAGGAATACAAAATAAATGCAGGATATTATGTGTGAGATGCCATAAAACTTTAATTAATAAATGCGTTTGAATGCAATTGAACAAAAGTGCAGTTGTATTCACAATAAATAATTAGAAATTACCGAGTACTTTTATCCTGACATATTTCAATTTATCTAGATGAATTATTTTTTAAGACTGGTGCCTATAATTTTTCAGGCCATGGTCCTTGTTTCCGAAATGTATTAAAGTATAAGAATTATAGCGACAACGCGACACGGTCAGAACTTTATGGGTGATATATTATTATTTTTAAGTATAAAATGTATTAGGTACTGCTGCTGCTGCTAGTACCATTGTTGCGACTATAGCGCCGAACGAGAAACATTAATAAAAAGCGGAGAGCTTATCTTGGCAAACTGAATAACGACACCTCAAATAATGCGACCTTTTAAAATGCTAAATTTCAAATACTAAACCTCATCTAAAAGTTGGTAGTGTCTGAATAGAGGAAATTATGGTTTTTATAAATGTTTCCAAATCGTACTAGAACCAATGACCTACAAGTTTTGACTCTACAACATGTATTTGGTCGCAAAATTTGTTTAGTCACATTAACAATTTTCCCTTTGAATTGCAAATTTTGACAGCAAAGGTTGATGACCAGAACACAGGAAAAAAATGTAAAAAATATTTTGAGGAGACGTTAGATGGGTAACAGTTCGGATGAAAATTTTTGGACGTAATCAAAGAACATGTCTGAATGCTCTCTTTGAATCCTGCAAATTATATTAATTGAAATAATAATAGATCACAGGTTTGATGAAACAGATTGCTTCCAGGCAATCCGTACGCCTATTGTTTGTACATATGATTTCTTATTACATCAACGAAGCGTTATTATTATCATTATTCTTATTTTTTTTTTTTTTTTTTTCAAATTTATTTTTTCGAAAAATTTGAATTCCGAATAATCTTTGTATCCAATGAATCCAAAAGGACCATCTATATTTTGTACACTAGTCTCGACCACTCGCGCTTTTGGGCTATTTCACATTTTACAGTATGCTGTAAGGAAATATGAACCGTATTTCACGAGGTATTTGCATTTTAAAAGGGACAATATATAATTATAATTACCTACTAAGAAAAGTAAATAATTTATAAAGTGATTTTGTTATTTTGCCAGTGTTTTAAGTGGGTAATGGAATTTTTTAGTGATTTATAAACTGCCGCGCCACAACCTGTATTTGCCCCCTGTAAAGTAAATAGCTCATTATTTACGTTCTAATATTACTTTACATCTTACATACTGCACTTAATTATATTCATTATTTTCCAAAAAAAAAAAATTGTAACCTAAAAGAATGAATAGTTTTAATAATATATATAATATGAACAATTTGTCTGGCGCCGTGTACTTACAACATGACCTCAAGGGCGCCATATTGTGCGTTCTCATCTGAAACTCTCAAAAGAAAGATGTTTAAATCTTCAAGTTCCTCCACCTTGTTATTAATAGATCTGGCAATCCATGCTTACAATTATCTGAATGGTTTATGTTTGTTGTTATGTTTTCAGCAATAAGACGGTAGTCCAACTCACTCAAAAACTAATTGAAAAAAGTGTAAGACATTTCAAGGATACAAGGACGACAAAAAAAAGTGGGAGTAATTCTATTCAAAAGTATAAAAAACGAAAATATTAGTACATACATTAAATAAGTACGCGAAAATAACGATAATTATTACCCCCTAAAAATTACACCATACGTAAAAAATATAACGTACATATAATAACGATAAGGTGGGGGAAGCTTTTGAATATTGGCATATGCGTTAAAAAGCTACTTAAGAAGCTTTCAGACTACCTCTATTACTGCTAACATCACCAAAGGCGTACCCAAGCTTTCAGACTACCTCTATTACTGCTAACATCACCAAAGGCGTACCCAAGCTTTCAGACTACCTCTATTACTGCTAACATCACCAAAGGCGTACCCAAGCTTTCAGACTACCTCTATTACTGCTAACATCACCAAAGGCGTACCCAAGATTTTCTCAAGGGGAGAGGGCAACTGCTCATATGATTTTTATTCTTATCCCTTTCAACTCTGTGAACTTTTCTTGTAAAAATTGTTAAAAACATAAAACAATAATAACGAAACAAAACATTTTGTGCAATGGACAAATTCATCGCAGGACTGCGATATCTTCCAACTAACCGAATTTGTTCTCAGTTTTCACTGTGAGGTGATTTTGAATACAAGCGAATTTTCATTTCGATAAAGAAAATTTAAACATTTCATGATCTTTTTGTTTCCACACAATAATTTAAAAACCTCCTTATAGTTTTAGAGTTCGTCGGTATCCTGGAGGTCGAGTCTATGCCTCATACATAAGAGTTGTGCAATTCGATGCCAGGTGCCAGCAAACTCCCCTATCACGACACAAGCTTTTAGCTTATTGTGAAAGGTGTATAAGGTTGTATTTGGATTTATACGAAAAACCCAGATAGTTACATCTTTATAAAAAAAAATTGTCATGATCCTGGAGGGGGGCAGGGGTAGTTTTCCACCATGCCAATTATCCATAGTTTTTCCATACTCTCACACTAAAATAAATTCTGCACCTGAGAGTCATTAGAACTCAAGTGCATTTTTGACAAAAATGGCAAATTTTAAAAAAAAGCGGAAATAACATAACAGTCGTTAGTCTTAAATGCAGAAACGCATAGGGTCATAAGAATTGAAGTGCACATCAGTATGGTATATACTATATATAAAGCTTATTACTAGTAAAATTTATTCGATAAAAAAAATGAAAATGGCATTTATGTAAGTACTTAAGACTAAATGGCTCTCAGGTACAGAACTGTTTTCTTTCATACCTACTCTATTATTGTGATTAATAATTCTAGTCTATTATTGTGATTAATAATCTTAATCATTTACATATTTAGTAATTTGAATATATTATAATCCATCTAAGTGTATTTTTTGTTTGTTTTTAGTAAGTTTTTATTGATTTCTACATATCATTGTTGATGTTAAATTTTTGATATTTGAAAACTTGGTTCATAATCTACAATTGTGTATTAATTAATTGACTATTTTTGATAATTCTTGACTCTTTTATATTTCTAAACTCAATGACGTGTATATGTGTGAACTTGTATTATGTATATTTTTCTTTTTTGTAGTCTGTCTTGTATTTGAACATGTAAAAGGCTTGCGCCGTGTGTGAATGAATAAATAAATAAAAATACCTACTATTTTTGAGATATGGGAGGTGGCAGCTGTCTCCGTTTGCCCCTCTCGGCTGCGGCCTTATTTCAGACTACCTATGTTCTACCTTCACCACCACCGCCACCGTGAAATTATGTAGGTACGGAATGCTCGACTCAATAATATCGATATCTGAATTGTATGAAAGAGTGTCTGACATAAGAAATATAAAAACACTGTAACACACAAAGCATACAATCACTTATTGCCTCTCTAGGAAAAAAAATACTCTGAAAATAAAATAAAATATTTTCGCACGTTTATATGAATGTACTAGAAACAAGGCTACGTCAATAAATCTCCCTCGACATCCATCAAGAGGGAGACCAAAGAATACCTGGATGACACAATGCAATAGAATCCTGCGGAGAAATGGCCTGGATGAAGATGATATAAGAAACTGAAGAATGTATAACCTCAGAACGAGAAGAGCCGATCCTAACAGCCTTCAGCGGCAATAAGTTGGGACAGTGCCAGAAAGAAGAAAATATGAATGTAATAATAATAATAATAATAATAATAAACTTTATTGTACAAAATATTTAAATAAAAAGAATGAGATTAGGTACAACATGGTATATACAAATATTTTGCACAATGGGCGAGTTTATCGCAGGGACGCGATATCTTCCAACTAACCCAATAAAGTAAAACAAGTAAACAATGATAAAAAAATGGAAACAATTATAAAAAGTCTTTAAAATGATACATAGAAACCAAATTATAAGCTATAAATATATAATACATACTCTTAAGAAATAAATTACCAAAAGTATTAAAAATAAATAACTAAACAAATAATTAATATATACATACAAATAGATATTAAAATAAATACCATAAATACAATACATACATACATATAAATAGATACTAAGATACATAGGTACCGTAAATATAGCAATACATATAAGAAAAATAAATAAACAAATTAAAAAAAAAATATGTAAATGCGAAATGCAACACACATGTTGGAGGGGGGGAGGGGGGGAGGACTGCTCAACGTGAATGAATACACGTGAAGAAGAGAAAAAAAAAATAAAAAAAAATGTAAGGATGAATCTATGTATAAACGTCATAAATAACTAGCAACCATTGATCTTCCTTTTAAAAGTATAAAGAGACGTACAAGTTCGGGTTTTTGATGGAAGCTGGTTCCACAATCTGGCGCCATGGACTGTAAAAGAATCTGTGTAACAACTTGAATGATGAGGTGGGATAGCCAGGAGATTATTAGAAGATGATCGCAAAGGCAACCCATGAGAATTCAAAAATTCAAACCTTTCTTTAAGATACAATGGGATAGAAGGATCATAGATAATCTTATGAAGAAGACAAAGAGTGTGAATATTTCTGCGTTGAGGAATGGACTTCCAACCAAGGAGCTCTCGAAATTCAGATATGTGGTCAAATTTCTTCAGACCAAATATATAATGTACTTGTTTATGTAATGTAATGTACTTGTTTATAATATGGCGTGGCGTGTAGGTAACGCTCTTGCCTTTGAGTCAAGAGGTTACGAGTTCGATTCCCAGCCAGGACAAGGTGTAGAATGATCTTTTTCAAATTTATCGGGATCTGGGTGCAACATGTATATATTTTTAGTACACTGAATACGAATATGTATGTGTATCGTCGCGTAATTAGTGGGTGAATCTTATATTGCACAAAATGGTTTGTTCCGTTACTATTTTTTGAACCATACTATTTTTTAGACCATTGTACTCATAATATAAGATTCATATCTCTATTTTGGGACTAATTTGATCTGAGTGAAATGTTTATGCATGTTATGTCATATAAATTTAATTTTGTGATTTACTTAGTTTGGGACTGGCTCGATCTGTGTGAATTGTCTATACATGTTATGTTATGTATGATGGTTTTTTGATCCATGGAGCACCCAGTAAAAATTGGTCCACCACTCTGCTCATAGATTAGGGTAGGTATTTCAAGAATACGCGCCACGATTTTTGACATATTTAATATCAGCTGTCACCCTGGGTATAAATACTAGTAATCAATATGTTAAGTCACACCTATACTTGAAAATATTATAATATATATGTTTTTCATACAAACATTATAATACTCACACTGATTTTTTTCTTCACTTATTTCTCTTTTGCGTCTCAAGAAGAAAATTCCTTTCTCAAGAATCACAGTAGGTACCTACTTGCGGACTTAAGAATATGAATAAATTAAATTTGCTTTGATTTTTAAACATAACGTTTAGTAAAAAATATTTTTTAAGTCTATGAATAATAAATTTAAAATGAAAAATGAAAATAATAAAATCCCGTGGAGTACCCGGTAAAGAATTGGTCTCCCACTCTTCTGCGTAAGTTTTCGAGTGTCCTGTAAAAGGCAGGTGTTCGAAAAAAATAAGACATTTTACATCTTAAATTCAGCGTTGAGGTTTGCCACCCATCCTGAATGTCTTGATTTTATACTGGCACGAAGAGGACAGTTTGCATGTTTCTTAAATGCAGCTGATCTGCTGGTTACCCCACTTGTGGGATATGCCGTGATGGTATAATAATAATATAATAATAATTAAATAATTTAAATTCAATAAATTTAGTATAGGTACATCTATATCTTTTTTTATTTTCATGACATTTTTTGGGAGATATCGATGTCATCATCAGGCAAATCATGTAAGATATACTAAAAACAAGTAAATTGAAACGAGTGTTTCTCTCTGCTATAAATAATAATTGATCACGAGAGAGACTTTCTAGGTCTTTTCCACCCTTTTCCATAAATTTTCAAATGTCCTGTAAAAGTCAGGAGCTTGAAATAAAGACGCTTCATCTTAAAATCAGCAATGTGGAATGCCACTCATACTGAATATATATTTTTTGTTGGCACAAAAAGGACAAATTACATGCGACTGGTCAGCTGACTACCCCACTATATGCCGTGATGTGAAGACAAATAGATACAGTGATAAATTGATCATTTTATAAAAGAAAAATTAGGAAGCAATGTAAAACACATTTTCTTGCCACCACAAGATTTCAACCGACCAACAAATAGTGAGTTTATTATAAAGCAATGTTTTGGTGAAGAAAAGTATATTTTTTTACTTGAAAAAATACACACCAATAATTCGATGAAAGTAATATCTGGCAGTGTTATAAATTACATCATAGGCAAATTGGGCACCTATTTTAAGAAAAAATACAAATTATTTCATTTTATATTATTCTATATTCACTAAATAAATACTTTTTTACCATTATGGTATTAGTTGCAAAAGAAAATTTTGTTAAAAGGAGTCTTTTTCAGTTATGGGATTCATAGAGAGAGTTCTGAACGACCTATTTGAAATAACTAATTTTATTTAAAGAAAATGCAAACAAAAGCGAGAGAAAATATTCAACGTAAAAAATATAAGTGAGGTATTTTCAGATTGCGATCCTTTTTATTGCGTTACAAGCTTATCTACAATTTGTATCAAATTCTCAGAATTATAAGAGAGGAACGGGAGTCTTTTCAACATTTTTCATCCGTAACACCTATTAAGTCAATCATTTAAAAAAAGACAAGTGATGGAATACACATACCCAACTTGAAAACAAAAAGTGGGAAAAATCTAGTACGAGGGGCCCGTATCTCGACTTGAACTGAACTAGATTATAATATGTTGTTTACTCCAGTTCTTGGTTATCAGCATTATTTCTTATTAAATAGAGATTTTTATGAGATAATTTATTTATTTTTCTAATAACGTCCGCAGCTTGTAAATAAAATAATGTTAAAAGCTTACTTCAAGCGAAGAATAGAAAAATACCAAATGTAGAGTTCTAAAGCTCATTTTTTTCTTTATGAATACATTTGTTTACGAACCAACTAGAGAAAATCAGCTTTGTGTAAACTTAACAGCATGATATCAAACTATTATAGAAAAAACACTATGTTTAAAAAAACATTAGAAATGTAAGATAAAATATTATTCCTAATAGGTACCTATATATTTTGGTTTGCTTGTTGAAACATTTCTAGTCTTATTATACATATTAGAATAATGCTTATTTTGTTATATTTCTATATAATTTTAATTCTTACAATTTTTTTTTTTAATTCTTCATGTCAATTTTCTCTATTATCAAATTATTAATTTCAATTTATAAGATAGTTAAAAAAATACAAAGTTAAGCTTCATTCTTATTGGTGCGAAATAAATATATTTTCTTAATTACTAGTCTTGATTTTGTCGTATTGATTTGTCGTAGATTCTACAAATTTGGCATTGTTGTGCATTGACGAGAAACTGTTGAGAATAGGGCATTACCGGTCCACTAAAAATGATAACAATACTGCCGACATTGCTTATGATTTGACTGTTTGTATCCCTGTTGAAAATGTAAATAAATAAGAATAAAATAAAAAAATATTTAAACGGAATAAAAAAAAACAATATAATCAATGGTAGTTGTCATTAAATTTGAATTGCGAGTCCATTTTTTTTTTAAATAACGAAATAATTAGGTTTACTTATATCACGAAACTATTTATAAATGTGACATGATTGAAACCTTTCACTTAGGTATTCAGGAGAAATCTTTATATTTAAAGAAAAAATAAACTGATTTTTTTTTTATTTTTCACACGTTTGTCTTTTTATCAAAACACTTCATACGAAAAGCTCCCCAAAAAGTATATCTGTACACTTTTATTCTTCATTTTGTAACCGACGGCTGCGTCAAAACTCTTTGATGGAGCTATTTTTAAGGCTTTTATTTTATTCCATAAACCTAAGTGTTCTGAACGAGAGTTTTTCACGCATTCCTACCTCTGTAAGAGCGCTTCACATTATACACACAAGCGTATGTGTGATGAGAACATTTTGAAAAGAAAAATACACAGACTTTTTTTAATGTTATAAAAAATATACACAGATATTTAGCGAACATTGAAGGATGCAGACATTTATTTTAAATATTCATAAATTCCGTTGCTTTTCATATATTTTCTTTACAGTATACTACTTGCGGTGGTTTCACAACAAAACGGCGCATCTTGAAAAGAACTGTCTAGTTATTATTATTATTATACAACCAGATAAGTGTCTATTTTATCAGTCATGTTTACATGAAAAAATATCGAATAGATAATAAAAATTCATCTATTCGATATCCTGAATTGAATAGATAATTTGGATCAAAACGCGGGTTTTAAATACCAGAATTGTGCCTAAAATATCTGTTTTTTTAAGAATATAACTAGTATTTTTTAAAATAGATGTTTGAGTTTTGATTTATAAATCAACCGATAAATCTAATTTTTGTAAAATTAATTATTTATAAAATACTTCGATGTTATCGGATTCTCACAAACATTATACAAAATAATTTTCTACATTTTTTTTGACAATATGCTTGACATTAATTTAATTTAATGAAGAAGTCGTTTATAGGCAGGACAATTATCTTTTAGAGGAAAATGTAAAAATCCACCACATAATTCGTTTCATAATTTTTGATCATCCAAAACCTATTAATCAAAACAGAACCTGATCAATTCTCTTCATATTAAATGTTTAAAGAGTTATTTATAATACTAAAACATAGAAAATCGGATCAAAATTAACTAAATGTACAATACACCATATATGTGTGTGTGTGTATGACATTAGGAGCGTCTCGCGTCGCGACGTCATCGCATCGGATGCAGGGCTAAATGAGGACATTAGGGAAAAGCACTTTGCACCAGCATATTGAGATCTCGAAATATTATGTCGTCTGGTGCACATTGAAACAACATAATTGGGGTGATAACAGCATTGGTAAAGATACAAAACAGGAAAGACAAGAACGAAAACATTAAATACAAATATGTTTCAGCAGTAATTTTGTATTATATTACACAATATAATTTTTTATGGTCGGTATAGTAAGGTGCAGTCAGCAGATTGTTGCATGTAATAAACATACTATACTACTATACTATACTATACCCTCACGCCGTGTCCCAGGTGGGGTAGGCAGAGAGAACGGAACGCCATGTCGCTCTATCCTTACATACTTCTTTCGCTTCCTCTACATTCATCCAGTTTCTCATACATGCACGCCGATTCCTCTTACTTAACACGCGACCGTCCTTGAGAATTTGATCCACGTGGTTAAGCCACGTGGTTCTCGGACGCCCGCGCTTCCTCACACCCTCTCTTTCAGATAAATACACCCTCTTCGTCAATCTTACACCATCCATTCGTTCCACATGACCAAACCATCTCAATTTATTTACACGCATTCTATCAACAACACTCCTCTTGCATCCACTCATTCTTCTAATATCCTCATTTCTTACTCTATCACGCAATGTTTTACCTACCATTCTTCTCAGTGATCGCATCTCCACTGCATTTATTCCACTCTCGTCCTTCTTCAGCCATGTCCAAGTCTCGCTTGCATACATCAGTGTCGGTACGAGGATGGCGTTGTGCACCAGCATTTTAGCCATGTTCGAGACATTGCTATTGCTAACAATAGCTCGGAGTGCACCGTTCACTCTCGCACCAGCCACCTTTCTTTTTTCAATGTCCCTTTCGTACCTACCATCCCTTACAAACATACTTCCTAAATAAACATATTCGTCCACTTGCTCCAAACATTCATTTCCAACCTTTATTTCACACATTGTTCTTTCACTCTCTCTTTCAAATACCAGCACTTTCGTCTTTGTCACATTCATTTTCATCCCATTCATACTGCAACTTTCATATACAACTGACACAATCTTTTGTAAATCACTTTCACTCTCAGCCATTAATACCAAATCATCTGCATACATCAACGCATTCACACGGTTTCCATTCAGTTCAATGCCAACATCCATCTCTTTCAAAGGACGCATACAGTAGTCGAAAAAAAGGTTGAACAGCCATGGAGACATGACACAACCTTGCTTCACTCCTTTGGTGAGGACAAACCACTCGGAGAAGGCGTTATTTACCCTCACGCAGGCGGAGCTCCCAACGTATAGCGAAGAAATTGCGTGGATCAACTGGCTGTTCACCCCATACTCCGACAACACGCGCCACAATCTCTCCCGATCCACACGATCATATGCTTTCTCCAAATCCACGAACGCACAGAAAAGCTTCTGGTGTTTACCCAGAAGCTTCTCTACGACCATTCGTAGGGAGAAGATCTGATCAGTGCACCTTCTTCCATTCAAAAAAGCTCCTTGTGCATCCCATATCTTACACTCTGTTGCCTTTCGTACTCTCTCAATCAGAATTCTTCCATACAGTTTTCCTATTGAACTCAGCAAACTAATAGCCCGATAACTCCCACATTCAAGCCTAGAACCTTTTCCCTTATATAGCGGACAGATGATAGCCTTCCGCCAGTCCTCTGGAGTCGCGCCTTCTTTCCAACAAGTGTTGAATAGTTCTAGGCACCATGCGAGAGTCTTCTGCCCACCAGCCTTGAGGAGCTCAATTTTTCTTTCTAAAAGAGGTAATCATTTATGTGATTAATTTTTTTTATTTATTTATTTATTAACGGCATAATTGCTTTTGAATACAAAAAATATTACAAGTATAAAGTGGACAATTTTACAAAATACAAAACAATGAAAACTAATGACTACAATAATCTTGATATAAATTAAATTAAATTATAAAATAAACATTTAATAAAATTTGTATCTTCAGAATAAATCTGATTACAAAATTCTATCATCTTCCTCCTCACAGAGCCATATAACAATATAAATAAATAGATAACAATATAACAATATAACATTATAACATAAATAAATAACAATATAACATTATAATATTTACGATAGATCGAATAACCGTAATCATTTCATGATCGGGTTAGTTGGAAGACATCACATTCTAACGAAAAACTCGCCATCTGTACATCGAATTGTATAGCTGATATCTTTATGATAGTTTGTATGGATTTGAAATACTGTAACCAATGTACAGTGAAGAAAAAAAAATATCCTCAACACAAAATTGAAATGCAAATATGATGTATGCGATGAGTATTTTGCTGTTACAGAAAAGTAGAGATGTTACTGGAAAAGGAAGGTACATGGAAGATAAATTTTATTTTAGGTTTGTATTAGGACAAGGTGATTTGGACATGTGGAAAGTATGAAAGAGGATAAAATGACTAAGTAAATAATCATGGCTGTGGCTGTTCGAGGATCAAATGGCAACATAATACAAATCAGCTCCTACAGGACGACCACATGTTGAGCATCTTGAATTTGAGAGCATGCATGAAGAATTTTATGTCAGTAACCGAAGTGAAAAGTGTATGGAAAGGTAGAAGTTAATAAAAGCTCTCGATCATTTCTGCCTACACCGCAAGGGAAGATTCGATAAATGAGTTAAAAATGTAGATGTCTTTTTTACGAAAAAAAATAAATTATAATAACTCAAAAATATGCAATTACGTCTATTTCATAAACAGAGGTCAAGTTTATTTATTTCAATCAATAATCCAATTCAAATTAATCATCCGATAAATTAAATATCTTTCAATAAAAACCTTCCGTAACAAATCCAATTATTTATTTTATCATTAAATATTCCAATGATTTCTCCAATAACATCGTTTAAGTAAATAAAAAAATAATTTAACAGAAAACATTGTTTGTTGAAGAAGAAAAATATTTATATTAAACAAAACAAATTTGGATTTATCAATTTAAAAATAATAATATTATCATGATTTAGAAAGTATTTTTCAAAATATTTCGCCCGAGGCGTACATTGACCTATTAAAAAATATTAATTTATTCAATCTACTACCAGTAGATTAATTGTAAAAAAAAAAACAAAAATACAAGATTCAATCAACAAAGTAAATAGATATTTTAATAGCCAAATCCGTTTAACTTATAAGGCTTTGAAAATATTACCAAATTATTTGAAGCCTAATATAGATATCGACAAAAAACCCAATGTTGATATTAAAACAACATTTTTTTGTTCGATTAAATATTCAGGATTTCTGACAAGATTTATGATGATGATGATGATGATTCTGGATGATTTTATTTTGACGCCGTTTAACAGTCTTTAGAGCGTCTCAAGGGCGCTGGTGAAGAGTTCAGTTTTCAATTTTCTTCTGAAGCTGGTGATTATCTCTCAATGGCACCACTCCGCCATATAGATCTATCCTTACATATGTACTTCTTTTGCTTCCTCCACATTCATCAAGTTTCTCATACATGCACGTCGATTTGTCTTACTCAACACGCAGCTTTACTTTAACATTTAACATCCACGTGATCAAGTCACATGGTTCTTGGACGTCCGCGCTTCTTTCAGATAAATACATCCTCTTCTTCATCTTGCATTCGCTCAACATGTCCAAACTATCAAACCAGCTGTATACTGGTCCCAGTAAAATATGAAGTCTTTTCAATAATAATCATAATTTCTAATTAGGATGAAAATGTATCAGAACTGTACAACAAAGTAAACATAAACAACTAACTTGTACAAAATACCCAAAAACTTAAATGGACGAAACTTATGACTTTCTTCTTCTTCATGTACCTATTGTGTCGAATCCTCCAGGTGTTGGCTATTACTTTAGAGAATGTGTCCCTATCTTGGACAGTCTGAAACAGCTCCTCGACGCTCCATAAATCTGTCTACTTTTAGATATGGATACGGGACATCTTCCAACATCTCTTCAACCCTTGGTCTTGCCATTGCTTTTTTCCGCTTTAAGCACATGACCTAAATAGGATAGGACTTTTCAAGTTTTAATATTTGAGTTCTCTATTCGCTCTGGCTTCTTGGAGAACCCTTACCTTAATAAATTATTATCATGATTGATAATGTTTTTCCCACCACTGTATATAGATTTTTCTTGAGAGAGACATGTTTCGTCTTTCAAGGATATTATTAATCTCCAATCGTCGAAGATTTACCACGTCCTTGAAAAATGAAAGACGTCTATCTCAATAAATATCTATAAACCGGATTTTTTTTTTAATTTTTTAATGACATTTCCATCATAAATTCAGCGATGAGGTCTGCTACTCGTCTTGAATGTCTTAATTTTTTGTTGGCACGGAGAGGACGACTTTCATGTTTGTTACATGCGACTAGTCTGCTGGCTACCCCACTTGTGGAATATGCCGTGATGGTATATTAGTAGTAGCAGTAGTACTTTCTTTCAACTTTGTCAAGTTTCAAAACAAGTTGTACCTTCGAGTAGGAGGTAAAGATAGAAAGAGAAAGACAACTTAAGTTAAGAGATAGAGATAGTAGATTAATAATAATAATAATATTAAACTTGGAATACAAATAAGTATTTATATTCCGGAAGGTCACACAGTAGAGCTTTAAGTTATAATTGGATAAGTATTCGCTCTTTGTAACTTAAAAAGTTCCCCAAAGCGAATGGAGATTATTATTATTAATACTAGATTTTAAGACCGGGCTTACACAATGCATTATAAAATTAGCCAAAAATCACAAAGGCAAGTAAAACCAGTGAAACGTCTTCAATAATTGTCTAAATTAGTTGGAAGTTGGAAGACAGAAGACTCCGGGTTAGTTGGAAGACATCGCATTTTAGCGATAAACTCGCCCTCTGTAGGGTAGAGTGAGGTTAACTGGGTACAGGTATTAACTGGGCCACACACATTGAATTGTATAAATGATATTTTCTATGTAAATTTGTATTATTGTAAACAATGCACAGTGAAGAATAAAATAAATAAATAAATACTAAAACATAAATGATTTTACTACAAGAATGCACAGACCATGGGCGTTTCCAAGGAAGGAAGGTCTAAATGGGTCAGCAATTCCCCAGTATGATCTTGATATAGTAGGAAAGTATACAAAGTTTAGACTGAAGTATGTGAATATCATGAAAAATTTGGATCAAAATGCTGCTGCTCCCCCCTCTCTTTCTAGAAGTTAGACTACATAATGTTATGATTTGGCTATAAAACTGCTGAAAAAAACCAGAAGAACATGAATTATTTCAAATTTCGACACCAAAATGAAAATTTAGTGACAGGGAGATAAACATTTTTCGTAAAAACCATATACTTAACAAAAACGTGAAAAATGAAATAAAAAAAAAATGCTCCATGTAGAGAAAATCTTGGGTACACCCATGGCACAAACAATATATTATTTCCATGTTATTTTCAATCAAACTACTGAAAGAATGGAATAACTTATCAAAGAAATTGTTTCCCTTCTCTCGATTTTTCGAAGCGTAATAATTAATTAGTGCTTGTGTTTCTGCTTACATCGAGTTCAACACGAAAATTAAAATATTCTTTTAACCTCTTCTACTAAAAAAAAAGTATAAAGGACATAGAATAAAGAAATAGATACCTATATACGAACAAGCCTAAATTGTTTAAATATGATTTTGATTTTAAAAGCTTTCTTATAGAATAACACGCCACGAGGATGTTAACACCGACTTGTGCGTCGCGTATCAAATTTCTTAGAATTGACAAAATTTCAAACTGAATACAAACGAAAGTTTTAGGATTAAGTTTTGTCATACAGAACCTACTTAGTAATGATAAGCATGTCGAATACATCAATCGGAATAAGTTTACAACGTACACAAAGCACTTTTATCGATGGATTCAAAAGAAAATTTTCTTCTCGACGTCTTTACGCGGTATGTATAACATAAATATAATAATAAATATAACATGCATAGGCAATTCACACAGACCGAACTAGTCCCAAACTAAGGTTTGAATCTTGTTATATGGGTACTAACGCGACGACACACATTTATACAATGCACTAAACACGTATACATGTAATACCCAAACCCTGGTCAATTTGAAAAAGGTCCTTTTCACAAATGAGGTAATCCGTTGCCGTGCCAAATAATTATGTGTTGTGTCATTCCTCGTTATTGAATCAAATATATTAAACGTCTAAAAGTGATGTTTAATGAAAACACGCCTCTCACAAAATCTCTAGAAAATTCACAATGGGGTAACCTCTGGAGGAAATTAAACATAAATAAAGATAGAAAAGATGATGGTAGTTTCACTATGTCGGTGTTTTGGTATTAGAATTTCTTGATGCAATTAAATCAATCTCTTTGACATTTTCCTTGTAAGACGAAGGACGTTAAACAATAAAAAACAATATAGTAGAAAAAACATTTGTTTTTTTTTAATTTCATAGTGATAGAAAATTTTTGATATCCTCAGTTAATACAAAATAACAAAAACTCAAACCTTTATTGCAGATGAATTTTCCTATAAGAGAATTTTGATGAACAAACAAACATACCTGAAACAAAAAGAAAACATTTAATTAGAATAAGTTCTAGGTGAGAGCTGGTGCAAAAAAAAATATTCATGCTACTATTTTTTTCAAACAACTTGAGTTCTTTCTTTCATGACACAAAGAAAATTATATCTTCCTGTTTACCCGTATCCCCCCCCCCTTTTTCAATCCATACTCTTTACTACGTGATGGGTGTATGTCATGTACAGGTGTACCTATATGTTTAATTAGGTTTGTGTTAATGTGTAGTAATGAAATTACTTCATAGTGATAATTTCGCAACTGCGTAATATATTGTCTTTGTTTTTTAAATTTTGTATTGATTTTTTAACACTGTTATATAATGATGATGTGCAAAAAGAAATAAATATGTATGTATGTTCATAACGAATTCTGTGGTAGATAAATAAAGACAAAATGTTCAAAAGATAGATGAAAGAGACATCAAAGATCAATAATGTTTAATAATACTGGTTAGTTGGAAGATATAGCAAATAAAAAAAGACTCTCTGGATAATAAATTGTATTATATTTTCATACCTCTGTGAACTGACTTGAGAAACCAACGTAGAGTACCTAACGAATTAAATAAACGAATAAATGTTTGTATTTCTCATGAGAAAACGTTTATATCTAAACCAAGTATCAAACCTGGCACCTAGTTCGTAAAGTCGGCAATTTAAATAGTCTCATTGTAAAAACAGCGACTGAATATTTGAGAATATACTTAATAAAACAAAACAGAAAAGTAAGGAATTTATGTGTACGAATTTCTCTCAGCGTCCCATTTGATGTCTGCAATCCGGGAATAGTTTCAAAACGATTTGGATGAACTAAAATATTTTTTTATAAATATTCCGAGGACCGCATCGTTGCAAGCAGCATTTTCAAAAAAACAAAAATTCGGCTGCATTCTAAAACTTGAATTATTTTTATTATTCCTGCACTCCAACATTCTTCTGCATTCTAAGGAGGGAATTTCTTTAATAATAAAATGGAGTAAAAACTGCGAAGGTATAACATTATACCTTGTCATAAATATTCAAAGGGACCCGTCTACAATTAGGCAGATCCTTTGTTTGAGAGAATTTGATTGATATAATATGGGAGAGAGATTTCAAAGTAATATACTGTAATACCATTTTTTTTATTTTACCTTTGTATGACCATTGTCACCGTATACTAACTAGTCCATGTGAATTTACATTTAGGTTGAAAAACTGGTAAAAAAAAACTCTTAATGAAAATGCGGCAATTCATATCGAAAGAGTTATTCAGCTCATACGAACTTGTTAATGTGGGCTTTTGATATTATCTTAAAATTTATTAAAAAAAAATACTTATCAGCCAAGCAAAACATACAATCATTTGGTACATATTACAAATCAAAATATTAAATCAATATTTGCCAGTGAGGTTTGCGTTTAAAAATAAAAGAAACTTTATATTTTCCACTGAAATAACTTTATTTAGATATTTTCGGAACTACTTGTTCCATCATCAGTAACAATACTAAACATAAATTAATTTCAAGGACAGTCATGATGGGGTGAAGGTGAAGGAGTTAATCACGAAACATTCGAAAAATTAAACCAGGGAGTTTACAAATTCATAAAGAGAAAAATAACATGAAATGAGTTAATCTTTTTCACTTTACATAATATTCTAAAACAAAAAAAAAATAAACCCTCACTATAAAATACTTTCACAGCAAGCAATTTTTTATGTCATAAAGGTGGAGAATATTGGCAGCGGGAGAAACTGAGCCCGAAATATCTCGACTGAAAGTCCTGAGACTGCACCATCAGGTTAGTAATTTTTTTAAATATATTTTTTTATCCATAATGAAGGTTGGTAGTAAATTCAAGTAAAATCCATCACAGAACTTTGGAGCTTCGACTTTAAGTAACTTACAGATAAGATAGGGATATATTATATTCTTTCCGGGGACACAATGGATCAAGTAGAAAAAAAGTTCATCTTTACTTACTTAATGCGAGTTTTTTTTTCATTTATTTTTATCCATGAAATAAAAGAAGGTTGGTAGTAAATTCAAGTAAAATCCATCACAGAACTTTGGAGCCTCGACTTTAAGTAACTTACAGATAAGATAGGGATATATATTATTTCCGGGGAGACCATGGATCAAGTAGAAAAAACGTTCATCTTTACTTACTTCACGCGAGTTTTTTTTTCATTTATTTTTATCCATGAAATAAAAGAAGGTTGGTAGTAAATTCAAGTAAAATCCATCACAGAACTTTGGAGCCTCGACTTTAAGTAACTTACAGATAAGATAGGGATATATATTCTTTCCGGGGAGACCATGGATCAAGTAGAAAAAACGTTCATCTTTACTTACTTAACGCGAGTTTTTTTATTCATTTATTTTTATCCATAAAATAAAAGATGGTTAGTAGTAAATTCAAGTAAAATCCATCACAGAACTTTGGAGCCTCGACTTTAAGCACCTTTCAGATAAGAGTAGGAGACATTTTCTTTTCGACTTCCTCAGGGTTCATTGTTAAGGGAAAAAAATCTTATTTTTTTGTTGTTATTATTTCATTTACGTAATTTTTCAACACAGAATAATTTAATGTTGAAACATTATTGTTGAAGACGGGAATAGAAATACCGGGGGCTAATCACATATCCCACACATCAAAGGCAAAACGAAAGCGAAGAAGGAAAATACACATTATATGTAAATACACACATAATCGTATGTTGTGTGTTAAGGGAAAAAAACTGTTTTAAAGTAAAACAAATACTTCTAAGTTCCGTTGTCGTGAAATTTACAAAATGTGGGATAGCCAGCAAATCGAGTTGGTCGGAAGCCTGGAGGTAGAGTCTCGGTCACGTGAACATGGGGTTAGTGGTTCGATCCCAGGTGCCGGCAATCTCACCTTTCACGACACAAGCTTTTAGCTTACTGTGTTGGTTGTATTTGGGTTTATAACAAAAACCCAGATACATCCTTAAAAAAATGCATAAATTGCGTAAATGTATGCTTTCAAAAAGATGTGTGATTGAATAAAAACTAAGTTTTTTTTTAATCTTGAAAAACATTTAAATATCCTAATGATACTCTTATGAATACTTGACCGATAATTTACTTATGCGTGCATTATTTAATTATTTATTATTTTCAAAAATAAATATGTCTAGAATATATTTACCGATACACCGAGAAACTAAATTAAATTAATACAGGAAACATAAATTACAAAAAGAGAATGAAAAAAATAAATATTTATAAATTAGAACTTTCATTCCAAAGACCTGGGTACGATTCCACCCACTCCACTTTCACGACACAAGCATGTTGGTATCCAGGCACGGAACGAGGTATGTGATGGGGGCTGTACTTGAAAAAATAATGGAAAAGAAAACGTATACCCTTTAGAAAAAATACACATTTCTTTTCACGACTTATCGATTCCAGATTAATTTTGCAGACAAATAGAAGTCCCCGACTTCTGAAATATCCGGGTGTAAGGTGGGAGCGTTCTAAATTTTATTATATATATTGGAAACAATAATTTCTATCTCTTCTATCTACCCCATCACGGTATTTGTCACAACGAACCAACAGCATACATACAAAAAAAAATGTTTTAAGGTGTTATAACTTAAGGTAGGATGTTTGTTACTGAATCCTAACGACAACAATTTTCATTATCGATCTGACGTTGGTGAAAATAATAATAATAACAATATGTCCTCGTGTCCTTACTCAAGTCGAGTTGCCTTGGAAAACTGGGGACAGGATTGATGTATGGCCACTACTTGGTACAAGGAGACAGAGAACAGTAGCAGCAGAAGAAGAAGAAGAAATACTTCTAATAATAATAATAATAGTAATCCACGAGGATTCCGCATACCCCAATGCCAGAAGTAGAAGAAGTTTGCCCCTTTCACAGTAAACGTTTGCAGCGGATACTAGTAAGATACTTACTTAAGGATGGGTTTTGTTGCCTCGCGGCAGACGCGAGATGTCGACTGTATGAAAATGTTTGCGTTTATGCCACAAAATCACTCTCTCAAAATATTGATTTTTTACAGTGCAATAGGTATATCATTTTATGTGTGTTTCTTTTGTAATCAGTTTTACAGTAAAGAAAAATAGATGAATCAAATGTTCGATAACGTCATAACTGTCAACAGCGCCATTTTGCCCAATTGAAGATTTTTGAACGAACGATCGAACGAAAAAAAAAAGAACGGTGATATTTTGGCGTGTTGGATATGAAAATGGTCCGATATGTGTTGCAATTGACAATCGTGACATAAGCGAACGCTGTCGCTTGTCGATGTCTGCTGTAAGACAAGGAATCATATTTTTAATAACGTCAACCCATATTTGGTAGTTTGCTTGGCAAAAATTTCATCACATTAATATTTTCCTGGAAATACAGAAAAGATATAGGACTTTGTCTACAAATGGAGAGCCAGTGGAATTAATCCAAAAATCCGAAAAAAAAAATATTTTTGAAAGTTCATTTTTCAGTATCCGTTCAGTAAACGACGCACATCTCATAGTGAAAAGAGCTTAAGTAGTTGTGGGGGATGAGACGTTGTTCAGCAGAGGGTGGGTGTATTAGGGACCTACCAACCAACCCCTCTGAACCACCCCACACCTCCAACATAACGCAGGAAATGGAAGCATTAATTCGTAATTCAGTTTTCAATTTGTCGGAAACATTCGCAAATGTAAATGGAATAAGTGTGTGTGTGTATATATGCGAGTCCGTTAGTGTATTGTAGCAGCATACTTGAAAGCTAATCTTTCTATCGATTACATTTTTGATGACTGAATTCAACTTTTACACTCTTCATGAAAATGAGTTAAAACAAAAAGGCTAAAAATATATACATGGCTTAGAAGAATGGTGTTTGGAGACGTGGATGAGCGAGGATCGAATGGTAAGATTACATAATCCAGATTTCACAAGACGGACACGTTTTGACCACATTGAATAGTAGAAGTATGCATGAGGAATTGTATTACAATGACATACTAGAACAGGGGTACGCAAATGACGCTCGTTCCCTTCTACCTATTCTATAGTTAAGTTGATGCATGACGAGGTCGATGGTGATGTCACGTATTGTAAATGTCCGTTGATATTTATCCAAAAAGTGTGCCAAGTTTCCGATAACCTAAGCGATCGATTTTATGACAATGATATTCACAATAAAGATATTTTTAAGAAAAGGTTATTCATTTGGTTCAGAATTTCTCTTAATGAAAGATGCTCGTTTGTATTTTATAAACAAAATCCTTACTGTAGGAACATTTGTAGACGAAAGAACAGCGCTCTTTTTGGTCAACTATCATTGGACACTCTCAAAACATTCCTTAGACAGAAGCATCGTCCCTCCTGAATTAAAGAGACCACATAAAATCAGCTACATAATTTTTGAAACACAATCTCAGTTGTATGCAACAACCGTTTATTGTATTGATGAATAAATAAATAAATTTCAAAAAATACACCAAAACCAGAGTCAGTATAATGCATTCTGGTCTACATACAAAATAATTCACAATGGATTGATGAAAATCTGCATTCGAAATGGGCAGGCGTTGGATGCTTCAGTTTTGATACTTCCAATGATGCATATAATATTTTTGTCTGAGCTATTATTTTAATGTATATATAGTTAATTTTTTTCATTCGTTATTCTCCCTGTCTTCTTTCAGCTCCATACGGGACACGAAACGAACAAATCAAAATAATAATTTTCTCTTTACTTTCAAACCATACTAAAGAGATAAGTTTGCTAGTAGGATATGTGAAAAAATAAACAATTTGAGTTTGTACTCCGCCCTGATGATGCCAATTTATTGGTAAAAGCGCTAGGCGTAATTATGATATACTTTGTATGCATTAATGTGAAACAAAAAACAGTGTTATATTCTATTTTTATTACTCATAAACACTTTGTTTGCCTGTTTTTGTTTAGTCTTTTATACATACAAGAGCACACGACACCTCAAAATGCCTGACATTTTTGTCTAGACTAAAAAATAATATTATTTATTTCGGTTTTAATCCCAAAATTTCCAAAATATTCTTAAACAAAACCTAAGAGATAGTTAAGCATTTGAAATTTTGAGCGACAAGGTAGAACGTGAATTTTAATTGTGAGGCTGATAATCGACTGCGCCATCCGGAGTCTTGTACCCTCACTAAGCCCAGGGGCCACGACATGAGTAATATTAAAAAGTAACAATGGGAAGAAAAAGTGTTCCGAGTTTTACAAGACAGATTGAAGATTTCAAGAAAATAAGGATGCATACGTGGAAGGCTCTGGCAATAGGCAAAAATAAGTACCAAGCTAAATTACTCTTAACTTTATGATGCAGTTAACTACAAAACTAGTGGTAATAAATGTAAAAAAATATTATTGTCGCAATAAATACACAAATTTATGACTAAAACGAATGTGATTATCTACCAAAAAACTT
The DNA here is from genome assembly GCA_947579605.1 of Athripsodes cinereus. Classification (NCBI taxonomy): domain Eukaryota; kingdom Metazoa; phylum Arthropoda; class Insecta; order Trichoptera; family Leptoceridae; genus Athripsodes; species Athripsodes cinereus. The sequence continues at coordinate 5,757,224 of OX388307.1, read as the reverse complement.
TCTACACAAGGTCAAACCACCATGTGTTAACTCTAAATTTTTAGTAATAACTCATTTTTTTACATTAATCCACGGCGTGAGTCTTACATGTTATACTATACATAATAAAAAAAAAAACAAATCGAAATTCTTTTTCACAACACAGTTGAAGAAAGACAAGAAAAACAATTGGCGAAGAACAAAATGCAATTGGGAATCGAATTCGAACATTTTCAAATTAGTCAAATGAAATCATTAAGAAAATTGCTCAAATTAAATCATGAAACATTAAAATATTGGAGAGAAAGTATAGAATTTATAAGAAATGTAATTGAAATGTAATAATAAAACATTAATATTATTTAAATTAAAGGTTGGTTAATGAGAAGATATGACACCAAGTAAAGTGGAATAAGGCCAATAGGAGAAGAATAAAGAATAGGTTCTATATTTGAAAATTAAATTGAAATAGTAAATTTTGACATTTTCATCTCTGCACATGAACCCGTCAATTTATCGGCGGCGATGCAACCGCCGCATATTCGTGTTCCACAGTTATTTCTTTATACCATTATGATATTGTATTTTTCCGGAATATTTAACAATGCCGGCACAATTCACGAAAGAGAAAATAATAATAATAATACCATTATTATTATTAATAATACAAAAAAATATATATCACAGAGTAGCTCACAGGAACAGAGGAAATATTATATTGCGAAGGTAAAAAAAAATAAAATAAAAGCAGTTATGAAATACATAATATTATACATACCAATAATAATACCTACGAATCAGAACTGTCAGTTGCATTTGGTGCATTGCGATTATAATGAATGAGACATGAGTTGCTAACGGTAGTAGGCTCCCGACGTTATTTTTTAAAGATTCATGATCATCATTAAAATTATTTTGTTAATTAATAAATTATATTAATGTTTTTTTACATACTTTTAGTTGTTTTTGATAATATTTTTCTGTTCTTCCGTCCGCAAGGGTTCCGATGACTTGAGCGTCACTCTTTCACAATACACCGTACACCGAGAATGTCGTGAGAAGAGGTGACGCGATTAGTACAGAGTCGCTCTGAATGGAGGAAGCTGGTTTCTGCCCTGTGCTCCCGAGAGGAGAGTTGAGGACGATGATGATGATGATGAATACTTTTCTACAATTTATCCAAACAGATAGATAAGTATTTTTTTTAAATGCATTTGGCATTCTGGATGAATTAGTCATTAAATTTCTCATCCAGTAGGCTGCATTGATGGTCACCTCATGTAAACTCCAAGCCATACTGAGGATTGACTACGAAGAGGACATGGCAGATATGCAGACTTTATGCACCAATGGAATTTGTCCTCTAGTCCTGAGTATGAATACGGCTAACAACATAGGACAATAAAGTATTGATTTACCATTTTCAAAAACATTGTGAGGCGATAGTCAAATGACAACATTTCGGGTGTTTAACCAAAAGATGCGGGAATCGACTCTCGCTGTTAACCTACTCCGTGTTTCGACACAAGCGGAATTATTTATGAGAGGAGTGGTATGATATTACATATTTTATTAAAGGAAAAAAGAAACAAAAACATGGAACGTTCTTATTTTAGTTAGTGCACACAAAAAATGAAATAGAATCTGTAGTCATAGACAAACTAGACTTGCAACGAGATACATTTTATCGGAATTTTTGTGTTCCAACATCGATGACCTTCAAGCATTAGCAATCTATTGTCTTGACGTTAGCGTCAGTTCAAAACTGGATGCAAAATTTGATGGGCTGCATGACTGATTTTTTCTTTGAATTACCTATCTAGTATATCTTTGTCGGAAGTATTATTTAACATCTTCAATGAAGCATTGAATTGGCTTCGAAAAAACAGCCTGCATTTTTATTATATGCATATAGTTTATAGAGAAATATTGTGATGGAATAACTACATACATAGGCATACCAAGCGAAAATTCAAAAGCTAAATTTACATACGGCGATTTCATCGCTTCGTAATTTTTCCAACTGACCCATTTTATTCAATCAATAACAACTGTTTTCTATGTATACACTTTGTTGAGGAGCAATCTCATCTTTTGTTGCATAAATGTAATGTTTGCTTCGACAATTGAAGTATAAGACATTATGCATTTTCTAAACCCATTTTATTCCGCTTTGTCCTCTTTGGAAAATGTGCTGACTTAGGCTGTTTTCAAACGATGAAACTGACGTCGTAGACAAGTTTCCTGTCAAGACGATTGCATTTATACAACCCTACTCAAAGCATCAAGATTGTAAAACATACATGCAGTCTTCGGAAACATATAAATATTTTCAACATAGGTATACATGTTTTGTAGTAAACAGTATTTGGGGTCCGAATGCAATTAGTCAGTAATGAGTTCATCGCGAACCTACTTATGTGAACCTCTATGGATGATATTCGACAATTGTGTATTAATTTAGAGGGGAAAAATGGACAGCCTAAGCTTCATAATACAAGATTTGGATCAAATTTCAGTCTGCAAAGTAGAAGAAAGAATAAAATTTGAATAAAATTTCGAATATTGTTGATAATAACTTCAAAGTCACTAACAGCAACCAATAAGACAGGAAGACAGCTAATCTTCAGCATTACAAGAGGCAATAACTTCCGAACTAAAAGATCGATGATCTACAAAACGAAAAATAAGAAGAAGAAGAACTTCAAAGTCTTAACTCAAATAACCTTTGATAAAAAAAAATAAACATTACATAAGAATCTTTTTCTTGTTAACCATTCTCCATAACCTAAAACAAATTATACAGAATATGTTATTTTCACTATTTTCAACGATCTTTGTGAAGATACTTGAGTATCCCATTGGTATCTGACATAAATTTTAGGGTATGCGATATGCTGAGTTAGACAAGTTGAACACATGTAGGTATTATAACTACATTTTATATATGTGTAGGTACACCACCCAGCATTGTTACCCTTTGAGAGAATTGGATGCAAGGCTCATGTCACATCTGGGACCAGATGCCACTTCTGCAGTAGGAGTAGCGACAAGATAGAATAATGTTCGCCATTAATGTAATGTCCTTTTTCCTTTAAGACCGCTTTGGACCCCTACTTGAAGCAAATAATAAAAGGAGGATGTTAAGAAGAAAATAGGATGTTACGATATAAAGATGCAAGATGTTAAATAATGCAATAAGATGAACTTGTAAAGTGTTCAATGGTAAGCAGTTTGTTTTCTAATATCACCATTTTTAAGGTTCTTATGGAGTTCCTGGCAAAGCATACGTCTCCCAGTTTTTATCTTTAAGATTTCACGTGTGATATAAAACTTCGATATTTTATAAAAATCCCATATCCAAAATCAACATATTCAACTGACCTCTAAACATATTTGTCACTTTTTATATCAACATTTTTACCTATATCTGCTCTATATTAAGTTGTGAATTTTAACTTATTATTAGATATTTTTTATATCTTTTTTTATTAACTTATGGATTTCAACAAACTGACCTCTAATAGGTATTTGATTAAATGATGAGTTTTATTTACTCGTATTTTAATTATCACTAATGATTTTTTAATAGGTCTGCGACCGGTTTCAATACATTAGTATACAGAGTTTTAATATGTAAAAGGTTTAGGCTGTAAATACCTACCTAGTTAATACCTATTCAAATAGGTTGACTATGGATGAGTGTGATCAATTGGAATGATTAATCCGGAGTAGTTCAAAATATGTTTGACATCTACTTTTCTAGTAAGTAAAAAATCCAGTTCCCGACATCCAATTGTGCTAAAAAATTCATAACATAAAAATACCTAAATAAATTTTAGCGACAAGGTATGCTATTCATAAAAAAACCTATATTGAAATATCCGGAATAAAGCGATAAATAATTAAGTGTTTATTATATTTCACTTTATGTTGTGTTTTTAAAGCATAATTTAAATATACTAAAATAACAAAAATGACGATTTCTCAAATATTAGACATTTCTACTTGTTGAGTTATGAAATTGGACGGTTGAGATATCCAATTAATAAGTTTGCGGACCCTCAATGACACCTCATGCTGTCCTGTGAGGCCCTTGACCAGAAAAGTGTGACGACCGTTGTTATACGATATCTCAAGGGGACAAAGTCAATGTGAAACTCTCTCGCAAGGACTTAAGACGTTTTACTAAGAACACACAACAGGGAATACTTTCTCTAAGTCGTCCTTTTTATCAAAAACATAGCAAAGTAAACAACAACAACACGTAGCAAAAATATCACTTTCTCATCACCTCTGCACATTGTTTGAACGTATAAATAATAATGAACTTTTTACAAACGTGCAACGCTTGCTGTAAGTAAATTGCATATTATGTGTTGTTATAATGTATGCTTGGCAATCCCCATTTATACGTATTATTTGGGTCCGTTCAATGTCTGTTTGTTTATATGCATGTCCTTTATAGCCACTTTTATCTAGAAGACAATGAGGAAGTGATTGCGTTCCCCGAGAACTTGCATCCTTGTGGCATGTACCCGGATAATAAAATTATCTAGGTAAGTACCTATATCTATTTACTGTTTATTGACACGAAGAGGACCATTACATGCATGCATGAATGTTTATTACATGTAGTTAGCCTACTAGTTATCCTACTTGTAGGAGATATAATGATGGTAGACAGAGAGAGAGGGAGGGAGAATAGAGCGATTTTAAACTTGAAATATATATAAGTATTTATGTTCCGAAAAGTACGGTAAGGATGATAAGTATATTTATTACAATTAGCTAGTCCGCTCGTGAGAGAGATAGATATAGGTATTACGTAAAAATTGTCTTCATTGCAAATAAAGATTATTTCGATATTTTGTTGGTTAGATGGAAGAAATCACTTCATAACGATAATCTCGTCACTGCATAATATCGTCCTAGTATTTCAAATTTTGTAATGTTTCTTTTAAAACCGATATATAATAATGATGTGCAAACAGAATAAAATTAATAAATATTTTCTAGGCAGTATATTATATTTTCTTAACAACTATGGAAAGCATTCTTCAAAATAACTACAGTATGAAGATAAATAAAGATAAAACAAAGTTGCTGACTGTAGGCCGAACGCAACAACAGATGAGAGTAGTGATGTCGGGAATACCACTAAAGAACACCAAGGAGTTTGTATACCTCGGGAGCAAAATAACATGGGACGGTCGGTCTAAGAGTGAGGTCGACAGCCGTATACATCAGGCTAGACTTGCATTTAATAAAAGGTCGAAAATAATAGAATCAAACAATATAGACCTGAGACTGAGAATACTCCTCATCAAGACCTATGTATGGAGTATCCTGATGTACGGCTGCGAGACATGGTGCCTATCTAAAAGAGATAAACGAAGACTAGAGGCGTTTGAGATGTGGACCTATAGAAGACTATTAGGAATTTCCTGGAGAGACCACATCACAAACGAAGAAGTTCTTCAAAGAATCGAAGGAGGAAGGCACCTGCTCAAGATTTTGTCAGAAAGGCGTGCAAGGTGGATCGGCCAGGTAATACGACAAGAAGGCCTCTTGCATGCCGTAATGGAGGGTATGACCGAGGGGACAAACTCTAGGGGACGCCCACGCCGAGAGTACCTGGAGGATCTGCTGGTGGACATGCGCTGCTCATCATATGCAGAATTCAAAAGAACCGCACAAGAAAGGGAGGAGTGGAGGAGAAGAATTAAAGAGATAATTGCTGCAAACCAATCCCAGGATTGAAACCAGAGAGAGAGGCAATGATACCCAACAAGCCCATAAATATGTAAAAAAAACATTCGCAAGTTGTTGTCTCTTTTTTTCGATGTTCTTGAGATTCTTTTGTTCAAATCATGTAAATACTGTTTGTCTCTGTATCTTATTTCACTTTATACTAATCGCCTGATGATGGAGTCAAGAGTCTCCGAATACTAGTACGTGAAGTTAATAAAAGTCATTTGAAGTTAACTATATACTGTGTTTTTTTCAATTTATCTTGTTGTCTCTTTGTTTTTCTTTACTTCTTTAAACACTTTACAAGGTTTCAATACTTTATAAATATATAAAGTATTTTTTTACGATTTCATAATATTTATTCACCGAGTAAAACCGAGAAAAAATAACTAGCAGATGTTGTAAAATTGTATATATGGTCCGTACTTTAAAACACATCAAGGTGAGTACACTGTCTAGTGTGCATAAATTATTTATTCTCTAAAATATTCATGAAAATATTCCATGAAAACTATTTCACTTTTTTATTATTTTAACTACGAAAGATAAGAGAATAACATATCATCTTTATATTATTTAAGTGAGCAATTTTTAATAATTTATTTTATATTATATATTTGTAAATGTAGATCATATTTTTTTCGATAGTTACTTTATGAAAATTCATTTTACTTAATTGTTTCGTTAAGTTTCGAAATCATTTTTGTGATTCGGAGAAATGCAATAAAAACTATTATACAAGTATTCAACGTACTTTCCTGAAGTCAAACAAATTTGTTAATTATAAGATTGTTACAATAGTTCAATTTTAAAATAAATTTTGGTATCGAATAAAAATGAACTGTTCATTTTGTATACATAAAAATAACTCCTATTGGTCGATTAAGTTATAGAGGATTAGTGTTGTGGAATTCTCGAGAAATAATTTTTGGAGAAATTTACCGAGAAATTTCTCGGTAAATTTCTCGAAGTAGAGAATTTTCGGAGAATTTTTTTTATTTTTTATTGAACAGTATAATAATAATAAATAATTTATTCAATCAATCAATAACAATGTACAAAGGTTAAGACAATTTATCACCAATATGGCTACAATTTATTATGGAAACAAAAAAATGTTAGGTACCTACATAGAAAAAAAGTGCTAATAACTGATGAAAAATCTTGATGTTTGACACCCCACATGCCCATATTTAAGTTAAAAAAAAATCCTGGTACGTACATGGATATAAAGTGTTAATAACCTCTGATTTGGACTTTAATCAGCCCCACAAATTTTTGGATCAATCAGGTTGGCTGCGAAGTGTACTGGGCGAAAGGTCATAATTCCACTAAGAAAAATTATGGAGAGAAATTTCTCTTCCATCAGAGGAGAAATTCTCGGAGAAATTTCTCGTTCTCGAGAAATTTCTTTGGAGAATTTTCTCTTCTCACATCACTATAGAGGATATTAAAAGACACATAAAGGAATATAGCGGGATACTTTTCTCATCAACATCTTATTTTTTTTGTAAAAATGGTGAGTGTTTTGTAAGAATCAATTTTCTACGGTTATAGAATATTTAATTACGAATCCAACGACAAACATATATAACTCAATTTTTGTGAATATGTGTTATAACGCATTTCGAAACTGGATGACATATATATTTAAATAATTATTTAATGAAACACTAAAACTTTCGCAATATAAATTATATATTTGACAAAGGCCTTTCGGAAACTAATCGGATAATAATAATTGTAAAAAAAAAATCATGAATTCTTCCATTCAATAGATTTAAATGAGATAATTATTTTACATTTCACAAACGAAAGTTATTTCGCCGTTGCATATTTAAAATGGCGTATTTATTATTTATGCCAAAATTTTCCAATGCTCAACTAATTCATTATGCAGCATCGAAAAAACAAGGAAACGATACAAAAATATACCGAACTAAATGTTAGTACGAGTACCTATATCAACGTTTATATTATTATAATTATTTTTGTAGAGAATCAAAACAGAAACAAGTCGATTAATTTATAAATTCATTGAGAAATGTGAGCGCCTTGTTGCAAAAGCAAGTATATCATTAGTAGATATTGACTCCTACTTTGATACTTAGATAGTAAATTAATTTTAGCCTTTACTAAATTCGCACATCATGTTTACTTGTTTGGGTAACAAAATTGATGGACCACCCAAAACTCTGATGAAAGGCGTCCTATAACGGATCCGACCCAAAGACTCCCAGGGTTTAATCTAAGAATGAAGCAATGGTCAAGAATTTGCAAAATCTGAACTGGTCATAGCAGAAACGGATATGTTCTCTTCTTATAAAGCAAGAGAGACAATCCATTATACGCACGTGGCGAGATTGAAACAATAATTCAAATAATGGAAGACTGCACCCTACTCCAAGTAAATTGACATGAAAATAGACGAGATTCACAGGGTGTCACCAAGGGATAATGATGATGGTGTTAAGGTTATAAAAATAAAATTGAAATTTAACAATATTTGATAATGAATATTAAATGTCATGAACATGCATACACAGTCATTGTATCCTAAATATTTAATGTATTGCAATTTAATATAAATTCGGACGTGGATATCTTTAAGCATCCGAGTTTCTCATTAAATCTATTTATTTATTTACTTATATCTTATATTATGACGTGGATGTAATGTCCTAAATGATTAATTGTACAGTTTCTTTGAGGTGCTTTGGCTCGTAAATTACACTTAAGTGTAGGGAACATACCTCATCGCTGAATTGAATATGTTAAATGTTTTATGTGTAGACGACTTTTACAGAACACTCAAAACTAACAGAAAAAAACTGAAATACCTTTTCTTAGAATGGCACACCACGGAGTATAGACAGTATAGAATCAAGATATTTTGGACTATTGGCCTAGCTATTTCCTCATGACTAAACTAAATAAGAAGAAAAATCAATGAATGAACGTTAAAATATCACTAAATATTGTGTAAGTGAACGAGGACAATGAATACCTACTCAAATATGTGTGCTGTGGATTATTCAAGAGAGCGCCAAGAGTTGTTTCCTTTTTGAATTAAAATCGTTCGGGCTTCGCGTTAATGTCAATATAATACCTACGCAAGATGGCAGTGTAAACGCATTAAATATGTAAAGAAGTAAAAATCTTTATAAATAACATAAGAAGGCTCTAAACACTTCATTCTAAATTCAAAAGGACTCGGTCCTGTATGAATTAAAGAATTTTTATCGTGAATAAAGAAGTTTATCTTATTTTCTTAATATTCTTTGCCCTGATATTCTATTTAGAGAATTTCTTGAGCCGATTTAATACCTACTATAAAAAACATTACAAAAACGTGGTTATAAGAAATTGTCGCCTTAAAAAGTTAAATAGTGTTTTGAAAAAATTTTTGCAGAAAATCATTTATCAAACAAATTATACTGAAAAATGGAACTGAAAAAATAGTATCATAGCTAATAGGTAGACTAATCACATCATGTGGGATTCACCACAGGGATCAGTTTTTGGTCCCGTATTTTTTGGATATATAATTTTTGTCTGAAATAATTTTTTTTTTTTTTTTTTTTTTATTTATATACATACATACAGTTTACACAACATAAGAAGTCAATTAATACATACATTATTACTAAAAATACATATAAATAAGTATTATACCTCATGAGGACAAGTCCTGTGTAGAGGTATTACTCAAAAACAGATATTAAACTTTCTACAGTAAACAAAGACTCTAGAAAAAGAGACAGTTTTAAGTGTTGAACAGTAAAAAAAAAACACAATATTAGCTTACTTTAAAATGTGGAAAAGCGTTTTCCGTGCCCAATCTCTTCCCTTATAAATCAACCATTGTTTGACCCTTTTTTTAAATCTCCAAACATTATAAATTTCTTTCAACCTGTCGTCTAACAAATTATACATTCTAGGGCCAAGGAATGCTACGCTTCTCTGCCCCAGTGCAGTCTGCATCGCCTGCATCGCATCGCCGAAACTATCATATAATTATGATAGTTTCATTTTTTTGCTCCGTGGAGCACCCAGCAAAGAATTGGTCTTCCATTGTTTTATGTTAGTTTTCATGTCTCCTATAAAAGGCAGGTGTTTGAAAAATAAAGGCGTTAGCCATGAGTCTTGCCATCCACACTGAATGCGTTAATTTTTGTATTGACGCGAAGAGTAAAATTTGCATGTTTATTACATGCATTTGGTCTGCTGGCCACCTACTTGTGAGGTATGCTGTGATGGTATAGTAATTGTGGTAGTAGTTGTTATACTTTGCAAACGATTTGGCTTCGATCTGTTAATATTTGAAATTTTGAATCACCAGTGTTTCTTCTTTTCTGGGATTTGGTCGTTATCTCACGTAAGTTCTAGAACAAACCACAGAGCCATAAATTTGTAAAATTCTGTTGATATTAAAATTTCATTAAAATACAAAAAACTATTTAAAATATCTATTACACTTGGAACGTAACTTACTTCTGTGTGCAGCCACATTCTCTATTATTTACTCTTAAAAAACAAAATATATTCTTCTCGCCAGTATCAAATCCCTCATGATCATGATAGAGCTGAGACAGAAAAAGGATTTCTATTTTCCAAAACGCATTTTATAATATCATTATCTAGCAATATTCCTCAAAAACACAATAAAATACAACGTTGTTATAAATCATTTTAAGAATCTCTTGAGGGACATGCGAGGAATATCGATTTTTTTATTCTTGAAGAATTTTCTCAATCTCAAAGAAAGAGTATCGTCGCAGATGGAAAATTTTATCAACCTGACTCGGCCGGCGGTTTATTATTACTCTAGAGACAAAATGTGATATAAAAATAATAATCATAAGAATATTTCAGTCACTTGTTGTACGACTATAATAAGTTTATGGTACAAAGAATAGGCACACAAAGTATGATCCGGTTATGCGGTTAATGTACCCGGGTATTCGGATGATAATGAATTTTGAAATAAAGTAGGTACTTTCATGCTATAACCGGTTAAAGTTCATAATGAATTGCACATGTATAATATTGTGCTCAAAAATTTTATCAAAATTTATCGATAAATTAAGCAGTTTTGTTGCGATTAACAGGTACTTACCTAAAGTAAAATCTTTATAAACACAACATTTTGCCATATCATCCTCACTACCATACCACCACAGCTCTGCCACAAGTAAAGTAGCCAGCTGCATATCATAAATGTGCAAGCTGTCCTCTTCGTGCAAAAAAAAAAAAGATATTGAAGATGTGTGGCAAACCTTATCGCTGAATTTAAGATGTAAAATATTTTTATTTTTCTAAACAACTGCCTTTTACAGGACATTCGAAAACTTACAGTAAAGAGAGGGAGACCAATTTTTGTCGGGTGCTCAAAGGAGCACTTGTTACAAAACTCGTTAATCTTTTCGTTCGAAACATGTTTACTACAGATAAAAAGATATAAACAAATACTTGATGTTTTACTGAATTTGTCTTATGTAAGAATTTCGGATATAGGTACGCAAATTTATCCGAAATTAGCCGGTTATTTGATGTATTCCGGTTATACATTGCATTTCTTATTCGTGTGCTAGGAAAACATTAGAATAATAGAATTTAATAATATATAAAGCCATCCATTTAATCCAACATTAAAAATATACAGTTGTAACAATATGAAACATGACATAATATGCAAATGGAAATTTGATTTGTATTATAATGTATTTTCATAGTTAATCGATTGAGAAAAATTCCTTGCAACAAATATAATATTAAGAGCTCATAATAAAATTACGAGAGATACGGAACAAAAGACATTATGCAATTACTTTTATTATTTACCGAGATGCTCATTTCTTATTTGTTTTCTTTAGCAGAACATTAGAAGAATCAATGGATGCGAGATGAGTGTTGTGGACATAAAATTTATCGTAATTTAATTACGATGGTTTGAATACGTGGAGTGAATGGATGACGAAGACTACTACTACTACTACTATACCATAACGGCATATCCCACAAGTGGGGTAGCCAGCAGATCAGCTTGGATGACGAAGAATGGTGCGTTTATCTGAAAGAAGTGTGAGAAAGCACGGTCGTTCAAGAACGACGTGGCTTGATAACGCAGAACAAGTTCTCAAGAACGGTCATATGTTGAGTATAAGAAAGCCGTGTTCATGTATGTGAATTTGCATGAGTGTGAAGGAAGCGAAAGTAGTGTGAATGGATAGAGCTTTATGGCGTTCCGTTCATTCTACCTGCACCCCTCAAAGCACGGCGCGAAGGTATAGATAGATAAAAAGCAGACTATTGAAAATAAATGAATAAACCGAATCTTTAAATCACAATTTCTCATTTTTTTAATAATTATAGTTTTATGAAGAGAATGATGAGGAAGCAAAAGAAGTATGAAAGTATAGAATAAATGGACGTTTAGTCCTTTCTGCCTACCCCACTTGAATCCGCCATGAAAGTTTTTATAGTATGGCATAGTGTTCAAACAAGAAGAAAAAAATTACACTTACTTATGTTTTATATAAGTATCAACTTCATATTACACTACACGATATTAAAGGAAAACAGAATATGTATGATATGATAACTTTGTTTTTAATTGAATTACCGTTTCACCGAGATACTAAGACATTATTTAAATGAAATTAAAATAATAATAATTAATGAATCTAGGTTGGACTTTGAAAATACGAGTGTTACAATCATTAATAATACTTCGGACATAGTGACTACTGCCCACTTCCACAACTCAACAAGTCGAAATTTTCGAAAATTATGATTTGATTGGTAATAGATGTACTTAATCAACTCCACTGTATCAATTCCAGAAACAAACAACTATAAAAAAATACACGGTTCCCTTTATATATTAAATATTTAGTTAATTAAAAAAAATTATACAGCCAACTATTTTCTATTCCAAAAATAAATATTTTTAATTGTTTAACTATTGAACGGAACAAAGGCAACATAATGCCTCTAATTGTGTGATTATTATTTGGTATATTTCACTTTTTTTGTATTTAAAAGCATAATATAACTACTATTACTAAATTATCACGGCATATCCCACAAGTGGAATAGCCAGCAGACCGGCTGCATATAATATACATGCAAGCCGTCTTCTCTGTGCCAACAAAAAAAAATTGATTTTTTCCATGGGTTGCAAACCTCGTGGCTGAATTTTAGTTGTAAAGTGTCTTTTTTCACACCTACCTTTTTATTTATTTATTTATTTCACAATCCGTGAGCCTTTTACATGTTCAAGAATAAACAATACACAAAACAAATATCTCATTCACAACACAGTTGGAAAACAAGAATTAACAAAACACAAAAGGGAATCATTTCATAACAATAATAATTTAAGTCGAATCATAAAATATTGGAGTGTCAGTACAGAATGTCAATGAAATGTTTAGTATTTAATATGTCAAGAATTAAAATTGCAATAATGTAGGAGATGTCATGTAGATAGAAAAAAAAATCTAATCTAAAGGAAATGATACATTTACAGGACACTCGAAAACTTACGGAGAAGAGTGGGAGAACAATTCTTAACCGGATGCTCCAAGGGCTTAATAAATATAGCGAACATAATATAAATATCATGATCATCATCATCGCCCTCAACGCTCCTCTCGGGAGCACAGGGCAGACATAAATATACAAAATATAAATAGGTATACAAAACTTATAAAAATGGCGATTTCTCGAATGTATGTATGACATTTTGATGTGTAGAGTTATGGGATTGGACAACCGATAGGTACTGTTGAAACAAAGGAAAGTAATTTCAGCACGAAATGTTTCCAAGTCGAACGTGCGAAATGTTTTGAGTTAGTCGTAATAGACAAACGCAAATAATATTATTATTGCTGATAAAAGACACGATGCCGCAACCTGTTCTGAATGCTTATTTATAATGGTGACAGTAAAATATGTTTGTGCGAGTGTCCGAAAGAGACAAAAAGTACAGGGTTGCCATCTCAAAAAAATCCACAGAATTCCATACAAAATGATTTCTGAATGATTAACCTTTTTTCTTACTTTATTTGTGTAGTTATTGTCTGTTTTGTGCTTATATATTTATAAAAAAAAAAAAAACCTAGAACCCTGACTCGTTTACTAAAGTGAGGCAAAAAATCTATGAATTTTTGACAGAACGGTTGGCGAAAGCGTGTGGTGTTTCCTACATTTTATGGACTATTTCTCGCATTTTTATAAAAATATATCATTTTTACATTTATATAAACGTAATTGGACATTTTTTGAAGTTCTTGTCGACGTTTTTAGTGATTTACCACACTTCTTTTCGCCAAACGTTCTGTCAAAAGTGGCTCATTTCATTTCAAATCATCAAGAAAAAATGCAAAAAGCAACCTGTTAGATTTATCTTTAAGGTACACTTATAAAGAAAAAACAATTTGGTAAACATACTGCCTCTTCGTCATATTTAACTTTGAAAAAGTCATGTTTTTCTAACCTCAAAATTTGCGAAAATTTTTTTTTTTTTTTAAAACAACATAGGTATCACATCAAAATATATTTTTATATCATTAGTAGGTATATATCACAGAATAAATGGTAAAAATATCACAAGAAAATATTTAGGATTAACTGAGCTATGATTTTTTTTCTCTTGAGTGGCACCACGTCGATGTTGACAAAAACGGACCTCGCCGGTAAACTTTGAACCCCGATAACTTGGAAAGTATTTGACCTAGACCAAAAAAAATTGGCATGGTTTCATAACATGGTCATAGCAACAAGCGGCGCTGGAGCCGAGGCTGCAGATGATACGAAGCAGCCCATACGGATTAAGATTTATTATATTAACACACCAAGCCATACGAAAGCTTTGTGAAATTACATATCGATCATCCAGTCCATAGGCCAAATACTAGATTTTTCAAAAATTTAGTTTTTAATTCAATACTTTATAAAAATATTTTTTAAAAGAAATAGCCAAACGCACAATTTTGAGAAGAGGAGTGAAAAATCGAGAGCAGTCTAAAACAAATTCATAAATTTCACTTATTTTAGATTAATGTAACAAATAATTTAAATTAATGTAACAAATAAACATAGTGATTCAAGTTTAAACATTTTATTTAAAAACAAATTCATAAACTCTGAAAGATTCTTTCATTAACCACACACAACACACAAAAGTTTTGTTTTAACACAACAAGACAAGAAGTTAACCAATTTATCGAAGTTGTATTTTATGGGGGTCACCGCTGCTTATAACAAGTTTAGTGTCGGATGAATTATACTAGTAATAAATATCAGATACGAATATAATAAGAGTAGGCAATTAGCGGCTTTTCACACGACTGACGCGAAAATACATCAATGGCGTCAGACGGATGGCAAAGAGTACATAGTGTGTGTATTATACAAAATAATAATAACAAGAATAATAATATCATCATCAACCCCCTCTTGTGTGGCAAACAACGGATAATTTGATTAGCGAGAAATACAGGAGGGTTAGTGAGCTTTAGAATACGTCTAAGCTTTAAACTAAGGGTGAAATGGACATCCGGTTTCTGACCGATCCGGCTCGTTTCAAATATGCGACGTAAAATTGGATACTAACTTAGTACTTGACCAAACGCTAGATAGTCATTTTCCTCAGAAAATTTTGTGTCATCAACAAAAAAAATCAAAAGATAAAAACATTGTAAAAGAGTTTTTTTTTTCGTTTCTACTACTATACCACTATATCATAATTTTGAATGTTACAAGTCACATTTTACACCACTGACCAATTTTTATGGTAAAGACTAGTAAGACAGAACATTTTTTCGTTCCAAACATTCCAAAATTATCAATAATATTAATCTGTTTCACACAGTAAAATTAGGATGTTGATTGTCTCTTTTCTATTTATACTTAAGTATTGCATATCTAATATAATTTGAAAAGCCAAAGGAGAACCTTCACAAAAAAAACAATGTTTCAAACCCTGCAATATAAAATTGCTGCTTATTACTTTTCGTATGGTTCGGTGTGTTGATAAATCTTAAACCACTAGGGCTGCGTCGTATCCTCTAGTGCTGACCTCTAGTTCACCGCCTCCGGTCTTGCTTCACGGACATCCTGCAGATCCCCGCTGAGATGGCAGTCTTGTACTATGTGTCTCACCGTCTGCACATCTCCACATTCACAATCAAGGGAATCTCTTTTTCAGATATTTATTCATATAACCGATTAGGAATTTGAGTATCCGTTATCCGATTCAATCACTAGACGCTACGTGCAGCCAAAATAACAACATCCCCCAAATGTCCGCTTTGTATTATTGACCTACTTTTAAATATTGATCAAACTTTCGCTCAACTCTTTCCACCACAAATCGCTATGAATTAACAATATCTTGTGCTTCTCATACCCACCAGCTACTCACCTACTTCCTAATATTTATTATAATATATACCTCTCTCTCTCTCTCTCTACCGTCGCTTTCTCAATTCTGGGGATCATGATGGCCCCTAATGGACAACCTTGCTCCATCCTCTTCGGTTCTCAGCCAGGTGCATCGCATTGTAAATTAATGGTGTTACGGCTTGCTTGATTTGATCAGTCTAACGCATTGATATTCTGCAATTGGGTCTTCGAACTGGCTTAGTTCCTGTCATGTTCAGCTTTTCGATACATTTTGCTCGGGAAATGTGTCCATAATAGTGCAGAAGTCTTTGGAAACAGATTATAGAAAGTCTTTATGCGATGTCAAGTTCTTCCATAATGGAGATGTTTGTTCTTCTGGCGATCATTGTTATCTCCATCATTATTTTCCAGAACCATATTTCAAATGCATCTATTTTTCGCCTTTTTGCTCGCACGTAGTTTCCAAGATTCAATGCCATAAAGAAAACCAGAGAAGACCAATGCAATGTTTGCACCAGTTTCGTATTCAGGGATTTCTTGTATGCACAAACATACTTTTAATAATAGCAAGCGGAACAAACTTATAAAATGCACGACACAAAAAATATACTAGATACTGTGAGAAATTTCAGAAGTAATTCTTTATATTCTATTTTTAAAAGCCATCCACTCGTTTACGAGTGATCGGGGGAATTCTGCATAAATATATAAAAATAATTTTACTTACTTTTTTTTTTTAAAGATATATCTGGGTTTTGTTATAAACCCAAATACAACCTTATACACCTTTCACAGTAAGCTAAAAGCTTGTGTCGTGAAAGAGGAGTTTGCCGGCACCTGGGATCGAACCACGGACCCACTGCTCACGAGGCCGAGACTCTACCTCCAGGCTACCGACGAACTCAATACTAACTATATTATGTTGATTTCATTTGGATTTTATTATTTCAAATAATTATTATCATTGTCCTAAAAATGTCACCCAGCCAAAAGACCATAACAGCTTTTGGCCAAAGCGATCTCAGCAGAATTTAACCTACAACAAATATTATGAGATATAAAATATTACTAAGATATGCAGTGGCTAGATTAGTGATTTCTTCTGGACATATTGTATTAGTATTAATACTGGCTGAAATAAAAAAAATAAAAAAAAATCATTACCTTGTTCACCCTATTATGGTATTTCCCACTATTTTTTTACAGAAAAGAGTGTAAAACCTATTCATTACCGGGAACTTCACGGGAATTCTTTACTGAGGACTCTGCGAAGAAATATTTTACAAGAAAATTTTAATGATATTGAAATTTAGTTCAAAATACTACCACTTATACGAACATTGTCGCTAGTAGTCGTTTGTATAAGCAAACGTTGTACGTTTTGCTATAATATGAAATAATATTCTAGCGTTATGTAGATAGACATAATATGATATTACAATACTCAGGGGTTTGAGTATTTTATCGGAAATATCATTAGGTATGTTCCTACCGCGTTTATAAGCGTCCCGACTTTATTAACATATGTACATACGTATGTGTACCAATATGAATACAATATGCGAAATGGGGATTAAACTTTTTAGAGTATCAAAATTCTGAAGAAAATTTGTAACAAAACGTTTATATACATTTTGTTGTACAAGAACTTTTGTGATTAAGAAAGTAAAATGTTCCTACATAATAATTATATTATGTTGTTTTGAAATTATTATTTTTTTCTCTAGGTTTCGAAATTATTTTTTTTCTCTAGATTCCTGGGAACAGACAAATAAAGCTTCTGTTACAGCCGGATGTTTAAGGAAAAAGGAACGAAACTGAAGATATCGTTCGGTGGAGTAGAAATTGAAGAGAGACCCACCTCACACCCGGATATTTCAGGAGTCATAGACTCCTATTTATCCGCACATTCAAACCAAAATTGTCCTCACGGGCGGGCCATTGGGCAGGTCTGAAGGACCGACCGGCTAAAACCGCCGTCGTGGGAATCTTTTAAGCTACACTCTCTTCAATGCCCCTTTTGAAAGTATGTTTATTTTATAGAATAAAAGAAAATACAAAATTTTATAAAAAAAAAGCCTAAAACAGGACAAAATATAGTAGAAAGTAGGTGGAGTAGAAAGTGAAGACGGTTCTGGAGGGACCATGTGGACCGCATGAGTAGTGATAAATTAGCTCACATCACTAGGACGAAGATTACCTGGAAAGCCACCTAAAAGTTGGTCTTCAGCGATAATTGGTGACCAAATCCATCCAAGGTATACGTTGCATTCTTCCGTGTTACATCTCGAATGTTTCTTGCCTTCAAGAAGATAGTTTTATTGAAATTTTACTATCGAGCAACTTAAGTATTGATACTAAATCAATGGATATCAATTATGAATCAATTGCCGAAGACGATAGGGACATAAAACTTTATGGATTGATTGGCACCGTCAATTGAAATTATTAAACTATACTCCTCACTTATATCTGTCTGTACGGAGAATTTTAATAGGAAGTATTTAAACAGGCGACCGATTAAACAAATAGTCTTCCAACAATGAACTGACTATAATGCAATTTGTGCGTCAAAAACGTAAATGGGCGACAAATATCCAGTGACAATTAATTCAGAAGTGAACTGGGAATAATGGGGATTTTTTTATTTGTACATTGATAAAAAAAAATTACATAAAAGGTATACATTCAAATCAAATACAATCAATATACAGAGGGCGAGCTTATCGCAAAGGCGCGATCTCTTCCAACTAACCCAAAAGTATTAACTTAAAAAAAACATATGATAAAAATAAAATCAATAATCTAAAGCAATTTGGAAAAAAAGAGAGAAAAAAAAAATATCCACGAAGTGAACATATTATATACAAACATACATACACACATATTTATAAAAAGGATATCTTTTATATATATGTATGTCCTTTGTATGCGACGAAAAATACTGACTGAGCAACTTTTTACCTCTATTTAAAAAAAGATGCTTATTTATAATTTTACCTGTTTTTTAATTGTGTGTTATTAAATGCTCTATTTATTATTTTTGATATGAATTTCCAATATTTATACCTTAATATATCTACACATACAATTACATGCTTATACAGCGAAGATGGAATAAGTCGGCAGCGAGATACAAAGTCGTGATTTCCTGATCGAAAATTCTATCAGACTGCGGACCACCTTTGTTTTCATCATATTTTTTTGTCATCTTAAATAAAATGCAGCTCGTTTTAAATATATTGTCTGACAATTCTCAATTTGTTTATTCGCTACAATGATGTCGACTAAATAGTTGTATGGTTGCAGAATTGTGTAAGTGGTCGCTTGCATTGAGTCGCCCAGCCAGTAACTTTGAATGCTCATTTCAATGTTTATGCAGAAAATAATTTGAATTTTCTGTCACTCGTTTCAACAATATCCAATTATAATATTGATGAAGATCACGTGTATTTAAATGAAGAAAATTTTACTATAAGAACTTATCTGGGTTACCATACTATTAAATAGTTGTACATTGCCAGTAATAACTAATTTTATCTATTGATTTATTAACGTCGTCATCAGGTGCGGTTTATTGCTGGATCAGCTGGATTGGTTGGAAGATATTGCAATATGACTATAAACTCATCTTAAGTTCATTGAATCGCATAATATTTTACATCTTTATATGCAATTAGTTCGCTAGCTTCTCTGTTTTAATAAACAACAGCAAAAGCAGCTACCGCATGCAGTTGCCGACTGAACGGAATCATTCCTTTAAATCAGCGATACACAAACCGCGGCCCGCGGGCCGCATGCGAGGGCCGCGGTCGGGTATATCTGCGGCCCGCCAGCGAATTATACAATATAAAAAAAAATTGTCAATACCAGTAATAATCGGATATTCGGTAAAAGTACTGGATACATCATAATTCGAGTAAATATTCTTCAACAAAATTGAGGAGTTTTTGAAATATTTCAAATTCCTATACCATTTTGAAAAATCAAACACAGGTACTGCGAGATATATTCTTTAAGAAAACCGAGGTGTTTTTTTAATTATTTCAAATTCCTAAACAGTAATATTATACCATTTTGAAAATTCGGTGACGGGGAGGGGGGGGGAGAAATTTTAATGTGTGTGCATTTCTGGAAATTTGAATTTTTAGTGTTAATTTTCTTATAGCGGCCCGTCCTTAGCTCATAATCTCTCCGAGTGGCCCCCGTTCCCTATAAGTCTGTGCATCCCTGCTTTAAATCAATGACGGTCGAAAAAATGTTTCATTGGATAACATAATATTGGCAAAGTCCCCGGTAGAAAGGGCTTATGCCATCATCTCCATTAGAACATTCTTATCTCAATTACTATTATTATAAGCATGTTAACATTATAACATGTTTATCAACAATTCTATCCAAACGATTTAAATCTTCGATGCATGTTCATTAAGTTACCATCATCTCATCATCTCTATTATTAGAACATTCTAATCTCAATTACAATTTATTATTATAAGCATGTTAACATTATAACATCTTTATCAACTGATGACAATAACAACACTGTATGGAAATGCGTATCACATTATCTAATTATTTATACTGTTATCAATAATAATATACCTACCCGTAACCAAACATGGGGATACTGTCAGAATATAATTCCCTGACGTGGACGGACATTGACAAATTACTCCATCTTATCAATTAGCTACTACTACTATTATTATTATTCCATTGTTATTAAGTACACTTGTATGTATCTATATATCTAGTTATATTGTGTATTAATAGGTATTATATCCTAATGCCTATCGGGTGTCCCAGAATTAAGTACCTATGTAAAACATGGAAAAATATTTCATATTTTTTGGCATTTATTAAAATGAACGTGCTGCTCTGCAACGACAACCTTAACCCTTCAACAGAGACTCGTAAAGTTCTATGCATAGTTTGTATTGCTGCACGGTTCTGGACCTGGACCCTAAAAATCAATACAATGAATCGTTTGGAAAGATTTGAAAACTGGCATCATAGAAGAATGCTTCGAATTCATTGGACAGATAGGGTCACACATGTAGAGGTGTTAAGAAGGGCTGAAATGGACAGAGAACTGCTGTTGGTTATCAAAGTGCGTATGATATCGTATCTGGGTCATATGATTAAGGTTAATTTTAGAGTTTTGTCAAAAATGATACCTACATATGCTCTAGCAGTTGCACTTAACTCTCCAGACGGGAGCAGAGGACAGGAAAAAGCCTCCTCCATTCAGAGCGTCTCAACGACAATCAAATCACATCTTCCAACTATATTCCCAGCGCTCTGATGTTGTTGTCAGAGAGAAATGTATTGTGAAAGAGAAACTTCCGAACCGTCGGAACCCTTTTGCTGAATATGATACATAAATATTATAATTCTGCTTAAATATTTAATTATTCTATTTGGGAATCCCTTGCAAGCAGGAGAGCCAATAGAATATAATCTACTCTCCTAACTTGCCTGGTAAATAAATTATAAGATTTATTTACGTGATTGGCCTCAAATGCAGTATTAGACTAGCTATGGGTCGGTGCAGGGCGATATTCACTTGCTGCGGTGTCCGCTGGTGCAAATCTCTTGTTATGAATGTCATGGGACAGTTTGCATGGTTATTACATGTAGCTGGTCTGCTTGCAACCTCATTCTGGTATATGCCGAATTATTTTACTAAAATCCTTATGTGCCCTCTAGCCGAGGAGGCAAACATTCACATGCAATACAAAAATAATACAAAATCCGAACCATTAAAAAATATACAAAATAATTTAGTCCAAAATTACCAATTAAAAATTTGAAATAATATTATAGAAACTTCCTCCCTTTCGCGCTCTCCCTTTCTTTCTAAATCAAAAACAAAAGAATGATTACGATACGATATACTTGATCTATTGAAGAAATATTAAACTAATCTTGAGAAAATATCATCAAATATGCACATCACACATTTCGAGACATCCGTTATATATACCGTTAAAACATTATCATCTATGTCCTTCTGGTTCTGATGGATATTTAAGTGATTAAATAACCAATCTACCAATCACTCAGTACCAGCTGATCCAAGTCGGAGAGAGAGTTAGATTAAAAAATTAAAATCTTCAAGTATCCAAGTATCAACAGAACTAATCAAATTCGTATCAATCAATACCCGCCGTACAAAATTCTTCGGAAAATCACAAAAAAAATCTACCCAATTCTTGAGAGATAAATTTCAATATTTTATCTATTTTAATCCATTACCGATTTACAAGTTCTAATCCTCACATTTCATTTATTCATTTTGACTTGCGTTTTTTCAAATAAAGGTTAAGGGACCTTGTGTCATTGCGACCATAGTAGACCTATTGTGACATTTTTCTGTGTCATATCTCACTCTCTAGGTGCGTCATGTAACTCACGATTTGTCTTGGTGTGAGAAAAGAAGATGGGACTTCGTTTGCGAGCGAGTGCGTCACAATTACACAGGATGTGGATATGTGTTTCATTATCCTCTGAACAAATTGACTTGCGTTACCTCGTTGAAGAAAAATTTGTTTCATTCATAAAGATTTTGCGGAATCATGTGACATTCTTTCACAACTTATACAATTTTTTTTTTAATAGAAATTGAAACTTGGGCAATGATTAGTCAACACGGACACAAATCTGAAGACGGTTTTTATTTATTGAATCAGAAACGCCGTTAAAGTCTTTTAGATACATGGTATAAAATTAAATCACATCACAAATAATACATTATTATTTTTGTGTCGGTGCACACGTATAAGAATTCCATAAGTAGGTAAATTGACAAGTGTCTCTTTCTACTTTAAATTATTAATCACGAGAGAGACATCTTTTGACTCATCAGGTCATTATCAATCTGATAAGTCATCATCATCATTATCATCGCCCTCAACGCTCCTGTCGGGAGTACAGGGTAGAAACCAACCTCCTCCATTCAGAGTGTCTCTGTGCCAATTGCGTCACCTCCTCCCACGGCATTCCCTGCGCTCTAATGTCGTTGTCATAGGAACGGTGTATTGTGAAAAAGGGACGTCCGGGTCGACGGAACCTTTGCGGTCGGAAGAGCAGTGCTCTTTTTGGCCAACTATCATTGAGCATTCTCAGAACACGACAGTTAAGTTAAAAGAAAGTTAAATTAAATGAATTTAGGAATATATTAACAAAATAAACCGTTGTTACGCAAGAAACTGGAGTAGAATTTCTCCGTTAATACAAAAAACAAACAATTACTTTCATCAATATGAGATATGAAAAAATAGTGTGTTAGTATCAGACAATGCAAGCAAAGTGTTATTATGCATTATAAAAATTGATAATAAATTCCGCGACTGTACGGCAGTGGAACAGGAAAGGCGCGGTGTAAAAACAAACCATAATAATTCATCATACTGAAAATGACACCGAGCAAACACAATTACCTTAATAATGTAAACACACACATGTACACCCCGCCTGTCTGGAAGTGGAAATATTGCCACTGCTCGCTACATACCTTGCTTAGATACAAAATACTTTTTACCGTGAGAGTATAAAAATAATATGGAAAAATATTGTTTCGCTTAAAAATAGACATAAAAATCCATTATGAATAAGTGTATTAAATAAAACGAATCGTTTGATACATCTACTTCACTTTGTCCAACTGTTTTGTGAAATTGAAATAAAATATTACTTGAACATAAAATGAACAATAATTAAATGATACAATAAGTATTACCAATGTACAATATTTAAGAAAATATATCTCATTAATTTTCCTCAAAACATATTAAGGTTTTTTAAAATTGAGACAATGAATTGTATTTATTATATCCCGTGGAGCACCCGGTAAAGAATTGGTATCCCACTCTTCTGCGTTAGTTTTCGAGTGTCCTGTAAAAGGCAGGTGTTCGAAAAAATTAAGACATTTTACTTCTTAAATTCAGCGATGAGGCTTGCCACCCATCTTGAATGTCTTGATTTTATATTGGCACGAAGAGGACAGTTTGCATGTTTCTTACATGCAGCTGATCTGCTGGCTACCCCACTTGTGGGATATGCCGTGATGGTATAGTAGTAGTAGTAGTAGTAGTAATTGTATTTAAAATGAAAGATATGTATATAAAAAAAAATTCCAAGAATATATATTTTTTGATGTTTTTGTCTTTACCTCCACGATATCTTTCATAAGTTGTAGTCAGTAAACATCTTACATGTAATTATGAACATATAGGTAAATTAATATAAAAAAACTTTATTGGCAACAACATAATTAGTACCTATACAAGCATATTATGTTTACAAAAAATACCAAAATGCGGGTTTTTGCATATGCGATTTCTTCCAGTCAACCCGGATGGGCTATCCCTTCCTTGCCAATAAAAATAGGACATACAGAATAGACGGAATACATCATCACTGAATTATAAGAGATTATGTCTGATAATTAATATTTTTTTCACAAGCCACTCAACAACCTATGAAAAAGAAATAATTTTGTTTCTCGGATATTTCAGAAGCCCAAGGGAAAAAAGTCTTATAAAATAGAGCTGGAGATCTATTCTTTGCTTCTAGTGGAACAATTTAATGATCCACCAGATATCCTGGAGATATCACGTCTCTGCAATAAACTCGCTCTCTGTAGGTATATTGATTGTATTGTATGTTGTCATGAATTTATGAAAAATTGCTAACAGTAAAATATAAATAAATAAATACGTCTTTAGCAGCTTTCTTCAGTGAGCACCCTGCCTTCAATTCGTGCATAAGACAATGATATTAATCTTCGTGAGAATAAGATAAAAGGAACTGCGAAAAAAACATATAAAGTTCTTTTTACAAAAAAGAATAGCGAATCTTCTTTGTATGGATGGTGGCGTGGGCTGTCGTGTTTGGACCAATGAATGAATGGGATCTATTGTTTCGTAATACCTTTATAAAATCCTTAAGACTGTACATATATTTCCAAATCTTTATGTTTTCCGGATAATTTATTATTATTGCTTGAACAATAAGTTTTAAAATTTATAATCATTGTTATTTTACATTCATTTTTATGATTTTAAAAAACAAATTGCACGCACGGTATATTGCATTAAATAAAATTATTTATGATAAAAGATAACATTGAATCATTTATTACTACTACTACTATACCATCGTAGCATATTATTTTCACAAGTGGGATAACGAGCAGACAAGATGTATGATTGTAAAGAGCAAGCAAGTCGTCTTCGCCGTGCCAACAAAAATCAAGATGAGTGGCAAAACTCATCGCATACCATATAATTATAAAAATTCACAATAAATGATTTATTTGCGCACCGCGGTACCAGCAAACTTACAAGTCTAGGAAAACTAATTTATCTTAATCGCTTTTGGTCAAAAGGACACTTTAAATTTCAGTTTAAAGTTCATCTTTGCCTTCTACTTTTTAAGAGAATCGTGTAATTATTTCTACTTAATTTTTTACTTGTACGAGCTATATCCAAATTCTTACATATTATAATTATGTAGGTATTAAGCTTTATTCCTTCGACTGTTATTATACAAAAAAAATCAGATCACAATGTTTATGGAATTTTCATCCATCATAAATCATCCATCACATCTCAATTCTCATCGTGGTTAGATGGAAGAAATCACTATAAAGTGATAATCTCGCCACTGCATATCATCACATTATTTTTTTTTATGTAAACTGCTTTGTTGATTTTGTTATGTGTGTGATGATGTGCAAGAAGAATAAAATAATTAAATAAATCTGATCACAAACCGAGAAGAATTTCAATATGGACATATTCTGTGTCCAGGAGCCATTTTAGGAGCCACATTTGACAGGAATGAAATATTTGTTTAGTTTTTGTTTTTATTTTTCTTTCTGTGTTTGTACTGTACTGGCAATAATAACAATGAACGCAAAGATGGGCTGATCAAGTACAAAAAATATGGTTAATCGTTATTATATTGTATTTTGTAAAATTTTATTGTATGTTGCCCATTTTTATAAATAAATTAAAAAAAAAGAAATGGAGAGATTCAAGATTTGCTTCTTATTGATTTTGCTTTTACCAAAAAGCTCCTTCCACGATTGACCAACAAACTTTCGTTGTACAGTTATTTATTTACAAGCAACAAACAGACAAAAACTACATAATGTTTAGTACAGAAAAAATGGCAAATCTTTCAAAATCTTTCAAAGATTTAGTACTCTTGAGAATGCTCATTGAAGTGGATGAAAACGTTAAGAGTCTTAATAAAATCTAGTGAAAATATAACAGTGTTATTGATTCTTTTTAAATTACTTTCAAAGATCAACTTTCATCCAACATCAATATTACTGTTAGGCATTATTTTAGTATGTAGAATTTTATTATCGGACAAAATTATTTATCTTTGTTATTCGATAAAATCTTCCTACATCTTTAGGTTGTAATAACAAACTTAGACCTAAGTCTTTGTGAAAAAATATATTAAGACCTAATCTACCTACGCTTAGAACATTCTCCCGAAGGTTTACTTAAATAATAAAATAAGTAGAATGTGAATAATATAATATTGTATTTGATTCGCACCGTATTTAAGTCCCTTATAAATGGTCTTATATTCGGACTAATCCCGGATATAAAATTATACACAATTTTAATAGGTAAGAATTTCATTACACCTACAATAAATCTCAAAATACAATTCAAAATAATAATATAATGTTATAATATGTAAGAATATTGTTATCAACGTGATGAAAGGGCATGGAAGACAATGAAGATTATTGTGTAACACGGAATGTTTTGCGTGGCTCTTTCAGCCCACCCTTAAAATTGGGTAGATGGGTACGTAATATTTTATGAAAATGAAAGATATACGTTATAGAAAATCGCATTGAAATTTTAGTATTTAGTTTTAAGGATATGAAAAGGTACCCTACCTTAACGTCATCACCTATATTGAAATATTATACTTTGGTTGACATGCAGAGGAAACTGACATGTTTATTACATATAGTTAGTTTCTTGGTTACCCCACTCGTGAGAAATGCTGAGATCGTAAAGATGTATATATAGATGGGTGATTTTAAAAGGTTAAAACATTTTTTTATTCTATAAAATGTGTATGAAGTGTGGCCTGAGAAAGATGAAGAAAAAATATAAGCAAAAAGGCTATTTCGTGCAATAGAACACAGACAAAAATGTATTTGCAATGTGACAAAAAAATAAATCGATAAAAAATTATAAAAAGTGACGCGAGCAGCGTTAATTTGGCCTGACGACGTCAATGACGCGACGACGCAATACGGACATGTCAAAAATATTTAAAACTTTTTCGCATATTATTTTTTTAAAGTAGGTAATGTTTGCGTCCCGTCATCCCAGTGGCACGAATGAGGAAGGGGAGAGAGCACCCCTCAAAACGGAAATTAAATTCGAGTGCTGAAAGAATTGAAGATTCGATGTACTTAAGCGCGTCACATCTCTGTGACGCGAGAGCTTTTTTTTATATTTTACGAGCTTATGATATCAAATAAGAGCTTTAGTATTTAACTATATACCTAACCAATTTTAAAACGCTTTTCCTTGAGACAACGAAATCGTCAAATCAATGGGCGTTCAAGTGGAAATTCCAAAACCACTTTGGACCAACATCATATTGTCTACAAATGAAAAAAGTTTATCTCACAATTTATGTACATCTACTAATATGAGTATACACGTATGTGGAAAATTGCGTAACAAATTCAAAATACGACATACGCATATTTTCTATTCAAATATTTATCACTAAAATTATACTGAATATTGTTTGTTAATAATAATACATACTTTTTTACCAATCACGAAATATTTAATTTATAAATTTAAATAATTTCAAAAAACAATCATGCTATTTAAATCAGTGATGAAGTTATGTGTCGAATTTATAAAAAAGCGAACATCGAAAATACGTTTTTCAATTTCAGTCTGTTATAAAAACAACTGATTGGAGATTCAATAAATTATAAAATAATAATATATTGATAATAGTAATGTTTGCCACATGTGGAAGAGTTCATTTCAGTCCTTAATTTGTAAATGTTAAATATATTATTGTGAATATTATTGCCGAACGTTCTTTACAGGAAAATGGTGCTGTGGCAATGCTGTTAGGTAAATTTATGTTTCATGGAACACCCGGTAAATGATTGGTCTCCCACTTTTCCCCAAAGTTTTTTAATGTTCTGATATCCGGGTGGAGGTGGGTCACTATTCAATGTTCTGTAAAAAGTGGATATTTTACATATTGATTTTAAGGTGAGGTTTGCCACCCATCCTGAATGCCTTAATTAGTAGATATGGATATGACAGTTTGCATGTTTAATAGATACAGCAAGTGGTGTGCTGGCTAACCCACTATTACACCCAGATATCTCATATATCTGGGAATTCCTGCTTGTAAGCATTTCTTAATTAAATGTTAGTGGATAATATATAGTTTTTCAAAAGAATACGTTTGTTTACACCCAGCAAATTGGATCGACCTAATAATTCAAGCACTTTCTAGACTGGTTAAAAATATAATTAAGGCAATTTTTAAATAAAGAAATTGTAAAAGCCACCCAGGAAATAACCAGAAATAAATGGACCAAAGCATGACCAAGTAAAAGCTCAGATGAAATGCAAAGTTATTGATCACGATAGAGACGTCTTTCGACTTATCAGGTCATTATCAATCAAATTATGGAATTCTTCTACGTGTGCACCGACACAATTAATAGAGAGTTCTTGAGAAACTTTTCTCATTATAGCAAAATACGGTTGAGACACAATATGGTGCCTACCTAAAAGAGCTAAAAATAAATTAGAAGCGTTTGAGATGTGGTTCTATAAAAGAATCCTGGGATTATCCTGGAGGGATCACATTTCAAATGACGAAGTTCTGTATAGAACCTTGGGAGGAAAGCACCTGCTTAACACCATCTCAGAAACACTCGCCAAACCAATATTCACAAAACTGAAACCAGAAAGAGAGATATGGGCATCTCTATATGCTGTTTAAATAGCACTATAATTAACAATATTTATGTAAAGTTATTTATTTAATAACGTGTGGGATGTGGAGTTGATGGATTGAAAAAGTTTTCCATATCGTAATTTATTACTCGGAAAAGCGTTTGTAGGTTTGTACATTAAGTTATTGTCGATATTATAATGACCTATGATATAATTTTATATAATCTGGTGGAGGCGGGGGACGAGTACCTAACAATATACTTCAAAATGTTATTTTTAGTAGAATAGCTTCCAGGGATATCGTAAAATTCAGCACTAAAAATTGAACGACCATATGAGACCGGACCCCGACGACTAGTGATTTCATAATGTATCTATATCTCCCAATACAGTCAAGTATTGGTTACTTATATATTATTTTATTGAAACACACAACATTTACTTATATATTATTTAATTAAAATATGCATCTAAATTGCTTAAAAAAAATAGTCAATTTTTTTGCTGCTCATATTATTTAATTGAAACATTATTTGATTGCTTTTTGTATTATACATATTATTGAATTGCTTTTTGGTAAAAGCTATATATTATTTAATTGAAACACACAACATTTACTTATATATTATTTAATTGAAATATGCATCTTAATTGCTTCAAAAGAAAAATAGTTTTTTTTTTTGCTGCTCAGGGCTTCCAACGTTAGACACATATTATGGCGCACTTGAGGTCATGTGAGTAAACGGCGCTTTACAAATCGTAAGTATTAAAATTGTTTTGATTCTTGAAAGAGAAAATCTCAAAGTACTATATTTGGGATTTTTAATGGTTAAGTTTTTTACTGTGTCGGTGTTTAGGTGGTAGTAGAATTCCATAGCGAAATAATTTTTTTATTCAACTATTCGATTTATTCATGATACAGACGTCTTTCGTCTTGTTATAACATTGTCAATCTGATTCTTGTTCGTTCGTTTAAGTAGTAATTTATAGTGAAATAATAGAGGTTGAAATTTCATTAATTATGCATAAACATAATTATGTGAACGCCAAGTACCAATCGTATTTTGCGATAGTACCTATTACTTATTATATTAATTATTAACAAACTCAGCTGCTCAATTGTTAGGATTGTCTCTTTCTGACGTACTCTAAGTACAAAGTAAAATCACATATTTTAATAGGTATAATTATATAGAACAACCATGTGTTAGAAAGTGACAGAATCACATTTTTTAATTATATAGTTCGGTTATTTTCAGCTGTTTCAAAATTATTTTAAAACAACATAGCTTGCAGTCCACTCGTAAAAAATGTCATGATGGTATGAATCAACCGATCGTTTCTGTAAAAAAGGTAGGTCTCAACGGTATTAATGACCAATTTGCTTTTAATAAATAGCAACATTTTTTTACTATAATGCTTGATTACCATCCTAATAAGTTGATAACCGATCATTTTTGTACAAAGGTATACTACTTTTGTTCTAACTGTAGATAAATAGTTATTAATAGCAATGGATCTTTTTACAATAATGTTCGAATATCAACAGAATCATCAGCTGAAATAATAATTTGTAAATACTATTTTTTCTTCATTTCAGTTGCTATGATGTTACGTTCCACAAATGATGTACGTAAATAATGTAAAACAAAAAATAAGTTTACAAAAAACAAACAATCCGTTAAATAAAAACATGTGTCTCACTGTGTCTAGTAAAACATGTTTACTGACGATCAGACGGAGCGCTGTGCTGTATAATCCAAAACGAAAAAAAACGGAATTGGTTCATTGGTAAACAACCATCAATATTACGTACTACAACCAAATAGAACGAAATTGAGTTTTCCACACAGTGGCGGTACATATAGTTGACGAGCCTCGCGTTGTA
This sequence comes from Athripsodes cinereus, assembly GCA_947579605.1. NCBI lineage: Eukaryota > Metazoa > Arthropoda > Insecta > Trichoptera > Leptoceridae > Athripsodes > Athripsodes cinereus. Next base: position 5,726,198 of record OX388307.1, on the reverse strand, counting down.
AGGGCCACTCGTAAAATATATTATATATAGTGTGTTACAATCCATTGGATTGGCCTGCAACAAGTTTGGATTATCTTCTCCATTCCTATCTATTTTCAGCTAATCTCTTTAGTTCTGCGTATGTGCCACAGTTCATGTCCTTCTTCAGATGGTCCATATTATAAGCGTCTCTTGGTCGGCCTCTACCATTTCTGCCTTCGGTTCTACCCTCCGCGATGGTGATAAGCAGTCCTGGGTGTCTGATGTTGTGACTAATCCAGTATTATTTATACCTACCAAAATCTTAAATATTCTCACAATTTGAATAGTCCTTAACTATAATAGTCCGTATTTATCATTGACTAGTTTGTAATATTAAATAAGTGCAGTTCCCAGAATTAAATAGGTTGCTCACTCTAACCTGTGAAGTTTTCCAAAATGCAGAAGTTCATTAAACATGAAGTGGGAAGGAATAAGATATATATTTAACAAAATCAACTGTGGTAGTAGTGGTTAAATTGAACAGAAGAAAACGTTTTACATGTAATCATTGCGTGTGTGGGCAAAAGAGAACAAATGGTTATGTGTTGGTGTAATTAACTTATTAATTTATAAAGAGCTGTTACAAGCGATTTTACACATACATGACAGTATCATATACAATCAATATACAGATGATGAATTCATTGCAGAGTCGCGATTTCCTCCAACTAACTCAATTTTATGCAAATTTTATTATAAAATTTTACGAAAGGAAGTGAGGAGGAAGAAGGGAAAATAATAGGTAAAAAAAGGGACTTGGACAAAAATGCTATATTTTCAGTGATAATGTTCTTTGAAAGCCCGTTTAAAAGCGTTATATAGGACCCCTAAAAATTTAGAAACCACCACTGTCCCCAGATCCAATGTTGGTACTACATTGTAATACAAAATTTAACACTTCAAAATCCAAATTCGCGACGTACCAAATTGAACAGTGTGCTACCATTGAATAAAATTGAATTTCCTGTATCACACCGAGGCTCATTGGGCAATGCATTTTTCGGTTTCGGAATGTAATGGAAATATTCGCAACGATATGCGACAGGCGCGCCACTTTTGTATAACCATAATTAACGGAAAACATTCGAGGAAATGACGTGAAAATTTGAAAATTGGGAAATCGAACAGATTGTTTATTTTTGGAAATATATAAATATATTTTTGTATAAAATATGTTTTATCTCATGTAACAGATGTTTACTGATTTTTCATACATGTATTTATATTAAAAAAACTTTTTCACAATCCTACTGTGAAGTATGAGATTCTAAATTATTAAAAAAATAAACGAGTTCAAATTAATGTTCCATGGAATTCCAAGCAAAGAATAGAATTCCCACTCATTTCTGTAAGTTTTCGAGTCCCCGGTAAAAATAAGGATCTCTTTTTTCCACAATCCTCCGAAAACCTGCCTTCTACAGGACAGTCGAAAATTTATGTAAAGCCGTTGAAGACTAATAATTATTTGAGTAAATTAAATAAAGATATGGAGATACAGTTGGGAATCAACGGCGCAGGAAGGCATCTCTACAAATACAGATCCTGAGATCCAGAAAATGAGAAAGACGAAGAAATTAAAACAGTATGGAAACATTAAGAAATATAATAAAATATTTTTGTTATTTTTGTTATTTAGTCATTTTTGGTGAGGCAAAACTCGTATTAGACACATGGGATAAACAATTCAGAATTTAGCTTATAATTTAAGTGGTATCAAAATACATCCAACTGAAAATCAAGTAGATCCTCTTTCACAGTACACTCTATCTATGACAAAAACATCAGGAATATCGCTGGAAGATGTGATAAAGTAGGCAAAATATCTTCAGACGCAAGGTACTTTATACTAGTATGTAGAAAATTCTTAAAAAAAACTGAATGAACATGAACAATCAAAAAACGTTCTTCGGATACATATTTTATGAAATATTTTTTTTATTCATTCGATGAAACGAAAACGCGACAACCATCTTTTATTTTTCCTTTTTTTAACGACAAACATAAATTATGTAAAAGAGATTTCTTATAATTTCATGAAAAATTATCGCAAAAATTGTATATATAATATTATATTCAGCTATGCTTTAAAATTATACTTAAGTCATAAATTAAAGGCTGTACCAAATTCATTTTTTTCCCAAAGACAAAACCAAAAATTGTTTACCTTGACTGGGTTACGATAAAAAAATGTAAGTGAATAAAGGTAAAGGTTACAGTTAGTGACAGGGTATGAATTATTTTCAACTTTTATAATTTTTCTTGAAGACACCCTCCTGCTTTATTCTGTAAGATTTCGAATGCTCTGTAAAATACAGATATTCGAAAAACATCATTCGTTACATGTTTTATTTAGCAATGAGATATGCCACCTATGCTATAGGTAGGTATGTCTTATTTTCATTGGCACAAACAGGATTTTCTGCGTGTTTATTGCGTCAGTTAGTCTACTCGAGGGAAATGCCGTTATGGTTACGATAAAAAAAACATTACTCCATTTCTTTTCAGACCACGTCTTTTTTTTTCTTTTTTTTATTCTTCACTGTTCTTTGGTTACTATATTTCAAATCACTACAAAGTATCATAAAATATCAGTTATACAATTCAATGTACAGATGCAGATATCTTCCAACTAACCCGAAATGATGTAATTAAAATATTTTATTGGACAATATGAAGGTTCCTCTTCAGTACTGTGCCAGTTTCACAATAGCTGAAGAGTCATTATAAATATCTTCCATTGCGGATGTGGCGGAACTTTAAGCGCTTTCTTGAAAATATCATGGGACAATATGAATTACTCAGCGCCACAGTAGGCTTGCGGGCTTGTTCTGCATGAAACCACATCTCATATGTCATTTTTCCTGGAATAATTGTTATATGCCCTAAAAACTTTCACATTCATCAAGTCCATCTCATATTCAGCTCCCTTAATTGCCGTATACATTACATACAAAGATGAAAAGATAATGTTATGCATCTACACGTGTTTACATTAACGTGCTTTAAAACTTATGCGTTGGCAATGAAACTCCATGTAAACTGATACACGAAAAATACCAAATTGTTTTCCATCAACTTATGTATATTCTAGCAAATTTAATTAAGTTTGATGAGACGTTTCAGCAACTGAACACTTTACCTTATAATTTATTTTTGAATTTCTTCCATAAATTTGCATAAGATGACAAAGAGGACGACGGCAGTGAGTAGATAGGGTAAAAGTATTTACAAAACATCTAATATCACACGTGTAAAGTGTACCTTTTTATAAATTGTTGTCTCATTTTTGAAATACACTTGGAATAATATTTATGGCAAATAATTGGGATATAAGTTTACACGAACGCTTCTGGTATGTTCCCGGGTGGAACACTGAACGTAAAGGGGAAGGAAAAAGGCATATCAGTATTAACAATACACCAAGTAGCTTCCAATAGACCGCAAAATATCTTTGTTTATATTTTCGGCATTAACTATATAATAATTTCTAGACATATGTATTGATATTGTTTTTAATATTAAATAATTTTGATCTCATGCTTTCTAACTTAGTTTAAGATAATCGCTCGTTAATGGTGGACGTTCCACCGAAACCGCGGTAGCGAAAAGTTCATATAATTTAATAATTTATACATAGTTATTCTAAAACAATATCAGTAAGCAAAATATCTGAAGATCGGAAAATTTCAAAATGTAACATCTACAGCAGTGTTTCCCAACCTTTTTCTCCTCGCGAACCAAATGTAAAATCCAACAGAATTTGGCGAACCCCCTATGTAGCCGTTAATGATAGGCAAAAAACAATAAAATTTTGTAGAACATTTATTTCACATATTGCACAAACATTAATAAGACTGTCTTGTATTTTATGACGATTTTATATTGGCACGAAAAGGACAGCCTGCATGTTTCTTACATGCAGCTGGTCTCCTGGCTACCCAACTTGTGGGATATGCCGTGATGGTATAGTAGTAGTAGATTAATAAGACTAAAATGATTAATATTAATAAGACTAAAATAAGCTATAAAAATTGAATACAAAATAAATTTAAAAAGCTGGTTCTTATTTCAGCACATGTTCCCTTTGAAAAAGCTCTTAATGGGATATTTTTGGCTGTTTCATGGAACAAAGCAATTGAAAGTTTGGCTCAATATCTGACAATATCTGAAGATTTGCATTTAACCTGTTTCTATATTTATCCTTCAGATAAGTATATGTTGAAAATCCTTTCTCGCACACATATGTTGTGCAGAATGGTAATAGAACGTCTTATGACTTTTTTTGACAGAACAGAATATTCATTTTTTATACTGAGCCAGAAGTTAAATAAGGAGATTCTTTGGCCATTTAAAATCCCGCCATTACGCTATTATTTTCGCGAACCCCCATTGTAGACATAGCGAACCCCCAGGGGTTCGCGAACCACCGGTTGGGAAACACTGATCTACAGTATCGAAATCATAAGAAAGAGCAAGCAGGAATGTGGAATGATAGTTGGTGTTACACCCAAGACAAATAAAAATAAATTACGATGGTTAGGGCATGTTGGAAAAATCTGACTGATTAACCAAAAATATTTACAAAGCTGAAAGCAAGGGGTCTCGAAGACGTAGCCGGCCGAGTATAAAATGGTTAGACCAATTAGACCAGATCCTAAAGGACGAACATGAGTACAATGAGCAGGACAGCATGTATGAGGAATTGAATGTATGAATAAATATTTATTAATTTCTCTATTATATTTAATATTTTTACATAAATAATGTGTCATCAACCCATTTTTCACTTTTTTTCAAGGCATCAACTATGTAATAATTCTAGTCATTTAAAAAAATTCTAACTTCAATTTCTACGTTTATTTGTTACATGAATTTAAAATACGCTATTGCGATTTCAGTGTTCTTACACAATTGAGTATTGATAAGCTAGTCAATGTTGTAAGAACAATGAAATCGCGATAGTGTATTTTAATTTAAATTCATGCAACAAATAAACATAGAAATTCATGTTTGAAATTTTTTAAAACCCCTTTTTCATCTTCAAAATGATCTCCAAGTATACTAAGTAGTGAACTGATTTACTATTGAAAACGAAGAGAAAATATTACGAACTTTCATCAAATACCTTAGCGTTTGTCGATTCGTATTTGTTTTTATGATGAAAACACGACATTGCACAGCTGAAAAAGCTCACAGAATATACTTGTATACAAACTTTGCATATTAGTTTGTACTCGTCCAACAAGTGAGTAACATTATTATGCGGACTGCGGAAATTCAGTAACAACAACAACGACAACATGAAGAACAATATCGATTACATTGTGCTAACACACAAACAAACAAACTCGCTTCAATAACTATAATTTGTTTTAATAAATAATTTTACAACATACTGTTTCGTGCATTCACATATAATTTTGTTTCAATATTTTACTATGTACCTATATATCTCCGTGATACAGGAGAGACGATGGTCCTGGCTGGGACATGTTCTGAGAACGCCCAATGATGATAGTTGGCTAAAAAGAGCGCTGTTCTTGCGTCCGCAAAGGTTTCGTCAGCCCGGGCGTTCCTCTTTCGCAATACACCGTTCCTATGACAACGACATCAGAGCGCAGGGAATGTCGTGGGAAGAGGTGACGCGATTGGCACAGAGATGCTCTGAATGGAGGAGACTGCTTTCTGGCTTGTGCTCCCGAGAGGAGCATTGAGGACGATGATGATGATGATGATGATGATTTAATATTTAGCGAGTCATGGCCTACCATTGCAATCCAATAACGAGCGTCTTCTGGCAATTCCTACACACAGTAGGTATGAATGATTTTTTTCCAATCCATAATCATTACTAGGTGTTAGTTGTGTGTCAAATATTATTTTAAATTTTGTCTTTTTTCTATTAGTATGTATTATTGAAATATTATGAATAGGTATAAAAGTGGAGTAACCAGCATATTTTTCGCATATAAAATTGCGTAAATTGTCCGTGTCAATGAAAGTAAAAGACATCCAGGATAGATGACATATCTCAACTCAAAGTTGACGATATTATATGTCTTTAGCGTGTAATTTTACGAAAACTACTTTTTACAGCAAATTCGAAAACTTACAGAACAAACTTTGAAGCCTATTCTTTATCGAAGACTCCGTGGGTGGTAATCATATTTATTCAATTATAATTTAAAGCTCTGCTGTGTGACCTTCCCGAATACAATAAAGGAGACCCACCGACCACCCAGATAGCGCAGAAGTCGGTGGTTCAGTGGTAGAATGCTCGCTTGCCACCTTCCCGAATAGAAATACTTATTTGAAATCAAATTTACAAAAATCAAGTGTATGATATAAATATTCATTTTCGATTAAAAGACGCGAGCTTTGCGATCCATTGCTGGGGAGAGCCTACGAGACCGTGTCAGAAAAACTCCAATCCGGGAGAAGTGTGAAGTCCAAGACGTTGTTAGATGGGGAAGACAACGGCGGAGATTCTAGTGTGTACACGTTCAGAGGATGAATAATACCAGAATCCCAAATATTGTCCTACATGGACTACCTGAGGGACGACGCCCACCAGGAAGATCCCCAAAACGACAGGACGGCTGGGCCTCTACATCGCAAGAGGATCTTCCTGCATGAACAGACCTTTGGATCTAATAAAATATTAAGAAGCAGAATATTATAATACACAAAAGTAGATTTTTTATAATTATGAAAAAATATGAATTTTATTAAAATCTTGTCCTGGAAAAAATTCAGAGTTTTAAATTGAATCTGAAAGATATTTTTTAATAGCTGTTCAACTGCTCTGTTGTTGAGATGGTTAAGAAACTGTATTTGGTTACTATTTGTACTGTAGATATGTTTGTTTTTATTATTATTTGGTAAGCGCTATTGTGTAATGTAAATTGTATGAAATATGTTTAAACCCTCAAAGCACGAGCACTGCTCAATTTTGAGGGTCAAAAATGTAATAAATGTGTGTTTTTTTTTAGTAATAAGGTGTGTGTATATAATATTATTAAGTTGTAAATTTTACTAAAATAAAAAATATTTGAATTTGAATTTGGAATAAATAGTCATAGGTACCTAATTATAATTTAATATTCCATGAAGTGTAAAGTTTTTCATTGTATTACTTAAAAAAGTTGCTTATTTCAACTGTCTGATTATCTCAAGTACTAACACGAGCACTAAGTTGGCTGATATTCGTGCAACCTTTTTACTTATTCACGACCTAAATCTAAGAGATAGCGAGTACAGGCGAAGAGATTCTGAATAGCTGTGCTTTCTTAGAAATACTTAACTTTGTACAAGGATAATAATTATGGATGTCAAAATTTCGGATATGTATGTAGTTAAAAAGTTTATTAAATTAAGTATTCATTTAATTTTACATTCTATCCAAGGTCCTCGATGCCTGGTGATGAAGGTTCAAATCAGATAAAAGGCATTAAAAAATTGAAGGGCTAAGGAGGACGAGAGTGGTATCTATTTTATCTGTTGCAACGAATTTAAAGCCAGATGCGTTGGCCAAACGGGAAGAGCAATTAACTAGAGGTCGAAGAAATATTACAGAGCCTTCAGGGGGCTGAACGGACTTCTGGAAATGAGAGACAGAGGTTCTCTACCCGTCGTGAATCCTTAAATTTTGTTTATACAAACCAGTAGGAAATAAGAGCGTAAACAAAACATAAAATTAAAAAAAAAATCTAGGACGATATACTACTACTACTACTACTATACCATCACGGCATATCCCACAAGTGGGGTAGCCAGCAGATCAGCTGCATGTAAGAAACATGCAAACTGTCCTCTTCGTGCCAATATAAAATCAAGACATTCAGGATGGGTGGCAAACCTCATCGCTGAATTTAAGATGTAAAATGTCTTAATTTTTTCGAACACCTGCCTTTTACAGGACACTCGAAAACTTACGCAGAAGAGTGGGAGACCAATTCTTTACCGGGTGCTCCACGGGATAGGACGATATGCATAGGCAATTTAGTTTCTGAACTAATACAATAATTATCTTAACTAAAGACGTTTTTTTCTTTGTTTGTAGTTTTCTGGTTATTCCACTTGTGGTATATGGCTTGACACTTCAGATATAAACATAACATAACATGGATAAACAATTCACACAGATCGAGCTAGTCCCAAACTAAGATTGAACCTTGTATCATGGGTACTAACATGACGATACACATATTATTTACAATGCACTAAACACATATACGTGTAACAACACCTAGACCCAGTACAATTTGAAAAAGGTCAATACTGGTTGTTAACACATGGATATGATTGTGGATCACAGCTTAAAAAAATTGTTTGCAATTGATCCATAATCTATTTATTATTTATGGTAACTTTTGTGACATTTGAATAATCTATGTAGGTATGTTATCTATGTAATATCACTCTCATTGTCATAACTGTGTGTGAATAAAGTGATCCTTTTCTCAAATTCCGACACGTCTTTCAATACAATCCCGAATACATTTCCCAGGCTAAAGGTTGCAATCCAACACTGGTTGGTTGTCAGAAATTGCCTGCAGGCAATAAACCCGCCATCTTTACAACTGAAAAAATATACAATAAAGATTATTTTATTTTATTATTTATTTAATATTCACTTTGCCCTGGCCGGGAATCGAACCCGGGACCTCGTGATTCAAAGGCAAGAGGCAAGACAAATACATATGTAGAATGTATATAATTACATTTTTTTTTTTTATTTAATGAAAATAATACATTGAATAAGAAATTTATACATCTTATGATGAGTCACGCCAAATCTAAAAGATTTGTCGGCGTGTTCTCTTATAACATACCTACTATATTCAATCAATCAATCAATATCATACAAACGTTGAGACAATATATCACCAATTATCTTCAATTAAGTTGCAGCAGCCTTACTAGGTTGCCCTGTATCGATACATATACATTATTAGGTTAATATATGTATAGGTACATATATTAACCTAATACGACATTAACCTAAATACAAAAATAATTATTAGTCTAATATATAAAAGGAAGTCGTGTGTGTTACAACACTTATAACTCAAGAATGGCTGTACCAATTTGAATGATCTCTGATTTGTTGGATTCTTCTCCGCCCGGAATAAACTATAGGCTATTAAAACATCTTACAAATTCACGGGAAGAAACAATATGAAGAAAATTATTTATGCCATACATTTTTATTTTCAAAAATAAAAACAATATGGAGAATTATGGCGCTATTAGCGCCCCCACGTCGCCTGTTGCATTGTGCTAAAATAATCCGTAGGTTCTTCTATATTAAGAACCAAATTACTATAACTTATATGAACGAAATGTGTACTAATATTTGTTTACTATAATTCGGTAGTTACATGGCAATAGGTTGTATCTCACTAAAACATAATTTTACAGGAGAGCAAAAACAAAGTTTGCAAAAGAGATATTTCAGCCACTTTTCGAGCATTATATATCAAAATGAAGGTAATTATTATTTCTACAAGATAGATGTAACATTCTCTTAATAATTTCTTCTACAAGATGTATGTAACATTCACTAAATAATTTCTTGCAGTTTAAAAATATTTGAGTTTTTTTGCCATGTTGATGAAAACAATCTTTCTACATGTCAATAAGTTACGTCTTTTCTCTCTTTATTCTGACTATAAAGAGACATATCCTTTTGCCACATCAAATATTACACTATTTTGAGCATTTTATGGAACAAATTTGAAAACGCAAAAAAATGCGAGATACAACCTATTGCCATGTAAGTATGTAACTACCGAATTATTCGACTAATATTTATGTATCGATAGACCTTCTGTCACATATGTGGACGTGCACAGATTATATTTGAAATTGTATTTTATTTTTGCAGATGGAAAATTATTATTGAACCAAAAATTGTGCTATTAAAGATGAAAATAAGTATGTGTTCATGTAGGTAGTTCTGATGCAAGATTGTGTAGTGAAATTTGCAGACAGAGAAGAAAAATTACGAAGAAAATTATTTACGCCATACATTTTTAATTTCAATAAAAAATGCAATATGGAGAATTATACGAAATCAATAATGAAGTTTTTTTTATAGATTGGCCTATTTATATGACAATTTTTCTATACATTCTCAAATTAGAATCGTTATCCATACAATTTAACATCTGTAGTTCTGCTATTTCAATTTTTTAAAAATCATGGAAAAAAAAATTATAAATTATAAATGAATAGGTAAAATCTACCTGAAAATAAAATAGTACCTTCATAATTATATACCGTACTGCAGATAATTTATAAACAAATCTGAGTAAAGTATAATTGTTCAACATAAATTGTTCATGTCGGCCGGTGTGGCGCGGAGCTCTTTCCTTTGAGTCACGAGGTCCCGGGTTCGATTGCCGGACAGGGCAAAGTGAAGAATGACCTTTTTCAAATTGTCCTGGGTCTGGGTGTTACATATATATGTATATAGTGCATTGTATTTGTGTGTATCGTCGCGTTAGTACCCATAATCAAGATTCATCTATGTTTGGGACTAGCTCGATGTGTGTGAATTGTCTATGTAAAAAAAAAATGAATGTAACTTTCGCAGTTTAGCGGCCCCACCCGTCAGCGAGTACTTTTTTTCCATAGAAAAGGTAATATTTTTGAATAAATTAATTTCCTAAAATTCCGTACATATTACTCGACAACGGGTGGGGCCGCTCAAGTTTCATAGTTGCGAATTTTTTTTCCTATAAAAGAATTTTCCAAAAATTTGGTGACCAAAAAATAATTCACCATATGGCAACAATTTCCTCAAGTTTCGAAAATATTTCTTTTACATGGAAAAAAGTACTCGACAACGGGTGGGGCCGCTAAACTGCGAAAGTTCCAAATGAATTATATTTTTTTACACTATACCTTCGATGACACACTTTGATAATTACCTACGGGAGTTTGTAAAGAGATTAATAATATTAATCATTCATAAAGTCAGTGGGAGAGGGCAGAAGATAGGGCAGGTGTCGAACATGTGTTGAAAGGCTTGGTTTGGAGTGGCCAGAGGTCCTGGAAGCAGCGGTGGACAGTTATCTCTGGAGGAGATACTTAGGGGCAATGGCCCCCCGACCGAACTAGGACAAGGGGAAGAAGATGTATGTATGAAATCGTTCATTGATTCTTAGGCGGTACGAAGTTCGCCGGGCCAGCTAGTTATATATAAATCCACACTTTATTAACCATTCCTTGACTAATTTTTTTGCAATATTTTTACTCTTGCATTTCTTAATAGATACCGGCATCATATTAAGTATTTTTGGCACGTTATATTCAAATGTTCTTTTTCCGTATTTATTATTGAATTTAGGGACTACATATCCTTCATTAAATTTAAATCTTGTGTGATGCATATATCGAGGTTTTTCTTTATATTCGGTTTTTGAAAACTGGTCAAGGACAACTCTCTGCCAAAACAAGCCTTTAGCAGATAATACATTCAACTTTTTGAAATACAGAGAAATATTATTTCGCGCCGCGTTGCAAATTTCTTTTTTTACTATAAGTCTTAATATCGATTTTTGTGCGAACATTACCCTTTTCAAATTTGAATTAGTACAATTGCCCCAGCTACCAATACCATATCTGATTAAAGATTCTGCCAAAGACTTGTACACAGTAACAAGTGTGGACCTAGGTACAAAATATTTTATCTTAAATAACATACATGCTATAGATCTTAATCGCTTACAAATAATATTTACATGCTGATCCCACTTAAATCTATCGTCTATAGTTACACCTAGATATACAAATTTATTTACTTTATCAAGACATGGACAATCACAAGATATGGGGAGCTCAACATTTTTATGTATACACACATAACTATGCGAGACGATCTTCGGTGCCACACCAGCCGTCGCAATACTTGGAGATCTGACATGCATTAGTTTGGTCTTTTTTGCGTTGATAATTAAACCATAGTCATGTGACCACCTAACTAATCTATCGTAGTCGTACTGCAATAATCTGCGAGCCTCCATTTCGTCATGATGTGACACCACAAGAGCCATATCATCCTGTAAATATAGATATTTGTATATTAAGACCAATGATAAGATACACAAGTTTCTGCTAGTCATAATATAAAACAGAATTCGAAACAGTTATTAAGGAATTCGATAGTAGGTAAATATCAAACGAAGGGTAGTACAGTATATTATAGGTAAGATGTTGCCAGTATACAAGTACAAGTACTAAGAAGCGAGAATGTATCGAGGTTGGTTGGTATGCTATCGAATGTTGTAAAGTTATGTAGGTACGTGAATATTTCAGTAGATACCAACATCCTAAGTAATAAGAAGCTTTACACATTATGCAGATACTTGTACGATTTACATCGTAGACTTGTTTGTATCGAACAAATGCACGATATAGATTATTTTTTGAACATATTGGTACAAGGTGACCATAAATATCAGATAACATTGAACAGTATTAATTATTATGTAGATACTTGTATTATTTGCATCGCAGACTGGTTGTATATAACAAATGGACTATTCAGCAAATTTTTTACACATTGTTATACGGTGACAATCAATATCAGAAAAATAAACAGTTTTATGGCATTGCATTTTGTGTTATAAATTTAATTTATTCTGTAGTTTTACCTACATTTCACATTTTTTAAACTTTTAATACTGCCTCAGAACAAATTTAAGTCTAGAGAGGTAGTTAATTCCATTTGTTTAAATTATTTTGCGAAAATGTGTACTTATAAAGATTTTGGATAAAATTATGTTTAGTTAAGAGATTTTTGTAGTAGTGAATCTTTATATTTCTGAAAATAAACAAAAATAAAAAAACAAACCAATGATAATATATGAAACATTTTTCGTTGGTTACGTTTGAAAACAATTGAATTGCGAAAAAAAAACAGTTGCCAGTCAACGGAGAGGTAAAAAAATAAAAACAACAGCATCTTGGAATCAAAACCGAATATCGACAAATTATGATGCCGTCTGACGTTATGCAGTCGACTGAAAGTTATCTGTATTATTTTATTATAAAAAATATAATTGAATTGTGAGTATTCGTCTCGATTTATTAAATGAATTGTGACGTCACAGTTTCAAATATTTTTCATCAGTGACGGATGTTTATTTTCATATATAAAATATTGAATCATTCGACTTTATGACGTCACAACTCACTTGAAGAGGTGAAATGAAAACTCGTAATTGTTACTGTGAATATACGACTAGTCTCCGCTGTTAATTTCGTCGTGTGTAAAGGATTTAACATCTAGCTACGGATGGTTGTTGGTAAAACAAATAAGATTTGGCGAACGATCCTCAAATAGCGTTTTAACTACAGTGCGTACATGGAATAGTTAAGCTACTTAAAAGACGACAAACTTCCTACTATAATGATGTATCATAACTACACGGTGTTTCGATGTAAATTTATCCAACTGTATTTTTGAACCATGGCATGTTGTTGTGTATGGTTATTCTAGGCATCATAAACTTATTACCTACTGTACCGAAAGCAGAACTAATTTACTAGTACAGCTGCCGATTATTTTTTTTATAGTTTGGCTAGATATTGATAAATTTCACATTTGATATAGGTAGTAAACATATCATTACAACTAAATTCATTAGTGAAGTTTCTAATATATTTAATATATTATTATAGAAATTTGAACAAGGGAGTATCTCAATTTCTCTATATACAAAGGTTTAATTATATCTTCAGGGATTGTACTAGCGTTTAGTTGTCACAAACCATAAAACATGATAAAAAATTGTCTACCAAGAAAAGCTTATTTAAGCATAATTTTTAAAAAATGGGGTAGTCAGTAATTCCACTGCAAGTAAAACAGAAAGTATGTAAACACTGTGAGTTTTATAAAAAAACAATAAAAATGGTTTAATTCTTAGATATCAATCTATTGAATCTGATGTATTATGAGTTCGTCGGTAGCCTGGAGGTAGAGTCTAGGCCTAGTGCACGTGAGGTGCGTGGTTCAACGCCAGGTGCCGGCAAACTCTCCTTTCACGGCACATACTTTTAGCTTACTGTGAAAGGTGTATAAGGTTGTATTTGAGCTTATAACAATAAAAACAGATATATCTTTAATGAAAAACTTCTCAATCTTTACAGGTGTTACTACAATGGGTTAATTACTAGATTATAATTGCACATTGTAATAATATGAATATTTCAATTTTCTGAACGTTATAATACACTCAAAGTTAATGCCTAGCTCTCAAGGCTCACACTGTTATGAAACATCAAAGTACAAAGAAAGTAAGTACACTTCTTAATTTAGTATTCGATGTGCCGTAGTATCGGAGTGGTACAAAGAGATTTGTATACCCCTTCTTGATAACACCTTAAGCCCCGGCAGCGCTCCGAAGGCACGAGGCATCGCAACGCATCAGGGCTCCACAGAAGCGTCGGCGTCTCGTCTACCCTCAATCCTTCTCCCCGCCTCGTTTTGTTTACAGACGGAGCAAAACTTATAAAGCTCAGAAGCCCGAGAAATACAACACTCCAATATTGTCGTTAAACAAACAAAAGAGCGATGGTTGTGAATTCTAAATATTAATAAAATATGTATATTTAATTATATTTTAGAATATATCAGACGAAAGCACACACAATATTATTTCTATACTGAAAACGATATGTTATTCATTGCAGACATTATATTTGAATCATTATTAAAGTTGTGGTTCGATTGGAAGCAATTTCATAATATATAAAATATTGGTTCCTGTCTTTCAGAAACTGGTATTGACTAAGATATTTCTTTAGTTTTACACTTACAAAAATTACGTTTTATACTTGGACAATAGTTTTTATCGAATATCTCCAAATGTGTTATGGTGGATTGCGAAACTTGGCGACACATATATTATGACAAGCGAAGAAAATTAAGAGCGATATAAATAATCTTATAAACTTTCAGATGTGTGAAAAAAATTTATCCACGCTTTTCTATCAAATGGTTAGATGGAAGAAATCACTATATAGTGATAATCTCGCCACTGCACATCATCACATTTTTTCCTGTGTATATTGCTTTATTTTATTTGTTATATGAATGATGATGTGCAAGAAGAATAAAATAAATAAATAAATAATAATTAAAATGATGAAGAAAATTTTATAAATTGCTGAAAATGAAATAGCATAATGTAATTTTGTATATTTTCATCCACTCACCAACTACCACGAAAATGTATTTGACTGCGAAAGAATTCAGCACATCAGAATGTAAATTGAGACATACCTGAAACAAACAAAATGAAAATATATTAATTCAAGAATTATTTTCAAACATATTTTAAAAGTTGTTCGTCATTGTTTAATAAAAATGTTTTATTATACCACTACATATTTCCTTTTCTTAACATGCTCTGTTGTTTATTTTAACTATATTTTATTATCAATACAGCCAAAACATCAACAATGGATGTAGGAAGATGGAAAATGATAAATGGCGCATGGGACTTACCAATTTTACTCCCTCATCCAGCGGTCGCTGGTTTCACAAAACACTGCACACACTAAACTTGCACAGAATTTAATTTGCAGTTAATGGTTGTTCGATCTTTTTACGATTCCGATTTGTTGATTTTTTGTATAAATGATTTTATTCCGAATAATAATAAAATAAGATGATGATAAAATTTTCCGATGAAATATTGATTTGAAGATTAATTTGTAGAGCGAATGTAGAAATTTGATCCGACCGTATTACCGTATGAATTAACACTAACTTGTTGGTAAGGTTTTTTGGGTAGGAATAATATGTGACATTTTGGTATCATGGAATGTAGGTAATCAGGACATGTACCTATAAATCGCATTCATACCTAGATGTCCGAAAAAAATGCCCAATCCGAAGTGTTGCAACAATTAGGAAAAAATAAAATTAAAACAATAAAAAAAGCCTTCGCTACCATAGCGAACATGCTCTGTATATGGTCTAACGTGTTTTTAATTCATTTTTATTTTATTTTATTTATTATTTATGCATCATACAATTATAACAATCAAACCAATCAAGATCCCTCTCTTACCAACTAATAAACATAAACACAGAACCAATTATTTCTCTTAATCATTCTCAGCTTATGGTGCTCGTTGTTGGAACAATCTTCCTTCTTCGCATAGAGTTTCACAATTGCTCAATGTTCTTAAATCTTCGGTTAAAAAAATAATACTGTCTTCTAACTCAGTATCCATTCCCTTCACGGGGTAAACTAATACTAAAACTCGGGTTAATATGTTTAAAATAAATCGTATATAACATATATATGTTATAAATTACCCGTTTGCTTTTGTTATTCGTGGTGAAAGAGTAAAGAACAAATTCTAGTGGACAGGATATTTTGCAACATTTGCTTTCATACTTGCTGCTGGTCAAAAGTACCAAGAGCTTAATATCACACAGAGCTTCGTGGGGATATGAGAATTCCCTTGTAAAGTCAGCTTATTTTAAGCTAATGTGTTGAAAACCAAGAGAAAAACGATGTCCCGCCAACATTAATCAAGGGTAGAAGCTAAAATCGCCCAGTTGGAAATTCGAAGTACATATTCAGAACAGTAATTCTAGTACATTGAGTTCTAAGAGTACTTATAATATGTAATTGAACGAGTTATAATTAAAATATTATAAACAAATCTTTTTTCATAGGTACTTCAGTACTACCTTAGTGACTTCATTGATCACGGGCCAGCTTTCAGAAGCTTAAGCTGTCAGTGATTGGGTAGCGATCAATTAAGTTACTTTGGAATGACAACACATAAAAGAGTTTTGTTTTATAATAATTTAACATGAAATCCCACCAAGTACCGCTGGTCGATATCGTTGAGTAGTTATTATAAAAATATATATTTATGTTTAATCTATACTAGGAAGGTAGATGTAACATGAACATTTATAATAATATATTTTATTTTTATAAATTAATTAATATTCTTATGACACAAAAAGATCGACAATAATCCTATAAATGAAACAAATGGAAACCATATTAAAAACTTAAAAATAATAAAATATAGCATTTTTTTTTATTATTTTGCATTTTCAAAACAAAAAGAACTGAACGTGCGATTAATGAAGATCTTAATTTAAGCATTAAATGTATTTATATTATCGGTATTTACTTTTTGTAAAACTCCATATACACCTTCGAAATTGGAAACTCGGGTCACTGGAAAAGAAAAATTAAAATACTATACTATACCCTCACGCCATGTCCCAGGAGGGGTAGGCAGAGAGAACGGAACGCCATATAGATCTATCCTTACATACTTCTTTCGCTTCCTCTACATTCATCCAGTTTCTCATACATGCACGCCGATTTCTCTTACTCAGCACGCGTCCGTCCTTAAGAATTTGGTCCACGTGATCAAGCCACGTGGTTCTTGGACGTCCGCGCTTCCTCACACCCCTTCTTTCAGATAAATACATCCTCTTCGTCATCCTTTCATCTTGCATTCGCTCAACATGTCCAAACCATCTCAACTTGTTTACACGCATTCTGTCCACAACACTCCTCTCACATCCGCTCATTCTCCTGATATCCTCATTCTTCACTCTATCTCGCAACGTTTTGCCAACCATTCTTCTCAGTGAACGCATCTCCACAGCATTAATTCCACTCTCATCCTTTTTCAACCACGTCCAAGTTTCGCTTGCATACATAAGTGTCGGTACCAGAATGGTATTGTGCACTAGCATTTTTGCCATGTTCGACACACTGCTATTGCTAACAATGGGTCGAAGTGCACCATTCACTCTAGCACCGGCGAATTTTCTTCTTTCAATGTCCTTATCAAATCTTCCATCCCTCGCAAACAGACTTCCCAAGTAGACATACTCATTCACTTGCTCTAAACATTCAACGTCAACCTTTATTTCACATACCGTTCTTTCACTCTCTCTTTCAAACACCATTACTTTCGTATTCGCGACATTCATTTTTAACCCATTTGCACTACAGCTATCATACACACACGAAACAATATCTTGTAAATCACTTTCATTCTCAGCCATTAAGACTAAATCGTCTGCATACATCAAAGCATTCACTCGATTTCCATTCAGTTCAAAACCTACATTCATCCCTTTCAAAGGTCGCATACAGAAGTCAAAAAATAGATTGAATAGCCACGGAGACACAACACAACCTTAAAATCCTATTTTTAATAATTATTTTTTTAGAAAACATTGAATGTTACATGTAAATAAAATTACTATTAAGAACCAGAGTACTTCAATGCAATTATTCTTAAAGAATATATGTATTTGAATTTCTAATTCATTAAATATTTCTAGACAAAAGCAAATAATACCTAGTTATGCGTCTGGAGATTCGGATCAAAACGGGACTCATACGGGACTCATTACACAGCAAGACTTCACAGCTGAAGATCGTATATACCTACATACTATCATGTGAACATACGTACAGACAATTTAATATATAAACATACTTCTCTTTACACTCTCTATGCCATCACAACATATCCCACACATAGGATACCCAGCAGTTCAGCTGCATGCAATAAACATGCAAGCTGACCTCTCCGAGACAACTTGTATGTCATCATTGTGAAATAAAATAAAAGTTTTAAATATTCTAATTGTTGTTTATTTGTCATCCATCAAAATAAGATGGATTATTGATCAATCAAAATGTCAATCAAAGATTTTCTATCCATCAATGCCATCACGGCATATCCTATATGTAGGGTAGCCAGCATGTCAGCTACATGTAACGTGCCAAGAAAAAATCAAGACATTCAGGATGGGCGGCAAATCTCATCGCTGAATTTAATATGTAACATGTCTTTATTATTTCGAACACCGCCTTTTACAGGACACCCGAAAACTTACGAAAAAGAGTTGTAGACCATTTTTTTGCCGGGTGCTCCACGACGTGCTCAAAGTGCTCACTTTACAAAAAATAAAACACAAAACAACAAATCTACGATAGATTTGTTATTTAAAAAATATTATTTAACTGAAATATTATGTCCAAAAGTCCTTAAAACTGGTAATGTTAACAAAACTACTTAGGTACATAATTGGTCACCCTAAATATTATGTTTTATGTACATAATTATTTTTGTTTAAATACAAAAAAAATATAACTAGCCTTCGTTACGGATGTAGCCCAGAGGATAGATAAATAATAATAATAAACAAGAAATATATAAATGTAGCGGTAAATAAATAACTGTAAGCAAATAATAATTATTATTGGGAAATGTTAAATAACACGTTTCTCGTGCGAATTAATAAAACTTATCAACATTCGAGCTTTTCGTATTTACTATCTATGTATAACAAATATACAAGAAGGAAAACAGATTTATCTATGCTTGTATAATACAATATCTTCAATCTCCCATGTATGTAGGTAGTACAGTATTAGTAAATATGGATATTTACACACAACACAACATCTCCATGTTTGATCGTGAAATGCGCGTATTCTGTTTAGTTATTTTCACTATCAAAAATAGCACCCTTCGAAAATAACGCCTTAAAAAATAACGTTATGAAATTATCAAACGCTTTTTTTACTTCAAATAATTATTTTATCTATAACCTCTCCCTTTTTCTGGCATTGCACCCGATACATGAATGATGCTGATCTATAACCTCATGACTTGCACCAAGCAGGGTAGACTGAGAGGATGAAATATCTTTAAATATGTACTTGATTCGTTTCCGCTACATTTATACCACTTCATATACATGCACGCCAATTTCTCCTACTCAAAACTTGGCCATCTCTTCCTTTTTACTCTCTCTCTGTCTCTATTTTACTTGCTTTTTTTCATGTATTATGATCATCATCATCATCATCTCGCCCTCAACGCTCCTCTCGGGAGCACAGGGCAGAAATCAGCCTCCTCCATTCAGAGCGTCTCTGCGCCAATTGCGTCACCTCTTTCCACGACATTCCCTGCGCTCTGATATCGTTGTCATAGGAACGGTGAAAGAGGGACGCCCGGGCCGACGGAACCCCTGCGGACGGAAGAACAGTGCTCTTTTTGGCCAACTATCATTGGGCATTCTCAAAACATGTATTATGAAGTGTATATTTTACCTTCGAAAGTGTTCTATAATGATCAGCATTCTGAATCTGCTCAGGGAGCAGCAAATCTGTTTGCTTCTTATTTTCAGAGTGTCTATGATATTCCATCTACACACTCACATACTGAACCTGATTTTACCTCCAATAGGATTATCGATCTGCCCTGCATAACAATTTCTCTTGACGAGGTAAAAAGTGCGATTCTTGCCTTAGACGCTTCAAAAACAGCGGGCCCTGATGGTATTCCCAACGTTTTTCTTAAAAACTGTGTAGATATTATTGCCAAACATTTACATATTTTGTTTTCCTCCTCACTAAGATTGGGTATATTTCCAGATATTTGGAAAAACGGTTTTATAAGCCCAATACTTAAGAAGGGTGATAACAGTCAAGTCATAAACTACAGACCCATATGTATCTTGTCCGCAATTCCTAAGCTTTTTGAGTCTTTGATTGTAGGGAAGATTAAACAACCTGTCAATAATGTAATTACTAATCTTCAACACGGTTTTGTTCCCAAAAAGTCTACTCAAAGTAACTTGCTCATATATCAAAATTATATTATGAATACTCTTGCAATGAGAGGCCAAGTCGATTCCGTGTACACTGACTTCTCTAAAGCTTTTGACAAGATGTCACATGACATGCTATTACGTAAGTTACGTGGATACGGAGTCGACGATATTTTTTATCGATGGTTAGAAAGTTACTTAAGTGATAGGACTCTTAAAGTAAGAATGGGTAGTTGTATATCAGATGCAATATATGCATATAGTGGTGTCCCGCAGGGATCGCACTTAGGACCAATGCTGTTTAATATATTTATAAATGACATAGTTCAGATTTTCAGAGACATTGAGGTATTACTATTCGCTGACGACTTGAAATTGTATAAATCTATAAAAAACACAGATGATTGTATAGTTCTACAACAGAACCTTGATTATTTGAATAATTGGTGTAAAGAGAATAAACTTAACCTTAATATAGCCAAGTGTCAAGTCATTCAATTTCACAAGACCAGATCTAAAGTTTCATACAATTATACCATAGATGGTATGGTACTTGAGTGTGTCTCAAATTTGAGAGATCTGGGTATTACCTTCTCTGAAGATCTGACTTACAACTTACATATTGAGGAAATTGTCAGTAAGGCCATGAGAACTTTAGGGTTTGTTTTCAGACTGGTTACTGATCTCCGTTTGATTCAGTCCTATAGACTACTTTTTGTTTCTCTCGTAAGGCCATTATTGGAGTATAACACTGTAATATGGTCTCCAAATTATAATATCCACATCAGTGGCTCTGAGAGAGTACAGAGAAAATTCTTGAGGCTGATCAACTATAAGTTAGGGTTACCGGTGGAAAATATTGACTACCCGGCTTTGATGAATGAGCTTCGACTCCTCAGCTTAGAAAACCGTAGAAAAGTGTTTGATCTTTGTTTTCTTCATAAGCTTCTCAATGGAGAAATAGATTGTCCCGAATTAATTGAACTGATTCAATTCAACATACCTACCAGAAGTACCAGACAAACAGTGTTATTTCGAGAACACAACACTAGGAATAATTACTCATTTTTCTCTCCTATGGTTAGAATTCATAGATTAGGGAACCTGGTAGGAGATAATACAGACATTTTTGCTGACAGTTTACCTAAATATAAACATGACATTATAAATTGTTTTAATGTATAAATTAACAATGGGCATTTCGAAGTATGTTTGGCTATTAATTTGAATTTTTGCATTTGTATTATTGTTCCTTCATCTACTAGTGACAATTTATTATATAATTGATATATACCTATTTAATTTCTGACATCTTGCTGAATTGATTATTATTATTTTTTTTTACATTTTAATTATCTATTACAATTCATATATATAATTTTTTTTTTCTTCTATCTACTTGACATCTCCTTACTGTATCAAAATAATTGTTCTTGACATTTATCAAACCTTTGTTGACATTTACACTCTCACCACAATGTTTTGACTTTTCTAATTGTTTTGTTTTGACTCATTTTATAATTGTTATAGTTTGATTTCCAATTGTATTGTTTCTTCGCCAGTTGTTGTTCTGTTCCAACTGTGTTGTTAATGAGAATTATGTTTGTTTTGTTTTATATTTTTAACATGTAAAAGGCTCACGCCGTGGATTTATGTATAAATAAATAAATGTGTATATTAATTATAAAATGCCTTTTAATTTCAGTATATAAGCTGTCATAACAAACATTTTAGAGTGTAATCATCGTGTCTTAACAAACATGGCCTAAAATAATCACCAAGGTACCTTTTATTATATTGAATTGAGAAACAGAAAATATACACTAAATACTCATTGGAACCATAATTTATATTTTAAATGCGCAAATATTGTTTAGGACATATATATTCTTGAGTTAAAAAGCAGATCGTTATTATTCTAAAAACAACGTTATTAGCTTGAAGTTATTTACTATTCAAATCACGTAAAATAATAACGCATTATTATAACGAGTGAGAACATTTTCATATTATTATAAAAATTCAATTAATTGCCCGTAAGATTATTACATTTATTATTGTGAGAAATAAAATAAAAACACTGTTAAGATTTTATCCGGGATTTGTTATTTATTATCGGAAACCTGTTGTGTGTATTTTTTTTATTCTCTAAAGCTTTTAATGACGTGTTTTATAACGACCAAATAATAAATCTATGGTCAGCACATTGTCCAACCCTACGGGCAAGTAGACACTATGTACTTGCGACAAATCCTGTAAATAAAAATGTTTGATTTAGGAAGCGGAAAGCACGTAGGTTTGCCGTTGCCCCAAGGCGGACAGTGGACAGGACGATGAAATAAATTGAGCGTAGCGCAAATCTTCCTATACCACTTTATCCCGTCCACAATTTAATATGTTTTATTTTTTCTCTACCCATCTCTACTACACTACATACTTACTACTCTACCAACTCTTTTTTATACAACGTTGAATTCCAGTGTCATCGCAATGGTACTGGTATTTTATCTAGATTTTCATACGTTTTTTGTTGTGTACAAATGAGTTTATAACACAATGTCGTATAAAAGTGTATAAACTGAAGTATGAAAAGAAATGTATGTGACACTCTCTTGTATTTCATCAACTCATTTTATGTTTATTATTATTATTCCTCAGTAAGAGAATCGTGACAAAATAATATATTATCTATTGCTATTTTATATTAAATATGCAACGTGCACACGTTCGTTACGTTTATTTCAGACCATCTGTACCGTAATGGCATATCCTTTAAGTGGACTAACTTAACGTAATGAACGAGCAGGTGCAGAACGTGCAATACAAAAAATACAATCAGGATAGGTGGCAAACCTTATAATATATCGCCAGGAATAGACATAAAATTAATCGAGTTCGTCGGTAGCCTGGAGGTAGAGTCTCGGCCTCGTGAACAAGGGGTCCGCGGTTCGATCCCAGGTGCCGGCAAACTCCCCTTTCACGACACAAGCTTTTAGCTTACTGTGAAAGGTGTATAAGGTTGTATTTGTTTTTATGACAAAACCCAGATATATCTTTTTAAAAAAAAATCGTTACAGCTTTTTGATGATTTTTCGTTATTTTTAATGAATATTATCCACTTTAACATTAAATAGTTAAAATAATGGAAGATGTCCAAAATCACCATTTTCTTGTTGAATGTTGAATTTCTTTAAGGAGATCTATACTTAGCGTATTTTGTACCTACAATTGCAAGACATATGTGCATTCTGTAATTGGGTTAATGCTTTACCTAATTGTTTTATACTATATTAATGTAAAAATCTGTAGAAATGCCAATAAAGGAAAATAAAAAATAATAAAATAATACATTAATTTGAGAAATGAGATCGTTGAGAAGGATGTGTGTAAAAGTCTGAGAGATTGTGTGCGTAACAGTGCTATACGAGAGGAACGTGGAATGAAAGTTGGTGAAATAAGAAGAATGCATTTAAATAAGCTAAGATGGTTTGGGCATGTGGAAAAAATTAATGAAGACAAAATGACTAAGAAGATATATTTGGCTGAGAGGAATGGTGCCCGAAGATGTGGACATCCGGAATCAAATGACAAGATCATTTAAATCAAATCCTACAGGACGGTCACGTGTTGAACACATTGAACAGGAGAGCATGCATCAGAAATTGTATGACAGTGACGGAAGCGAAAGGTGTATGCAAGGATAGAAGGAAGTGGCGCTCGATCCTTTCTGCCTACCCCGCGAGGAAAGCAGCGCGATGGTATGTATGCAATTTTAAGATTATGTATTAGTAAATAGAAATGAGTTCCTGATGAATCATGTGTGATTTGTATAAATCGTAAATTAGACTCAACTTAACATACGTCAAAAAACGTCTACCCATATTATCGTGGAAAATTTTGAACAAAATCATTATTAAATGATGTTAAAAATACAGTATAATTCTTTGATAGTTGAGATGTTCTTTAAAAGACATTTAAACCAGAAGACAATCGTTTTAAGGATAATGGTTCCCATTATAATATACACAAGCAAATCGTACATACAAACAAATAGTAGGTGTATAGAGTTCACACAAACCTTTTCGTGGTCTTGGTTTCATCTACAACAAAAGTGCTCGATGTGTTCCGCAATGGCTGCACTAGCGACGAGCAAATCAATTGAATAATATAATCGATACTTTCTTTATTCGATAGTGTCCAAAATCAGAATGTTTCGATAACATCTCGAGAGATTATAATTTTTCTATGATTGGTTGATTTTAAGAGCAAAAATAAATTGTTTGCGTTTTTCATATAAAATTAATAATTTCATAACCTCATCTACAATCAGTCAAACATAAAAATAGTTGTCAATAAATATGAAGAAGAATAAAATAACGCCAGATCTAACCTAACCTAAAATCAGTTAAACGTGAAAAATTGACATGCCGATATGTGCTCAAAAATTAACAAAACTCCACCGGATTCTTATTTTCCAGTTGATGTACTACATTTCAAAATAAAAATAATCCAATAAAATCGATATTTCGGCACGTCCAGGATATCTGAAAAGTTCCATTTACTTTTCATTGTACACACTCGCCGGGCCTTTTGACGAAAAAAAAAACAGTAATGGACAAAAAAAATCGGTTTATTTCTTTTTTCATTCTATGTAAATAAAACAATATTTTTCTCGGTCAATATTCTGTCTCCAGTAAGGTGTGTCTTAATTTTGAAGATCGAGTAAATTTCGAACTCGATCATAACATTCGAAATACATGGGGTGTCTTCTCTATTACTATTCTATACAATAGATACTCACTACATATTATTATATAGAACAAGATACCTTTTTCCTACAAACTACATCGGCTGGTTTTAGTGTCGTATTATAATCCAGTTGTTCCGACCGCACACACCCATATTGCTACTACCACCATCACAACTATTGTAATATACCAACAATATGTGCAAGTATGTAAGTACATATATCTACCTTTTTCAAAATTTAGAATAGCGTCGGTCCCTACTAAGGAGCGTGGATGCGGCGCATTCCCTTGATAAATTCATTTATATATAGGAACTCCTAATAAAAAAATCACTGATGATGGGCAGCTACCCGAAAGGCCTCTGAGTCAAATATTACTCATAGTGAAAGCATTTTGTTTGGGTTTACAGATATCAAATATTCATCTAACAGTAGGTGATCAGAAAGTAATACAGTGTTTTATTTGAAATGTGTCTTAACTCTATCGAAGTCGAAGGGTCACAAGCGAGGTATTTTGCTAGATTTAAAGATGAGATGGACAAAATGGCATTGGAGTAGAGACTTTGTGATAACAAAAGAAGTAGAAGAATACATCATAGTCTACGTAAAAATACACTGAATTGTTGCAGTTGACCTGGCAAAGTCAATATATTTTGTTTTTACCTACTTTGTCTATTTTGTCAACTTTCTGTTAATGTCTGGTAAATAAATAATATACGATGGTCTGGTAACAAGTTGCAGAAAGCCCAGGACAGAGATGCCTGGACACTATGGGGGAGACTTGTGTTTAATAGTGCACAGAAACAGCTGATACAGTCAATTTTGCCGGCCGACAGAACTCGGTAGAAAATTACATTTACATTGCAAAAATTAAATACTTTTATACAATACTTCTACTTGCTGGCAATAAGGTAAATGGTGCAATCCGACCAATAATTGCAAATAGAAACATATCCACCACAGCTAAAAGGTTGGTGCACTCTGCTATCTTAGTGCCAACACTTATGTATGCAAGTGAGACGTGGACATGGTTAAAGAAGGATGAAAGTGGCATAAATGCAGTTGAAATGAGATCACTGAGAAGGATGTGTGGTAAAAGTCTGAGAGATCGTGTGCGTAACAGTGATATACGAAAGGAATGTGGAATGAAAGTTGGTGTAATAACAAGGATGAATGTAAATAAGTTAAGATGGTTTGGGCACGTGGAAAGAATGAATGAGGACAGAATGACTATGAAGATATATTTGGCTGAGAGGAATGGTGCTCGGAGACGTGGACGTCCGAGGATTAAATTGCAAGATCATTTAAATCAAATTCTACAGGACGGTCACGTGTTGAGCACGTTGAACAGGAGAGCATGCATGAGGAATTGTATGACAGTGACGGGAGCGAAAGATGTATGCAAGGATAGAAGGAAGTGGCGCTCGATCCTTTCTGCCTACCCCGCGAGGGAAGCGGCGTGATGGTATGTATGCATGTATGTACTTCTACGGAATCCTGTTTATCGCGAACTTGCTTTCAAAAGCTTCCGCTATCGACATCTGGTTAGCGCAAAGCTTTATAATTTATAAGAAGCCATGTATAAGAAAATAAAAATAATCGATATGTTTTTTGTTTTATTCCAATAGAAATTATACCTATAAGTACACGACATTCTTTAAATTAAAGAGTGCATATTTATTCGTCATGGATGAGAATCAAGAAGGAAAATCGATATTCTCTTAACATTTTTGTAATTCCACCGCACCTCCAATAAAAGAACTTACTAGCCGCTTTAGCAGTCTCGAACAGCACAATATGTAGTACAAGGGATTAAGTATAGGTTTCGCCTCGCCACCACCGCCAAATTAATCCACTTATATTATGCATTTACAATTTCGGGTAAAATTGTTTTCGAATTACCGAATACTATTATATCGGAAACACAGTGGATTACACGTCTCTACGTTTTAAAAGTTTCAACGTAAATCTTGTGATATTTTAAATTTTTGAAAATATCAAAAAAAATCCCTTCTGGTCTAATTTTCGAAATTGCTATACCAATATACATTCTTACCGCAAGACGAAGAAAAACAATTTATGAATCGTCAATGTGTTAAAACAAAGTTTATTACAATACAAACATCACACATTGTTGCGTGGAGGGGCTGTTCACAAATAGACCTGAGTAGAATGAGCTTAAAGATGACGAAAAGTTTGAGAAAGGCAACAGAATTAGGTTTAAATAATTGTGGGAAGACCTAAGACAACATAGTCAAATAATAGGGAAAACCGCAAGCTAAAAGGAAGTGGATAAAATATCCAAAGGTTGAAAAAATGGATAAATTATCCAGAGAAAGTTGTGCAAAGACGAAGACTTGCCTCCAAAAGAGAGACAAAGGAAAGATTTGGATTCACAAGAGAGCTCCAAAGAAAAAAAATGTAATACTTACAATCAAAATGACATAACCCAAAAGTGGGGGTAGCCAGCAGGCAATTAAAGAAGACATATTTAAAAATAGCCATCGGTGGACAGGGATCTCTGGAGGAGGTACCTAGGCGCAATGGGCCCCCGACCCAACTAGGACAAGTGGAAGAAGATGTATGTATGTATATTTAAAAATAGTAAGTGAATATTGAGTTTTTAAATCCGAATACTGATCCCCAGAGTCACCAAAAAATAAAACATTAAAACGGGTGAAAAAAAATCATCGCTAAATTGAATATGTTTAATTTTAAAAACGCTTACCATTTACAGGAATCCAATGAAAGAATAACTTAATTTTGGTTTGTCTAAGAAATTATGTCAAATGTTAAAGTAATTATCCACTCTCGTGAGGATCAGCCAACCATCAGATGGTTTACCACCAACTGTTTCAACATTGTATGTACATACATTGTATGTATCGTATTAACCAACAAACAACAACAATGGTGTGTATATTTGCTCACCTACCAGAATCACCTGACATATCCACAACCAAAATAGCTTTAGCAGTAAGATTCTGCAGACACGTTTGTAATTAAACCCAAACGATCTTGTGGTCAAAGTGTTGAAATTTGTCGTAGCTTGGCCTGAAAAGGCAACTGAAACTTATAATAATATGTAACGCTGAAACTATGTAAATAAAGATGATACTTCATATTTTTGGTTTCTTAATGAATTAAAATTCATTTTAAATGGCTTGAGCGAGTATTTTCCATATTAAGAAAAAATGGTGGAAGGCGCGGCAAAACCGGAATCTCTTGATCGAAAGTGCGAGATGTAACGTAATCATAACTTACCCTCATAAAGTTCTTTATAATATTTCAGTAAAAGTTCATAAGGTCACATGAAACATAATTAATAGTCTGAATGAGTATTTTTAGCCCTACGTTAATTTCATGTACAAAGATCCATAAATACATCAAAGCTTGCAAAATAATTATTTTGCAGTGACCTTCATTTGCACTTGCCATGTTAATGCGAAGAAAAAAACTCATTCTAGTCATTATTTAAAAATTTTAAATGCTGAATTTTTCGTTGAAGCTAAATTAATATTCCAGTAATCTGATATACAATAACATACGAATAATAATTACAGTATGACGAAAATCAATTAATGCTTCATTAAATATTTAGGATATCAAATTGCTATCATAAGTTACAATATATTAAATATATAATGTGTGGATATGTACTTTGTGCTGGCACACAGGTAAACTGAGCAGTTTGCTTAGAGTGTCAATTATAATACTAAACACATACAGCAGAATTAGACGTAATATTTGGTTTATTATTACTAATAATGATGTATGCCAGTTAGCTTGATAGCAGAAATGCTGAACAGCTGACCAAAGAGTTGATTATAACTAGATAAATACGTAAATCATGGCAAGACACATTGTGGCTAAACTATGTATGACTTTGTTTTTATTTGTTTTCGGGCACATTGCGCGTAGACTATCGAAAAACTGATCATTACAAGAACCACGCTCAGTTGAAAACTTTGAAGTAGTGTTAAAAAGGCACTGGACTGATCACATCAAAATTTGATTTATTTAATAGGCTCGTAACTCATTCAATTTGCGATGCGGTAGACCTGTCTGAGAACAATAAAGGGTGGTGCAGTATTGTCCATGAGGGACGTTTCGGAGATCACAAACCCCAGAATTGGAAAAACGACTGAAGATAAAGAAAGAAAGAGAGTATTAATTAGTGTTGGCGAAAAATGGTGTTGATTTTTAAGATGAGTTGAAGACATGCAATATTTTTTAGTACTTAGAAATTTTCAGAACTAGATATTTGAAATTCTCATTACATATTTTTCTCTTTGGTTTCTCTTTTTCGTACATACATGAATTTTCAACAGCAATCATACTACCAAACAAACTCATAATTGCGTGATATTATAAAACGACCGTAAATTTAATATATTCCTGCGATCATTAATTAGATCCACTACTACTTTAAATATGTGAACCTGTCCGAGACTTTATATAAAGGAAGCGGTAGATGTCCTTACCAACAAATAATGGTTATAAAATGTATCAGAATCTTACGACGCAGTGTGTTGTCAGCTGACGTTTTATACAATTTACATAGAACACTAGATCTTCCAAGATTTGTGGTTGCACGTATTTCACCGGATAAATTACATTAGTTCATAATAGTTACTAATAGCAGTAGAAGTGTATAAGTAATTAAACCTCTAGTGATAGCAATAATATGTTATTATACTACTATAGTATATTATACAGCAGCAAAGTTAATAAAGTTCACATAGTTATTATTCTAAGACCTGAGAGCTAACTTGTCTATTTGTTTATAATTCATCAGACTGTATGGTTTCTCTGTGAGAAATAGGTATACATATGACAGAAGTGCTAACTCAGTGGTACAACTGTTGTTAGTAAAGATATACTCATTAGTAACTCCTAGAATTTTCAGTGAAGGTTTTTTATTTCGGTCAATTTCAATTAGACAGAATATAAGTTTGACTTCTGTTTTCTTAGCGTACTCCACCAAAGATCTAGTACATAAAAAGGAACATATGTGGAACGTTTATTCTTATATTTTTTTCTTTTTCTCTTAGTGCAGTCTTTTTTGTAAAAGTTGACAATCATCAGGGATACTTCCATCTTATTGACTACGGTACTGGACACCGATTTGGTGCTGCTTCTGAACCATTGTAATCCATTGTGCAGCAAAGAGATCATTATTGTTGAAGCATCTAGAGCAGGGATGCACAGACTTATAGGGAACAGGGGCCACTCGGGAAGATTATGAGCTAAGGACGGGCCGCTATAAGAAAATTAACATTAAAAATTCAAATTTCCAGAAATGCACACACAATAAAATTTCTACCCCCCCCTCCCCCCCCGTCACCGAAATGGTATAGTACTACTGTATAGGAATTTGAAATATTTCAAAAACACCTCGGTTTTCTTAAAGAATATTTTCTCGCAGTACCTGTGTTTGAATTTTCAAAATGGTATAGGAATTTGAAATATTTCAAAAACTCCTCAGTTTTGTCAAAGAATATTTACTCGAATTATTAAGTACCCGGTGCTTTTACCGAATATCCGATTATTACTGGTATTGATTTTTTTTTTTATATTGTATAATTCGTTGGCGGGCCGCAGATATACCGACCGAGGGCCGCATGCGGCCGCGGTTTGTGCATCGCTGATCTAGAGCTACTCGACAGTGTATAAACAAGGACTGCAATACATTGGTCACGCAATGTGCGGAGAAAAAAACCAACTCCTACAACTAAAAATTCAAGAAAAAAATACCAGCAAGAAGAGGATCAGGTCAGAGAAGAATATCTTATGGTTAGTAAGTAAGGATATATCAAATAGTCCTAGGATCAAAAAGCAAGACTACCTACCCCGCATGGGTAGTGACGTGTAGAATTATAATGATTTGAATGTTTGTTAGGGTAGCCAGCAGACCAACTGAAAGCATTAAACAAATAAATTGCTTTCTTTGTGTTAGTAAAAAAATAAGTAATTCAAGATAGGTGGAATGAGTCATCGCTTAATTGTAGGTGTTAATTGTCTTATGCGTGAGGTATTACGAAATATAATAGCTTAAAGAAAATACTGGATAACTTGCAAAAAGAGTGGAGGAATAAAAAAAACTGCGATATAACGAAATCAATACAGCAAACAAGTCCTGCTTCTATGATAGTGCTTTAGGCGTCGCAGGACCGGTCATGTGGAATCGACTCCCCGAGAGTACCTACCTCCGTAAAAACTAATCGATAACAACGTTCTGGAGCAAGTTGAAGACATCGCTCTTCCAACATAGTTTCCCGCGTCCATGAGATGAATGCTGCATTAAACGGCGCCGAATAAATCATCCAACATATAATACATACAAACATATATCTACAAACTCAATGAAAGTTTTACTGTTGAAAAAACAACGTGTACTCATGTAACTATTCAAGATGTTTGAACGTATCATGATGTTATTCTAAGAATAATACCGGTGTGATTATACGTGTGAAATGGAGTCGAGATGAACAGATGGCGAGTTAGGATTGAACAGGTTAATTTTATTACTAATAAATACAAGAAGTGTATGTGAATGAAGGAAATATATGTATTTCTGTGATTCATTCTATATAATGAAGTTAATAATAATAATAATAATAATAAAAATCTTTATTGCACAAAAAGACAAACATTATTAAAACACAAACATTGCAGAACCAGACAAATAAATTTGTGCAATGGGCGAGTTTATCGCAGAAGCGCGATATCTTCCAACTAACCCATGAAGTTCTTTTCTTAAAAAAATAATCTCTATGCTACCGTCAGAACTTTTTCCGAATTTGTGGAAACCAGAAAATAAGAAGGCTAATGAAAGTTATACTGTTGAAAAAACAACGTGTACTCATGTAACTATTCAAGATGTTTGAACGTATCATGATGTTATTCTAAGAATAATACCGGTGTGATTATACGTCTGAAATGGAGTTGAGATGAACAGATGGCGAGTTAGGATTGAACAGGTAAATTTTATTACTAATAAATACAAGAAGTGTATGTGAATGAAGGAAATATATGTATTTCTGTGATTCATTCTATATAATGAAGTTCTTTTCTTAAAAAAATAATCTCTATGCTACCGTCAGAACTTTTTCCGGATTTTTGGAAACCAGAGAATAAGAAGGCTAATGAAAGTTTTACTGTTGAAAAAACAACGTGTACCTACTCATGTAACTATTTGTGACTTATGGAGGAACTTATAAATCGCAGACAAAGAAAACTTAAATATTTTATTGATGATTCTTATGAATTTCGCACAAAGAGTTTAATTAAACAAACGCTATAGATGGCAAACTTCTACGCTGGATCACTGACTCTTAGGTAGCAATAATTACATACATAATTATATGTAAGTGTCTTATAGACAAAAACCTGTTGTTTATAAGATAATTAAAGACTTCTAGAAATTAACTATTACTATGCCTATAAAGAAAATATACGGGAATGTTAGCAGTCTTAATGTTGTAGACCGATGGATCATGTTAAATTAAATTGAAAATCTACGGGAATGAAACAGTCTAAATGTAGTAACTATTGTGGACCGATGGTACTTGATAAAATATCATGTTAAATTATTAAAATAAAACCAACTTATGTATAGTCATATTTTGATTTTAAACCACTCCTGATAAATCATTCCAGTCAATTTAACTCCAGAAGCGAACAGAAACATGTTGTTCATTCCAAAAATCGAACCTTTATTTAGTTCTTACACGGTGACATTATCAATAATTGTGAGCCGGCTTTCAAAAGCTGCTGCTCTCATCGTCAGGCTTACGTAAAGAACTTATGAACTTATCTTAAACACAATCTGCAATTCCCTAACATACTTACTATATACCTGACAATAATATTGATAATATGGACTATTTGTTTGAAAATCCGTGACCATCTCAAGGTCTCCGTATCTTCTCCTGAACAGCAATATTTTTAGCTTGCTCCTGAATGGGGCAGAAGGTGAGTTCTGTCTTTCATCCGCTGGTAATCGGTTCCAGGCAGTTGGCCTGGTGACGCTGATGCTAAAGCTATTCTTTGCAAATTTGGAAGTGTTTGCCTTGTTGAATTCTACAAGTTTCTTAACAGCGGTGGAAGTTGAGCGCAGTGGTCGCCTCAGAGTTTCGTCGACGGGACAGAGTTCAGCGAGGCATAGAGGTTATGTGCTACTCAAAACCTTTAGAACCGACGCTCATTAAAGATAACTAAATATAAAAAAAAAACTTTTTCACCAATTTACCCTTTGAATATCTAGTCTACACTATAAAGGTCTTTAACTTTGAATCAAAATCTCAAATACATACCAATATTAATTTCTGATAATAGTAGGTATTCATATGAAATACCACCTTCTATAATAACATAACACCGTTCTTCACAGATCTTCAGCGGTACTGCGAATTATAATACATATTATTATTAATAATAACATCTTACGCTTTGAAGAAGTAGTAAATTCAACATGGAATAGTTATTCTAGAAATATTATTATTAATACCAACTATTACACGTAGTAAACTTGTACCAATATTGACTTGTACTACGAATTTACTAGACGTAAGAACTTACACTGTCTAACTACTTATGTACAAGGTTTTGTAAGTTTACAACGAGAATGCAATAAACTTAGAATAACGATCTTACGGTAAAACTTTTGTCTAGAGTAATTCAACAGGTAAATTATGATTTCAGGAACAAATAATTAAGATCAAGGCAGATGTTTGAAAGTGTATTGGAAGAACTGTTAGAATAACCTCTTTTCCCGGATATTTCAGGAGTCCAAGGACTCCTATTTATCTATTTGAGTGTAAATTATTTTATTCTTTTAACTTTCTCCAATCCATTAGTACCATTAAGTCAGTATTGGCATCTCTGACCCTACTATTTCGCCTGACAATGGGAGTGGAAGCTCCTGAGAGCCGGCACGCAAATAAATAAAGCCAAAGGTTTTTTTTTTCAAAAGATATATCTGGGTTTTGTTTGTTATAAACCCGAATACAACCTTATACACCTTTCACAGTAAGCTACTAAAAGCTTGTGTCGTGAAAGGGGAGTTTGCCGGCACCTGGTATCGAACCACGGACCCCTTGTTCACGAGGCCGAGACTCTACCTCCAGGCTACCGACGAACTCATGGTGGAATAACTAGGTATATCTTTTGTTTTATTAATAAATCTTGTTTGAATTGTTTCCTTAATGGCCCATTCTACCATTATGTCCCAAGCATATTGCTAACATACCTGGATTCATATTTTTGATTTATTTTTTGAAGAAAAGAAGACGTGAAAATGACATCGGAAAGAATAAAATAGCTGGTAATACAATATGTGTATGAAGTGCACTTATGTTAATCCATTTGTATCAATAACAAAGTGGTTGAATAAGTTGATGGTACTGTTCATAATTGGCGAATGCTATTTTTAGTTATTTTCAAACCAGAACAACACATGCGAGGGTTATTTGAAAACTTTCTAGACTCTTTGATTTCAGGTAACGGTGGAAAAGAAAAATTCGCCAGATGACTTTGACATTATATTATGTAAACCATAAAAATTTCAAGTCATTTGGACCATTACTTTTTCTTTGACATTCTTTCAAAGTTTTCAGTTGACATTGACTGTTAACATTTGAGAAAATTGAGTATCGTGCAGTGATATAATTGCTTCATTTGAAAGGGTAAAAGAATCAGAAAATAAAAGATGAGTTAGGCTCTGTATGCAGAGAAGCATCTTTTTTGTTTATAATGGTCAAACATTGGGTGGCCAAGTACTCAAGTACTTGGCCACCCAATTACTCAAGTACAAGTAATGTTTTTAAGAGCATTTTAGAATATTTCAGATATCAGAAAATCGCAACAGTTGACGAAAGAAAGTCGATATATTTTGTGTGTTGAAGATATTGCTGAGGTTTGTAGAATACCACTTGAACGGGTACACAAGATTTGATATTAAGATTTGGATTTGAAAAAATAATCCGAAAAATTGCTGACACGTCGACTGACGAATCAAACAAAATAATAATAATAATCTGTACAATTTATTGAGCGCCGTTTTGTGGTACAAACCACCGCAAGGGCGCATTTTCAGTTTTTTTTTTTCAATTTATTTATTGTTATGATCAAATTTTAATATATTTTATAAATTTAACTATTAAAAAAAATTTAATGCATTTCTAACTGTCACAAATTTGAAATACGAAACAATTATGTGAGTTCTAATTGTAGGTATTATTATTTGTCACAAATTTTATCCACTAGTTCATTTGTTTTAAATTTGTAATTTTTAATTAGTTGGAAAGTAATTTAACACTCAAAAAACAATTATCTTTATAAAACTATTTAAACTATAAACACTGTATTAAAATTTTGTTATTTTGAATCATTATTAGATAATATTTTAATTTTTAAAAGTGAGACGTCAGAGGTTTCAGACAGCCACTACGGGCGCCATCCACCCACTTAATCTTATATTAATGGACATAATCAAGCTATTTTTTGACGATTTGTAAAAACGAGAGAAACCTTAGATCAAATGTATAAAGTTTCAACGAGAACTAAATTTTGTATTATTTCAAAACATACGTACTTAGATGAAAGAAATCAATACGTAGTGGTAATCTCGCCACTGCATAATTATGTTCCTAGTATTTTGAATTTTATGTTGTTTTGTTGAGGAAGTGAGAGAACTGTATGCCAGGTAACGATTGACAACGAAGTGTTAGAGCAAGTTGACGAATGTTTGTACTTGAGTAGTTTGTTCACGAGAGATGGGAAGTGTGAAAGCGATATTGAAAGCAGAAAAGTTGCTGGTAATAAGGTAAATGGTGCAATCCGACCAATAATTGCAAATAGAAACATATCCACCACAGCTAAAAGGTTGGTGCACTCTGCTATCTTAGTGCCAACACTTATGTATGCAAGTGAGATGTGGACATGGTTAAAGAAGGATGAATGTGGCATAAATGCAGTTGAAATGAGATCACTGAGAAGGATGTGTGGTAAAAGTTTGAGAGATCGTGTGCGTAACAGTGATATACGAAAGGAATGTGGAATGAAAGTTGCTGTAATAACAAGGATGAATGTAAATAAGTTAAGATGGTTTGGGCACGTGGAAAGAATGAATGAGGACAGAATGACTAAGAAGATATATTTGGCTGAGAGGAATGGTGCTCGGAGACGTGGACGTCCGAGGATTAAATGGCAAGATCATTTAAATCAAATCCTACAGGACGGTTACGTGTTGAGCACGTTGAACAGGAGAGCATGCATGAGGAATTGTATGACAGTGACGGAAGCGAAAGATGTATGCAAGGGTAGAAGGAAGTGGCGCTCGATCCTTTCTGCCTACCCCGCGAAGGAAGCGGCGTGATGGTATGTATGTATTGTT
The DNA here is from genome assembly GCA_947579605.1 of Athripsodes cinereus. Classification (NCBI taxonomy): domain Eukaryota; kingdom Metazoa; phylum Arthropoda; class Insecta; order Trichoptera; family Leptoceridae; genus Athripsodes; species Athripsodes cinereus. The sequence goes on along the minus strand of OX388307.1, from coordinate 5,689,397 downwards.
AACACTGTTATAATATTATAATTACATTATACAAAAATAATAAAAATTAAATAAATATTTTTCTATTAAAGGCTAGAAACTTATCAAACATCTCTCATGGTATCTGATACTAAAACACATAGGTACGTTTTCGATAAACCTTTGCACGATCTCAAAGCATTAACTTCTAAGTATTGGTACTCTGTTGAAGAAGAATCTAATTGGGATACAGCGCCAGGACTGGAGATGAACAACGAATCGTATTTCTCCATCTTTCAGTTCAACTGCATGTCTGGAAATGGTTTTAGAATTGCCACAAAGAAATAATCTTATTCATTACGAATATCCTAGATAGGTTTTCATAATATACGATTTGCTCATAAGTCTCTTGGATTTCGAGCTAAAAAAAATCGTACAAATTCTGCGACTAACTTATTTCACTTTTACAACAGAAGTTATTGCTTAGTCTTAGTGTAAAAATGTGAGGATATATATGATTTAGGTTTACAAATTGTTATATAAGACAATAATTTGACTCATGTTGAAAGCTGGAGCCAAAAGCGATCTCAGAAGATAATTCTGTATCTATTCGGTTTGAATATAATGAAAGCATAAATCTTTCGTTGTGAAAAGATTGCTAGAAAGAAATTTCGACAAAACATAATTTACATTCTCTATGAAATTTTCAATACATCATAAAGACTTGAAAGCAAAAAAACAATATCTTTTATAGGCGCTAAATACATCAAAACTGAACGTACTTTTTTGCGTTTTATAATATACATACTTTGTAATATGTATTTTGCTACAAGAATAGGCGATCATTCGTTGGTACCTCGTATAATAGTAAGGAATGATTAAGACGAAATGCGTGTAAACCCCTTTCGTGCAATGTAACTTTTGTCTGCAACTAATATTCGATTACAGATTCTATAACTAGAACGACGTTATTGTGCTGCTTGTGTCTCCAGAGATTAATTATTTTATTTATTTATTTATAATAACATATACGGCACAAGGCCATTAAACATGTACAAAAAAATCACAAATATTTTTTTTTTTTATTTATTTTATTTTATTTTATAGAGACACTCACAGAAAACTGACAACACAATACATAAATTACAAACATACAACAAGATCTGGCCAGTTCCCCAATTAAGAGCGTCTACAGCATGCACAAACAGAGAATTCAATTAAAGCGTAATTCATAATGCCACGATAATGATAATCTCTATGTATGTAGAGATAATCCTGCTAATGCACATCATCGCATTTTTCTTAGGTAAACTGCTCTGTTGATTTGTTATATGAACGATGATGTGCAAGAAGAACAAAAGAAATGAACAACAAAATATAATGTAACAATAATCATAGAACAACAACACAACTATTTTAGTTTAATTAACCCGAATCGGGCTCTTGACGAATCGCACACCTAGTACGACAACAAGCCACAGGCAAAGGACGAAAAATGAAACCTTCGAAACAAACTATGTCAACAATTTTACATTACACTTCACCTCCCTCCCAAATGTAGCCAACGAGTCGTTAAATATATCAACCCCCTCCACCCCTTTCTCACACAAGATGTTATAAAATCTGCACATTCGCGATACTGGGCTAAAGTGGCCGATATTGTTGTTGTGAACTCTTACTCGGAATGTGTTGGTACTACGGAGACGTGGATTTGGAGTGTAGAAGTCAAGATCGCCAAGTGATGCAGTCGCTACGCTGTGATTTACAACCTTGTAGAGAAGAGAAAGATCGGCAATTATACGTCTGTCATGCAAACTGTCAAGATTAAAGTAGGTTAAGCGATCTTGGTAACAATTTAGACTTCTAGCTTGACCGGCACGGTATGACAAAATTCTGATAAAGTGCTTCTGAACCCGCTCGATGCTGTCGTTATGGATTTTGAAATATGGGGACCATATTTGAGAGTTATACTCAAGAACACCTCGGACAAGCGACACATACAAGGCCTTAAGACTTTCCGTTCTTTTGAAATCACTGGTTATTCTGCAGATAAAACCTAGCATTTTATTTGCTTTATTTATAATGCTCTCATAATGGCTTCGGAAACTCAGTTGAGAATCAAGAACCACACCCAAATCGCGAATCTCATCAACCCGTTTTAATTTCTGATTTTCTATAGAGTAATCAAATAATTTTACTTGTTTTTTAGTGGTATATGTGATAGTTAAACACTTTTTGATATTTAATGACATTTTGTTAAGCTGACACCACTGAGATAAGGTATTAAGATCATTTTGTAGAAGTAGGTGGTCCGCCTCTGTGTTAATTGGGTAAAATATCTTTAGATCGTCAGCATACATGAGTGTGTGACACCGAAGGAGTGGAGGAAGGTCATTGATAAAGACGAGAAAGAGCAGAGGGCCCAAGTGTGATCCCTGAGGCACACCAGACGTAACCGGACAGGGGGGAGATTCAAAGCCACCAACCACAACATATTGAGATCTGTCACGGAGGTACGATCCTATCCAACCAAGTAGCCTGCCATGTATACCCATTGCACCCATCTTCGACAGGAGAACAGCGTGGTTCACCCTGTCGAAGGCCTTACTGAAGTCAGTATACACCACGTCCACCTGAGTACGTTTGTCCAGGCAAGTAGTAAGACAAGACATGAACTCTAACAAATTTGTACAGGTGGATTTTTTGGGGACGAAACCATGCTGTGTGATGCTCAGAAAGTTACCGAGATGACTGAACAAAGGACCGTAGACTAACTTTTCGAAAACTTTAGCCACACACGAGAGGATGCTAATCGGTCTAAAAACAGGAGTAATCTTAGCAAGTTTCCAAAGATCAGGAAAAGTACCCTCGCATAGTGATTTATTGAAAATGGAGCAGAGAGGGCCAGCCAGTTCAGCAGCACAAGTTTTAATAAAAATAGGAGGGATCTCATCAGGGCCTGCACCCTTATTAGAGTCCAATGATGAAAGCACTGTTAACGTGTCTGACTCGGAAATCAATAGAGAACTAAGATTATGACAATGACGGGACAATTTCGATGCAATACAACAATCCTTTCAAACGCAGTCACATTTACTTATCACACACACATTCACGCAACTATACAATGCAGCAATATTAAACTATAGCACCCGCCAGTAAACAAACTTATTTTATTTTACAAGAATTTGTAGGAATAATTTCGACGATAATGGGACATCGTAGAGTTCCCGGTAAAAATAGGCCTCAGAATCTATTCTTTAAATTTTCGAGTGTCCTGTAAATGTCCTGTATAAGAAAGACAATTTACATATACAGTTGAACGATGACGCACTTCACCAATCTTAAATATTTCATTTTTTTATTGGCACAGACAACAGTATTTTTATAACATGCAGTTTGTTTATCCGCTGGCTACCTCATAGGTGGGATGTGCCGTGATAGTATAAACGAATGAACGGCGAAGAAAGCTAATACGGAGACATTGGCGACAAAACAGAGTTACGATGTAAAACAAGATAGAAGAGGAGGGTCCTGGTGTACAGCGTTGGCAAAAAAGACATGAAAGATTATATTTAAAATTAAATTATAAAACACTGTTTCACTCCACTATGAGAATTATTTTAATTGTCAAACATTTTCGACTACAATGTAGTCATCATCAGTAACAATATGATACTAAATTTAAAATTAAAGGACATACCTATAATAATAATTAAAATCTAATCTTGGGCCGCCCTAGAAGAAGCTGGCAAGGGCAGGTGTCAAACTTGTGTGATGAAAGACTTGGTTTGGAGTGGCCAGAGGTCCTGGAAGCAGCGGTGGACAGGGATCTCTGGAGGAGGTACCTAGGCGCAATGGGCCCCCGACCCAACTAGGACAAGGGGAAGAAGATGTATGTATGTATGTTAAATCTAAGGAGTGGTTGCAGTTGGTAGGGGGTGTGTGTGAAGGGTAGGGGTGATGTAAAGAGGTCTAAATCCAGCAGTAGATGGACAGTGGATAAAAAAGAAGGTATTTAGAGAGATAGTATATATTTGAGTAGCGTACTGGAATCAGGCGAAAGTTTCATCATACAAGAAGATGGAAGTCTAACGTTGAGTACCGTATACAGTTGACTGTTCCTGCTTCTAGCCGGTCGAGCTAAGCTTCCCGCTGTGATAATCCAGTAAGGAGAAAGTAAATAATTGATTTTTTCAATTTTCCTCCAATCTTGACCCTCGCCAGGGTTCTTATACTATGTCTCAGTACATACTTTGTATGTATGTATGTATATATTATTACTTTTATTAGAGTGTTACCATTAAGTACACAAAGTATTTGATTACAAGTAAAATCAAGTATTTTATTAACCCGGCGTTTCTAAAACAGAAGTATTTTATTTTTTGATAAAGGTAAGTACATGAAGAGTTCAACCTGTGTGATTATAACATGCGGGTAATAGTTTATTGGCTAGCCCCTTATATGGGAAATGCCGTGATGATGATGATGATGGATGATTTCTTCAGCGCCGTTCAATGGAGAATCCATCACAAGAGCGAAGTTCTGAAGGTTGATATTGATAGATAGAATAAACTGTAATGAAATATCTCGGAATTGCAGAGACAAAAAAAACAAATTTTATTGAATGGATTTTGATTTTATTATAAGTTTACGTTTTAAGAATAATTTTCCAAATTTGAAATCTTTGATATTAAGTACTATAATATTATTTTGAAATGGCAGCCAGAAAAATATCGAAACATGAAAATGATTAACGTTTGTATGAAGAAAAGCTTCCTTATTGAAAGAAAATTCGGCGCCTTTAAGTACACCCCGTTAAACGGCACTGAAGAAAACATCCGGCAACATCATTATGAAATCATTGAAAATAAAGAAAGTATTGATTTAGTTTTTGTGCAGTTTTCAACTTTTTTTAATCAAATAGAGAAAGAGAGAGAGAAAAGGAGTTGTTTTTTTCTGTGACTTTTGACGAACGAATTCAAAAATCAAATAAACAAATGCACGTGAATTCAAACAAAGAAAGTATACTTATTTTAATACCAATCTTTGTACATCAATTTAATGTCAGGTGTAGAATCTGTGTTGACATGTCATTAAAAAATAATTAAATTAAAAACTTTTTCACAAAAATATTTGAATGAAAATATTCACCATTGATTAAAATACTTCAAACAGACAAACAACATCACTGAGCAATACTTTTGTAAATAACAATCCATTTCTTTGAGGCAGCTGTTGATAGAGTACAGTTATGTGTATAAGAATAGAACTACCTATATCGATTGAAAGCAATGAGATTGATGATGTTGTTCCTACACTACCCCTTCGTGTACCTATTACAAAACATTTTGATAGACTTAAGTAGTTACTATATGCATTCATAGATAAGTATGTAAGTATACTGCACTAAGAAAGAATTATTTTATCAACGATATCGAAGAGGGTGAAATCCCCCAGAGAAGTCACGAGATAGATTTGAACTTGCACTCATTTCTAATAATGATACAGTTAAAATGTTCTTTTTGTTTAAATCGATAGTTTATTACTAAATCCGTTGGGCACCCGTCAATGAATTGGTCTCTCAACCTATACCACAAGTTATCAAATATCCTTTAAAAGGCAGGTGTTCGAAAAAATAAAGTCATTTAAATCTTAAATTTAATGACGAGGTTTGTCACACATACAGAAAGTCTTACTTTTTTTTTGTTGGCACAGAGAAGACATTCAGACAGTTTGCTGGTTCTTTCACTTGTGGGATATGCCGTCATGGTAGTATAGTAGTAGTAAATTATGTATTTACATCATGTATGTAAATACATAAATTATTTTCACCGTGTAAATTCGAATGCATGACTCGGATATTTGGAAAAGATTTTGTTGCGTTTTGGTTACATGGTGACAGCGTCTTTTCTATTTATTTTCGTTCCTATTTTGAATGGATACATTTTTTAATATAGGTTATGGATTTATATAGTTGAAATTTCGATGTTATTGACCGAAGGTACTTGTTGGAAGTCAAAAAACACAGTATGTAGTTGATGGATATATTTTTTTATCCTTTTAATTACTTCATTGTTCTTGTGACAACAGAACACTAGGAATATCTTAGGAAGACGTGACTTAAGCGGTGCAGAGGTACACTGAATGAAGGAGGCTGGTTTCTGTCATGCGCTCCTGACAGGAACATCGAAGGATGATTTGATGATTATGATTAAGAACAATTTGTCTTTAAGCAAGATTTTATTTACTTATTTTTTAATTACTCGCCTGTTAATTGCCATTCTGAAGGACTTTTAAATCAATATGATGAATATTGTATTTTTCTCAGTATTGGATGTTTAAGAAACTACTACATTATTTTTCAAATTAATTAATAAGAGTTCGTATTTAAACTGTGATTTCCAAATCGAATGTCTATTTTTCTTTCATCTATAATTTAAGTACCTTAATTGAAACTAAAATAAAAATATACTTTACTCAATGTTGAACATTGAATATACTCAGATCCACCCTACTCAAACCCACCCTACTCAAACCCACCCTAAATTCACAATTTATGCCTATATTTACGTACATAGGTAGCAGTGACGGTGTTACGAGAAATTATTTATTTATTAAATATACGACTTATCCTTTCTACAAAAAAAATATAATCTATAAAAAATATACATTTCACACCAAACTGAATTTCATATTACATGCATTTATGCTGATGATTTTACTTACTTGATTGATTATACATATTTCTTTTAATTAAATGCTGATAATTTTACTTACTTGATTGATTTTACATATTTCTTTTTATTGATGCTGATGATTTTACTTACTTGATTGATTATACATAATTATTTCTTTTAATTGATGCTGATGATTTTACTTACTTGATTGATTATACATATTTCTTTTAATTAAATGCTGATGATTTTACTTACTTGATTGATTTTACACACTCGCATATATTCATTAACTCAATTTCAATAATTGTTTTGTTCTTATATTTTTATTATTTCAAACCTCAATCGTGTTTCTATTCTGTTTATGTTTTGTAGCATTTATGTATTTGATGTCTTGTACTATTTATGTTGAAAGGCATGGTTTGGAGTGGCCAGAGGTCCTGGAAGCAGCGGTGGACAGGGATCTCTGGAGGAGGTACCTAGGCGCAATGGGCCCCCGACCCAACTAGGACAAGGGGAAGAAGATGTATGTACTAGGTATTTACATTGGTAATTTGTAGTCTTGATTGGTTCATGAGTTGTAAGATATTGTATTGTTATTATATATTTCAGATAAACTGTATGACTCTAATGAAATAAAACAAAATAAATACATAAGCACATAAAATAATATTATTATGCAGTGACAGATATCAATAGTTGAATAATATTTATTTATACAACAATCTTATGTGAATTGGCTGATGATGTCAAAAGATATTTTGGGACATGTGTAACAACATAACAAAAAAATAAAATAAAATGGAATATAATAATAATATACGTAGCCCGCAAAATTTGAGAAGTCGTCATATTTATTGAACAAACCTCGTACATGAGTCATCCTTTCATCCAATATCACGCGAAGACTCCATTCTTGTCCCATAAATGTCAATGAGACATATACCTACATATGTGAACATTCCTAAAGAGTGCATGACACAGAGTTTCGACGCTTATAAATCGACTCAATTCTTGGTTGAGAGTACTCTTTAAACCTTGGTAACATTCCCAATTCCTCTGTATCATGCTTATCACGTGACTTGAAATTTTTGAAAGTTGTAGGTATATGCAGTGTAACTCAATATTTTTTCACCATCGAAATCAAGGTTTTTATACGATTTCATACAATTCCTGTGTTTTCAAATTGGAAAGACATCATCAGTTGTAGTTCAATAGAAACAACTTACGATTAACATCTAAACTTCTTGTTAGTAAAATCCAGTTGCCGAAATCCAATTGTGTCAAAAAATTTATAAAATAAGTGGTACGTAGTATTGATATCTCGTATTATCTTATGAGAGTTAGATCCAATATATTCACCAGTATATCCAGCGAAAGCTGAATCACATAACTTTTATGACGGGATGGTAAAACATTTAAAGATGACATTTTATCCACTTTTGTGCTCTCCTGCGGTGACGCCACTGGAATGTGGCATTAGAAGTAGTAGTAATAAGGACTAACCCAAAACTCCCTTCTTCCCAATCTCTGAAGTCAATCAATGAGTCAATCTAAGTAAGTTCATGTCAATGTTATCTTATTAATCTCATTAAAAATAAAATTCAATTAACATTACTTAGTTTTGTAGGTAAGGATACACACGGACTACAGTTTTTTGATTGATTCCTTTGAAAACACAATTATATAATTATCAACTTTATTAAATAAAAAATAAAGTCAACTCAAAAAGATATTCAGTATTCAATTTCAAAGTAGGTCTAAAGTATATTTCTCCATGAGGAAAGATAAAGATGGCGTTAGGCGAAATATTTGTCAGGAGATGATCCTCAGCTATAAGAAAATCTGCGAGAGAAGGAGAGATAAATGACTTTAAAAAACGTGTATTTAAAACTTTTAATTAAAAAGAACTGATAAAACTTGAATTGTGACAATCTTAAAAATAAATTTGGTGAAGGCGAATAAACACAATCATCGATATTAAAAAAAAAACAGAAGCATTGGAAACTTTATTAAAAAAAATTTAATCTGTGTATCTACAAAGAAAGAAGAGGTAGTTTCATGGAAATAAAATATCCTCAAATAATGATAACAAGAAGAAAAAGTCTCATAAAATTCTCATTAAAACTTTCTGGCTGTTGCTAATAAAATAATTAACACGCTCAGTTGAATGTGATCCATGTCAGGCAGAAAATAATAATTACCTACAATCAATTTTATTTTTATAAAAATATTTATAACCTTTTTTTCGCATATAACAAACTCTCTAAAAGGCGTCGGCGTCGCGTCGCTCTGTCATGATAAAGTTAAGTTGAATTATAAATACCTAACGAGAGTTTGTTCTTTGTAAGATTCAACAATTTCTTTTACTTTTTCAACTGGAGTTCACCGGTTAATTATTCAAGCCACTTGTTCATATAAATAGAAGAATGATTCTAAAAGCTGCAAAAAGATTAATTATATTGGTATGACGATCGGTTGTCTTCAATTTATACGGATCTGGTTTCGAAAAAAGTCCAAATATACATCGCACTTTAATTAAAAAATGGGCAATTAGATACAACATTAAGTACCCCCTTAATATTTAGTATTCCAAAATATTTGATATTTTGGAATGGGTGAAATTAAGGGGATAGAAGTGGACATGGTTCTGTAAAAGAAATCAACAATCTTTGACACATGTTAAACCATCAAAATTTAAACCTACACAAAAACTCCGAGAAAACTTTAAGATGTTTGAAAAATTGGAGATTCATTTACTTAATTATTTTATTCTTTTCGCACAACATCAACAAAATCTACAATACAACTTAAATTTAATATCAAACAACTGGTATAAAAATATATATATAATGAGTTACAATCCATTGGATTGGTCTGCAACGAGTTTGGTTTTTCTTCTCCATTCGTCTCTATTCTCCGCCAGTCTTTTCAGCTCCACGTACGAGCCACAGTTCATATCACTCTTCAGTTGGTTCATATATGCGTCTCTTGGTCGGCCTCTGCCATTTGTCCCGTCGGTCTTACCCTCCGCGATGGCTATGAGTAGTCCTGGGTGCCTGATGTTGTGGCCAATCCAGTTAGCTCGTTGTTGGCTGATTCTCTTAAGGAGTTGCCTTTTTTCGCCTACCCTGGTTAATACTTCTTCATTTTCGACGTGCTCCGACCAATGGATCTTAAGCATACGTCTGTAGCACCACATTTCAAAGGCCGCCAACCGTCCGCTTTCACTCTTGCTGATGGTCCATGTCTCACAACCATAAACCAGAATGCTCCATACAAAGGCTTTAGTAAGGTTCTAAATAAAAATAGCTGATCAAAATAAATAAAAATACAATTATTGTAAAATGTCTCCTAATATGTTTTTTTTTCAAATTCATCCCTGGCATTGGAAGGTCTCCCATTTCTTTCTGTAAGTTTTCGAGTTTCCTGTTATGGGCAAATATTCGTTAAATATCGCTTATAAGAAATTGTTGTTGAGTGATAAGACCACCCACCTTGAATGCATTAACTTTAATTAAGAAAGACTTTTTCGATCCAAACCAAAATAAACAACCAATCCGAAATCTAATAAAAATATCACGTACAAAGCGAATAAAAATATACAATTCAATGTAGGTATAGAAATTTTTATGTTTATTACACGCATTTAGTCCGCTGGCTACCACACTTTTGAAGGAATTATTTGTAAAAGTTTACTAATGGAAATAAACTTGAGGATATACTTTATATTTTACATGAAACAGTATGTATGTATGTACCACCCTTGATGAATAAATTATATACTTATACTGTATTAGTGTTACATATATATACTAACGCGTAATTTTATTTTAAAATTAATGACGTTGTTTCTAAATTACAGGTTAGGTAATGGAATTATATTATGCAAGTACAAATTCAGTACCTTAAATATTATGTAAGCTGAAAAAACGATTTTTTGTTTTAATTTCGTAATATGTTTCATTCAGTCATTCATTCATACTTTCAAGGCATTTTTCCATGTAGAGTGGCCAGCGGATCAATAACATGCAGATTTATTTATTTATTTATTTATTTATTTATTTATTTTATTTACAAAACAGTTTTTAAAAGATAAGTCACTAATGTCTACCTAACTGGGCATGAGCCCGTACCAAGGCAGACTGTCATCATTGCGTTAATAAAAAATGATATTCAGGGTGGGTAGCATAGCTCATGGCTGAAATATAGAGGTTAATAAATTGTAATCGGAAATATAAAAGAGTTACAAATTATAATCCATTGGATTGGTCTGTTAAAAGCTTGGATTTTCTTCTCCATTCCTCCATATCGTCTGCCTGTCTTTTCATGTATGCCCTCCATGATTTGATTTTTATTATTACAATTTTACAACATTAATGTGTCGTTTACGTGTCGAAGCACCTCAAGAACACTGTACAATTCATCAATTCTAGGACATTACATTGATACATGATGTTAGGCGTCAAAGAAATCTTGGGTTTGGACTTGGAACCTTCCCTAACTAATTAGCCATTTAATGAAAAATAGTTCATGCTCTTGTTTAGTTTTAGTTTAACACTCGAATGGCTGCGTCCAGATAGTAGGATGCAAACGTCAATCACCAATCTTCAATCGTTCGGTGAACATTCGGAGCATTCGTCGAAGATATATTCGAAGAGCATGACGTTTAGCATGAACCATATTATTAGTGAAAATAAAATCAAATAAATTGTCAAATAAATCATTTATGCTATCGTGAAATCATTTTTATCAACCGCATGTTTTATCAATCGGTGTTCCAACACTTACGAATCGGTTTTGCGATATAGCGCTTTATACCTGCCAACGTTCACCAATTCCACGTATCTCTCTTATGCTTCTGTGTTATTAAAAAAAATGGTGATATTTTTTTTAAACAATGATGTATTGTTAAATGGAGCGGATTAAGTAATTTGTAAATACAATCGAAAAATGCCCGTAGGTATTTGCGACCCGTAAGAAAAAAGAAATTGTGAAAATACATATGAAACTAAAATTATCTCATTGATTGTATTGTCATCGATTTTGCAACGCTTCATTTTAAATATGAATAATTTTATTTTATGTATAATCTAGGATATTTTTATAAATCGAGATAAGTAGGTGCGTAGTCTATAATGAAAAACCTTCTTCCTGTTAATTAAACAATCTATTATTTAAATTAAATCATACTTACCGTCAGAGATGTGACGTATTTGAAATAAAAGTATTTAAAATACAAATACAAAATACAAAATACGTATTTGTATTTTGTATTTCAAATACCTTTTTGAAAAAAGTATTTTGTATTTTATTTGAAATACTTTTTTTGAGTATTTTGTATTTTACACAAAATACTTTTACAAAATACCTTTTTATTGTTTGAAACAAAATTCTGCCATTAATTGATATGCGCGTACGCAAGCTTTTTTTGCCAATTTGTTGAATTACAAATACAACGTTTCCATTAGAGTACTCCATGTTTGAGATATACACACATAATAATGATGATTGAACAAATTATACATGACGCCGTTTAATGTTTCATGGCCATTTCAAGGGCGCTGTGATTTCTCCTGAATGGTAGCATTTTCAATTTTGTCTGAAGGCAATCTATTTCAGGCAGATGACGCTGCGACTCTGTTTCTTCTTTCTGCAAATTTAGATGTATTTGCCCTTTTGAGTTCAACGAGTTTAAGAAGCTGATCACAGCCTTCGCCACACATTTTCGTCAGCGGAACAGCTCAGTGGGTGGTGTGCTGCCTTGTGGACAGTGAGACACAGTTTAAACACCACTATCTCTAGGACTCACAGTTAGTGTAGACTTCTTAGTAGTGAAGTTATGTGGCAGCTCTTATTCTCTCTGTAAATTATCCGGAGGCAACATTAAAAACCATCTGAAGACGATAAGGAAGAGTCTGGAGCAGTCCTGTATATAATATGATGTTACAGTAGTCCATCCCGTGGAGCACCCGGTAAAGAATTGGTCTTCCACTCTTCTCCATGAGTTTTCGAGTGTCCTGTAAAAGGCAGGATTTCGAAAAAATAAGACATTTTACATCTTAAATTCGGCGATGAGGTTTGCCACCCATCCTGAATGTCTTGATTTTATGTTGGCACGGAGAAGACAGCTTGCATGTTTTATATGCAGCTGGTCTGCTAGCTACCCCACTTGTGGGACGTGCCGTGATGGTATAATAGTAGTAGTACAGTAGTCCATACGATTTCAGATTTGGATTATCCATCCTGATTTATTTTGCAGCCCAAGTCAGGAATTCTCTTACCTGCTTGATGATACTCAATCCATTTATGACAATTTTCGGCTTATCTCTTCTAACAACGGTACATTTTGTCATGACTTAATTAATTTTTTTTTCTATTTTGACAGTTCTTCCTAAGGCTCGTCCTCATTGTCTGCAAGCAATGATATATCGAATCATGTCAACCCTTTCTCCATTTATGTATACTCTTGTCCAGTTTTTCATTCATCAATGGTATTCTATTCATCAATTGTCTGCAAGCAATGCTATATCTAATCATGTCAACCCTCTCTCCATTTATGTATACTTTTGTCCAGTTTTTAATTTCTTTTTCATTCATCAATGGTTTAAATATTAAATACTTTTGTCTTACACCTTGTTCGACTATTTGTAAAAAGTATTTTAAAAAGGTATTTTAAAAAAGTATTTTGAAAATAAGTATTTTGTATTTTGTATTTAAATACCATTTTGAAAAAGTATTTAGTATTTTGTATTTGAAATACAAAAATTCAAAAGTATTTGTATTTTGTATTTAAATACTTTTTTGGAAGTATTTTGCACATCTCTGCTTACCGTATACCCCGTGCAATGTGAAATAATGATAATAATGTAATATATACGAAAGAAAAATACCATTAAAGTCCCATATAACTGTAAAGTGTTAATTCAATTAACAAATATATTATCATGTTTGCTTGTAATTAAGGGGTGTATTTATTTTATGTCCATTCATTAACATACATTTAATTTCACTGAGATTCGCTATTTCAAGATAGCCTAAGGGCAACTCTTATTTTGAGGGGTACATTAGTTTTGTCTTTCGTAGTCAATTCATTTAATTATTATTTTGAAGGCCATTGAAATTCGAAATTTGATTTGAAAATCTGAAGACACATGAGACTCGAAAACATACAGAAAATTTGGTCTCCCACACTTCCGTAGGTTTTCGAATGTTCTGTAAAAAATGACGGTTTACATCTTATAAATTCAGCGATGAGATAGGTGGCAATCTTGAATGTCTTGAATTTTTGTTTGCTCGGAAAAGACTGTTGCATATTTATTACATGCAGCTAATTTGCTGGTACCCTAAGTGTGAGAAATGCCGTGATGTCATATATATAGATATTTTGAGGGGCATTCTCACTCTATTAGTTTCGTTTAATGTATCAAAATAAATTAAGGGAAATATTTAGACGGGCCACTGAAAACTAAAATGGTCAACGGACAATGAACTGTCAAAAATACTTAATCTTCGATCAAAATCAAATGCTAATAATGATGAAAATATCATATAGGATGATTGATATTACATACACACTACCTGTCCCTTTCATTGTGGGGCAATATAATTGTTACGAATGAAGTGTATTGCAAAAAAAAAACAACAAAAGGTAGACCTTAGACGAGGTGCAATCTAAGAAAACATTGAAACATCGGCTGTTGACCAAATACCAAAACTTTTTCACAAATATACACATTCACCTAAAACATTCGTGTTTTATTATTATTGCGTATTTACCTTTTTCTAATTAGTTGCTCAATTTGTAAAACCCTTTTCATAACACTCTTTCGGAATATTTATCTTTGAAAGATGTTGTTAACACATACATGATAACAAAAATATTCCTATATGCGACAGTCAATTACGAGTACTGGAGTTATTATCATGTATGTAATGTGTTCCGAATAAATTGTGAATTTATTCGATCTTTGTTTTGACAAAATGGGTAAATATCTAAGTTTATGGCACTGGCGACGGACTAATTACGAAAGATCTCTACCAAATAAAGTTTCAATAAATAATTACTTAAATATAAGTAAAAAACAAGGAATAAGAGTTTTATTAAAGGTTTTTTAAGAAAATAACGACTCATAACTTTTCAAAACTAAATGTTTTTTCTGAGGTTCACAAAATTTACTGTTACACAAGATAAAAAACTTTTCGCTTAGCAGTTATTTGAATTAACTAATCCCCATTTTTGTTAGTATATATTTTTCGATATTATTAGCATTCCTTACATAGAGATTGAAAATTTCTTGGTTTCGACCTTGATCTGCACGTGCTTCTTGCACTGAGCAATATTAAATTAGCTTTTACCGGAAAATATTTATTTTACATTGATGTCACTGAGTTTGTAAAGATGTTGTTTTACCTTAATAAAAATAAAATATTTAAAATTTAAATCAAAATAAAATAATATATTTTTATACTCTAACACCGCATCCCAAATTGGATAGAGGCCATATTGATCTATTCTAAATACTGCTTTTGCTTACTCCACAATCATGCGATTTTGTCATGCAAGCACGCCCGATTTCTCTCACTCAGCACAAGTCTTTGAGAACTAGATCCAAAGTGTCAATCTTCAATTAATAAAAGAAAACAAACCATATTTTATGTACACCTACAATTTATAGGGCACGACTTGTTTAATATGGGCCATCCTATTTATATTACAGCTACTACTTACAAATGTTATACAGGGAAACTTTCTTCGTATGCTGTGATCAAGTTTCCCTATTAACCTCGCCCAGACGGTTGTTGCGATGTTGGCGTGGTTATTACTAACTTATCTAAGTACTACAGATGCACACTATTTGCACACGAGTGTTCTACATCCGGTAACTATTAAGTTGCAGCATTGAACATATTATATGAAATACATATATTATTAAATATTTCCTGAATATTCTGTACCTTTTAGTTGGTATGTCCAGGCATTTCGTGACATTGAGGTAGCAACTAGCAATATTTCCTAATCTAAAAATATTCCAGGTGCCAACCTGCTCCAGTCTCACGACACAAACAGATTTGTAAATGTAATGATGTGTTTTTTAATGTATGAAATGCGTTTATTCGTTAAAAAAACTGTTATCATATACCTACATGATTATGTAGGTATATGATAACAGATTATGTTAATAAATCCTTTGTGAACACATTTATCAGCAAGAACTAGGCGAAAATCATGCCCTCTGTGAACACTTAAATCTTTCGATTGTTATTTCTTGATAATGAAAAACTTGGAATCACATTTTAAAGCATATTGTGAATACATTTTTCAAAATGAATAATATTTTTAATCCGAAAGTAACATATTTTTTAACATTTATAAACCACTGGTCAAAGCTACACTGTAGATAGTAGAGCAGTATCATATTAATTTTGTCGGTGCACACGTAGTAGAATTCCATAATTATGTAATTTGAAACAAGTGTTTCTTTCTACTATTGGTTTTTTAAAGGGCAGCGCCCGCCACATACCTCGTGCCGTACCTGGAGATATGTATCTCCATAACGACACACACATGCACAAACAGGATTTAATGTCGCATTAAAGCGAGAAATGCTGCCCCGAGGGAGCACTCTAGATTTAGCGGTCCCTCTACTATTGGTTATTGATTCCCAGAAAGACGTCTTTCGACTAATAAGGTCATTATCAATCTTTTTGTCATTAACGATAGCAGTATCGTTCTCTGGCGCCATCTAGTTTTCAGGTTCACAATCAATGATAAGTTGTCAACAGCCTTAAATATAAAGATAGTTTGTGTAAGTTGACACGTATGCTCAACAGATGTCAAGCACAATGGTTTGGAACAGGAAGTGATGGGATTGGTGAACCTTCAGTGAGTATGGTGAATTTAATCTAGCCTAAGCCATTTTGCAAGCATCGGGACACTTTTCGTGTTTACTACTAAAGGAAGTTTAAACAATCGGTCTTTTGAGCAGATAAGGTGCCTGTCGAGTTATATTCTTAATAACATGAATTTCTTTGGATTTTTGTTTAAAATTAATTCCAAATATTTTGTAATGGTTGACAACAGCTACATACTAATGTTTAAGTTAATGTAAGTTTTCAATAACATAATACTGTATGTAAGAAATAGTACGAAGATTTTAAGTTCTTTTTTAATACAAGACTCGGTATAAAATATGGAACCACATTTTTAAAATAGAAATATACAAATCGGAGTCGGAAAAACATCCAAAGTGCATATTATTATTATTTACATCGAAAAACGACGACAATCGAAAATCCATAAATTGCTTTCCAATTTCCCGCAGCCAACAAAAAATATCCAGGGTTAAAAGAGAAAAGATCACCGTGTAGGGTAGATGCCAGAGAACTGGAGAAAAATGTTTCCGGCTCATGGATGTTGTGAAATTTGTCCCAATGTACGGAGTCCATTTCCTGAACGTCCCAACTATGTACTACCACTCTAAACGAATAGCCATCACAATAGGGATGTCAAATATCTCAACAAAAAAAAACATCAATTCAAATAATATATTAAGTGAGTGGTTGTTTAACAAAAAGAAACAAGTTTAAATTGTAGAGAACGAAATACAGGAAATCATTATTATAGGCATGATTAACATTTTCAAAATGTGTATTTGTTAGTATTTTTGTGTAATTGATGACGCAAAAATATTTAAAATTAGAATTCGTGTCATAAATGAATTTGGACAGAATTATACTAAGTATGCCTTTCCGAAGGATTTTTTTCAGTCTACACTAAATAATAACAAGATAAGTATTTATTTCCTTCTTTCATGAAATATTCTGAATATTTATAATATCCAAGATGAGTGTGTAGGAATATACAAAAAAACGACTAACTTGCATCAACCCAAAAAATAATCATATAACCTAAGCAATTTCCACAAGTAGTAAATTTAAACGGTGAAATGAATAGAAGAATATTCTACGATCGAAATTATAAACATCCAGTTTTGACATTCATCCAGCCACGACAGCTATACTTTTTGATTATTGTACGTATGCCAATTTATGACGAGATTTCAATTCTCGATTTTTGTTATTTTTGGTTGTCTGCACACATCCCTTTACACGAATGTAATATGTAGGTGCCGGGGGTGGGTAGTGATAGCAGATGTATGACCGCTATTTGTAACGGGCGCCACCGCATACCTATGCCGGACCTGAGCCTATTAAGAAAAATGGACGCGCCAGAAACAAAGTGGACTCGGTGACATTTACGCGAATACAGAGCTGTACAACCAACGCGACATGCGGGAAAAACTGTAACTAAATAATATTTATGAACAAAGAGTATTGAATACGTTCGAAATTTGAATATTTTTTGAACTGATATCAATTGTATTTCAGTGTTGTTTTTTGTAAGAAATATGTAGACACGTAAAATATTGTAAACCAACTGTACGGAGTACGGAATGAATGCACGTAAAGGCTTTTCACTAAATTCAATAAGTTTCACATTTTTGACATACAATTTTATATATGAAAGTGCTAGGAAGTATAAAAACTGAAATATAGCACAAGAATTACAAATAAAAACATTCTCATACATTTTCAAAGGGCACACGAACCAGACTAATAAGTAATGAATTTTCTTTTAATTGATACACTGGTTTAAAACAAAAAACAAATAATTGATAAACGAATTGGTGTTGACTGAATTGTTCTTTTTTCAAATAC
Source organism: Athripsodes cinereus (assembly GCA_947579605.1). Taxonomy (NCBI): domain Eukaryota; kingdom Metazoa; phylum Arthropoda; class Insecta; order Trichoptera; family Leptoceridae; genus Athripsodes; species Athripsodes cinereus. The sequence continues at coordinate 5,671,041 of OX388307.1, read as the reverse complement.
GTTGCACATAAATTCAAATGTAAGAATTCCCGTAACACGTGATTCATAGACAAGCCAATGTACCTATAGACTATAAATTATTATCATAAGGACATAGATAAATGAATATAACAGTAGCTCTCTTTCTCTTTGACAACTCGTAATGGTCGAGCTCTACCGGACAAACAAAGATAGGTACAATAAAGAACTGTGTATAGTAATCCTTTCATGTATCACAGTTAGACAAAGAAGAGAAGGTAGTTTTAGTTGTAGGTACTAAAAGATTAAAAAAAAAACAGAAAAAAAACTCAACAGTCTCCGACTATTTTCTGTATGTCTTCTAAGGACACGAATTGATTAAATATCACTTTACATTTAATGCGATTAGGTATACTAACCATTCAGAATATCTTTATTTATTATGGGTTACAGAGAGGTCGACTCGTATGTTTGTTACTTTTATTATTATTATTGTTTTGGTGCGAGTTGTCGTAATCAATTTAAGAAAGTTTTAAGCCAATTATTCGTCATGTGTATATTTTTTTAATGTGAAAATTTGATACAAATTATTTATGTATATATAATGAGTTAAAATCCATTGGATTGGTCTGCAAAGAGTTTGGATTTTTATTTATGAATTCAATCATTAATGGAACTAAGCCATTACATAAATGGAATAAAATGATATCAAAATATAATGCAGTAAGGTTTGCTAGTTTACAAACAATAATTAGAGTATGTAAAACATTAATTTTATTTTACCATTTAAATTATGTAATTCAAAACATTATCAATTTATTTATAAGCTGTCACACACTTCAGGTAATACTATCAAATATTATCAATATATTATTTTAATCACTGAGATCATAGCAACTTACTAAATAGCTTACGATAAAAAATGAATGACATTGGGCCGTAGACAAACCGTACTGAGCGATCGACTACTGGCGAACTTTTCGACAATTAACCTACATACATGTACCGTATAATTATGCGTTATTGTTGCAATTATTGACGAAAATTCGTTTGTAGTGGATCGCCAAGTGCGTGTTTGTCTAGGGGGTCTTTTCTTTGCGGAAAATAAAATTTGACTTTTATATTTACGAGTAACTCGACATTTGAACTACGTCTTGATTTTTTCAAATCCCTGCCATTTACAGGACATTCTAAACGTACGAAAAAGAGTAGAAGACCTATTGTTTACATGATGCTTCACGGATTTATTTTTTTGCTTGTATAACTGGGGACCTAAAATGGCCACATTGAGCTATTCATCTACAGATGATTCGTTTCCCGAATTGCCAGCAGATCCATAGCAATTCCTTTAATTTTCCGTAAAATGGTCACGATTGTACGCGATTCACCCGCAATTCATTACTCATCAAATGAATCATATTTGATGAAATGTTGCCAGTAAATCGTTTTACAATTCCTTATACGATCCTATTATGATTCATATAAAGTGGCCTTTTTAGCCCCCCTGTACAGTAACTATACCTGTAGGTACAGAAATTTGAATCTTTACATGTATAATCACGAATTCTCTCACTATATATCGATAAACATATAAAATAAAAGTTTTAAACATCACCTCTTGAAAAGTGGTTGTTTTTCATGTTCATTTGATTCTCATCTCTCTCTCTCTGGTTTCAATCCTGGGATTGGTTTGCAGCAAATATCTCTTTAATTCTTCTCCTCCACTCCTCCCTGTCTTGTGCGGTTCTTTTAAATTCTGCATATGATGAGCAGCGCATGTCCACCAACAGGTCCTCCAGGTACTCTCGGCGTGGGCGTCCCCTAGAGTTTGTCCCCTCGGTCATACCCTCCATTACGGCATGCAAGAGGCCTTCTTGTCGTATTACATGGCCGATCCACCTTGCACGCCTTTCTACCATCTACCATCCTCATAAATTTAAGAGCATGGGTGGCCAACCTTTTCAGCAGCCAAATTACAGAATGAGATTTCCTGCCGGGCCGCACAACAATATACTCCATTATATGGAACATTTGATAATTTTACTTCACCCTAAAATTTCTACCCCCCCCCGTCGCCGAATTTTCAAAATGGTATAGGAATTTGAAATGTTTCAAAACTCCTCGGTTTTCTTTAAGAATATTTTCTCAAAATCTCTTGACCAAATTTTTATAAAAAACTTTTTTACCTAAGTTAACGTTATTCTATTATTTAATTGTACCCTTGTTTTGTATTAAATTAATTGTTGTCTTTTTTTTAAAAAAAATAATAATTCTATTTGTATGCATGTATTGTACAAAAAAATGTATACTCATTTTTTACATGTAAAAGGCTTTGGCCGTGAATATCTGAATAAATAAATTTAAAAAAAAATAAAAAATATAGGTATATATGGCGGCTCATCCCGTTGGATGTTATGGCCATAATAAATAAAATACCTTTCAAAAATTTCACGATACTTGTACCGACTATTATTAAAAAAAGTGTGCATATGCTTCGCGGGCCGCACGTAGACACCCTTGTTTTAGAGCATACTCTAAAACTAAAACAATAATGGACGGTATAAGATAAATAATATGTTGTCCTCACAATGTCCATATTGTTTTTCTACAGTCTCGACGCAATGTTTATTGAAAGTAATGCGTCCAATCATCCGTCTTTCTATTTCTCCCTCTTACCCTTGGTTTTCAGGTCAAAAACCTTGCTGAGTGCGGTTTCTTCCACTCTTTATTTGTCTCATATCTTTAAGTGCAAAGCATGAAAAACAAAAACTGAATGTCTATCACTGTAAAAATTATACTTCAACGATGATTTTGCATGTGCTATTTTTTTATTATATTAATTTAAGATGGTTTAGACATGTTGAGCGAATGCACGATGAAAGGATGACGAAGAGGATGTATTTATCTGAAAGAGGAGGTATGAGGAAGCGTGGACTTTTAAGAACCACGTGGCTTGATCATGTGGACTAAATTCTTAAGAACGACCGCGTGTTGAGTAAGAGAAATCGTCGTGTATGTATGAGAAATGATTCGTTCAATCATACCATCATGGCATTTCATAATAGTGAAGAAACTAGCGATGTAACGAATTTTGTTGAAATATCTTTATTTCTCGGATATTTCAGGAGTCCAAGAACTCCTATTTATCCGTTTAGGTGAAGATGAGAAATTTTCCGTATGTATGAGAAACTGGATGAATGTAGAGGAAACGAAGGAAGTATGTAAGGATAGATCTACAGCGTTCCGTTCTTTCTGCCTATCCCACTCAGGCAGCCCCTCAGGCTGCCCACTATGGCACCTCCGGTGTGGACAAACTTTGTGCAGTGTAGAATTCGGATAAATGGAAGTCCCCAGACTTCTGCGCTATCCGGGTGGTCGGTGGGTCTCCTTCAATGTCAATCCCACCTAGGACACGGCGTGAGGGTAAAGTATAGTATAGTAGTAGCAGTATTTTTTTTTATTTAAAGGACTACGGCATTTGTGCCAAGTTCAATATTCTTAGAAGGTATCATATCATTTTAAAACACTAATTTATAAAATAATATTTTTATTTGGCGATTTTAAAAATTTTGATGATAATTTCTCCTTGATATTTTTGATATTATGATTTTTTTTTTTTCACAAAACATCTAAATACAGCGTGCAAAAGTTACTAAATTGACACGAAATTCAAAAGAGGACCATTTTTTGTGTCCAAGTTTAAGGTCGTGAATGTAATAAAAGTTCAATAATGTAATAGGTATGATTTAAATCTGTACCTGAGAGCCATTAGGACTCAAGTGCATTTTTGTCAAAAATGCCAAAGTTACGAAAAAAGCGGAAATAACACAACAGTCGTGAGTCTTAAGTACAGAAATGCTTAGGGTCTATACTATATTATACTATATACAGCTTTTCACTGGTAAAATGTTGAGATTTTTTCGATTAAAAAATTTAATTTAAAAATGGCATTTTAGTACTTTAAACAAAATGGCTCTCAGGTACAGAAATATATATTCACTTTATTTCAGTTTTGTTAGTTGCATGTAAATTGGTCTCTAGTTACGAAAAATTTCACATGTCAAAAATATTGTATAGATAAAATATAAACGGCTCTTCATAATTTACACCAAGAAGACCCAACACATTTAGCAGCACAAACAACACGAATAAGAAAAAAACACACAATACAATCCACCTAGTAGAAAGAAACATATACCTACCTAAAAAGGAAAGGCATATAATATTTGGGTTGTTTGAAATTTATAGACGTTATTTAGCAACGCACGATGTAGAATAACCGTCCGAATTTTCGTATTTGTTTTCGTAATTTCGGCGTTATTCTACCCAAAATTGTGTTTCGGTTATTATTAAACCTTAAACCCACTAGCTTTTGATCCAGATAGTAGAAACCTTCACATCTTATCCAAAAAACTTAATTTAGCCTGTAAAATGGTTGAAAAATTAGAAGAAAATTCAAAGTTTTAATTTTAATGAAATTATCTGTGAATGTTGTTCTACCATAGTATGAGAAATAATTAAAAGGTTTCATGTACCTAATACAAAAATAATTCCTCCGAACCACATTATTATGTGAATTTTATTTATAAAAAAATATTAATACGACATTAGAAGAATCGATGGTGTCTTGTTGCAGAAAAATCAGCACAGAGATGCCTGGAGACATATGGAGGCTTAGTAAGTAAGTATTTAAATTACCCAAAAAACACAGCTTCCGATACATTATATACCCACAAGTGGGGTGGCCAACAGAATAACTGCACGTAATAAGCATGCAGATTATCCTTACCATGCTAATTAAAACAAGACAGCAAAGTGGTATACCTTATCACTGAATTTATAGATGTTAATCGTCTCATATGTGAAATTTTACACCTGTCAATAGGCAGGATCTGTAAAACAACACCTGTAGTACAGGACACTCGAAAACTTGGAGAAAAAAATGAAGAGCCTAATTCTTCACCAGGGACTCCACCGGATAATCGTGCAAAGACGAAATGCCGAAATTCGGCTTTGTGTTTGCAGAAAATCACAGTTTTCATTTGTGTGTAAATTGTAGGATATCAGGGTAACATATTTGTATCGGAAGAGAGACAATAGTAGGCACTTTGTACAACAAATATACGTACAAATAACAAGAGATCTGTTCTGTCAAGAGGAAATGTAAAGCGATACATCAATCTCATAGTCCTTCGTAATGTGGAAGATAATAGAAAAAAATACATACACTTCTTTCAGAAATGTTTAGAATACTAGAATACATTTTTTTGCCATGAATACTTAAGCCAGCCTAGAGCCAATTCGTAAGCATTGGAACACCTTTCTCACTTCTTCCTATAAGATTTTGAAGCTAAAGTATCTGAAGATGTTTTATGTCTAAAAACGTTATATTTTATGGATACCTGCCTTTAACAGGACACTCGATTACTAACACAACACAAATGCTTTTGGTGAATATATATTTGCAAGATTTAGTCAAACCCATTATGTGACAGGGCACAATGGACACTCCAACAAGTGTGGCATGGTCTGTGGTACACCACAGTCACATGCTCCAGATTCATCTTGTAGGAAGCCCCATCGTTTTCTATTCTCATGGCAGTTTCCTACATCAGCAGGGCTACTCTCGACACAATCTAAATACGATCTACATGACATAATCTAAGTCTTAGATGATTCAGGGTTTTCCATGTCTTATAGTCTATATTGCGTCCTGCAGCAAGGTGTTCTTGGACTAGGAAAGGTTCGCATATTTTGCTTTAAAACAAATAGTATTATAAAGGTGATGGACAGATGCCAAAAACTTAGAAATGTATTTAAGTGCACGTATTATAATATATACCACGCACTACATAACACGGAGAATACCTAGATTAATTATTAATTCCACACGCAAATAAAATTATTAAGTTGGAGGATGCCTACTAGTTGTGTGGTAATATAAATAATTAATGCTGTCCCGAAAATTATTTGAATGTATGTATATAGTTGCAAACTTTTTCACAAAGACCATTACGTTATGGTAAAACATTCGACGCAAACTATAATATTCGACTAAAGATTTACGTATATGACATTCAGTATCTTCAATTAAACGAAGAGTTGTTTTTTTTTTTTTTTTTTTTTTTTTTTTTTTTTTTTTTTTTTTTTTTTTTTAAAAGATATATCTGGGTTTTTGTTATAAACCTTTTTTTTCACTTAATGTTGTATTTTTTAAGCACCAAGAGGACGATGTGTATGTTTATTACGTGCAGTAAATTCACTGATTACTGCACTTCAGGAATATGTCAAAGATAAATAGAATTAGTGTTCAAACGACGCGGTGAAATTGCTTTGTAATGATTTCTTGTTACGAATTATTCGACAAATACTTAAAAATTTTAACTTATGAATTTTAACTAATTGACTTTTTACTATATTTGACATTTTTATACCTTTGTTTTCTCTTTGTAATGTCTTTACCAAATTTTTTTTAACAGTTTTTTATCTTTTTTTATAATTATAACATGATTAATGTTATATTGTCTGTAAAACTTTCGTTTCTTTAGTCTAATTGTTTTGTGTCTTTTTTGTGACAGATCTTTCCTTTGTTTACATGTTTTGTATGTATACAGAGGTTTAACATGTTAAAGGCTTTGGCCGTAAATATTTGTAAATAAAATAAATACACTTATACCATTTCGATTAGGTACTTTTATTTACATCTAATCAATTTTTTTGGCAACTTTATACTTTATTTTTAATTTTTATAACTGATTAATGTTACACTGTTTGCTCTAATCCTGTTTTTTAGTAGTCATATTGTTTTGTGTCTTTTTAAAAAAAAAAATCATTTGTGTTGTATGCATACAGAGTTTTAACATGCAAAAGGCTTAGACCATAAATATCTGAAAATAAAAAATGGTTATATCATATTTACGACAATCAGAAAGAGCTTAACTATTAAGGAAATTAAAAAGAAAATAATGATGGTGAAATATTTAAGTTTCTGCATTTAGTGGATACATTTTTGAGACAGCTTCCACGTGCGGTAGTCAGAAAATTCAGTGCATGGAAAAGACTAATTTGTAGTCTTCTTCGTATCTCAAATAAACTTTCAAAATGAGTACCTAACATGTAATAAATAAAAAAGATATAATAATGAGTCAGCTTTTAAGGCCAGCTCGATTTTTAAATAAAAAGTAATGGAAAATCTTTTCTGGGTACTCTGTGAGTGAAATAGTATAAAAAGAAAATGATTATTAAAGTCGTATTTGACGTAAGTTTCGTCGTGTGAAAAAGTTTTGTAAAGACTCGCTGGTTATACCGTTGCTGATTAATATTCATTCTGTGTCACCACCCCGTATACATTGTAATTAGCAGGGATGAAAAGTTGTTTGCCAGGTCAGATTACCCTTAAATCTCTTCTTAATTTATATAGTACCAACATACACATCTACGAAAGTGAAAACGTAAAGACTGTTGTACACTGGAAATAAGATTATGTTTATGCTACTCCATTCTATATAAATCTAAGGCAACTGACATTGTAAACTATTGTTTTTTTTTTGTATATATGAATATATTTGTATTTTAAAATCAGATTGACAATGTCCTAACAAGACGAAAGACGTCTCTCTCGTCAAATAAACAAATAGTAGAATAAAACATTTGTTTTATATTTTTCGCTATGGAATTCTACTATCTAAATACCGACACAGTGAATCGAAAGTGGACTATTGATCAGAATATTGTTTTTAAATAATCTAGTACATGTATCACTGCAGCTAACTTAGTTTTTGGGTCCGGACTTCAGACCCTGCCACTCAATCACTGTAACAAAAACGATTCACTCGGAGTACAGGACAGGAATCGACTCTCTCCATTCAAAGCGTCTTTGCACTTCTTCCTTCGATATTTTTCTAAAATTCGAATGACATTGTTTAATAATAATAGACCATGAAAACCTTCCATAAAATGATTTTTCTAAATTTAATTTTTCTAGTACAAGAGAAAACAATCACTTATGAAACTTCTTTTCTATTACTGTTTATTTTGTAACCTAACCTATAGGTTAGTTGATAAGGTTAGTTTGACAAAGACATAAATATCATGTCGAATCTGGTCACTAAAATAAAAGTACATCGTAAAACATTTGAGTTTTTGTTTCATTTACATTAAACTTGTGAAACTGTTTGAAACATGTAAAAACTACTGCGTTTTTTTTTATCTGATCGCTTGTCAAGTTTGATCCAAACAAATAAAATGGTAAATGATAAAAGTAGGACTTACTGTACCTACTCAATTCTGCAAACTTTTTAATTTCGAAATTTCAGCTTTTGCGAAATAACACACCATAGAATTATAATAATTATTATCAACTTCTTTAACAAGACAAAATTGTGTGACGCAAACTTTACAATCTCAGTCTTGAAAAGCAGCAAAGCATCGAGTTAGAGTTGTAAATCTTTAATCGGCTCTAAAGAATTATTCAAATGTTAAAACTCATCAAAAACTTCCCTTAAGGTACATAGATAATACGCTTACTACTTATTGGAGGGTATCAGGCATACAGCACCCTTAATTTTCTGTAACCCTCCTTGTAGCCTTCCAATGGTACGAACGATGGAATACGTACCTTGTCTACTGGAAAACCAGGAAGATTTGACCATAATAATTGCCAAAATTATGTTATCAAATTTAATATTTGAAGAAGAAAATCAAGTAGGTACTACATGATGATGAAGTATTAGGTCCTTACATATGAAATTGGCGTTTCATATGGCAGAAATGAAAACGATTTTTTTTTATGAAACTATTTTTTTATTTAGTCAAAGTATGTACCATGGCTATCTATGCACTTTTGCCATCTCGAAGGTAGTTCATTGATTCCTTTACTAAAAAAAGTGTGTGAGCGAGAATCAATAAAATCTTTGAAGGCCGTTTGGACAGCCTCGTAAGAATTGAATTTTTTTCCTTGCATGAAGTTGTCCAAATTCCGAAAAAAATGGTAATCAGTTGGAGCAAGGTCCGGGGAGTATGGTGGGTGTCGAAGACATTCCAGTCGCAGCTCCCGTAGTTTTGCGGTCGTCAAACGTGCCGTATGTGGTCGAGCGTTGTCCTGAAGCAGCAGTACCAATTCATGCGGTACCCATTTTTCAAGTTTTTTCACTTTTCCAATTTGTTTCAAGTGAATCAAAATGGTTTTATCACTCACACCGAAGCCTGCCGCTAACTCTGACGTGGTTTGCGATGGATCTGCTTCCACAATTGCTTTTAATTCTTCGTTATCAACTTGTGTCTCCGGCCGTCCACGAGGCTTGTTCTGTAGGTCAAAATTTCCAGAACGGAAACGTTGGAACCGATAACGTACCGTATTTTCTTTTGCAGTAGCTTCCCCATACGCATTGTTAATCCTACGAGCCGTTTCTGCAGCACTAGTGCCGAGGTGAAACTCATATTCGTAAATATAGCGATATTTTAAGTTCTCCATATTGTGAACAGAACGATGTGAAAGAAAAACAAATGACGCGATAACAAATAAATTTCGTAATTCGAACACAGAAATACATGGTCTTAAATTTGAAATAAATTTGAATTTGGAATTCCTAGCCGAACGCCACATATTTTGAATCAAAGTTGCCAGTTCGCCAAACGCCAATTTCATATGTAAGGACCTAATACATAAATCTGTTAAAATAAAAACAAGTAAGAATATATAATTTTTTCTGTAAGTTACGAGTGTCCTGTAAAAGGCTGGTACTCGAACAAAAACAGTTAAAAATTTTAATTCAGCGATGAGATATGCCACCCACTCTAAATGACTTAATTTTTGTTGGGACTGAGAGGACAACTTGCTCATTTTTTTTACATGTGGCTGACCAGTTGGCTACGCTACTAGTGGCATGTGCCGTGGAAGAATATGAAAGACTAGGTTCTTCCGACAAGTGCACGACAAGGAGGCCTTTGTAGAAGTTATCGACAACGTTGGGGAAGTCTAATAAGTTACAGTGAAAAGAAGAAGAAAAGACACTTAAAAAGATAATTTTCAACTCAATGAGTTTACAATTGAATATCTTATTTTTTTAATGTTACAATGAGAACTACTTGTATGTTTATAACTTGTAGGTAGTTTATAGTGATTGACCCACTTGTGGGAAATAAAATGATGGTTTAGACAAAATAACGAAATTTAAAAACAAATGTCTTCTACAATATGTTTTATTGTAGAGAGACATCTTTCGTCTTGTAAGGACATTGTCTATACCTATGTATATAGAAGAAAACACAATTAGTTTTAGTTTTACTTAATATTTAATTACTTACTTTACTTTTCGTGTGGGCGGTGATTTAGGTGTCTTCACGCAATTTGGGCTGGGTCAAAAAAGCAGTCGCATTAGAACTACAGCCTCGGATCCAGTGCCGCCAACCAGTCCACCGCCTCCGGCGTCGCCTCATGGATATCCTGGAGGCTTCCATTGAACTTCTTAATGTGGCAATCCTGCACTACGTGTCTCACAGTCTGTTCCGCTCCACATTCACAATCAGGGCTGTCCCTCTTTCCCCACCTCCAGAGTGAGTAATTGCAGCATCCATGTTCCGTTCTCACTCTGTTCTGCTGTACCCAGATTTTTCGTGGTAGGTCGAAACCTGGCACTCTGGTGTTGGGGTTTACCACTAGGTGTTTATTTGTTAGCTAATTGAAAAGTGACCTGTAGGCCTAGTCAAAACACATTTAAGCGTTACGTTTTCGTTCGAATGTAGACGACGTTGCGAGAACGTGTCAATTTTCGCAGCTAAAATACACAAGTATCAGCTAAAATACGAAAATTGACATGTTCTCCCAACGTCGTCTACATTCGAACGAAAACGTAATGCTAAAATGTGTTTTGACTAGGCCCACTGGTTTCGACTTACAAAGTCATTGTCAAATAATGACATTGTCTATATCTCGTCAATAAAACATCTTCTTCTTCTCTAAGTGTCCTATCGGGTCCCCCCGACGTTGACGACCACTTGGGAGAAATCCTTCCTGTTCCGGACAGCACGAAACAGCTCCTCCACACCTCTCATCCCGGTCCACTCCTGAATGTTCTGGAGCCAGGAAAGCCGCCTTCTTCCAACCCCTCTACGGCCCTCAATCTTCCCTTCTATGATTAGCTTTAGGATGGCATATTTTTCTCCTCTCATTATATGACCAAAATATGAAGTTTTACGGAGCTTGATTGTTGTGAACAATTCTCTATGAGCATTTGCTCTACGTAAAACTTCAACGTTACTTGTCATGTCAGTCCAAGATATTCTCAACATTCTTCGGTGGACCCACATTTCAAACGCCTCCAAGCGGTTAATGGTATTAACCTTGAGGGTCCATGCCTCGACACCATAAAGTAGAACTGACCACACATAACATTTAATCATTCTTTGTCTGAGTTTCAAATTTATATTATCGTTACAAAGAAGATTCTTCATCCTATTAAAAGCTACACGAGCTGCTTCTATTCTGCATTTAATTTCTGTTTCGGGGTCCAGATTTTCAGTGATGATGCTAATAATAAAACATAATTATATTAAAAGAAAACATTTGTTTTTTTTTAATTTTGGCATTTGAAATGTGGTTGTACAGAAGAATGCTGCGTATCTCATGGACTGATCGAGTGTCCAACGAAACAGTTCTAAATATAATGCAAAAAGATAGAGAGCTAATGACCACTGTTAAAAGACGAAAGGCCGCATACTTTGGTCACATATTCCGTGGAGAAAAATATGCCCTTCTGCAGCTTATAGTAGAGGGTAAGATAGAGGGCAGACGGGGTTTGGGGCGCAAAAGAGCATCATGGCTCAAGAATCTTCAGCAGTGGTTTGGAATACCGGATGCAGCAACCCTCATCAGACTGACCCAGGATCGTGAAGAGTATCAAGAGGTGGTCGCCAACCTCCGATAGGAGCGGCACAAGAAGAAGAAGAATAGAATTCAACTACCTAAACACAGACACAGTGAATAAATAAATTAAATAACTTAAAATGTAAAATAAATTGTATACATATAGTACCTGCACATCAAAAATACTCGTACTTGCAAATCGGGATTATTTATTAAGCTTCGGCTAACTTCTCAAGACTTTGGACATTAGGATTTTAATCGTACTTAATACCTACTCTAAGAATTATAATTTATAATTTGAGTACTTCTTATATAAGAAACGCCCTCCTACTTTTATTCTAGGGTCACCAGTTTAGTCTTTCTAATATCTCAGTGTTTAATTTTACATTTTACCTTTTTGTTGATTTCCCGTTATATTTATTTATGTCCCAAAATAAGATTATACAATGTTTTTTCTGTAAGTTTATGTATCCTCCATTAAAGACAGTATTCTTAAAACATCATGAATTATTTATTTATTTATTTTTATTCTTTACTATACATATTTTATTGCAAAATCAATAATTATTGCAAAATATCTTAAAATCATCATTTATACAATTCAATGCACAGTATATCGATATATCGAGTTCGTCGGTAGCCTTGTGGTAGAGTCTCAGCCTCATGATCAAGGGGTCCATGGTTTGATCCCAGGTGCCGGCAAATTCCCCTTTCACGACACAAGCTTACTGTGAAAGGTGTATAAGGTTGTATTTGGGTTTATAACAAAACCCAGATATATCTTTTAAAAAAAAAAATAATAATGACCTATGTATCTTGTGTTTTTAGTGTCAATGAATGTCTTTATAAAAATGTTTATTACCAATGTGCATTTTTTAGTATTTTTTACTGGTACGTCAAAAAGAAGACATGAATGTTTAGTAAGTGTAATTGATTTGCTGACTACTCCACTTATAATATATGACATGATGATATAAAAAAAATAGAATGGATAACAACATAACAGTTTAATTGAAGGAAACAGAAGAGATCTTCAGTGAAATAAATTCGCTGGCAACCCCATTTGACATAGATAAGCATCTTCATAATAATCGTTGGGATAAAGTTAAGCTATGACATAAATGTTACCAGTAAGAAAAAACACATATGATGAAATTATATTCCAGCAATAATATGTATAAAGATAATAAGGACAATATTATTTTTATTAAGGCAACATTTTTTTTTAGAATTACGTTTCTCTTGTTTCATTCTCTCAATAATAATAATAATAATATCAAAACTCGAAAGACAAATAAAGACAGTCAGTGACAAAAAACAAAAATAATATCTATTTGTTGAAGAAAAAATACGCTATGTCAAATTTTGGCTGAAATCATATATGAACTTAAAATTGTAGCCCTTTATATTTTTTTATGGCACCACGAAACATTTTATTTACTTACTATGTTGCTGTATTCTTTTCCATTGTACATCCCTTGGGTAATTAAGTTTTTAATTTAAATTATTATTATTATCATAGAATGTCACCCATTCTGAATTTTATTTTGTTAGCTGAAAGTAAAATCTGCATGTTTTTTCTGCATTCAGTGTGTCCGCTGCTGCCCTACTTGTGTAGGGTTGGCATCCAACCAATGGGTTTTTAGATGTTCCAGTAAGAAGCCAATGTCATTATTAATAATAATAATTACAGATAACACACTCTATGAAATGAAAACTATTGACGAAACTTATTTATTTATTCCTACTTATAGAGATAAATTTCGAGTAAAGGAAAGTATCCGACAAAAGACAAAAGTCGTTGACGTTGTTGATAAAGTCTCCAAGCTGTAAAGGCTGGTCATGTGATAAGACGAGAGGATGGCAGATGGACTTTCAGAATTCTTGAATGGAGGCCATGGGTAGACAAAAGAAGATAGATAGGTTGATGATATTGTCCAGATGATGGGAAAACAGTGGTATCGTGTTGCTCGAGATAGGAAAATGTGGAAAAGTTTTGAAGAGGTCTATATCCAACAATGGAGAAAAGAGGGCTAGCAGTAAGTAAGTATGATGAATAAAATATAAGCGGGCATACTGAAATACTATGACGTTTTATGGCATAGTGTAGTCTCGCTCCGACACCCAGAAAATATATTATATTTCCATTTTTTATTTCATATTCAAGTTTGTACCTACTAGATATTAGAATTCTCCTAAGGAAGAATGTATTTTTTGCAATCATTATCACCACTTTCAGCTCATCACAATCATCATCAACACATGACATATTATATAGAAAAGTCCAGTCTGTTGGCAGAAAGTGAATAATAATCTTTCGTCTTGATAAAGTGGAAAATTATTCAGACAATTCATTCGTAAGAAATGTACAAGCGTTATATAATATTGTATGTCACAATGTATAATGTATTATTATTTAATAATTGAAATATATACAGTAAAAAGGTATGCTACTCTTTTTTGTTAATTTTCGAGTGTTCTGTTCGAAGCAGGTATATTTATTTTATTTTATTTATTTATTTATTTTACAACACACGGCGTGAGCCTTTTACATGTTAATCAAGCAGTATAACAAACAACAAACACAAACAGATATAATAGTCAAGAATACATTACTGTATAGATTTGAAGTGAAAAATTAATGAAGCAACAGTCAATAATAAAAAAAGGACAAAGCAAAACAAAAGAAGTCAATAGGAAACAAAATGTCAACGATAAAAAAAATTGCATTAATTATGTATATCAATTCAAACAAGCATGAATATGTCAAAATAAAAAAAATAAAAAAACATCCGATCAGAAAGATAATATTTTGATAATAAATCAAAATTATTAGAAAAATCAATTTTATTAGAAAAACATCACGTATAAGATATTTATCATTTTCAGTTAAGTGATGAGATCGGCTACCCATATTAGGGCAGCGCCCGCCAGCCACATACCTCGTGCCGTATCTGGAAATATGTATCTCCATAACGACACAAACAGGATTTAATGTCAAACAATCTAGATTTAGCGGCCATACCCCAAATATTTTGGTGCAAAAAGGGAAGGGAAGAAATAGGAATTTGCCTTATTCCTCTCTATGCAGTATCGTAAGTTACTTGAAGGGGATATTAGGCTTCCAAGTAAAGAAGATACAGAAGTTTTTGAAGGCGAAAATTTTTTTCCTTGTGGCCACCAAGTCCGCATGTCCTACAGGTTAAGAGGATGGACCACGAACAGCAACGAGCATCTCCTCTCTTTTCTTAAGTCCTTGGACTACTGAAATATCCGACAAATATAGTTATTTCAATATTAAACTTTAAAGCACAGCGTGACAAACAATTTATTAATCCACCACTACCGAAAGTTTTCAGAAATACAAAACTGACTTTTCTTTCTGAATATGTTCCGACGTTTGGGATTAAGAATGACAGAAATTAGGGGATGATTTTATACCAATATTGAATGTCTTAACTTTTCTAGACATGGATAGGACAACGTGCATGTTTGAAATGTGCATTTGGTCTGCTGGCTACCCCAATAGTGGGAAACGCAATGATGGGATGGATTAATGAATAACAACATTTTCTTTATTTATTTAATTAGTATTTCGAAACGTCACACAAAATCGCCCAGTAGCAATATTTTAACCCTACATTTACAATACAAAAGGTTGCGAACGTACCTTTTTACTATGTGTCTATGTTGCTTGATTCACAATATAATTTGTCCTTTTTTAGACTTCAAAATTGATGGATTTAGACAATCAAAAACTTGCAATAGGTCGAAAATCAGCCCACGCGTAAACCTACAGCACACTTTAAGTGGATTATCTATTACTTTGGTGAACGAAATTTATATTTCATATAAATATGGTAGATATCGGTTTTTCTCCTGAGTATATTTTGTCTCAAGATTATGAAATTGATATATCAGTATTATATCATTCTAATAATAAATATATTGATTGAAATAACATCACATTCTAACAACATTCTCACATTTCATACTCTTTTTGTCATAATATTACATCCACTTGTTTTATTTCTCGATTATTACCTACTTGTTTTATCTTATAATGTTTTACTTATAGACTCCTACGCGAACGATTTTCTTTTCAAGTAATTGTGAATAATATATTTTTTAAATATATAAAATAGGTATAGAAGAATTATTAGCATCAACTGGAATGCAAAATTAGATATTTTTAGCCATAACGGCATCTCTCAAGAGTGGGTAGCCAAAAGACAAACTAGTGAAAGGGCAACGAAAACGGCAACCTAGTGAGGCTACTGCAACATTATTGTATCCATAATGGTGATGTATTGTCTCTGATTTTGTGTGTATATTGATTGAATAAAGTTTTATTATTATTATTATTTCATATAAGTGACACAAAAAGTCATCTATTACTACTGATTTACCATCATGTTTTCCACAAGTGGGGTAGCCAGCAGCCCAGTCGTATGTAAGAAACATGCAAGCCGTCTTCTCTGTGCCAACAAAAAAGTCAAGATGTTAATAAATATATTTATAGGGCGTTTTTTACTCGTGAACTGACCTAAAGGGCGCCGTATACCGCAAACAAAATATTTATGTTTTTTTTTTGTGAAAAACTGCCATTTGCAATAATCTATTCATTGCCGAAGACTGCTCTTGAAATTTGTGATTGTTTATGGTTGATTTTGTGCAATCACGTTTTTTATGGAATATATCGACAAAAAAGATGTAGGCATTGAATATTTAATTATTGACATAATAAAATATTACAATTTGCATAAAAATAATGTTTTTTTTATTTACAAGTATGAACCATAGACATAATAATAAACCAATAGTGTGCACTTCCATGAAACACCGTGCTACGGACGATAGTAATTCTTATGTGGTGTTCTCACTTTGGCGAATATCGCCAGCCATTTGAAACGTGTGAACAAAATGACAGCTAGTCTGAAACGATAAAAACCAGTAGAAACGATATCGTCTCGAGTTGACCACCTTCCAACATTTTCGGCCGATTGAACGATTCGCGCATATGCAGTAGTGCGCGGCGTTCGTATCTATGGTAAAAACTTTATAACCTATAAATTTTATAATGTTTCCCGCTTCGTGACAGCTGTTATCTTTGTTGTTGGTTTGTGGTGTTTGTTTCCTTAATTAAAAGGCGCCTTATAACATCTACTATAACATTTTCGACTAAAAATAAACACTTCGCGATCTCCATCTCGACGCCATTTTGAAAACAGTGTCAAAATCAAAGCGCATCTGACAGATCGTTTCTAAATCGGTGGACTGTGTGAACAGGTGTGACGATCAATGGGCGAACGGCGAATTTTGTTTTTTCGCCTGGCGTTATATTTTGAAATTCGCCTAGCGATATTCGCCAAATGTGAACACCCCATTAGATAGGTGTCCCTTTCTAACACATAGTTGTACTATTTATTACAACCATTTGCTATAGAAAAGGGTACCATTCTAAGTGTTATTATCTCACATAATAAACTTTATTCTTTCATAGGAATATACACTTTATCGTTACGGCAAAAAGCATTATTTTGATCAAAAATGCACAATCTAGTTTTTAAAAAATGTTTTTGGTATATACCTACCAACAATTAATACCAAAAAGATGTTTTGTTCAATTCTTTAATTTCCATTTAAATGACTTTAAAAATTCTTTGTTAACATTAATCGGAACTTGTTACACTCGAGTTTTTTTCTTTTATTTTACCCTAAAAACTTCCGAATTTCAGTCAAAAAAATTTCGCATTGTTCGGACAAAAAGTACAAAAGTTAACAATAAAAACCTAGGCACTCATAAAATTGAAGGAAAAGAATAATGCAGTTACTTTATCATTTATTCCACATAGATAATTTCGAATGTGAATGAAGAAAGAGTACCTACTTAAAACTTGTTGAAAATATTTTAATAAATTTATTATAAATCCGCAGCGCATTGTAATTATTGTCTGTATTTTTTTAAAATATTCAAGTCTGTGAATATTATAGTCGGAGATATTCTCCGTAAGTTTTCGAGTGTCCTGTAAAACGCAGGTGTTCGAAAAAATTAAGACATTTTACATCTTAAATTCAGCGATGAGGTTTGCCACCCATCCTGAATGTCTTGATTTTATATTGGCACGGAGAGGACAGCTTGCATGTTTCTTACATCTAGTTGGTCGGCTGGCTACCCCACTTATGGGATATGCCGTGATGGTATAGTAGTAGTATTTTAATAAAATAATATATTCGGTGCTTTACGGAACGCATTTTGCTTTTTGTTCTTCTTAAAGTTCATTATCATTTCAGGTCCCCCCTGGCGTAGGCTTCTCTATCCTGTGCAAGCCCGAACAGCTCCCGGACTCCGGTCCACTTTTGGATATTTCTTAGCCAAGACATCTGCAGCCTTCCCACACCGCGACTACCCTCAATTTTTCTTTTCAAAATGAGTTGGAGCAAACCGTATTTCTCATTTCGAAGTAGGTACGTGTCCAAAACATGCATTTTGCTATAAAATACAATTGAATTTTTAAAAATTAAATTTTCAAGTGTAATTTCGAAAATATAGGTTAATTCAACATTATCCACGTATGCAATTATCAAATAATTAGGAAAATTACAATGTCAAAATAATTAAATTTAATTAAACAAGGGCATTAACACCGGTTTATGCGCAAATTATTGCGAAATTGCGTAGAAAATAAACATTTAATATGTAGTTAGTAATAAATTATTTAATTGTAACGATTTGGAATCCATATGATAAGTTTTCATATAACTGGACATTAATTGTATTTATGCATTTTATTTATTCTGTTTTTTATATTTATTTATTTGTACACAATGCTGGTAGTTTGAACCCGCGTTTTTAGCCTAATCCTTTGATATCCTGTATATGTGGATAGGTGATATTTTCCCGACATTAGAAAGTGAAGTTTTAGTGTGATCGTTACCGTTCATAAGGAGACTTTACTGATTGTAAAATGCTGAGATGTGTGAGTGGCTATTCTGCAGCCGCGTTAAAAAAAACACATCAAAATAGACACAACAATATGTAAAGACTATTAAATCAAAATTATTATTGACACATACCCCCCTTATAGAGACAAGCCTCGTGTAAAGGAAGGTATTATTTTTTTGTAATATTTGCTTTAACTGAATATTTCTTAAGTGGTTGTAAACAAAGGTCCACAGTAGTATATATGTACTATCGAGACCACTAATGAGTATGCACTTTGCGTAACGTTTTTAGAGCAACCATAAATTACAAGGAAACTACTTAAAAAGCAGAGCGATCATAACTCATACAGAAGCTACGGTATAAAAGAAATAATTCTTTATGACAACTTTAAATGTAGACTCGATATGGAGGAAAAAATATTAAAGGGATAATAGTTTGGCCGGATACGGAGCCGGATTAATAATAACAGATACTGTATCCGGTCAAAAGCATCAGGACAAAATGTCGCTTGTTCAATGCGTGCATCATATCAATCCTTCTATATGGCTGAGTCTTGGCACTTAACCCAAGCTCAAAAGCGGAAGGTACTAAGCTTTGAAAACAAGTGTCTTAGAAGGATTTTGGATGTCAAATGGTATGAACATGTTACAAATGATGCTGTGCGCCGGCGCACCCAGCAGAGACCTGTAATCTCCGTAATACAGGAGAGACGATGGTCCTGGCCGGGACATGTTTTGAGAATGCCTAATGATAGTTGGCCAAAAAGAGCACTGTTCTTCCGTCCGCAGGGGTTCAGTCGGCCCGGGCGTCCCTCTTTCACAATACACCGTTCCTATGACAACGATATCAGAGCGCAGGGAATGTCGTGTAAAGAGGTGACGCAATTGGCGCAGAGACGCTCTGAATGGAGGAGGCTGGTTTCTGCCCTGTGCTCCCGAGAGGAGCGTTGAGGGCGATGATGATGATGATGACTGTATCCGGTAACTAACTGTAGTGACTCGTTTATTTGAAAACCATCCATCCGGAACGTCTTAAAGTTTCTACTGTCACAAGGTGGACGACTTGTATGCTTATTAATTGCAGTTCGACTGCTGGTTACTCCATTCATGATAATGAATATTGTCATGGTGTGAATGAATGAATGAATGAAGTTTTCCTATTTAGGTGTTTGGTTATTTATTTATTTATAAATCTACGGCGATACATATTAATATCGAAAAAAAATACTATTTGAAGCAATATCTCTATGAATTCCCTCACGCCGTATCCCAAGTGGAGTAGGCAGAGAGAACGGAACACCATATAGATCTGTCCTTCCATACTTCTTTCACTTCTTCTACATTCATACAATTTCTCATGCACGCCCGTCGATTTCTCTTACTCAAAACACGGCCGTCCTTGAGAATTTGATCTACATATTCAAGCCATGTAGTTCTCGGACGCCCGCGCTTCCTCACACCCCTTCTTTCAGACAAATATATCCTCTTTGTTATTCTTTCCTCTTCCATTCGTTCCACATGACCAAACCATCTCAATTTATTTGATGAAACAATATAAGACACTAAGTACCTAACAAGAAATAAATAGATTTAGTATAATTATAAATCATGGTCATAAAAGAATATGCCAGACGGTATCTTCCTTCAGAATTTTGACTTCACAAAGCTTTCAAATCGTCGATAAAATGTTTTTTTTATTTATTCAAAGACTTTTTACTTCTTCAATTTTGAAGGAACAAATAAAAGAAAGATATATATGTTTTGATTATTATTTTATATTGATTGTTTATTGTTTTAAGTGTGTAATTTTTACCTAGTAGTAGCCGGGTAATGCGCGTCACCTCTGCTATAGAGAGTTAGATGTTATATAATAAGAACATAACCGATTTCAGAAACAAAGCTTAGCCTGGAATCAGCATAATTTCTTGTACGTGATCTCCCGTATTGGATAAAATATGACTTACAGTTTCATTTTGACTGACATGCTTTCATGTCTAGAATAGCTGGTACAAGTATAAGAAGGTAACATTTACATGTTTGTAGAAGGGTACAGCTCACGCACATATTTTGTCCTAGTTGGATTCAGATTATTCATTCATAAAAATTGTCATTTTACTGCAATTGATTAAATTGTTAAATTTAAAATAATAAAATTAAAGTTTCACAATAAATAAACGTAAAAATTTAAAATTATTTTGATCACATAATGAGAAGAGAAAAACATGCCATCCTAAAACTGGTCATAGAAAGGAAGATTGAGGACTGTAGAGGGGTTAGAAAGAGGCGGCTTTCCTGGCTCCAGAACATTAGAGATTGAACCGGGATTAGTTGAGTGGTGGAGGAGCTGTTTGGTGCTGTCCAAAACAGGAAAGATTTTTCCAAGGTGGTCGTCAACGTCGGGGGACCCGATAAAACATGTAGAGAAGAAGAAGAAAGTATCACAAAACACATGAAAACTTAAAGAAAAGATTGGACACCTTTTCTTTGCCACCTTCACAGTCGAAATGTAATTTCATAAATAAATATAATATTTATTTTACAAAAAAATGAATAAATAACTTAAAATTTACAATAATTTACAACTTAATTATGGACTTATATTAATTATTGAACCTACTAAGATAAGAGCAAATGAATATTAAAAAAAAATTGATCCATTGATATTTTTTGAAACATGAAAATGTACCTATATAAAATAAAATACTAAGGGAGAATATAATGCAAAGGAAAGTAGCTCTTGTATGGGCATATCAGTGAAACAAATTTATGATAATTTCTACAAAGTGCCTTCTAATTTCGTGAAATATATACATGTCAACACACACACAAAAAAATATTATTTTTTTCTTGCGCATTGGCACAATAAATAAAATGTATATCTTTTTTACGTCTCTTCTATGATTTATAACCAAATAAACACAATTAAGTGGTCGGAAAAAATAAAAAAAATAATGTTTTTTCTTAAAAAGGGTTGTTAAGTATGTTTTAACGTAAGTCATTGGTTTTTACTTTGTTCGAATGATGAATGAATGATGCAACTTTGTAAAGAGTCTACATAAATGCAAAGTTCACACAATTAACCAAACATCAAACCATGGAAACGACATCAATATGTAGATGCATGCATTCAATCTCATATAGACATCTCGCAAACTATTGCAGATATATTTAATATTCACACTACAATTTATTCAATAAAAATTCGCATTTTATATACATATTTATTACCTTATAAAAAATAACAAAAATCAAATAAAAAAAATAGCAGAAGGTGTAAAGAAGTAGCGATCGATCCTTTCTGACTACCCCACGAAGGAAGCAGCGTGATGATAAATACATATGTAAAAAAATAGCAACATCCGACACTCAACCCAGCCCAGGAACAGCACCAAATCCAAAAAAAGACTATCAATCTGCTTTCTGAACTTATGATTTGTGTTCTCAATTAATTCACAATGTGAAAAGTTCTTGCTATAATTTTTCAAATGTTATATTCATATGAAAATAATATTTAATATTAAAAGGGTTCATTGAGGTTCCTCGGGTTATAGAGTTAAATACGTATTATTACAGTAAGTGTGTGTTAAAAGGAACGAAGAAAAATAAAATAAGTACATAATTTTCTAGATTCAAGCATAAAAATCTTTGCAGAAATCTGTGCGATGTTGTCTGTGATGTGTTGTTAGTATTATGTAAGTAGCTGAAGTTGTATTACACACACGCCAAATAAAAACTCTTCAACCATCGTAGTGGGCAATCGAATAAAAATGGTTGCACTGAATAAAACATGTAATAGGAAATTGCCGGAAAGAAAGTAGTTCAACAGATATATACAGCGAGACAAACGTCACGTGACCGGGGAAATTTTCAAAATAAGAACTAAAATATTATGTACCTACCTACTGCTACATTATATTATTACGTCACATCTTCGGCGGAGTAAATTTATATGATAAATTTGGATGACTTGATACTATTTAGTTACATTAACGATATTTAAAAGTAATTTGAGTTTGTCGTTAACCCAGACGTAAGTTTGACGATCTCTTTGTTTCCACACAACAGTATTGGAATTTCCTTATATTCTTAGAGTTCGTCGGTATCCTGGAGGTCGAGTCTCGGCCTCAAGTAGAAGAAATGTGCGGTCCGATCCCAGGTGCCGACAAACTCCTCTTTCAAGACACAAGCTTTTAACTTACTGTGGAAGGTGTATAAGTTTGTGATTCGGGTTATAACAAAAATCCCGATACATTTTTTTATTTTTTTTTTAAAAGATATATCTGGGTTTTGTTATAAACCCAAATACAACCTTATACACCTTTTACAGTAAGCTAAAAGCTTGTGTCGTGAAATGGGAGTTTGCCGGCATCTGGGAACGAAACACGGACCCCCTGTTCACGAGGCCGAGACTCTACCCCGAGGCTACATTTAAAATAAAAAGGTTAAATCAAAAGATTTTTGATCCAATGAATGTTCAAAAATGAATTTGCCAATCGGTTTATTTCAAAATAGCAATATGAATTTTAAAACAGCTAGAAATAGCGGTGGGTGTATGCTTTATGATGGTGGAAGGATCAAAACAAGAAAATGTTTTGGGGCAGCGACCTGCAATCTTCAGCAGTCGTTCGTGCTAACACTCACTCACTTCTCCTCATATCCCAACTTATTAAGCCAGAACTTCTCAAACACAAACCATGAAAAATATACCCTTGAATTTTTTATACAGCCTGAGTGATCTTTCGTACGTGATGGGATAGGATTACCATGTTAAATCGGTCAATTTCTATTATAGGTTATCCAATAGTATCCAGATAGGAAATATATATTGATGATCATTGTTGTATTAATTTTTATAATCTTTCACTGTACACCGTTACAAGATAGGTGAGGAGTAAAAATTGTATTTATAATATAATTTGTATTTGTAAAGATTTATTCCTGTACATAGTCGATTTATGCATTTACATTAAATTACAATCACTGGACAAGATGCATCCCCTCGCCCCCCATATGGCTTCTGTGATATCTTGTTACGGTATACAGTGAAAGATAATAAAAATACGTAAAATAATGATCATCAATATATATTTTCAAACTGGATACTATTGTATAACCTATAGTAGAAATTGACCGTTAAATCTTTTCAAAAAATAGAAAGAAAATAACCTCTGCAATTTATGTTAGAAACATCGTATTTTGGGACGTTCTTACTCAATTTATAGGTTCGAATTTCATCTTGCCACTCAATTAGCATTTTGAAAAGTCAAGAATTTTAGATCTATAGGTCTATATTTTCACATCACACATATACAAAATTAAAAATAGTTCTTTAAGAAGAAATAAGTTTCTCTTCAGGGTAGAAATAATTTTCATCCAAAGGAATTTTCTTATAATTTAATAGATTTTTGGCTATGTTAATGGCTATCGTCATTAAAGGAATATTAAGGGTAATTTTGAAATTTATTTTATTCTCCGTACATTGGTTATATTATTTCAAATCAATACAAAGTATCATAAAAATATCAGTTATACAATTCAATTAAAGAGGGCGAGTTCATCGCTACAATGCGACGTCTTCTAAATAAATCAGATTAAGATTAGGTAAATATTGAAATACAACTAACAAAGATGGAATGTCCCAACTGAAAACTCCGAAGCTAAAAAAAAAAGTGTATTACTCACAGCTTAATCCGAAAATAAGCATTTTCAAAACGTTTCCATCTTAGACAAAAAAGAACCCATTTTTTCACACCACTTGAAGGAACGAGTTAATGAACAAAAAAAGGGTTCTTCTGTTTTAAAATATTTGAAAGTCGTCGGTTTCAGTCGCTCAACTCGCCGTCCGTCCTTCAGTCCGGAAATTAAGAGATAGAAAAGAGGAAAAGCGGACGAGTGCAAGAAGCGGTAGATGCCGAAACGAGAGCGGAATATTAAATGATTATTACTAATAATACATAAAACACATCAACATCGTTCTACTTACGTATGATTATCATCATTGTTATTTATTATTATCGCCTTTTCGCTTTATTATTATTATTAATATACAACAGCGAAAAGGCGATCAAAATAACACAATTAACACCAAGATAATAATTGCCCTTTCAACGTTCAGCATAAATTGTAACAAAATATTAATTTGGGTCACATTATCGGCATTATTTGTATGTATGGGTATAACAGCAGAGATATGTAATCTCCGTGATACAGGAGAGGCGATGGTCCTGGCTGGGTCATGTTCTGAGAATGTCCAATGAAAGGTGGCCAAAAAGAGCACTGTTTCCGACAAGGGATCCGACGGCCCTCTTCAAATTCAAATTCAAATATTTTTATTGAGACAATAATAAACACATTAAAAATAATTATACATACAATAAACACAATTATACAGTTCTTTCCAACATCTGTTTTTTTTACCCTCAAAATTGAGCAGAGCTCGTGCTTTGGGGGGTTATATGGTTTTTACTAATATTTAAACAAATCCGACTAAACTTAATCGATATAGAACATCACACACATAATCAATTTACCATCATTATATAAAATAAACAAAAATTAAAAATAACAACAAACTTATTATCAACGACACAATCATTTGAACTCATGTACCTATACACCACTTTCTTACTGAATTACTTTCTTTTTATTCAGTTTAAATGTACTTAAATCACCTGAATACTTAAATTTATTCTCTTTTTTTTAAACCATTGTACCATCCCACCCCAAGATATGTGTACCTAGTGGTGTTGTCCAACAGCTGTCCTCTTCGCAGGCACTTTTATTCGGCCTCCTAACCTTGGACACTCACTAATACTCTTCGTTATCTTTTCATCATTCATTCGCTCCACATGTCCAAATTCAATACTGTACTGTATTTTATTTATTTATTTATTATTTATTATTACAATATACGGCGTGAGCCTTTTACATGTATAAAATAAAATTGTAGAAATTGCATGACAGACAGTACGTTTAAACAAGACAAGGATATGTAATCATGAAAAAAGGACAATGCATAATAAAAAAAAACAGTATGATAAATATAATACATATAAACCATTCAATAAAACTTTTTAAAAATTAATTGTTGAAAGACAGAACCAGCAATAAATCATCAAAATTGGGAAATTCAACATAAGATTATTAAAATATATAATTATAAAATGTTTAACATCACAAACAAACAAACTGTAAAAAGATTGATCAAAAGGCGTAGGTATATATTAAATTCAGACAATGCCTACATCGTCTAAAATGTCTCTGATTTACATGTTTTCAACAAAAAAGTGAAATTAGTATCTCAAAATAAAAAGCCCATCCAAAAAAGAAATATAAGAGAGCATAATTATAACATGCACATAATATTCTGTCAAATGTTCAAAGGTTATCGACTGTTCAAAGAGCGATTAGGGTAGGGGTAGGTATTATATATTCACAGTGTTAAAATACATTAGACGAAAATAAAAAGACAAATTGACGAAATGTTACATCATAAATAATAAAAACAAAAATAAATCTCTCAAAGTGAAATATTATAATGATATATACCGACATATTTAAATGGCTACTATTTCTATGACATATCTACGTATTATAAAAAAATGTCATTTATGAAATCTATCTATGCATCCGACAAAAAGTTTTTTTTCCCTAATGTTACAAATGTAAAGCCATTTCTGTTGACGCCGCTATGTCTACGAAAGTATTTGAAGAATGTTTTTATCAAAGGAGATTTTTACATGTGCGAGATTTAAATCGAATTCCAGTCGAATACATAAATTCTCCCCAATTTGACAATTGAAAGCCGGCTCGCAAATTAATAAAGTCAACAATAGAATAACTATGTATATATCTGGTTTTATTAATAAATAATGACAATAAGTAATTTTTTATAGGCTTTCAAAATAATGGCAACGTAGTTTCATGATAACTTCGTGAGATGCGCTCGTTTCTTTTCAATATCAAGATGGCGTCAATTATAACTTCTTATTAAGGTACTTATTATTTTATTGACACCACCAAGGGGTCCGCGGTTCGATCCCAGGTGCCGGCAAACTCTCCTTTCACGGTACAAGCTTTTAACTTAGTGTGAAAGGTGTATAAGGTTGTATTTGGGTTTATAACAAAACCCAGATATATCTTAAAAAAAAAAAACATCTCCTTCAAATATTGTTGCTGAGAGATTAAATATATTATTGAAATAATATACCTTTAGAACATAAATAATTTTATTTTTTGGTATCTCCTACTCAAAAATGAAAATTTTGTGCAAAAAACCGAACAAAAGTTTATATTAATTTTTGAGAGAAGAACGTACGAGACATATTAATTAAAAAATTGATTTTTATTAATTTATTTCATCAAATACTAAATGATTGTATTTTTACATGAAACGTGAACTAAGAATAAATGTAAATCTTTGGTAATTCTAGTCTTAATGACTGGAGTGCAACTTTAACGAGTCATCGACTAAAACTTTTAGTATCCTAGTTTGTTATATTGTGTGAAAAGGAACTAATAGGCTATACGAGATGATTTCAAGTTATACCTACAATAACTATGTATAATATAATATTACATTTTACACAAGAGACTTGCATCCCGGTCGATTTGCGTTCCCCGCTAGAGCGTTGTTAATGACCCAAGAACATCGGTGATGATCTATAATGATGACAAGACATCATCGATGTGAAAAAAAAAACATAAGATTAATTATTACCTACATCAGAATGCAACAACATCAGGTTTTGTGGTATATTTTGGTAGGTAGGTATTATGCATCAAACAACGATAAAATTTTACGATTTTTTGTAGGTTTGTCAACACTATTGTTATTTTACATCGTCTTACATATTTTTTAATGTTTCGATGGTAGCAACATTTTTTGCAACGTTATAGAAAAAATCATACTTTTCTAATAAAAATTTCTTTGGTTTTATTGATCTCAATGCGTACAGGAATACGTGACCAATCACAGCTTAACTTTTGTTTAGTTTATTTGAATTTAATAAACATTAAAAGGTTGTTTTTGCATTTTACTCGATTTTTCACACCTGTGTTAGGTAGGATATTAAGAATATTACTTCGACTTTAAGATGTAAAAAATTATGACGTTTTACATCCTAAATTTGGCAATGAGGTTTTCCACCCATCCTTAATATCTTAATTCTTTTTACTGGCACGGAAAAGATAATTAATAGGATAGATAACTGGTCTGCTAGCTACCCCAATCAAGGCATATGGCGTGATGATATAGAAGTACTAATAGTAGATTTGATTCTAAAAAGTTAATTTAACTTCCAATTATTATTACTGTTATCTATAAATTTAATATCTTTTTTCTTCTTTTTCGACTGTACTGTGTATGAATTTATTGTAATTTGTATTATATTCTATGTATTATGATATGGATTTGAGAGGTTTACACATCCCACCTTCAAGTCTAGAGTAAAGAAAAAAATAAAAATAATAATGGAATATAGATGAAAATATTAAATAACCATATTCATTTTGTATCAAAGCGTAGATGGCGTGAAGTAGTGAGACAAAACACGCAGAACTGCGATGTTTCCCATAAAGATGCACTCGACAGAACCAAGTAGTGAAACAAAACAAGAAAGGCAGACCCCATGTGGGACTAATAAGTGTCCAAGGAGACGAAAAAGAACGAAATATCGATAAATTGAAAAAAAAAAAAACACTGTATGTAGTTAACTTCCAAATGAATTTTATTAACTTCGCATACTAGTATTCGGAATACTGACTCCATCATCAGGCGATTGATAAAAAGTGAAATAAGAAACAGAGACAATCATTATTTATAGGATTTGTACAAAAATGTTGGGAGAAGCCCGTGTTGATAAGAAAGTAATTATAATTCATTGATAAAAAGAATCACTTCTTACTTAGCGCCTGATGATGGAGTCGAGAGTCTCAGAATACTAGTACACGAAGTTAATAAAAGTCATTTGGAAGTTAACTACATACTTTGTTTTTTTTTTCAATTATCTTCAAATGGATTT
Organism: Athripsodes cinereus; assembly: GCA_947579605.1. NCBI lineage: Eukaryota > Metazoa > Arthropoda > Insecta > Trichoptera > Leptoceridae > Athripsodes > Athripsodes cinereus. Next base: position 5,642,253 of record OX388307.1, on the reverse strand, counting down.
CCAACAGCAAGTATCTTCGGTCAATAACATCGAAATTTTGAAATATCGATGTTTCTACGAGTGATGTAATAATCATCTTCCCTTCATGTCGTTGATTAATGAAGCGTACCCATAACGATTGTAGGGAAAATAATAATAATATTATTAACGTCATTAGTTCGTCACTCTGGTAGGCAAAAGTAATTATCACCTGCCCTATTATCAACACACCACTCTTCACAGTCTCACCACTCCGTCACAAGTCATCAGCGACTGCGCGCATTTCATTTTAAGTAATGTCTCTCTGTAGAAATTACCATAATATACCTAATATGTAAATAAAAATACAGCAAGATTGATACTGTATGCAAAAAGAAAGTGGGAATAAATCGAGTCTAATGCATTAATAATTAAATTTAGATTTTATTTTATACTTATTTATTTTTACAGAATCAGACACTCAAAATGTTAACATTCAATATATTCAATATATGGACCAGTAAAGATTGTAAATTAAAAATATAATAATAAAATCCCGTGGAGCACCCGGTAAAGAATTGGTCTCCCACACTCTTCTGCGTAAGTTTTCGAGTGTCCTGTAAAAGGCAGGTGTTCGAAAAAATTAAGACATTTTACTTTTTAAATTCAGCGATGAGGCTTGTCACCCATCCTGAATGTCTTGATTTTATATTGGCACGAAGAGGACAGTTTGCATGTTTCTTACATGCAGCTGATCTGCTGGCTACCCCACTTGTGGGATATGCCGTGATGGTATAGTAGTAGTAGTAGTAAGATTGTAAATTAACAAGAGATGTCTAAATTAAAAAAAAAGCCCTCTTCTCTCCACTGCTGGATATAGGCCTCTTCAAAACTTTTCCACACTTTCCTATCTCGAATAGAGATAGGAAATTATTTAATAATTATTTAATATTTTAAAAATTATTTAATAATTATTTAAAGTTTAAAAATATTTACATGCAATAAGGCTTTTATTAATTGAAATCAAAATTCATCCTAAAATCACAATTTTTTTTCTTTACTTTGTGTTTGATTTTATTTAAGGAAAACATATTATTGCTCAAAAGAATTTACAGGGTTGAGCTAGCTGCAATATTGTGATACACATATGTTTTATTAGTTTCATGATTGATTGAGATTTTATTTCATATTTCCGTTCTAGGCCGTTTTCACAAAAATGACATCGTCATTGGAATGATAATTGTGAAATGGGGTCGTCAAGGCTATATTGAAATATGCAGAGTGCTGCAAAAGACATTTACTCGTAAAACCTCGCATATAAGACAATCAACATCTTTACTTCAGCGATGAGATATGCCACCCATGATGATTATTATTTACATATATTTAGCACGTGGAGACAATCTATATGTTTAATACCTATAGACAGTTAGTCTGTTTCCTATCACACTTGAGGGACGTACCAAGATATTACAGTAGTTAAAAAGTGAATAAATTTAAAAATCGGCCATTATTAAACAGCTTTTAAGTTCATACCAATTTAGAGCGATTCAATCCATCTGTTTGTTGAACATAAGTATCGGGTTCTTTGTCTTGTTTGCTTACCTGAAAAAAAAGAAACGACACCATTAGTAATTTTGTACAATTGAATTATTCATATAAGAATTAAATTTAAATTCCTCTTTCTTAATTCATTTTCAGATATCATTTTACTTAAGGGAGTCAGCTTTTCACAACTTTCTTAATAAAGGCGAGAAACAACGAATTGGAAAATATCCAAAAACAATACCAATAAAATGTAGTTGTTATAAACTAAAGCAGTGAAAACTGCTATAAATAATACATAAGGAATGTTTTATAATGTGACTTACAATCATAATATTTCATATCTCCATTTATTTTATAATAATAATAATATCTCCGAATATAAAATCGTTTCGATGTCCTTATATAATATTATATGTTATTATAATAAGCTGCAATAAAGTGAAGTCGTAATAAGATTATTTGATGAAGATAGTAATATGTATGTAGTAGTAGGTAGTTGAAATATGCCAAAAGGCTGCTACAACTCAATAATATATTTAATAATGTAATCTCCGAGGGTGTTTTCATAACCTGGGTTGTACAATTAATCAAGAAAGAACACTTAAAAATCTTTACTGCACATAATATGGCATTGCAAATAATATACGGGTTGGAAGTATTTACGGTTATTTTAAACTGTATTTAAGCTTATTAAAATCTTTAATTCGATCTTGAGGTCATACTACCTGAAGGAATGATATTATTTTATTTTCAATGAAATAAGATGTCACAAGATAGATCAGCACCTGATGATACGAACTCGGAGTCCGCGAAACACGTCGTAAGTTAGTCTTACTCAAAAGTAACACAAAACAAAATAATAAATATTTATTTATTTTATTTGATAATTTAAAATTAAGTGTTACAAAGTTAATGCCGATACAATTAATGAAATAAATAAACAATGCCTGTTCAAAAATTCAAGTTACCTCCGCAGGAATTAATAAAAAAAAACTAAATCAATGACGATTGTTACAATAGAAAATAAAAACAAATAACATCAAACAAATAAATTAAATGATAAAATAAAATAATTAAACAATTATTGAATAAAAATCATGAATATAAATAAGTAAACGAAATAAAAATTGTCGAATCGTGAAGTGAGAAGAATTTTTTAAAGAATATTAATAAAGGATATTATGTTCACTTAATAAGGTCTGATTAAAAAAGTCTCAAATAACTAACTTAACATTTCTGAGACATCTACTTTAAAAACGAACGTTAAGTTTTTTTCTGGCATCAATTTTTAATTGATATGATGTAATTTTAAAATGGACGTGGATGTTGACCCTCAATAATGTAAAGTGCCCGTAAAGTGATATTATCACAGTACGGCGCTATATAAGTGGTCTTATTATTAATTTATTATTTATCACTTGTACACGGCGTGAGCTTTTTACACATTAAACATATAACAAATTTAAAAAAAAAACAATTTGACAGACAATAATAATAAAAATTATAAAAAATGAATTGGTACAAATTATTAGTATTAAAGAGAAATAACAAATGTTTTTCATTGTTCCGATCTATTAAAGTTAATGTGTCTTTTGTATCATGACAACTCCCAATTCTCTGCAAATAAAACCCAATATTAGGTACAATAAAACTCGTCGAAATTACAAAACTGTTTTATTGCATGGCGATCGTTAATATATTGGAATGAATATTATATCAAATGATTAATTGAAAAATGTTATTATTTTTCATTAAAAAATAATCATTTCATTTATCAATGTTATTTGGCATACAATTTTTGTAATAATATTCATAGAAATAAGAAAATAAATTTAGGAATGAAAATCTCATTCAATTCCATATCTCCTGATTTTTTTCGTAAACCAAATGTTCAGCGAATCATTTCATCTGTGTGTCATTCCAGTTGGGTAATTCATGTATAGGAAACGGAGATGGTTTTGTCAAATATTACTTTAATCTATTTGAAACAGCGGGAAGAAATATAAAAATTAATAAGTAAACCCTCAGAATAGGTCACAGTAGTACAGTCAAGGCAGTATGGCTAAAACAGGCAGATGTGATAACTAATATAAGAGAAAACCTATGTTTACAGAAGGACGAAAAAGGACTGATAATGACGATACTGTGGAATGGGTTTTTATAATAAATAATAAAAAAAAACTTTTGATACAGAACAAAGTTCCGGGTTGTATTTTAATTCCTTATTATAAATACAACCCGGAACCGGTTTTAGAAAATCAAAATTACAGGTTCTATTATGATAAAACAATAATAACAGATAGACAAATACATCATAATAGACCCGATTTGGTATTAGATGATAAACGTAATAAAATAACGTACCTAATAGACATCGCTGTCCCAAATACACATAATATACAAACAACCGTCGCAGAAAAAATACGTAAATATACAAAACTAGCAGGAGAAATAAAAAATATTTGGCATTCTAGGTCCGTTTATATGTATAATACCTTTAGTCATGTCAGCTACAGGGGTAACTCCGAAATCTTTAATAAATAATTTACAAAAATTAAATTTGTATATTAAAATTCAAAAATCTATTATAATAAATACTTGTAATATTGTAAAAAAGTTTTTGAACACAGATATTTCAGGCACAATGCTGGTATTTTGAGCCCGCGTTCTGAGCATAATCCTTTGATATCCTGTATATCTGGATAGGAGAATTTTACCCGGCATTAGACTGTTAAGTTTTTGTGTGACCATGACTGATCATATGGAGACTTATCTGGTTGTATAATGCTGAGAAGTGTGGATGGCAATTCTGCCGCCGCGTAAAAAAATAAATTAAAAAAAATGAAGTGATAAAAATAAATGATATTGTTCATTAGGCGAGATTATCGCGAAAGCGATATTTTCCAACTAACCCAAGGCTTATTTATTTATTTATTTATTAACACAATATACGACCAATGTACATACCAGTGGCGGGACTAGGCTTTTCACATCGGGCATGCTTTGTACAAATAAACTTTTTTACTCGCAATCGAGTGGACGTCCTTGAGAATAATGTAATATATATATCGGAGACGGGACTAGGCTTTTCATGTTGGTCTTACATTCGTTATAATAAAAAAATGAAATAAATAAGATATCCAGAATGGTTGACATACCCTTTGCTGAATTTAAGATATTAAATGGTTTATATGCGATATCTCTTAAAAGACACTTAAAAACTTTAGTGGGAGATCTATTGTTTGCCAAAGACTTCATGGGTCCTTAATATAAATAAATAAAATACAAGAAGTCTGCGATACAAATAAATACTATTTTTAAGTATGTAAGTAACTTTTAAGTTAAATGTCGTAATTACTATACAATTTATTTTGTCTCGCGCATCCATCATAATATTAATTAATCCTTTATGAAGAACGTTTCAAGTCTAAAAACTATTAGCGATTGCACATAGTATCTACCTTCAAATTATTTTTAACTGCCTAGTACGTTACGCACGACTCACACAATCATTACACAACCAATACAAATAAAAACATACTCATATGGGTACACTATGCACCCAAACGTTATTCGTGCATGCTTGCATATTAAGTCCTTAAGATTGCACACATACAACCAAACATACACAATAATACACATGTATGGCGCGTCATTGCCTACTACGTATTGACACTAAAATTTAAGTGTGTGTTATTGAGAACAGATGCTACGTATAAAGCAATAACTTACTATTCCATTAATTTAGTTATCACGGTAAATTATTGGCTTTTATTAAAAAAAGTCAAAATAACGTATCGATTGTACACGCACTTCAATACAAATAGTACGTACTTTTGATAAAAACTCAAAAACTTACAAAAATTGTATATTTGCTGCGTATATATTTGTGAATCGTTCTCTTTGCAACGAAATGTTTGGCGGCAAATTCAAACTAGTTTTTGATGATTTCAATATTTTCTTCATAGATTCTATGGGCATGCTGTGCTTTTTTGCATGTATGGCAGGCACGCGACTGGTACATACACAGCCTTAACAGTATAAAAACATTAATGAAACATACTTGAACTAAGCACAATCCACATAATATGAGAGACAATGAAAAAAAAACATTACAATAGAAGTTATGGAAGATTCTCAATGGAAAGCACGTTGTACCTTCGAAGAAATCCGCTCGCAGCACATTTCCTTATGGTGTATTCCGAATCGTTGAAGATATCGATTTCTACACAGTGTTTAAAAACGATAAATCTGGACTGCTATATATCCAAATTATTATTATTATTATAATACCATCACGGCACATCCCACAAGTGGGGTAGCCAGCAGATCAGCTGCATGTAAGAAACATGCAACCTGTCCTCTCCGTGCCAATATAAAATCAAGACATTCAGGATGGGTGGCAAACCTCATCGCTGAATTTAAGATGTACAATGTCTCAATTTTTTCGAACACCTGCCTTTTACAGGACACTCGAAAACTTACGCAGAAGAGTGGGAGACCAATAATTCTTTACCGGGTGCTCCACGGGATATTAAGCCTTTCACTAATTGAACATTTATTTAATGTAATGTGAGAGGATCCAAATATAGGTACTAATATAATGTATATTTTTATTTACTTCATCAACTTTTTTTACACATTTTTTTCAAAACATTAAATTTCAATAACTCAATTTAAAAAAGAGATAATCTTGTGTTTTGAAGTGAATTACATTGTTACAATATTACAAAATAAGACAAAAAGCAAATTTAGAAAAAAAGAAAACCCTATCTAAACATTACTAAAACACATCCAAAAAACAAATCTGTTGATATCTCATAAACTAATTCTGTTAATTAAATTAAATGTATTTTCCATTAAGAAATCTATCTACATAATTATCTATAATATTAATTTTTATCTATATACCTATCTATCATATTTCATTACTTATAGCTTTTATTAGACCCATCAAACTTTTGAAATGGTTCAATTTTAAGATTTATATTTACACGGTTCTATGCTCAATCACGGATAAATCCGTGGAGATTATTTGTCTACTAACTAAAACTACTACTTGTCCAAATTCAATAAAAAACAACAAAGCAACTACTTAAACGCATAAGGAAAAAAATATCAAAACATGAATCACATAATGAAGGATTTATGAAACAGAATAAGTTGAAATTATATTAATTATAATAGTACTCTTTTGATTAATTACACATATAATGTTCTCTGATACTTAAGACCAGTCGTAAAAAACTTTATGATGACATAAATATTTCAATAATATAATATATTATGTACATTTCTTTTCTTCTTTGATACATTAATTAATGTACACATTATTATATTGTATCAGATTGACTCATGGAAAACATATTATAACAAATAATAATATTGCCTGTATGTAATATGGAGTGTATGTATAACGTATATAACAAAATAAAAATAAATGTTGGTGACATAATTCAAAGGTAGACTGAAACATCACTATCTTGCTTTCAATAATCCTTCTTAAATCCATAACAACCTTCCCCTTCCCCTTATTGTGTGGGTATATGTATTTATTTGTATCTACGATATTAAGAAACAATTGTTTTGTTCTAATACCTATATGTTATTTATTGACAGAGACCTCTTTCGTATTACAAAGACATTGTCAATCTGATTGACAATCTGAATGTTGCAAGCAAGCTATCATCTCCAAACCAGGAAAATGAATAAAGACATTCAGGATGGGTGGCAAAACGTCATCGTAGAATTTAAGAAGTAAAATTTATTTAATTTATTTAACACCTGCCTGTTACATGACAATCGAGAACTCATGGAAAGAGTGGACGACCAATTCTTTGCAGGGGACATAATTTTAATCTTAAATTGATATTCTAGCTTTGTCAATGTGAAAATGTATAGAAATATGCGTGTGTAAATACTTACGAATGTCTATGAAAATATTTCAAATACCTACTATATAATATTTGTAATTATAAAAATATTCGCATTTATGAATGCAAATTTGAGGTAGTCGACAAGTCTGCAGCAGATAGTAGACCTAGAAGATCCGATGTTTGAATTCAACTGCTGTCCTATTGTGCTTTCAAAATGAACAACTAGGTGCTATTTTTTAAAGGTATACCATATGGGATCATAAAAAGTTGATTGTAGAAAAATAAAAGATATTCTGTTTCAACGTTTGAACTGATAAGGTCAAATTAAAAAATCAGCATTGAATTTCAAAGCCTGTCTGAAATATATTTTAACACTCCCAAAACTATGTGTATTTTACCTTAATATATAATGAAAAACTATTTTCGGCGCACACCCTAACTTTTTAATTTCTACCTAATCTCAAATTGCAACCATTAAAATACAAAAGTGACACACTAAAAAACCGCTCAGTAACTACGGAGAGGAGTGTTTGTTGTAGCTTATTAAACAACATAAATATAATATTTAAAAAATTGTAAGTAGGCACATAGATAATATCACCATATCCTAAAATGTTAGTGTCAACAGGGATGTGAAGTGCCAAATTTATAAATAATATCGTCGATGACTTACATAATAAATAGTCACAAAACTAAAATTGGTATCGTGTTCAATAAATGTTATTTTCTTAATCCTTTTGTGTTATCTAGTGAGTGGTCTGTACATTAGATGATATTGGATGATTTGTTTCTTTAGCGCCGTTTTTCGATCCTTTATCCGTCTCAAGGGCACCGGTGATAGGATACTATAAATGGAATACATAATGACAATTTTCACGTTTTTTAAACAAAAAAAGCTATTTGTACTTCGATGTTTATGGCATCTGCTCTCTCCAAAATATCTTTGATACCTATTTTGTGATGGGCAAATAGGTTATTAAAACCAACCGTAAAATGTTAATGCGGGGATCGGTGTAACAATTACACGATATTTAAATTTATGGAAGTCATCATTATCACCATCACGCCGTTTCCCTTTCGGAGTAGGCAGAGAGGATCAAGCGACACTTACTCCTAACACTTACTCTGTTTGTCACATATTTAACTTGTAATGAAGCTTCACTTTACTTTTGCCTGACGATGAGAGCGGAAGCTCTTGAAAGCCGGCTCGCAAAAATAAATAAAGTCAATAGTGGAATAACTAAATATCGTGTTTCATTTTAAAACTTACTTACTCCTAACCTTGCATACACTTATCGAATCTGTTTCTGTCATACAATTACTCCTGTATGCGCCCCTGTTAAATAAACCCAGCAAATGTCCGTCCTGGAAGATTTCGTTCTTTATATGGTTTCTTCATAAAATCCTCGGATGACCATGTTTCCTAGAACTATTCCTCTCAGGCATTAATCATTTCTTTGTCATTCATTTCACGTGTCCAAACCACCTAGATTTATTTTTAAATTTATCTCTACTCCAGAATAGAAGTAGGGGATGTCGTGGAAAGAGGTGATGCAATTGGCGCAGAGACGCTATGAATGGAGGAGGCTGGTTTCTGCCCTGTGCTCCCCAGAGGAGCGTTGAGGGCGAGAGAGAGAGAGAGAAGTAGGGGTGTGCAGACCTCTCAAATACATATCAACCTATAGAAGTGTTCCTTTTAATTTTTATAACCGTTTAGAATATTTATTATTTTTTTATTATTCAACCAGATTTGTGTGCATTACCAATTAGATATCTCGATCGGAAAATCACAAAAAGATTGTTGCTTCTATGGTTTGCATAAAGCATTTCTCGATTGGTGGATCTAACATTGTGACAGTGATAATAGTGGAATTGGTGAACGTTGTCCATGAACACTGAAAGTGCTCACTTAAGCCAGCCTAGAGCCAATTCGTAAGCGTCCATTCTCACTTCTTCCTGTTGCATTTTGCACAATGTTACAATGTGTAAACATAGTTTTCTAATCGAGATATCTAATTTTATTACCGTTCGTAATAACATTCTAAAATTTTAATAAAATATTTGTAGATAGATGTAATGATGTGCATCCCTATCTGTACTGTGTAATAAATTATCTAAATTCTTTATTTTCCCAATAAGACGACACGAGTCTTACAGTAGGAATAAAATAATATATAGCATGTACAGCACACACGTAGGTACTGGTGTATATTATATTAGACTTCCTCGTCAACTCCCAACACATGTTCATCACACCATAACACATGTGTCGACACATCCATTAACACCAAGTTACAACATACCGATACAATAAATAATACTAGCAGGACGCGTACAACTTCTCAGCACTAACAAAAATTAATTTTTAATCTATTTACAGTATCACTTATTTTTTTTACAAAACTTTATAAATCAATACCATAATGGCATATCCGACAAGTGGAGTAGCCAGCTGTCCAGCAGCATGTAATAAACGTGTAAGCTGTCGTCTCTGCACTATACCCTCATGCCGTGTCCCAGGTGGGGTAGGCAGAGAGAACGGAACGCCACGTTGATCTATCCTTACATACTTCTTTCGCTTCCTCTACATTCATCCAGTTTCTCATACATGCACGCCGATTCCTCTTACTCAACACGCGACCGTCCTTGAGAATTTGATCCACGTGGTTAAGCCACGTAGTTCTTGGACGTCCGCGCTTTCTCACACCTTCTCATTCAGATAAATACACCATCTTCGTCAATCTTACATCATCCATTCGCTCCACATGTCCAAACCATCGCAACTTATTTATACGCATTCTATTAACAACACTCTTCTCACATCCACTCATTCTCCTGATATCCTCATTCTTCACTCTATCACGCAATGTTTTAACTACCATTCTTCTCAGTGATGGTCTCTGTGCCAACAGAAAATTAAGACATTCAGCATAGGTGGCAAACGTCATCGCTGAATTAAAGATGTAAATTGGCTTTGGTTTTTCGAACACCCGCCTTTTACAAGACACTCGAAAACTTACGGACAAGAGAGACAAACCTATTCTTTGCCGGGCGCTCCACGCCTTACAATTTATAATAAACCTTTATTAAGGCCCCCGTTTAGCAAAAACGGTAAAATATTCGATTTTCAACAAATTTGATAGAAAAACTGCCAAAATTTGTTGACCCTTGCGAACATATTGATTTGATAAAATAAAAAATCAAATATTTATTACCAATATTAGTTTTTACTAAAAAATAAATAAATCGTAGACTGACGAGATTTATTTAGGTACTCTTTGTTATATCAAAATACAAATTATTTGTAATATATAAATATTTTTTATTCATCCTATCAAGCATATAAATACTATAGATTTTAGCAAACTTTTTTTAGTATACAAAAAATTGAGTTCATGTGGTGATTTTTTGTTTCAATATATGAGAAATTATATAAAAAAAATATTTTAAGTCGGTCAATATCCATGAAAAAAACAAAAAAAAATGATTTTTTTTAATAACTGTAATAACTATCTAAATATTCTCAATATTAAAATAAATAAATGAAAATTTGTAGGATTCTCGTGCATTTATGTACCAAACACACCCCCGAATTCGATTTTTAGAAATGAAGAAAGTAAACTATGAAGCTAAAATCAAGTTTTTTTTTTAAAGTTAAAGTTTGATATTGGTAATTAATATTTGTTTTCATATTTTATCAAATTAAACTGTTCGTAGGGTCAACAAGTTTTGAGAGTTTGTGTACCAAACTTGTTGAAAATTGAATGTTTTATCGTTTTTGCTAAAGGGGCCCTTTAACAGATCAATTAAAGACAAAAACAATATTATTGCAAAAATATTTTCTTCAATAGTGGACTATTTGCGAGTTCAATCGTTCTTTTAAAATAATAAAATGGATGTTTTAAACTTGTTTTTAACTGAAACATTAGGTAGGTACATACTACGAACTTGCCGTGACGGTTACAAAAAAAAACTCTAGCTGAAATACAGACATTAATCTTTGAGATTCTTAGAATTCACACCGAACACAGTAACGGTCGCATAACATCCAAAGGGTGGAGTAGAGATGGGAAAGGAATTTACTACAGATGATAATATTATAATAAATGATGGAAGAGGAAAATAAATAATTACAACACTCTGAATAGGTAGCTACTGAACTGGATATGTGTTTAAATAAGGGTATATCGCACTATAAATGTTCGCTGTTTTAATCAAACATTAAAAAAGAAATTATATATAAGTTTTAAACATTGGATTGGTCTGCAACGAGCTTGGAATTTCTTCTCCATTCCTCCCTATTCTCAGCCAGTCTCTTCAAATCCATGTATGAGCTGCAGCTCATGTCCCTCTTCAGTTGGTCCATAATTATAAGCGTCTCTCGGTCGGCCTCTGCTATTTGTGCTTTCGGTCCTACTCTCTGCAATTGCGGTGAGCAGTCCTGGGTGCCTGATGTTGTGGCCTTTCCAGTTAGCTCGTTGTTGGCTGATTCTTTAGAGGAGTTGCCTTTTTTCGCCAACCCTGGTTAACACTTCTTCGTTTTCGACGAAATTATACAGTCAAAATAGAAATACAATACACAAAAACTAAAATTTATTTTTATTTCGTAACAAAGTGCACAAAACCAGAAAATAACTACAAATTTAAGTGCAGAAATAAATTTATCTTTCAGCTATCATCCAGCATATGCGCCACAGTGAATTTTAATAAATAGGTAACATTCTGGTCGACTTCACATGCCCTCATACACACATTATCGCTCGGTCATTCATTCACCACATTGGCACACCAGAATGTATATAATATTAAGGTATCAAGGTGCTTTGGATTCCTTTCCTGATCTCAATTAAATTAACAAAAAAAACTTGATTTTTTGCCCATCAAGTTTTCTACAATCCTAAAAACCCTTTTCACAATGCATCACTTATTTTTGACTAAATTTTACACTAAGCTTAATATTTCATCTTTGTAGATGTCAAACCTTGTTGACAGTTTTTTTTATTTATTTATCAATTTTTAATACATTTTTGTACTAACATGTAATTATAAGTTGTAAATATATCTTGATCACGTACTTTTATTAGATAAATGTTAACAAAACTTATTACGTAACGAAAACCAAAAAGTCATTATGGCGAGTTTACACTATCCATTTCGAAAACACAATGAAACGAATTAAACTTGTGTATGAGTTATTAAACTTTAATCATAACCGCAATATAATACCTAAATAGCATGACGAGAATGTTTGTAACAAACAAACAACGTAACACTGAGTTGTGATTATCTGTTTACAGAAATGCAACGCATGATTTGCACACTAGTATTTATTATTTTGTAAAGCAAACACGAGTTCAAAAAGGAATGTAAAAAAAGAAACGTTTAATTGTAAATCGTAGCGAAAAATACAAAAATAAATTATAATTCTACGGATAACTATCCGTGAGATTAGTGCGGAGCATGTTACAATATTTATTTATTTATTTGATTCTTCTTGCACATCATCATTCATATAACAAAATCAACAGAGCAGTATATATAAGAGAAAATATGATGATGAGCAGTGGCGAGATTATCACTATAAAGTGATTTCTTCCATCTTACCACGTCACATTAAAACTAAACAGAAATAAAAATAATAAAAGTAACAAAAAAACGAACCATAAGTACAATAGCTACATAAATTAGAGAGAAAAAAAACTACAATCCACACACCTAACACTACAAAGGGACTTGGAACTATAGGAACTATAGGAAGCGGTTAGGGGACGGATGCTGAGTTAGAAGACAATTAATAAAAGATATAAGAAAGCAATAATCCGTTCTTTTGAACACATTTACGGGTGACCTTTGTAAGTTTTACATGCAAAAGTCAAGTTTTGAAGTAAATCGTAGTAACTTGGTAGTCAAGTCTTTTTACGATAAATTTGTAACACTTTTCCGTGAGCTAATAAATGAGACGCTTTGGAGTAAGTATCGTAAAATTGCATGATAGGATAATTGACAAATGATTGGGACAAAGTTAATAAAAGAAGTATGAAAAAAATGTGAATTATTTGAATAATTGTAACTGTTTTTAAACTATGACCCTAAAAATAAACCCAATTACCCGTTTCGTAGCAAGCAAGTATCGCATATTTATCATGACAATATATTATTTTAATAATACCCAGCGTTCTAGTGTTAAGCCGGGTTTACACTATCGAAGTACACTTGGACCAAGTGTACTTGTACAAGTAGATCGCATCATAGTGCACTTGGATGCCGGTTTACACTACAAGTTGAAATTTCCATCCAAGTAGCATTTGTGTCTCGCGCAATCAAGATAACGACGACTGATCTCTGGCTGCGAGGCGTAGAAATTGTATCGGAAAAATTAAACCATGAAAATATTTGGACTCGGATGTGATGACTTTAATTTGAGAAGTAGAAAAGGAAGATATAAATACTTTTAAAAATAATTTGGGATTCGGTAGCGAACAATTAAAAAATTTGCTCTATATTATATTATTTAAACTACTGTACCACTACTACAAACTTTACCATCACGGCATATCCCACAAGTGGGGTAGCCAGCAGACCAGCTGCATATAATAAATATTCATGCTGTCTTCTCTGTGCCAATATAAAATCAAAACATTCAGGATGGGTGGCAAACCTCATCGCTGAATTTAAGATGTAAAAGTCTTAATTATTTCGAACACCTACTTTTACAGGACACTTGAAAACTTATGGAAAAGAGTAGGAGACCAATTCTTTACCGGGTGCTCTACGGAATCTGAAATACTATAATATAAATTGAAAAAATGTACTTGTGAAATGTTTAAATAAATAACTTTTGAAAAAATATTACTTAACGTATTTAATAATTTAAGTTAAAAATATTATTTATTTGAAAAAAATATTAATTTTTATTATTTAATAATAAATTAATTATTTCATTTAATTTTTTTTATTCTTATTATTTTATTTATTAATCTAGCAAAACAGTCATTTCACATAAAAACTACAAAATGAGACATTACATAAATATCTGGTTAACGAAGTATGCGAATGCTACAAGTATATCGGCGTGTTTACAAATCTGTAGAAAAGAAAATAAAACATGAAATGAGTTCATCAAATTCATTAAACAAAACATAAATCGCTCATTTTAATTTTTCACAGCACGTTGTCCGCTTCGTATAATTCTACGAACCTGAAAGTTTCGCGCTCGTTACACCGTCTTTTAGTCAGCGCCATTTTGTTCTTATAAAACCGTCCAAGTCAGCTTGGACGAATAGAGTTTCGTCCAAGTTGACTTGGATGGCGGCTACTTGTACAAGTACACTTGGATCACCTGTTTACACTATCCAAGTAGCGTCCAAGTAAGCCATCCAAGTATACTTGTACAAGTGTACTTGGATAGTGTAAACCCTGCTTTACGCTATCGTAATCACTATTTGCATACAGTGTTAACGTTATATTTGCAATGCTATGTCCACACCATGCATACAACAGACAACACGACATTAAAATTTGCACAGTGTGTATACCTAGCTTTACAAATACATAATAACTTGTAATGTTTAATAGGGATGCTAATAAAGTAACAAGGTTTTCATTTTCATTCATTCATCGCCCTCAACGCTCCTCTCGGGAGCACAGGGCAGTTACCAGCCTACTCCATTCAGAGCGTCTCTGCGCCAATCACGTCACCTCTTCCCACGACATTCCCTGCGCTCTGATGTCGTTATCATAGGAATGGTATATTGTGAAAGAGGGACGCCCGGGCCGATGGAACCCTTGCGGACGGAAGAACAGTGCTCTTTTAGGCCAACTATCATTGGGCATTCTTAGAACATGAACCCAGCCGGGACCATCGTCTCTCCTGTATAACGGAGATTACAGATCTCTGCCGGGTGCGTCGGCGCACAGCATTATTTGTGACATGTTCATACTAAATGTGACATCCAAAATCCTTCTAAAACACTTGTTTTCAATGCTTAGTATCTTCCGCTCTTAAGCGTTGGTTATGTGTCAAGACTCACAGCTTTTAAAAAGGTTTTAGATTAATTTAAATCAAATTTGATAGAATTCATATATTAAAAAGTAGCTCTGATATAATCAGAAGATATCATAATAACGACTTTCGTGAAATATATTTAAAAAGTCACAAATTTCAGGAATTATAAAATATTTAAATTCTATAATCGGACAAGCTGCTTGTTATAAACATGCAAATCGTCGTCAACGTGCCACTTTTTTCGGTGTCTTTCTTTCTTTAACATCTGCTGAAAGTAATCTCATCGGATTCTCTCAGGTTTACTGCCAGTTAAAATAAAACAACGTGACTAAAAACAATCATTCAAATAATAGATTATTATAAATAAAAAGGGTTATTATATGAATAAAGATGAGGTTTGCATTTGAGTCAATGTTCAAATAACTTATCCATTATATCAAGTCCACAATCAACAAGGAATTTACGATTCGATGTGTTTATGTTGAAATATCCATCTCTTTTAAAAGCTGTTACCGTGAGAGGTGTTACATTAATTTACCCCAGTTTCCCCAGTTAAACAGAAATACTAGAAAACAAAGAAGATTCGTGAATGGTGTCAAAACAAAAGCCTTCTCCTAGAGCTTTTCACTGTTGCTCTACATTCTCAAGGACTCGTATGCATTTAATCTTTAGTAAAATGTCCTTCAGAAACATTATATCAATGCGACGTCAAAAAGTGATGAAAGTGAAAAGTGATGACTAGAGACCGATTGAACTTACTATATGCAAATGCATATAATTTTGGACTGTCGAAATTACACGTGGGTAGACCACTGGCACTGTGCGGCTGAAACCAATACACTTATTTCCCAAACATATAAAAATATTGCTATGTATATCAACAATTTACAAAAACCAAACAAATGTCTGCATAATATTAATTTCATATAATTTATTGATTTTCCTTAAATACATAATTACAATACCCAATCAAATGTTCAAATTAAATTCGATTGCATAAATAATCAAAAAAAAAAGTATAAGATATTATGATTTAAAAAGCATTAAAAATGATGATTAAAAAAAACTAAAATAGATTATAAATTAAAAGATAAATATATGATTAAAAAAATGCTTTTGTGTATTTTTGTAGGAAGTGTGAGCAAGATTGGGAGTTTATTCTTTCCCGACGACTCTACGGAATGCATATTAACACTATTTAAATATGGGGCCCAATTTATACTAGGTAAAACACAATATAATGTAATATTTTCATGCTTTTGTTTCATGTTTGCTTATTTATTGCCTCGCATCACAACATTCATTCATACCAACACGATATTTTTCCAAGATGGAGCAGTCAGCAACCGGATTGCATATTATAATAAATATGCAATACATCCTCTCTTTAACAATAAAATTAAATATGTTCAAGAAGGGTTTAATACTTCATTCATGGTTCAAAGATATTTAATGTCTAATTCGGAATGTCTTTCAAAAAGCTACAATACATTACATTAAACTTTCACAACAAGTATGTTGCATATTTTACTACTACTACTACTACTATACCATCACGGCATATCCCACAAGTGGGGTAGCCAGCAGACCAGCTGCATATAAAACATGCAAGCTGTCTTCTCTGTGCCAATATAAAACCAAGACATTCAGGATGGGTGGCAAACCTATTTTAACCTTTTCGTGATGCATATAATCTAGATTCTTGTAACGGCATCGTGCATTGTATTGTAAATTCTAAACGAAAACATTCACTTCAACTGCAGTAGTAGAACCTTTTCATGAAAATGAAAAGCGTCATGTTTTGAATGACACTGAAGTAAAAAAGAAAGGAGCTTTTCTTATTTTTCAGAACTTTTTACGCCACTACAAACAGTTAATAGTTCGTAGTGGCGTAAAAAGTTCTGAAAATATAATATCAAACGCCACTACAAACTGTAATCTGTTTGTTGTAACATAAGAAGGCGTAAGGCTGTTTTTAATAAAAATATCGTTGAGAAGGATGTGTGGTAAAAATTAAGGAGATCAAGTGTGCAAAAGTGCTACACGAGAAGAAAATGGAATTTAGAAAATGGAAGTTGTTGTACTAAACAAAATGGATTTAAATAAGTTACGATGATTTGGGCATGTGGAAAGAATAAATGAGGACATAATGACAGAAAATATATTTAGCTGAGAGGAATGAGTCTCAAAGACGTAGTCGCCCGAGGATCAAATGGCAAGATCATATTAACCAGATTCTACAGAACGGGCACGTGTTGAGTATATGAAATAGGAGAGCATGCATGAGGATTAGTATGACAGTGACGTAAGCGAAATGTGTATGAAGTGGCACTCGATCCTTTCTACCTACCCCACAAATGATTGAATGTGTCTATGAGATTTGTTTATTTGTATTTGAAACTTCGTACAACCTATAATCCTTAGTAGGTACCATGATAACTTAGTTGGGAGGATTTGGACGTCATTACAATAAACACTCCCTCTGTAAATGAGGTGGCCGAATACCTGATGAAATCAATCTTGGTCTTGAAATTGGAAAATCATGGACTTATAATCGAAATATCCCGAATTCAAATCCTTTAACTGAAGACCAACTCCAACTCTAGGACTAAAATATTGGAATATAGGTACTTGAGTTCACTTCAAAACGATTAATTTTATTGATAATATATTTTGTCATTACACGTTCATGAATACAATAAATAAATTTATCTGTTTTCTTCAAAACTACCTTGAAAACTAAAGAAGCGTCTTACAAAAATATCCATAAATAACTCAAAGTTTTATACGACCTTCCAGAATTGCAAAAAAACATCAACAACTTGAAAAATAATAAAGAAAATAATCTATGACATAGTTTAGAACAACATTCATCAATAAATTAGAATTGAATTTCAAAATTGTATCTACGCCTGCTTTATAAATATCAAAATTATTTGTTCCATTTGGAAATATGGAGAAGAAACGAGCAATATCTATTTAGAACATTACGAAAATTGAGTATAAACAATATATTTTCACACCACAAAAAAAAGTTCAACAAAGACAGTTAAGTACCAATTAAATAACGAGTTACTTTAAATTTAATTAATTAGGAACGATGCTAACAACGTAATGCATTATTATGACTGCATAAACGGATGTTTCAATAATTCTGTAGGTAGATAATACAATGTTTAAAATTTTAATATTGAAACACGCGATGACTTGGGGAACGATCGAGTATAATTATACAACGAAAGTTTATTGTTACAGCCGTTTGATATTATTTCTTGTATTTTTGGCTGTCATTCCATTCGTTGTTGGTTTACATTTGGTCACAACGTGTCGGATATGAGCTCGAATAATTTAATTAAAAATAATACTTGATTTTGTCAAAAGAACACATGACTTACCCACGTGGAATAGACAGTACTTAAACACATAGTCAGGTCTTGTGTGAAAAAAAACCCTGAGAATGAATGATAAATTATATGAATGACAACTTTATTTCATCCCAGATGAATTATCATCCTATCCATTATTTTCTACATTACCTCGCCTTCGTTTGCATGTTTCTTACATGCAGCTGATCTGCTGGCTATAAACTTATCCACTTTGCATTGAATTGTTTAACTGATCATTTTATGATAAATTGCAATGATTGATGTTGTAACCAATGAAGATTAAAGAATGAAACTAATTAATATTTTACTACAACTACCCCATCACGGCATATCTCACAAGGAGGGTGCAAAACATCTAAATTAAAATTTCTTGTGAGAGCTTCTCAAGACAGTACAAAAATGACTATGCAGCAATGAAAAACAAATATTTTAATTTATAAATGTTATAACCAATTTGATTATAACATTTATAAATATATTACATTTCGGCGCGACTCTCAACGATTTGCAGACAGCGCGTTTTACGATATTTCGGGCACATTGCAAGAAGAGAGCATGACAACCTGGAAAAAGTAATTATGACTGGGGTTGTAGAAGGGAGGAGGGGAAGGGGCAGAGTGCCAATAAGATGGAGCGACCAAATAAAGGAGGCCACACAGAACTCACTTCACGGGGCCTTACACATGGCGGAGGATCGCTCAACATGGAGACAGATGGTTTACAGAACGAGGCATGATGGTCACGATCCTCAGGATTGAGGGCCCGACAGAGATGATGATGATGATGATAACCTATTTGAGAAGACGACAAAAGGAATGATTTCTCGCATAAAACTCAATATAATTACTCACAAGGTATATAGCTATTTTATTTACTGCATAATAGTAGGTAAAAACGAATGAACCAATTGTCAAAAACAGCGAAAATGGTCTCAATGGGCCATTAAGATAATATTAAATAGGTAGGTATGTATTATAATGTATGAATATAACAAACGGAAAAAATGTTTTATAAGTTGTGTCGCATTGTCAACAAAATAAAACAATATATAATATAAAAACATTAATAACACTAATATCAAACAAACACACACACACAGGAATTCGTCAATGTAATAAATGGATGCGCGCACGTTTGCCGAAACATTTTTATGACACATTAGTGTATATTTTATAGCATTTTAATAGTCAGTCGATCAAAAGTCTGACTTTATGATCATAATATGCGTTGAGTTATATTATTTTTCTGGGACTGTCTGTATAGAGCTACATATACTATATAAGTAGTATTTTTACTTTGTTATAGATATATAATTTTATTATTATTTTAATATTCTATGGAGCAGTGCCAAGAAATAATACAAGAAAGTTTTTTTTATTATTATTTAAACGGGGAATGGCTTAACCGCAGCGAGATTAAACCGGGTAATTTTTCAAAATGTTCTATTCCAGAACACTTTCACAAAATTTTGTTTAAATTTCTAAACACGGACGTATCAGTTCAATATATCGTGTAGTATTGTAGCGATCATTAACATGAGAAAACCGTGATTAAAGCCTCTTTCTAGTTTCAGACTTTTGAATTGGTTTGCAGCAAAATCCTGCATCTTTCTATCAAATGCGATCTTCTTCGGCTCATCGTACGATACGCAGTTTTTTTTTATTTTTTTATTCCACTTGTGCAAGGATGATTTGTGCCGCCAATAACGTCTCAAAGTGTTGTTAAACTGTCAAAGAGAAGATAGATACGCAGTTCATATCATCGAGATATTCTCGGCGTGGGCGCCACCTATGATTTTTCCCCTCAGTCATCTCTTACATTATTTCTTGTAGAATATTTCTTCTTCGAAACCAACATGAGCTTATTCACTAGTTTCAAGACACCTTTCAGGTAACCTACTCATTAAATACTGCACTTACATGAAATTTATTTGTTATTTTTAAAAAATGTTAACAATTTTATAATGATTTTTTACAACAAAAAATAATGAAAGCATTGGTCCCAGCATGTTTTTCTGATTACAATTTAATTTCAAACTTGTTTTATTGTTATTAAATAAACAAAATGCAATTGTGTAATTTGTACATGAAATCAGAGAGAAAATAAACTGGATCTGATCACAATTGGATTATAGTTGATACGTTTCAATGAAATTACTTGTGAAATTATTTTGAAAATGCATCGAATTCCATAATCATTAATGTGCCTATCCGGTATTCGTGAACCGAAATTGGCGCAAGCGGCAAAATGCATGTTGCTAATTATTTCCGGAATTAACTTGGAATACAAACCCGATTAACTCCTACATTTACAAATGTAATGTTATGTTGAAACAGCTTATATACAAAACAAATTATGCCTATTCAGAGATTCGGGGATTTTGATCCAATGCAAACCTACTTTATCTTTATAAAATTAGAATGTTTTTGTCCTAAGTTACTGCTGCTGACGGTTATCAGGGTCAGCTCTTCACGTCTCAAGATTGTATATTCATCTGTCCGGTATGTCATCTTCATCCAGGTTATTTATCTGCAGGATCCTATTGCATTGTAATATCCAGATATTCTTTTATCTCCCTCTTGATTGATGTCGAGGGAGATTTGTCGATTCAAGAATCTCCATCTAGAGGGGGATTCATTGACATGACTTTGCAACCGATTATGCCATCTTAGTTCCCTCTCTTCAAGCTTACTATTTATGTCAGTAACATCCATGGTACCATGAATGTGTGAACTTTTTATTATATCTTTCAAAGATTAGCCCGTTTACCACCTGAGTCTTGTAACGGTATACAATGAAAGACAATTATAATAAATACTACTACTACTACTACTATACCATCACGGCATATCCCACAAGTGGGGTAGCCAGCAGATCAGCTGCATGTAAGAAACATGCAAACTGTCCTCTTCGTGCCAATATAAAATCAAGTGCCAATATAATAAATACAATAATATTATTATCAATATATACTCGGATTTTCGTACTGGGTACTACTGGCTAACGTATTATAGAAATTGACAGATATATCTTCTATATTTATATAATAAGTTGTAGTTTTATGCAATGCGTTTTATAAAAAAAAAAAAAAAACAGAAAAAATAAATGCATATTAAATAGTATCGAAATGACTTATAATTATTTAACATATAAACAGAATATTTCTTGTAATACAAAACCTAAATTAAAATAAAATTGGTGAAATAAACAACTTGTCTATGTAAAATATTTCCCGAAAAGTAAGGAAGTTTCATAATACGGCGCGCGAGACTAGTTGCGCGCATGTTGAGGGTACACTAAACTGTACTCTGACTGGCCCTAACATTTTTGAGCTAGATAGGTCCTATCTTGAAGTTTATCGACATTGATATACAGGATTATTGAAATTATTTTGGATCGCATTTCAAAGTAGCCCTAAGGCCAGTATGAAATACTAGGCCTAAAAGTATCAGATAACCCTCTAAGAAATTACCCGGTTAACCGAACTGGATTTGACAAACAATTATTACAGTCAGATATAAGGAGCTCGCTCAATAGACCGAATGATCAAAATAATAATATTATTATTATACTATATAAAGAAAAAAACAACTTTTTAATAATGAAAATGTTCCCTTCTACTGCTTCTACTACCAACTTTTCCTCTCGATTCTTTCAATTCAATCTTTCGTCTTTACGTTTTGTCATTTACGATAATATTAAGTAGTGTGGTCGTCACATTTTCAGCGCCAAATAACGTTTTGTTTCTTAATATTATTGACGATTTGATATTGTCTTTTTTTAATAAATAAAATTAATATTTATGATTGAACTGTTTAATGCAACAAAAGCCTATCCCACTCCACATTTGTTCGACAAGGTTTATTTTAATCGATGAAATATGAAATTTCGACATAGAATAAAGATAAACAGTACATTATATCGAAATGAAACTCGCTAAAACAGTCGTGCAACTCGATGAATTTCTCTGAATATGACGAAATCTCCTTATTAGGGTAGAGTACGGTATATTGTACCGCCTATTAAATCGTACCACCTCAATATTTCCAAAACTATGCATATTTTTTGTAACATTTCAACTCACATTTAATTGCATAAACTTTTCTCTCTTGTTGACGTATTTATTTGATTTGTTTGTGTCAAAATAAATATGTCATGAACAAATTACTATTTTTTGGCAATTTGATATATTTTTTGCGGTTGGTATCTAAGGGTATAACACATTAATAGGTAATTATATTACTTTGTAATTATTACCGTTTTAATTCGAAATTTGTATCGTTTGAAAAAGTCTTTGCAATTCGAGCATAAGTTTTGAGTTTGATTTGATATTTGTTGTTTTCTGATATTTGAGCGAGTTCGTTAAATCGTACCACTATGATGCTTCTATATCGTACCGCTACGATAACCTTTAGTAGTTAAAACTTGGTATATTTTTAATTTATTTGGTAAATGGAAAATAATCTCAGAAATTGTTATGGTTTTTAGAATAAATAGTACTTTCTCCATATCACATTGTACTAGGCTAAATATATTTTAAGAAGTTTTATTATTTGTTTCGTTATTATTAGTGTTGTGCTATTTTTTGTTTGAAATTTACATAGAGGTACGATTTAAATACCAGTAGTACGATATAGAAACCCGGTCTGCTATATCGTACCGATGACTACTTTTTTTTCAAAACTATTTTTTATAATGTTCATGACACTTTTGACCTTCTTGAAATACATAATTAGATAGCCAACTAAATACTCTTTCATTTGGTATATTGAAATATTTACCATGATATTTAGTTTTTGCAAAAAATCACTTCTCGCAAAACCGGTACAATTTAGACAATCTTCCCCTACTTTGGTATACCACCGAATTCGGTTTAGGTATTTTTTTAAATAATAGTAATAACTATTTTAGACAAATTTTTTTTAAGATTTAAGACCGTTTTGTAGAAAAAACACCGCAAAGGCCCATTCAAGAATCATAACACCTTCTGAACAATAGGGTTTTTAACCTCGCCTCGTCTTGAACACCTCCACACTCCCGAGAGTCCGCAAATCATACGGAATTTTGTTATACTTATATGACGTATGAAATGTTCAAAACATGATAGAACTTAAAAAAAATGAGATTGTGAGTTAGGCTTCTGGTGCACTAAACAGCTCATATTATATAGTCCGACACTAGTAAATAAGTAAATAAAATTCTCAGTTGTTTTTTTGTTCTCTATTCTTGTTAATTAACGTTCATTTATTTATTTTTTTTGTAATGCGACTCATTATATGGGAAGTTGTTTAAGCGCATCAAATTATTTAAAGTCCTCTTATCACTATGTTTCAATCAATCCATGGTATTGGGGATTCCCTATATTGATGTGAAATATTTAGCACAACAATCCAGATCGTTGGTTTTACGTATTCACATAATGTATAAACTAACATGAATTCATTCATTCATACCATTACGACTATTCCCACAAGCAGGATAGCCAGCAGATTTTGTGCCAATTAATCAATAAGATATTCAGGATGGGTGGCTTGCCCCATTCTTGAATTGCAAATTTATTTATTTATTTATTCGTTCACATACGGCGTAAGCCTTTTACATGTTCAAATACAAGACAGACTACAAAAAAGAAAAATATACATAATACAAGTTCACACATATACACGTCATTGAGTTTATTATTATTATTATTATTAATTTATAAGATTACGGCAACCCGTCCCTTGTGGGACGATTTGTGCCAAGTACAATATTTTAAGAAGATGTCACGTAATATTAAGGCATTAATTTATAAGATAATAAAATTTCTTTTGGCGGATTTTAAAATCTTGAGATATACAGAGAGGGCATCAGTGTGCAAGAGGCAAGACATATTGATCGGATACTGGACTTCAGTTATCTCATAATACAAGTCATAAGAGTCTCTTATTGGGCAACCGAGGAAGACGTGGTCCAGAGATTCCACATCGAGCTCGCACTCGCAAAAAGGGGACGAGACCAAAATCATTGAGTTTAGAATTAATATAAAAAGAGTCAAGAATTATCAAATAGAGTCAATAAATTAAATACACAGTTGTAGATTATGAACCATTAAACCAACAATAAAATGTAAAAATCAATAAAAACTTACTAAAAACAAACAAAAAATACACTTAGATGGATTATAAATTCAAATTACTAAATATGTAAATGATTAGGATTATTAATCACAAATAATAGACTAGAATTTAACATTTAAAAGTATTAAAAAAAATTCAACAATCAAAAATGGTCAATCAAATAAAATAGTCAAAAAGCTGTTATGTAATTGTCTTATATCTAACATCTGATTTTTACAGGAAACTCAAAAACTTACCTACACCAAAAAGAGTGGAAGATATATTATTTATCAGATACTCCACGGCCATAGACAAGACAACAAATTTGTTTGGAAGTTAGAAGCAGCTCTATCTTTGAACCAATCAATCAGAAACCTCGATTGGAGAACCATGTTTACACAATGCAACATTGTGTAGAATCTAATCGGAAGAAGTGAGAAAGGTGTCCCAACGCTTACGAATTGGCTCAAGGCTGGCTTAAGTGATCACTTTCGGTATCCATGGACAACGTTCACCAATTCCACAATTCTCACTGTCACGATGTAAGGTCCACCAATCGAGAGACGCTTTATGCAAACCTTAGAAGCAACCATCTTTTTGTGATCTCATTTTTCAGATCTCAAATAGATTGCGATCTCCCGTCTAATTCATAAGCGTTGGGACACTTTTCTCACTTCTTCCGATTAGATTTTACACATTGTTGCATTGTATAGACATGGTTCTCCAATCGAGGTTTCTGATTGGTTTTGTCATCTGCACCCAAATCCGGTTAAACAATAAAAAAAATTAGATAATATTCTAAACTCGAAACTCGAGACATTTTGAAACTAGAATCAATTCATAAACTACATCAAAAATTCTCATCTGGAATTTACGAATAACGAATATTCATTGTAAATAAAAAATAATACACATTATGTATATTAAACAATTCAAATACAAACACAGTGTTTCCTGTAGCGTAATTTCAGTAATGTGCTTTAACATAACATAATTTCGTAGTAAGCACAGTAGTAGTGTTGTGAGCTTTCCAGCTTTTAGTACACAGTACATCCATAGCTATGAGCTTAGTCTTGTACAATTTTAAAATGTGACACGTTAACGGGTAATGTAATAAATCATACGAATGCATGTGCTAGTCACTATATCATCATATATATTATATCTGTAAGTCGGTTTGTATGTTATTTCAAATACAGTAGAACACAAAAAATTGTATCGGATTTGGCCAGTTTGAAATATACAGTTTTATAGAAATCAACACGCAGAACTTTTCTGGATACTTTGCATGTAACAATTACATTTGTCTTAGATCCCAAAGACTTATACAATGTTTGATACAATATACTTGGACAATTTGTAAAGCGTCGTTTACTCATAACATGACCTCAAGGGCGCCGTATACTCGTACCGCGTCTATCACTCAAAACTCCCAGCAAAAAGATGCGTCTTCAGCCCTCTTTTAAAGATTTCTCCATTCACCTGACACCTCCTCTCGCAGACCCAGAGGCAGCTTGTTCCAGCATCAATATACTGAATTTATCGAATAAATACTAGAATCCTATCGAATAAATACTAGAATACAAAAATATCTATCTCTTACAATCGTAACATAACGACGTCTTCCATTATTTGAGTAGTAAACAGAATAGTGTATGTAATGAACATAGAGGGTGCCCTCTCTACGCCACAAAAAAAGAGATATTAAGTATGGATGACATACTTAACAAAATCGAGCTGCTTACAAAAATATTCAACAGATGTCTATAGCATAGAAAACGTAAGACAATGATAAAATTTTCAAACATACATACTACGAAATTCAACATTGCAACGTGAATGAAATAGGTGAAAATATAAAAGCGCCTTATCCCGATTACTTCGCAAAACACATCCGGGTAGTATATTTCAATTCAAAGGCTTTCTATATAACAAATAGTGTGATATGTAACTCTCAAACACCATATTTCGTAATTTTATATAACGAATAGAAACGTTGATTTAATACTGTGAGGTGTCTGGCATAAAATATACTATCTCACACTGTTAAAGTAGAAATCACACGTGGAATAAGAGTATTTTTTTTTATCAAATAAGTGAAAGTAAACTCAAGGAAGTATTTTTCAATAATCATTGGTTTTAAAGGGAATTTCATTACATTCGTAAACTTGTCACTTACAATATTAAACTACTAGCATGAGAGTAAATAAAGACAAAACGAAGTGTATGGCCGTTGAAAGAGTTGAAGTGACTGCGAACATTGCTATAAATGAGGAGAGTATAAAGCAGGGAAGATAATTTGTGTACTTGGTTAGCAGGGTACGCCAAAAGAGACGACTCAAAATCTGAAATCGTGAAGGAATTGCTTTAAACAAAAATCTAAAATATTAAAATCCCTTACGACTGATTTTAATGTTAGAATGAACGTGATTAAAACCTTTGTTTAGAGTGTTCTGCTAAATGCTATTGAGACGCGGACTATATATAAGAATGAAATGGAACGTTAAGTTGCCTTTCCTTTAAGATGTGGTGCTACAGGCGCATGCTGAAGATCCATTGGTTGAAATATGTATGACGAAAACGACAAAGTGTTAAACAGGCGAAACAAGGCTACTTCTTAAGAAGATTAGGAAACAACGAACAAACTAGATTGGCCAGGATATCAGACACCCTGGCCTGCTCATTACCATCACGGAGGGCATGGCTGGAAGAAATAATTGGAGAGCCCGACTAAGAAGCTCTTGGATCATGTTTTAAGCCTCAAAGCACGAGCACTGCTCAATTTTAAGGGGCAAATATGTAATAAATGTGTTTTTTTAGTAATAAGGTGTGTATATAATATTATTAAGTTGTAAATTTTACTTGAATAAAAATATTTGGATTTGAATGATGGAGGACAAGCGCTCTAGCAAATCCATAGAATGGAATTTACTCTACACTATAAAATTTCCCATGCTTGTGATTAGCTGGAAAACTTGCATTTCATAGTTGGATATAAATCTTCTGCATGGGGTTTCGAATTCGTACTGTAGAAGTTATTTTCCGTTAAAAAAACTATGATAAAGCTTTTGAAATTTAAATGTCCTAGAGAATCTTGCTTGCTCCCTGTATTGTAACTCAATTTCAAAATATGAAAAACTAGGTAGGTAATCCTTATTTTCTTCAGAAACATTAACCATTAACATAACAATGTAAACTAAAATCATAATTATGTACCTATTTAATACAAAATTTTAAAGCTCGTTCTTCGAAAATGACTAAAATAAACTCACTGCTTTTCTGAAATAGCTTGATCTAGCAACCTTTTAGTGAAAATGCACTCTTCATGAAATATAAATCAAATTTGTTGCACTGTGGTAACAGTAATAAAGATATTATTTTATGACCAAACCACGTTATTATTTTTAAATAAAATGCACATTGTCATGAACGCACATCTATATTATATTATTAACCATTTGTTCTGTCTTTGTGTTTGTAGTTTTTTTTTCATCCATACAGTGGACATATACCTATACATTTAATTCATAATGTTATGAAGCATTGCGTTCTTGCGAAGCATTCTCAGACAGTTTGTTAATGGATTTATGCAGTATTTATATAAATGCTACTATTAATTTTTCTCTAACTGACAATGTTAATAAGCTGGGAGTCCTATTCTTTTTCGGATGTCCACGAATGATTAAGAGGACCGATTTGACGCAGAGGTATTTCTCTTGCCTTTGAGTCACGAGGTCTCGAGTTTGATTCCTAGCTGGAGCGAAATTAAAAATGTCATTTTTCAAATCGTTCTGAAGCTGTGTGTTACATGTATATATGCGTTATTTGCATTATATATGTGTATTATCGTGTTAGTACCCATAATACAAAATCCTTGTTTTGGACTTGGATAGTTATAATATTAAATAAACATAAAATAAATTTTATTGTGCAAAAATAATAATAAGTTTTGAGAAATATGCATATTTCTCAAAAGTTATTATATACTCACACACGCATACATACATACATAGATGATTCTATTTCTTTTAATAACATTACTTATTATTTCCAACTACTTCTCTATACCATGGAGTTCTCGTCAAATAATGATTCTCCCACTCTTAAAAAAAATCGATTCTCCTGTAAAAAGCAAGTATTTGTAGAATATCACGAATAAGAGTTCGTCGGTAGCCTGGAGGTAGAGTCTCGGCCTCGTAAACAAGGGGTCCGTGGTTCGGTACCAGGTGCCGGCAAACTCCCCTTTCACGACACAAGCTTTTAGTAGCTTACTGTGTATAAGGTTGTATTTGGGTTTATAACAAAACCCAGATATATCTTCTTTTTTTTTAAAAAAAAGACATTAAACGTCTTCAATTTAAAATAATTACTGTGACCCATACTGAATGGTTGTATGTTTTTTTTAATTGCCACGAAGAGGACAGCTTGTGTCTTTATAAAATTTAGTAAGTATACAAGTTACTCGTGGAAGAAGCCGTGGCTGTACAGTAGAGATAGTAGATTATAGATTCATTCTCAAAATGTTGATAAACTGGGAGTCTAATTTTGTTATGGGAATCTACGTATGATACAAATTCTTTCAAAACTCGTCATTCATTACTTCCAACAGCGTTTTCGTCTGATAATAACAATTTTATGAATGCACATTTTTCATTCAATTAAATTATCGCTTCATACATTATACATTCCATCATCGTAATTATTGTCTGTCTCGTGTCTTTGTTTAGGATGATATATTATGTATTATTCCAAACTCATTGTCCGAATTAAAGAGAACAATTAATTTATGAGTTTATGCACTTTTTATATTAAGAGTCATTGTTCTTTATATGTCAATTTTAATATCAATTTGTCGCCACCTAGTGGAGTGGAAATATTTGGATTGGACACGAAAACGAACGAACTATTCATTATTAAGATATTGGGGAAATACTTTTTATTTTTATTTTATTAATATAATACAAACAAAAAGCTATTGCGGATTATAAAGTATACCTTAAATATTATAAGGTTTACAAGCCAGTGAAGTTTGTTAAATTAGTTAGCATCATGTTATCAATACTATGTTCCAACTAAAAAAGTCATATAAAGAAATAAAAACGAAATGCACTCGATGAGATAATCCATTACGTTTGCAATCCTTACGTATGCAAGCGAGACATGGACGTGGTTGAAGAAGGACGAAAGTGGAATAAATGCAGTAGAGATGCGATCGTTCAGAAGAATGGTTGGTAAAACGCTGCGCGATAGAGTGAAGAATGAGGATATTAGAAGAATGAGCGGATGCAAGAAGAGTGTTGTGGACAGAATGCGCGTGAATAAACTACGGTGGTTTGGGCATGTTGAACGAATGAACGAGGTAAGAATGACAAAGAGGATATACTTATCTGAAAGAAAGGGTGTGAGGAAACGCGGGCGTCCGAGAACCACGTGGCTTGATCACGTGGATCAAATTCTCATGGACGGCCGCGTGTTGAGTAAGAGGAACCGACGTGCGTGTATGAGGAACTGTATGAATGTGGAGGAAGCGAAGGAAGTGTGTAAAGATAGATCTGTTTGGCGTTCCGTTCTCTCTGCCTACCCCACTTGGGACACGGCGTGAGGGTATAGATGTATAGATAGAGATAATCCATGCACCAATAGAGGCAAAAACAATGAAGGCAAAAATAAAAACATTCACTCATGGGGGGGGGGGGTGGCAAATGCTCTCTTAATAAAAAACAGGGGTATATTGACAACATCTATAATCCAAATGTTTAAGAAACTTGTCTTGCTAACACAAATATTAAACCTTAAAATATTTGTTATAATAATTGACTTAATCATTGATCTGTTATGCAAGTCTATAAAAGTCAAGTTTCGAGCAAAGAAGTGTAAGTTTTGAAATTTTATTTACTGTATTTTATGACTTTTCACAAGTTTTATTGCTTTCATTTCATGTTCTGGAAGACTTTGCAAAATAAACATAATAAACAACATTTATATAATCACTCAGTTCGACCAAGTCCCAAACTAAGAGATATGAATCTTATGTTATTGGTACTAACGCAACGATATTCGGTGATTTATACAATGCACTCATCACATAAACGTGTAACACCAATACCCAGGACAATTTAAAAAAGGGAATTTTAATTATTACCTGGCTGGAATTCGAACCAGAAATATCACAGTATTATTAATAAAATATCAATAAAAAACTCAAATTTATTAAGACTGCACTTGAAGTAGGTAGTTTGACAGAAAAAAATTTTTTTTTTTAGTGGGAAATTAAACGGTTTTTAACGTCACAATCTTCGATGCAAATATAGAAAAACATCACTTCGTTTAATATAAACATTAAATAAGATCATTTTCTTCATTTTAAAAAATATCACCCTGCCATAACAGCTGATTTTGGCCTATGCGATCTCAGCAAGAAAAAATACGAGTACCATATCAAATGGAAAATTGTAAATCGACTTTTAAATAATACAAAATTCATATTTTTTAATGGAGTGTGTTAATTCAAAAGTGACGTTAAGTTGTCGCATAAAACAAAAAAGTTCACATTTCGTAGACAATAAAAATAAATGAGAACAAATTGTTTGTGAGTACATAGAAACATAAACAACTGTATGAACTCGGTCCAGTAACATGTCTTAAAAGTGAAAAATGTATGTTTCGTAAAGTCCATATCAAACATTCGTAACATCTATGTATACAGAGGTGTTTTTATGTTTATATAGTATAGTTAGACGCCATTTGGCGAACCGTGTTTCCGACAAAATGGCCCCGCAGCTATTCTTCTTCGCCAACATCAAAAGTAAAACAGAGAAGAGCAAGCAGCAAACTCCTCTCTTCTTTCTTCGTCCTACGCGTTATTTTGTTTATTTTCCACTTTGGACAAGACTGTCTTAACCCAACTATTGTATAGAAGTAGGTACTTTACCGAGCTAATAAAGCACTTTCTTTGTTTGAATATTGCAACAGCACTCCACTACACCTTCGTAAGACAAGCTGCAGCAAAAAAGACACATAGAATAACTCATGTTTTATATATTATATACTGATTCTTGTATGTAAAACTACCTATGCATAAACTTTTATAAAAGAAAACCAAGTAGAAACGAATGTTAAACAACTATTCGTGGGTTGGATCAAAAAATGACTTTGACATTTTGTAAAATAGTATTTGCATGACTTAATGAATTCAGTATTGCATGAAGTTCAACTCAAATATGTTTAATAGTTTAAACCTTTATATTTTAAAGTACATGTATTCCGATATTCTTTGATTTTTTTTTATTCTGATGTAGATTGGTAATTTGATAGTAATTGCCTGCAGTATAAGAGTTCGTCGGTAGCCTGGAGGTAGAGTCTCGACCTCATGCACATGAGGTGCGCGGCTCGATCCCAGATGCCGGCAAACTCTTCTTTTACAACACAAGCTTTTAGCTTACTGTAAAAGATGTATAAGGTTATATTGGGGTTTATAACAAAAACCTAGATACATTTTAAATTCAGCGATATGGTGCCACCCATCGGAAATGTTTTTTTTTTGTTGGCACAGAGAAGACGCCTTGCACGCTTATTTCACGTGACCGATTTGATGACTAATACTTATAGGATATGCCGTAATGATGTTTTAGCAGTAGTAATAGTAGATAGAAATTGCCAATGATAGTTTGTGTTTATTATGCAGTCCAGTAATTCGTGGGATCTTGGTTTGTTTATCGATTGAAGCTTATTTTGTTAATATGTTTTTTTGTTATCTGTGTGTGTGTCTTTGAGAACTGTAAAGAAATGGATTTATATTATAAAACACCGCCTTCACTTCAGAATTTTCATTTTTCAAATGTCAAACTGCCTGAAATTATTGGAATCTTTGAATTATTCTATATTTTGATACTTACCATGTTTTTCATGTCTAAATTTTTCATTGTATTCGAAAGAAAAACTTACAAGTTTATCACGTCATGCAGATAATAATCTGCTGACTACATCGCCTGTGGGGTAAGCTGTGGTGATATAAATGTTCTTTACAAAGATATAAATTCATGATTCGGTTACTGAGCATACAACTTTATTGCACAACCGTGTAAGTACTTACGTAACACAGTTAAGTAATACAGTTCATTGAATTGTTTTATGTTTTAACCTTTACACAAAATAATATGAAGAAAAATAAATAAAATAAAAGAGGTATAAGGATACCAGGGTAAGTAAGAATGCATTTCACGATAGCCGAAACAACCGGAAGTGAGGAAGAAAGGAAATGGGAATAATTAATGGTAGAAATGCATTATTTAATTATTGTGCTACATAATATTATAATTATTTCATCTTTTATACCAAACTTTACGAAATGGGAATCAACCTATTTATTTTGCATTCAATGGACATATATATAAAGCTTATATTATATAATTGTTTTTGGTTAATATTTTCGTGGTCCAAAAAGATTTCATTGATAATTTATTTTATCCATACCATCATTATCTTCTCGCCTTTCAACCATTAAGCTAACAGTCTCCTCAATACGTTTTTTCTCCTATTTAATATTCATAAACATTATATCAAACTTTCCTAAACACCAATACACACATATTTAACCTTGACAATAATGATTTTAATTTTTTTTTGTATTGATATATTTTATGTATGTTTTGATATGTATTATATATGCATATATTTAAGGAATTTTTATTAAATATATTGTAATTGTGTGGATGTTGGATCTATCTGTTCGTGTTTGCGTGATGTCTATTTGAGAGTGAATGCATGTATCTATGGATATTGTGTACATGGTCTGGATGTTTGATTGTTTATGTGAATTTTGCTGATTTTACTGATTATGTTTATTGAACATCTGTAATGCGCCTTGATATAAATTAATAAAGAAATGAATGAAGAGCAGAAGAATGACATCTTCAAAAAAATCATACAAAATTTATCAAGCTATAATAGTATTATTTGAGATTTTTCTGGAGATGGTAAAAGCATGCTATGGAGTATGTCGATTATAAGTAGATACGCAAAAAACCCCTTTGAACTTTTTGTGATAATTTTTGTGTGATAATTATTCATGTAAGAAACACAATAGTTCCGCTTGAACGTCTTCGAAAGAAGAAATCGTAAGGAAGAAAAATAAAACAAAAGGATTGACGGAGAATGTTTCATAGTATAGTTTTTTTTTTTATTTCTAGCTTTCTCAATTCTTTCTTATTATTTGTAAGTCATTGGTTTGGCACTTGGAATTGTCAGGCAATCAAAAACAATATTGCAATAATTCAAGAACTTGTAATATTAAGTTGTATTCCCTTCTCCCCTAATTCCAGCTTTCGGTTAAGTCCTACGCAATGTTAATGAGCAGACCTGATGCCAGATTACGTGGCCAATCCAGTTTTCGCGTTGTTGGCTAACCTTTTTAAGGAATTATCTATTTTTGCCGACCCTGTTCAGCATTTTGTTGTTTTCGACATGTTTCGACCGGTGAATCTTCTGCATGCGTCTGTAGCACAACATCTCAAAGACAGCCGAACGTCCACTTTCACTTTTGCCGATGGTCCACTTCTCACTACCATGTAGTAGAATACTTCAGAAAAAAGTTTAAATCAGATTCTAATAAATGTTAAGTTTTTCGTATATACATATTTTGTAATGTTTTTTGTTACAAGCAATACTTGCCTTGTTTATCTTGCTAACAACTTCAGTATTTGCGCATTTATTTTGCTATACAAGTAAATAGATTATCTTCCCTGCTTTTTACTCGCCTCATCCATAGTAATGTTCGCAATCACCTGATCCCTTTAAACGACTATACATTTCGTTTTGCCTTCATTTACTGTCATGTTGTATTTTGATAGTAATAATCATGCAACTTTGTCAAAGATGAAATAATTAATATGTAAGTTTATAATAAATGCTGTGGAGATGCGTTCACTGAGAAGAATGGTTGGTAAAACGTTGCGAGATAGAGTGAAGAATGAGGATATCAGGAGAATGAGCGGATGTGAGAGGAGTGTTGTGGACAGAATGCGTGTAAACAAGTTGAGATGGTTTGGACATGTTGAGCGAATGCAAGATGAAAGGATGACGAAGAGGATGTATTTATCTGAAAGAAGGGGTGTGAGGAAGCGCGGACGTCCAAGAACCACGTGGCTTGATCACGTGGACCAAATTCTTAAGGACGGACGCGTGCTGAGTAAGAGAAATCGGCGTGCATGTATGAGAAACTGGAAGAATGTAGAGGAAGCGAAAGAAGTATGTAAGGATAGATCTATATGGCGTTCCGTTCTCTCTGCCTACCCCTCCTGGGACATGGCGTGAGGGTATAGTATAGTATAGTATAAGTTTATAATATATTTAAAATAGCATTGCAATTGTATTATTTTATTGTACTACTGTATAATTAACCTTAATAATAAATAATGTGTGAATTAAGATCATCAAACACTCGATTTGGATTAGTTGGAAGGTATCGCTTCATCGATCGATCCGCCCATTACACAGTACTATTTATTTGTATCACCTAATATAAAGTAATTTTGTAATCGCTTTGTTCTACACTGTGCAATAAAGTTTTTTATAAATATTTGAGAGAAATTTTTACTCTAATAAATGACTAAGATAAAATATTTTGCTCCCATTTTTTAAATAAAAAATGATATTCGTTAAAAAAAAGTTAATTTAAAATATGGTAATACCCCATTAATTTCCAGATTCTTCGGTCGGCTGAAATCCTTCAAAGAATTTAACGCGATGTGTAATTCAAACGTCAAGAACAAAAAAATAATGTCAAAACGTTTCAAACAACAAGGACCGTCAGAGCAGAGAGTTTAAAAATAGGGGAACGGGGCCGGGGTCTCTTGTGTGAAAAATATTTCTGCTTATATCAAACGGAAACCTCTCCGGAGGGGTGAACTATAGTATTCAGGAAGGGGTTGCAAAATGTAAAAAAACAATGACATCGAATATCACTGGAACACAATAGTCTATCGATTATTCTTATGATGTGTGCATTTAAAATGGCGGCAAAACTACACAATTTTAAAACGGAACACATACTTTTGGATTGTGACACAATTCTTTTAAATTAGTATTTGAAATATTTTAGTATTTTTAATCTTATCAGGGCCATCCATTCGTTTGCGAGTGATTTAGGGAAAATATTTTCTTATAACTACATTGGAAAATTGAGAGACGCCGAGGACCCGGTACAGATGTCCTTGCTGCGAAATATAAGGGAGCGGACCGGCATTCGAAGTGTGTAGGAGCTGTTCCGAGCAGCGCAGGATTGGGACAAGTTCGCCAAGGTGATCGCCAACGTTGGAGGGACCCCAGAAGGTACTTGAAGAAGATGAATAACTACATACAACTATACCATTACGACATAGATTATAATAATAGGCCTGGGCTGGGCAGCATTTGGAAAATTGAAAAATATACTCACCAGTAAAGATATCCCAAGAACCCTAAAGAAGAAAGTCTACGAAACATGTATCCTCCCAGTGACAACATATGGACTAGAAACCATATCGCTAACTGCAGCAAGTGTCCACAAGCTAAAATGCTCACAAAGATCTATGGAAAGACGAATGTTAGGGGTGAGTCTGAGAGATAAAATTAGAAACGAAGACATCAGACACCTAACAAAAGTAACAGATATTATGGATCGTGTTGCAAAGCTTAAGTGGCAAT
Organism: Athripsodes cinereus; assembly: GCA_947579605.1. NCBI lineage: Eukaryota > Metazoa > Arthropoda > Insecta > Trichoptera > Leptoceridae > Athripsodes > Athripsodes cinereus. The sequence continues at coordinate 5,605,700 of OX388307.1, read as the reverse complement.
GGGCGGGTCATGTTGTGAGACGAAACGACGGTAGATGGACTCCTAGAATCCTCAAATGGCGACCATGGAGTAGCAAAAGAAGCATCGGCAGACCACAAAAGAGATGGACTGACGACATTACTCCAATCGCAGGAAGGAAATGGATACAGAGGGCACAGGACCGCAACGATTGGAAGAGTTTGGAAGAGGCCTTTATCCAGCAGTGGAGAGATGGCTGACTAAGAAGAAGAAGAAGAAGAATAATTATTTACGGAATAACTGCATGTAATAAACATGCTGGTTATCATTTTCGTGTCAATAAACGTTAATATATTCAGGATTGATGGTTCATTCTCGTGGCTGCACTGATATTTCAAATATCTTAATGCGCGATTAATAACGTTCGCAACGTAAGAAAACCGTTAGATTTTATACTAAGTTATATTTTTTTCGATGATAATGTTGTTCAACTCTAGTCCTGGACGGAAATGTGTAGGTACAGTGAGATTCGTATTATCCTTGGTCCTTTGAAGCAACAGCTGAACATGACTATAAAGTACAGTAAGAATCCTTTATTCTTTGCTTAAAAATAACTTCAATGCTATTGTTTTACTTCAAATCAAAGGCACCTACTTACATAGCTACTCGGTACCATGTTTCGCGGAATAATTTCCAGTTTATATCAAAAATGTCATGTAGTGATTCGGGGCCTACATTGATGTAGGAAATATTTGGTAAATTCGTTAGCATCAAAAAATCTGATTAATAATAGACGACCGAGAGCCACGTGACTTGATCACATGAATCAAACTCTCAAGGATGGTCGTGTGTTGAGTAAGAGGAATCGAAGTGCGTGCATTGTATGAATGTAGAAGTATAAGATATGCAGTGGTGAGATTATCACTATGAAGTGATTTCTTCTATCTATTGACACATACTTAACTAAAACAAAAATACCTGTACATAATATTATCAATAAGTAGTTAATAGTTAATCTTGTCTTTGTGTTGTAATTTGACATAATACGATGTGTTTTGGTTTTAATTTGTAATTTTATATTATGCAATGTGTTTTGTTTTTATTTTATGATTTGATATGATGCAGTATGTTATAATTTTATTTTATAATTTGATATGATACGGTGTGTTTTGTTTTATATTTTGTAATTTTATGTGGTGTGCGGTTTGCTGTAATTTTATTTTATGATTTGATATGATTCAATATGTTGTATTTTTATTTTATGATTTGACATGATGAATGTGCTGTAATTTTATTCTATAATTTGACATGACAGTGTGTTTTGTTTTTATTTTGTAATTCGATGTGATGCAGTGTATTGTAACTTTATTTTATGGTTGGATATGATACAGTTTTTTTATGATTTGACATGATGCTGTTAGTATGTTGTAATTTTATTCTATGGTTTGTGTGACACAATGTGTTTAATTTTTGTTTTTATAATTTGAAATGATGCAGTATATTTTATTTTTGTTTTGAGTTTTAATTTGATACAATGGTGGTGTTGTGCAATTATTATTTGTAACTATGTATTAAAGGCGTAAGCCGTATGTATTATTATAAATAAATAAATTAATACCAATCGAAAAAAAAAACAAAACTAAAAATAATATTTGACACACACCCAACACGTGGTGGGAATTATGGATTGGAAAGGGCGAGGAGGCTAAGGAACGTATACTGAATTAGAAGACAATATTTTTTCCTTAACTGAAGATTTAAAAACATTGAACGATTGTGAAGCTCTATGCAAAGAAGGAAGATTAATCCAACAACGAACACCATGAACTGAGAATGATTGAGAGAAATATTTTACTGTTCTGACTGTATTATGTTTAGTGTTCTATATTCGTATAGACTGTTGCAGCCGTTTATTAAGTAAATCGATAGTTTATAGGTATCTGAAAGAAGGGGTGTGAGGAAGCGCAGACGTCCAAGAACCACGTGGCTTGATCACGTGGACCAAATTCTTAAGGACGGCCGCGTGTTCAGTAAGAGAAATCGGCATGCATGTATGAGAAACTGGATGAATGTAGAGGAAGCGAAAGAAGTATGTAAGGATTGATCTATATGGCGTTCCGTTCTCTCTGCCTTCCCCTCTTGGCGTGAGGGTATAGTATAGTATATCGTTTATATAAAAAGCATAGACTTATTTCTTAAAAATGTAATATTTCATACATATAATTTTATTCCCCCATCAAGACGACGCTGTTATAGAAATAAATTAGTTAAGTTGTCAAAGAAGTTAACTCACTGACAACATAATTCGTTCACTAATGATGGACACTGATGATCCCATCGGACCATCAACAGGTTATTAACTCAACATACTTAATGATATCATTAGGAGTTGAAAGAAAAGTGGTCATCAACATAACTATTATACAAAAATTAGTCACGGACTGTCATCGTAGATGTTAATAGATGTATATTTAGTTATTCATTTCAATTCACTATGGTCAATCGTTCAATAGGAGTGGGCTAACATACTATGTAATTATGGCGGCTCTCTCGCGTGGTCCGGTTGAGGAAAATTCTTCACAAAATGTTGGCAAACCTAAAGAATCCACACAAAAAACTGTGTATGAACCATTCAATGACTCATTCGTGTGTTTATTTTTTTAATGTTGACGTTAAATTTCACGGCAACTAAGTAAGTATACAATGAGATGCCTTAAGTTTTCTTAGAATTTCTGTATGTTTGACGTGGTGATCTCACTGTTTTCAAACAAGATTATTTTAGTGATTCGAGTACAAATATAATATAAATCGTATCACTTTATCCATGTACTCTATTGTGGGTTTTTTTCTAAAAGTATAGAAGCCACTAAAATATTTGCCTTTAATTAACATACAAGCCATTATCTCTTTGCCATAAAACAATCTTATAACATACAAATGTGGTGTTTTTCGAATACTCATCTTTCACATAACATTTCAAAATTTAAATGAATTCTAAATTAGTGTTTTTGGTTAACTTAGTACTTATATATAATTTTACGACATAATCCAATATTTGTTTTTAATAAAATCAAAAAGCAAGGTATAAGATTATTTTTTTGAAAACAAAAAGAATGGATAAACAAACACACATGTTGCGTATTCTTTGGAAAGATGTTGCATCCAATACAGCAGTTTTACGTAAAGCTAATGCTAAAATTTACTGTCAGGTGCTATAATATGCATTGTAAAATTATGTACCTACATATATGTGTGTGTCTCCAATAAAGATGTATGATTGTAATTTAAAAAATTGTCGTTGTAGTGCATCAAAATTATTGTAATTTTTATATATTTAATGGTCTTGTGCCGTATATTAGATTATGAAAAAGAACCTCTGTAAATAATTCTGAATCTGTGTTCGATCTCGGAAGACTGTTCTTTTTCTTTTCTTTTGTTTACTTTATGTTGTATTTTTATTTCTACTATGATTATTGATATGTATAGGTGCATTTAAGCGACAAACTCGCCCTCTGTACATTGAATTGTATAACTGTTATTTTTATGACAGTTTTATTTTGTAATATTTTAAACAATGAACAGAGAATAAAAAATAAATAAATAAGACATCGTTTCTGGGTCACATTTTACAGGGGAAAACGAGAGAATCATACACAGTAGTCATAAATATATTAAAACATAATAAAGGTATTATATTAAATCATTTACTAAGACGAAAATGAAGATCAATGAGGAGTGGGCAGAAGGCAGTGATGGCAAATATTGGGGAACCTGATACAGCACTCGTAGAAGAAGACTAAAATACTATTGGTAAAATTGAATCATGAACAAAGGCAGAATAGGTCGTTATAAAATGATATAAGATGGGAAGCCGTAATAGATTATTAAAACGGTAATAAACACGGTAATATAGTAAGATCTGAGATATCCCAAAGACATAAAACGTGAGACTGTGTAGGCATTAGTATTAGTAGTACAGTAATAATAGTTAGGTAGTCATAATGTTCAAAGTGTCACCGCGACGTAATAATGAAAATGTACCGAAATAACATCGTAACTAATATACACCTACTATTTATATGGATGGTGTTGTGCAGTAATGTGTCAAACCACTAGATCTTATTAATTTTTTTAATCAACGATTATTTAAATAGAGGGTCAAGTAATGAATCCATAATTACGGATGAGATAATGTTATATTGTATCAATCTACAAAATCGAAAACAATGAGGTATTGTCAAAAAATTCGTAAAAAAATAACTTCTCTGCTATTAACTTGCCTATTGAATATTGATTGTATTTTATATAAATGCACCTATTTTTGTATAAAACAAAGTGCATGTACAGTTGAAAATAAATAAAAAAAAAAGCTAGCGTCAGCATCGTTTAAGAAGATGCCCCGAATAGCGCAGTCAATTCTCAGACTCCCAATTTAATACTGTTGTTTAGTTCAAAATGCATACCAATTTCCCTCCATAACCGAATTTCTGAAAAGGCTATATGAGTTTAAAATATTTGACAATCTTCTCGATCGCCATTTCGGGGGGGAATTGTGTTTACTGTCAGAGAGTTTATTAGACGTAAAGGAGGGTCACTGGCTATCCCATTTGTACCCTCACAACTAGCTGTAAGTGTTAAATCGATGCAAAACATTGATAAGATAATTCAGATTGAAGATGGGGTGGTTTTATACATTGTAACATCATCCATATTATATTTAAATATTATGAATAATTACTTCATATTAATAAGAAAATTCACATGGTGAGCCAGTCTTCCTATTATTAATAAATATTAAATGTAAATTTAAAGCCATATGAAAATCTCAAATAAGGCTTAGAATAGACAACGACAGGTTACTGATGATTTCATGTGCAAAATTAACACATGTGACCTCATACAATGGTAAATTGTAATAATTATATGGGAAAGCATACAGCCATTTTACATCTTAATTTCAAATAATGTAGGTACCTTTTTTTAATTCCACAAATAAATATTTCGAATTTTCAAACTATTAAAGAGAACAAAGAAAACTTAATGTCTTTAACAGTAGATTTTTCAGTCTATATATATTTCACTTTCTGTTGTGTTTTCAAAGCATAATATAAATATACCAAAAATAAAAAAATGAAAATTTCACTATTGCTAATATTTCTAATTGCTGAGATACGAAACCGGACAGTCGATAATTATATCCTAGAACTTTGTTTTTTATATTGTATTGTTAACACTGTTATAATATATTACAAGAACTTTAAAATATAAGGTGTGTTAATTGCTTAATATGATGCTGACAATTATCAAGAAAAGCAAACTAAAAAAAAAAAAAAATAATAATTTATTAAAAGTAGGGTTATTCCGTGTCAAATCATCACACTGATTCAGACTTGATGTCTCAGATTTTCATGATTTTTTTTATGCAGCATTATATCATAGACTTATGAAAAAATACCAAATTTCAGTTATGTAGCACAATTATTTTTGAAGTTGCAGCATGCATTTCTGAAGCCCTGTATCTCCTGATCCCATTGAGATCCCATAATATAATTTTGGTATATGTATTAATACATTACAAACTATTTTTGTCAATTTTTTGGAATTTTTAAAATTGTCATTTTTTAAAAAATTTAATTTTAAAATTTTTTTTTTTTCAAACCGTGACCCCTATCCTGTGGCACATCAGATTAAAGTCCCATTCAATAGCTTTAAAACGAGACCTCTCCCAGGTTAATATCATCACTGGTTGCCAGTCTATAGGCATCCAAAGGTGCCAACACATGAGATTTTTTCATAAAAATTGTGATTTTTAAAAATTAATAACTTCAAAAATAATTGTGCTACATAACCGAAATTTGGTATTTTTCATAAGTCTATGATATATTGCTGCATAAAAAAAAATCATGAAAATTTGAGACATCAAGTCTGAAAATCTCTCAAAATTGTGTTGAATTGACACGGAATGGCCCAGTACAATAAGATTGCATCAAAAAAGCAATGGCTCTCTCAAATGTGAATTTATTTATAATTTGCCGTGTACAGATGGCAGGATGCGAACGTCAATCAACACCAATCATCAAGCATTTGGCCAAATTTTGGAGCATTCGCCGAAGAAATATTCGGAGAATGCCTTCGTTAGCCGTCCACACCGCTTGACACAGCTTGACGAAGCTTAATGAACTTTGACTTTGGCCATAGATATATAACAAAATTTGACAGTTATCGTTCGCTACTCCCCCTTCGCTGGCAATCCGCCTATGTACGGATTGGACACCAATCTTTTGGCCGAATGTAAGATGGCGGTGTTTTGAACAGCTGTTTTCATGTGAGTTTTGTGCGTGATTTGTCATGATGACGTTTCGTCCGGTTTATATGCCTCGGTGTGGAGTAGAAAGTATTTAATTATTACGTCTACACACAGTTACAAGAGTGCATGTATGGTATTAAATGCAGAATAGAAGTGGCACAAACAGCATTTACTAAAATAATGAAAAACCTTCTTTGTGACTGCAATATAAACCTAAAGCTGAGACAAAGAATGGTCAAATTTTATGTATGGTCAGTCTTACTTTACGGTGTATAAGTGTGGACTCTCAAAATTAATATAATTAACCGCTTTGAAGTGTTTGAAATGTGGATCCACCGTACAATGCTAAGAATATCCTGGAGCTCTGTAAAATATCATATTTGGGCTATGTGATGAGAGGTAAAAAACACACCATACTCCAGCTCCTCATGAAGGGGAAGGTCGAGGGCCGCAGAAGACACCTCTCCAGCTGGCAAGACACGTGAAGAAGAAGAACCATACATACTCTTACACCTCGTATGGACAAGCAAGATACAACGCAACAATCAATTATAGAGAGGTAAGTTTTTTTTGTTGCAAACACTCCAAAAATATACACCAAAATAAGCAACAATTATCACTATTTCCAGTCAACTATTTAAATAATTAGTAGCAATTTTGCTCTTTATCTATCTTGGTTGAAAATTACACATCTCTAAATTGTTTTTTATTATCTCCCCAATATAGTAGAAAACCAAATGCAGATATTCGGCTCGCTAGAGAATATCTCTAAATCTAACCACAAAAGTGATCATTTCTTAAATTTATAGTTGTGTCCACAATACATTAACTGTACTATAAGAGTAGACTTAATACAATTAAAGGTCATTGACTGTAAGATAAACAACTTTCTTAATTAACTTTTGAAATGGAAGCGGACTTTCTTGAAAACTAATCCCGTCAATAGAGTTGTGTAATCGCTAAACGCCTGTGTTTTGATATTAATAAATTTAACATGAACTTACAGAGCGCAATACTGGCTACATACTGTAGTAATTTGTTATAATAATATTATCATTATCAAAAAGACGGTTCTCTGATGTCATTATCATGCTCATAAATATATTGATGCATTCTTTGATGATTAATAAAATTAACTAACCTTTATTTTGTAAGTCCGCTTGTTGTGCTTAACTTCCTGATTAATTTTGCATCTTTAGCAACATATCTGAATAGTGACAGGTGAATGTATTTAATATTTGCTTATATATCATATTTCACGAGTGGAAGAGACAGAATATTCAACAAACAGGTCATTCTTTCCACTTTATTTGAATATAAGACAGATTATTGTTAAATCAGAATAAAATTGAAGATACTAATTGTCTCATGTGAAATGTTATATGAATATTTGTCTCTTGCAGAACACTGGAATATATGTGTACAGAATAAATGGGAGACTTGTTTTATCCTAGGGACTTCACTGATGTGTTGCATCATTCATATTTTTGTAAATTATAGTTAACTCCAAAAGGAAATCCGACCCCACAAGGAATAGAGTAAATCTTCCACTAAAACATCATGAACAGAACGACACTTTTGATTCACTGATTGACTGTCATCTAGCAGGATTGTCTCAGTTTTCCTATCGTAGAATAACCTGTGTATTCAACGTATAGCTAGTTTACTAGGTATCCTATGGATCTGAAATCCAGTTGTAGATAGATGGGAAAAAATCAATTAGCTATACCTACCATCTGAGATTTATTGACATATAAGACTAATGAATTTTATTGAGAAAATAGTCTTTTTGAATCTAGATGACATTTAGTCATTGTCCTTAAATTTCAAACTCTTTTTATTTTTGTTTCAGTCAAGCTTTCTGAATGCATGAGATCATCAGTTCATATTCACACGGCCACAGAAGCTATCAATACAAAGAATCAACTTTGTAATGAAAAACCTACTTCCTTGAACTTTCAGTATGTGTGCTGTATAAAATTTTACACCATGTCAACATGATGTCACAGGCACTAATAAAAATAAATGTATGCAGTAATGGTTGTATTTAATTTAAAATATCTTCATTTTAATGAATTAAAGATAAAAAATAAAACACAGTTTACCTTTACTATGAAAGCAATTCATAATAAAAGTAATCAGTATTTTATTTTTTATGTTTAATTCATGTTTGTTCGATATTCGAGTTTTGAATAATTTTCTCTTAGCACAAATGGATATATAATATGGATATAGATATATACCTATTTGTTATGTGGAGCACCCAACGAAAAATTGGTTTCCCTCTCTTTTCGAGTGTCATGTAAAAAGCAAGTGTCCTAAATGTCTTATGTTGGCATGTTTATTAGATGCAGCTGGTCTACTGGATACCCCACTTGTAGGATATGGCGTATATACTATTACTATCACGCCATATCCCACAAGTGAGGTAGACAGCTGGATGCAATAATTATGCAAGCCGTCTTCTCCATGCCCACAAAAAATTGTGCTATTCAGGAAAATGACAAGCCTCATCACTGATATGAGATGTACAATGTCTTTATTTTTTCAAAGACTTCCTTTTAAAAGATACTTGAAAACTTATGGAAAATATCTAGAGACGGATTCTTTTCCAGGTGCTCCACGGGTGAAAGAATTTTTAGTTGGTCTTACAATTGACTGATTTTTTTTTCAAGGCTATATTTTTACATTATTTTCCTTATTTCATTTTTTATTTTTAAAATGCACACAGGATCAGACAGTCAATTTCTATAATTGACATGACAACAAAATGCAATATCAAAAGGTGGACCAGCGAAGATCCTATATTTACCTGAGAAGTATTAAAGAAATCAAAGTTAAATGAATCACTAACAAATAACTGTAAATTCAGTACCAAATAACTCACAATCCTTTAGCTAAAAGATCAATTGTGTCGCTGAGTTTCGAAATCCGCAATAACACATTCAAATGTATGTGTTATAGCGGATTTCGAAACTCAGCGACACAATTAAAAGTATGATTATGATAAATTATGATTAAAATATATGAAAAACAAATAAAACAAGATGAAAAGATTCAAATGAATGAATCAAATAAGAACAAATTAATAAAATAAGACTAAAAATAATAAATCATGATACAATGTATTTAAAACAATATATTAAGATGGATGTATTTAAATGAATGAATAAAATAATAATAAATGATTATAGTAAGATTAAAAATCAATCAACAGTAAAAATAAGAACACTATAAAAAGATTCAAGTGAACGAATAGTTACTAGTCAAAATGTACAACTTATGTTCAGCCGCTATTAGAGAACGGCTTTTAAATTTGGTCGCCATATTTGGAGAAAGATATAGCATTGGAGAGAGTTCAGTGAAGGTACACCAAACTGGGAGTGGGGCTTAAGGATTTGACATATGAGGAGCGACTGGAGGCCTTGGGACTGACAACGCCTAAAGAAAGGAGAATGAGACATTCAAGGTGTTGAATGATTATTATGACTGTCCTGAACTGCCCCAAATCTACAATGAGCACTCGTGTTGCACAGCCTTAAGCTGAACATAAGTGTGTTTGCCCATAATCCACATAAACACTTTTTAAGTTACAGAGTTGTGGATGCTTGGAACGGGCTGCGTATAGATTTGTTGTTGCCGGGAGTGTAAATTCTTTTAAAAATGGACTTGACAGAGTGCAGTAACGTCATGGACTCATTCAAAGATATCAGCTTTACTGCATGATTGATATCCATAATGATAGATAAATAATAATAATATAACACAAATAAGTGAACAAAATAAGATTTTTTTAACATAATAAAATATAGTAATGTATTAAAATATATTTAGAACAAATTTAATAATATGAATAGATTCAAATGAATGTATAAAATAAAATATCAAATCAAAATGATAAAATGTATTAAAAATAAATTATGGTGAAAGATTCAGATAAATGAATAAACTATAATAAAGTAAGATTTAAAATAAAGTAATAAATCATGATAAAAATGTTTTTAAAAGAAATAAAATAAGATGAGAAGATTATAATCATAGAATAAATATATGTCGGCCGGTGTGGCGTGGAGGTAATGCTCTTGCCTTTGAGTCATGAGGTCCCGGGTTCGATTCCCGGCCAGGGCAAAGTGAAGAATGACCTTTTTCAAATTGTCCTGGGTCTGGGTGTTACATGTATACGTGTGTAGTGCATTGTATATGTGTATCGTAGTGTTAGTACCCATAATACAAGATTCATCTGAGTTTGGGACTAGCTCGATCTGTGTGAATTGTCTGTGTATGTTATAAATAGCTTTTAAATTTTAGATAGGAAGCACTGTGAAAGTTCATTTTGATTTAGATTAATATCAAAATAATATAAAGAACATCGTTCGCTTTATTGATATTTAGCTTTTCGGAAATACTTAAAAAAAAGATACATCTGGGTTTTGTTATAAACCCAAATACTACCTTATACACCTTTCACAGTAAGCTACTAAAAGCTTGTGTCGTGAAAGGGGAGTTTGCCGACACAAGTTTTTAGTAGCTTACTGTGAAAGGTGTATAAGGTTGTATTTGTACAAAACCCAGATGTATCTTTCAGTAATAATTACTTTTAATTATAAAAATAAATAATAAATTATTGTTATAAAAATGGACATATTATGTAAGCTACTAATATTAATATATCAATCACTGAAATTAAACAGCAATTATTTTATAATCTTATTTGTTACAAAGTTATTTGTCAAAAGAAAATATTATAGTTTTGATTATCTAAAATAAATACATTTACCTATATGTGATCTGTAAATATTGAAGAAGGATTAAATAAATGTGCAACGCTGTTCATAAAGATTTATTTTCAAAATATCATCCTTTGAGGGGTGGCACAAAGGCTTGAACACCGTTTATTTCTATATGCATGCATGCAATTCTTCATAAATGCTTTTCTATTCATTCTACTTGAACTCATCTCTCTTCAAGTACTGCTACAATATTCATCTCCTTCCAAAAACCATGTCAGGTCCCCCCAACGTCGGCTATCACCCTGGAGTACGCTTCTCTGTCCTGTGCTACCTGGAACAGTTCTTACACACTCTGGATTCCGTTTCACTTTCTGATGTTTCTTAGCCAGGACATTTGGCGCCTTCCCACCATATTCATAAGAACTGAAAATTCATAAATATAAAGTTAAAACAAAGAATACTCTCACCTCATGCCTAGATATTTTAGGAGTCAGGGGACTTCTATTTATTCGCACATATAAAAATATACTTTTTCTATTACTATGAATGAGCATGTAATAATCATTCAAGCTGTCCTCGCTGTACCAACAAAAATTAAGACATTCAGGATGGGTGGCAAACTTCATCACTAAATTTAGGATGTGATATGTATATTTTTACAAACAATTGCCTTTAACAGGGCTATCCAGGGGTTTATTTTATGATATCCTAGATAAAAAGAACTCTATCCTTTTAATATAATCGGATGTAATGTTTTCTAAGTAAATGAAGTATTATTTTGTAAATGAAATATTGTAGTTCAAACAAGGTTATTCTACAACACACAACAACCTGTAATTACGAAAGACATTCATTTTATGCTAACAAATATTAAATACACATAATAAGTGTTGTAATGAAATACTGTGAAATAATATTAATGTGTTCTCTTACCAAATGAATTAATCCGAAGCCTGATATTTTGACATTTGAGTTGATTATCAAGTAACATCTTTGGCTTGAGATCTCTTTGGACAGTATAAAACCTATCCTGGAAGTGCTGAAAGTGAAATTTAACAAAAGATTTGCAACGATTATAATAACATGACTTTCTTATGTGAATACATCTAAGCTTCGATTATTTTGAGAATAAGAATCCGGTGGAATCTTGCTGTTTTTTAAACACAAAATTAATTATTAGCATTTTCGTATGCGTTTGACATGTCACAAGTACTGAAATTTGTACAGTGAACTGATTTGTAGGTTAGGTTAGAGTAAATCAGGTGTTATTTTATGTAAAAGCACATTTATTGACAATCATTTCATTGTCATTTCTTAGGTGAAAACTATACGATTACGTGAATATAAGTAGAATTAAATATGCTCAACACACTTACGCGCCAAATGCCAATTCTGACAATCAAATGGCATTGTTGACAAGTTAATAACCATAGAGAATAACTTTCTTCTTTTTCTTCTTTTTTTATTTCTTTTTTGGCTTTTCAACAAGCTTTTCAACAAAATATATTATACAAAAAGTATTAATTTGTAGAAAAGTTCATAATAAAACATCTTCCGGGATAAATTTGAATCACAAGAGACTTCGTTGACTTGTTTGATGATTTCAATGCAGATAGCAGTAATTCCGAAAAGAAGACATTGTTAATATTCTAAATACTTACAAAAATTATTATTTTGTATTTTTCATACCCATCCTACATAAAATTTCAGTACAGTACAATATTTAATATCGTGTTATTATTCTGTGTGACTATATTTTATTTTACAAAACCACTGCTTGTGGAGGTTAAAAATTACTAAATTCTTCAAAATGGCGTAGGAATTTGAAATATCTGTTTTCTTAAAGAATATTTTCTAACAGGACCTTTTCCTACAACATAATGGGTATTTGCACCGACTATTGTTTTAATACCGGATACTTTCATATCGAATGAAAAAAGTTACATGCTCAATATAATATTATTTCTACCCCCTCCCTCCCCCTGCCGTAATTTCAAATGCTATAGAAATTTGAAATATTTCAAAATCTCCTCGGTTTTCTTAAAGAATAGACCATTAAAGGATGACGTCACAGAAAATCATTGAGGGTCATCAGGCATCCCAACACAACAGACGAAATACAACACATTCACAGTGTTTACCAACTTGACCATAATTTATTATTATCGTTCAAAAACTAACGCAATATTAAATAACATGCTATCAGTATAAGGTAATAAGGTACCTACATATATCTATAAAAGAAAAAAGCGTACCACGTGAAAGAAAATGCTTAAGGACGTATATCTTTCTAACTGCGTAGTTCTAAGTATGTGTGAAAAAGAGATAAAGTACCCTAGCACACGCTTTCTCAGATAGTAAATTATTTCCAAGAAGAGTGTTGTCATGTCGGTATTATCCTTCCGACTGTCAGTATAGACCATTAAAGGTCACGTGGTCTTGTCTATGGATTTGCTTTTGCTTGGGGGGCAAACAGTCAGATTGCGCAAATCATCCTTGTAGGATGTTGTGCCATAAGAGAAAAAAAGAAAGTCAGACGACAAAATAATAACAAAATCGACACTGACAGTTTTTTTGATTATTAGGTATTCTTTAGGCGTTCCACCTAATATTACACCGTAATCGTCTGTTGTGTTGGGATGCCTGATGCCCCTCAATGATTTTTTCTGTGACGTCATCCTTTAATGGTCTATACTCAATATTAGGTGGAACGCCTAAAGAATACCTAAAGGGTCGTTCACATTTGTTCACTTTCAGTGATCACTCCGGATGATCCTCCAAGATGAATAGGTGTGAACGGGCGTTTCATCAATAATGATCACTAGCGATGACGGAGGAAAGGGATTACCACTCGTCATAATTTTAAAGGTTCTTTCACTGAAACGACCATAAACAAGTTTTATCTTATTATTTGTTTTATTCTCTATGAATTTGTATTGAATGTCAGAATCATGTACAAAATTATTGTGCAGTCGAGAGCTATATTATTTAGTTTATTTTATCTGTTACTTTTTTGAATTTGTTTAATTATTTTTGTACGAAAATATGTTAAACTACATACAACATGTCTGAGAGTGTTGACATGGCAGTGAAAGCATAGGATGAACAAGTATGAACAGACGTGTTCACTTTCGATGAACAGGTTTGACCCTGACACTCTGGATGAGCATCCAAAGTGAAGCAATGTGAATGCAACTTTAGGTTTGGTCTGGTGCTATTTTATATAAGTATTTTTTTGATTCTTTGGATAGCTTCAGCTATTTTCATGGTTTCATTAAAAAAACTGAAGCCACAATTTTATTATCTATCAAACAGGTGAATTTCATTTTTGTTATATTTTGATATTTTTCTTTAATGTGTATTGTATTAATCATACCGGTAGCCCTGAAAACTATTTTCGCCATTCGTGTGTCAATATCCCCTTCAATAAAGTATATTTGTAATGAATCAAATGCGTACTAAAAATGTAAAAAAGTAATTTAATTCTCGTGAGAAAGACTGAATTTCAACGGATTATTATTTTCCACGTGATATAATAATATACACTTATCTTAAATTAATTTGAAATTTCATCAATTGTAGGTATGTGAGATGGGTTTCACTACCTGAAATCTTTTGCTGAGGTATATAAATATAAAAACAAAAATAAAATCAGGACTTAACCATAAAAATCGTTTTATATAAATTAAGTTACGATCGATGGCTTGATTTTTTAAAAGGTAGATTTTTTTCATGCAAGCAACACTCTATCACAGTTTGGATCCGAAATGCATCTATGGTTATGTTACACAGAACCTTCGCCGAACGTTCCGTATCAATCCGCATGAGAATTTGTATGTACCTTCTGAAGGATTCGGCCTTGATTGCCAATCATTCGTTTTGCTGGTCAATCATATGATTGACAATCATTCGGCGTTCGCATCCTGCCATCTGTACACGGCAATTGAGATTATATAAATACTATAGTTATTAAGTCAATGGTAACTGCTACTGCTTAGGTTTGAATTATTTATATTATGCTGTTATGAAAAGAACGCGCCGACAAATTTATTTTTATTTATGGATTTTATCGATGAATATATTTTACCAATCATGTGAAATACTGTGGAGATGTAAATAGGTGTAGGTATAGTAATGCTTAACTGAAAAAAAATTGATAGGTACTACAAAAATGTGTAAGCTTGGTATGTAGTAGGAAGGTAGTTCTCAGTATCATTCTCTCGGGAGATTGCGTGATAGATCAATAAAAACCTAAGGACTACTCCTAAAACTAAATTATGAAAAAGGTAAGCGAAAAATACAACAGTAAAAGAGGAGTACAAAGAAAAAGGAGAAAAAACGAAATAACAAACATTAGTTTGCGTAAAAGCAATATTAGCACTAGAAGTGGGTTGAAAATGACTCGGCAAAAAATTTACCATCTGGAAGAAAGAAAGAAAGTGAGTAAGAAAAGAATGAAACAAAGTACAAGGCGTCTTACATACGGCGTAATATATACAGGATATTATTCTGAGATATATTTGATTGGATTTTCTTCAATGCATAATTAAATGGAAGTGGAATTTCTGACAGAGAATAAATCTCCCACTCTTTTTTAAAAGTCTAAAGGCAGGTATACGCAAAACATCACGCTTAAGACATTTTCAGTTCAGCGATGACTTGTGCAGCGCATTTTGAATGTCTTAACTTTTATTAGCATGTAGAAGACGACTAACATGTTTATTACCAACAGTTGTTCCGCTGGCTACCCCACTTATGGGAGAGGCCGTAATGACATGGATGGATGGAGTATTTTCGATAAATAGAGTACTAAAAACGTACTGCCTTTGAATTTGAGACACATACTCGGGTGTGGTCTCTTCAAGAAAACGACCAGGAAATATGTCTATTAAATTGGTATTGAGGAATCCAACGAAGTCCTAAAGTTTGTGATATAAATTGTATTGTTGTCACTATTATTTTATTGTATTGTTTTTATGCATCAACATAACAATAACAAAACTTAACATCAACCGAGATCTAGAGGAGCTAAATGCTAAAGACGACTGGCTCAAGATGGAAAGACTTGGAAATCTGTTATTTTGAAGGCAAATGTTCGGCCATCGGAAGTAAGTAAACAAGTCGTATTGTTTTTGTACCGGTTGATATTTGGCTTAGATGGTTTGTGGTTTCGTATGTGGGTGAACTCCCTTAAAGTATCTGACACAACACAGTCAAATGACTAACGTGGTGGGTTAAAATGATATTGTTTCTTACCTTAGATAAACTTGATATGAATGACTTGAGACTTTAAACGTGTGTATATGTGTATAATGTGTACTTTGTGTGTTTAAAAATGTTTTGAAAATGTATGCATATTTTAAATGAAAAAAGTAATGAATCGCCGTCTATTATTTGTCTGAAATTTATCCGCGATACATTTCAGACAGTTTGTAAAACTCCCTATTTGTAAGAAGGTTCGGAAAATGGCAAAGAGTGAGTTCGTGGTATCCTAAGTTAGCAACAAATTGAGCAACTATTATCGATACTATACGAGAAAAACTCATCATTACAATATTAAAGACATTAAAATATTTATATAAGTTAAGATGGTTTGGGCACGTGGAAAGAATGAATGAGGACAGAATGACTAAGAAGATATATTTGTCTGAGAGGAATGGTGCTCGGAGACGTGGACGTCCGAGGATTAAATGGCAAGATCATTTAAATCAAATCCTACAGGACGGTCACGTGTTGAGCACATTGAACAGGAGAGCATGCATGAGGAATTGTATGACAGTGACGGAAGCGAAAGATGTATGCAAAGATAGAAGGAAGTGGCGCTCGATCCTTTCTGCCTACCCCGCGAGGGGTAGGCAGAAAGTTTGAAAGAAAGAAAGGCAATTTCTACTATTTATGACCTTTCGCCCTAACATATGACCGAACGCGTTTAACGCTTTTTAATGGTATTATGACCTTTCGCCCAGTAGGTACACTTTGTAGCCAACCTGATTGATCCAAAAATTTGTGGGGCTGATTAAGGCCCAAATCAGAGGTTATTAACACTTTTTTCAATGTACGTACCTGCAATTTTTTCAAACTTTAATATGGGCATGTGGGGTGTCAAACATCAAGATTTTTCATCAGTTATAAGCACTTTTTTCTATGTAGGTACCTATTTTTTTTTTGTTTCCATAATTCATTGTAGCCATATTGTTGATAAATTGTCTCAACATTTATACATTGTTATTGATTGATTGAATACAGTATTTATTATTATTATACTGTTAAATAAAAAATAAAAAAAAAATCTCCAGAAATTCTCTATTCTCGGTAAATTTCTCCAAAAATTATTTCTTGAGAATTCCACAATACTAGTTTATCAGCTTGTTGTCTCACATATGGGATATTTCGTGATGGTATAGAAGTAATTCATGTATTTAATAAATGATCGTGATTAGAAATTCAATATAGAATAAATACGTAAGACACCTTCCATAAAACAAATCAGAGACAAAGATAATGTCATCCAGCAAAACAATTTTCATAATTTCCTGTAAAATATTATCAAATGCACATAGGAGGTTTCTCAAATCCACCGAAGATTTATTAAATTAAAATAATTTACTTACCAAATATTTAGTCAGTCTTAGTATAGTCGTTGACTATTTTAATGTCCTAAAAGAATTTCGTAGAACCGAAGAGAATTTAAAGAACTTAGTCAGCGTGTTCACACATCAACAGCAATCAACGCGACATAATAATAAAACAACAAAAGAAACAATTTATCACGCCATGTCAACTGCGACGGATGTTCACCAAAAGAAAAAAAATATAACTCAGAGCTTAGTATTAACAAAAAATTAACGAACTTCGTTAATTAATCCACATTAATTAACGAAGTTAACCCGTGGAGTCCACAATAAATAGGTAATACTAAAAAGTCCTTAAGATGGATATTATGGATATTATCTACTGTCTATCTATTTCCTCACGCCGTATCCCAAGTGGGGTAGGCAGAGAGAACGGAACGCCAAACAGATCTATCTTTACACACTTTCTTCGCTTCCTCCATATACATACAGTTTCTCATACACGTACGTCGATTCCTCTTACTCAAATCACGGCCGTCTTTGAGGATTTGATCTACATGATGAAGTCATGTAGTTCTCAGATGCCTGCGCTTCCTCACACCCCTCTTTTCAGACAAGTATGTCGTCTTTGTCGTTCTTTCCTCTTCCATTTGTTCCACATGAACAAACAATCTCAATTTAACTATTCACAACTTTTTAAGTATTATAACTAAACACTATTTTAAGCTTATGTTAAAACTTTAATTTAATGTATCACAAAAAAAAAGCTGTAATATCATCATCACCCTCATCGCTTCTCTGGGGGGAAAAGAGGAGAAACCATCCTCCTCCATTCAGAGCGTCTCTGTGCCAATCGCGTCACCTCTTCCCACGGCATTCCCAGCGCTCTGATGTCTTGTCATAGGAACGGTGTATTATGAAGGAGGGACGCCCGGACCGACGGAACCCTTGCGGATGGAAGAACAGTGCTCTTTTTGGCCTACTATCATTAATATAAACATGAATTAAAATACGTTTTTTTCTCGATATAAAGATTTGGTACTGTCAAAGTTATTGGCTTTTTTAAAAATGATATCGATTTTTTTGAAGCTCTGACATTTAACACGGCCTTTTTATTAAGCTCCCAGGTCTCTTGAATTAACTGTACCTTGCGTTATAATTTTCATTACTTATTCGTTAACGATAAAACAACTTTTTCGTAAACAATTAACTAAGTTAAATTCCCGATTAACGGTGCACACTTTTGATAAAAATAAACAAATCTCGAATGATGCTTGACTTTAAACATCGTGGCGGTGAAAAAAAAAATGTAAAAGATCATAAATATTATAAAAGAGAATAAAAGTACCTATATATAACTAAATAAAAAATAATGAATTATAATATGATAATAAATAAATAAGCCTTATTCAGATTTAATACTAATATTGAAACTGAAAAAGAAGATTGAGAAACAGTGGCGTATTTTTTATATGCAATACAACGTTTTTTCGTAAAATCTCCGTAGGTTACTTTTTATTAGTTTTCGAATGCCCAGTAAATTCGACGATAAGACATAATAACATATAGCTAACATCCATTCAGCGATGAGGTATGCCATCCATCCTGTGTATTTCAATGGTTTGGCACGAAGAGGGCAATTTGCATATTAATTTTATGGAGTTTGGTTATTTTTGATCAATTACTGACTACCACAATTGACGTATATGCCGCGATGATTTAGATAGAGAGAGATGAAGAACAAAACGTACATTCAAAAATATCCATTTTTCTTATTACTCCAGCTTTCATTCCACAATCTTCACGAGTTTCACTATTATGCATTATGTCTTCCAGACCAGTGTTCCGCAAACTTTTTGAGTTCAATGTACACCTATCAAATCAAGAAATTTTAGAGGTACACCAAAGAAAAAAAAATGTTTTTTGTTAACAAAGCGCCTCGCTCATAGATCTCAACTATTTTTAGGTGTATTATCTGCACAAAACCTTGCCTTTTTTCCGCGGCACACCAAGTGATGACCACGGTACACCAGTGTGCCGCGGCACATGCTTTGCGGAACACTGTTCCTGACTATATTAACCACACATTCCTTTCAATTTTCTCAGTTCAACTTCATTTATATATTTTTCATCCTTCTTCAGCCATGTCCAAGAATCGTTTGCATATATCAATGTTGGCACTAAGATAGCGAGTGCACCAACCTATGATCGAAATATTCGCGACTATTGGTAGAATTGCACCGTTTACTTTGATACCAGCAACTTTTCTTCTTTCAATATCGCTAACACACCTTCATTGTCTCACAAAATAAATTTAGAAACGAGAATCTTTTTGATGTTTATATTGTATTTTTGAGAGATCGCGTAGATGTTGTCTCCTTTCTCCTTGATGCTTCAGTCCAAGTTATTGGGCTGCTTTGAAAAAGTCTATGGTGTGCGTGAAGGGTGATTTGAATAAAAAAAATCCTTTTTTTAGAAACTTTCGTGCTGCCATCTTTCTTCACCATCCCAATACAAGCATCTTGCGTACCTACTATGGGTGTGTTTGGGGTATTTTTGAATATATTTCGAGGTTAAAAATTTATTGATAAAATTGTTATGTAACTCCTGTGGTCCTGCCACTGTTTGTTCATACTTAATGAAAAATGAAGAAGAGAGGAACACAGGAATATAATTAATTATTGTTATTAGAGAAAAAGAAATAAAAATATGATGACAGAAAAATTAAATGATATGATGGGAATTGTGTATATTTATAGCATAAGAAAAGCCATAATATGGTGATGATCATTTTGAACTTTTATATGTAGCCTGCTAGAGTAATTTACTCAATGAAACTCATGTGAAATACCTATTCTGATATTTTTGTGTAAATCTACGGAAAAATTCATATAGAAAGACATACTTAATCTATTTTAAAATTATTATGTTTTTTGATCCCGTTTTAAGTCCCCGGTAAGAAATAGTTGAATAACTCTTTTTTGTCAAGTTTTTGAGTGTCCTGTAAAAAATGGGTTTTCGATAAAACATCACGTTTTAAAACTTAACATCATCATTTCACCTATGAAGAACACCAGCCATACAGAATGTCTTAACATTTATTGGCACAGAGAGGATGACTTGGATGTTTATTACAAACAAAATTGTTTATAACAATATCATAGCTTTTGTCTGTATTAAGAAAACGTTGATATTTCATTTAAAAAACATGAACCAAAACGAAAAAAAAACCGCATTTTTAAACTTAACTTACTGTTGCATTACAATCATAAGTCTAAGAAATTCATTGTAAAATATTTTTATTTACATCAATAATTGTTACATAATAAATTTTGTTTTTGAGTAAGAAAAATAGACGTGCGTATATGAGAAGCTGTACCTATACATCTAGATTAAGTGACAGAAATATGTAAGGTAGATCTCTCTCCCTACCCCACTTGGGATACGGTGTAAGGGTAAAGGAGTAATAATAATAATAACTAGACAATTTATAGTGCGCCGTTTTGTGGGTTTTTTTTTCATTTCATTTCAAAAAAGCATCCTAAAAATTTATAAATATATCACAAGTGATATTACATTATTTACTCATTCCTAGTAAATGAATTTGAAATTTTTATTTATCTTTGTGCAGACATACACACAAATAAACCAGCATTATTAATTAAATATGCACGAGTCATGCGGTACGGTAAAGTACAAAGAGTTTAACTCTGAACGATTTACATCCGAGTGTTTTTGTTTACAAACATAATCTTTGCGACAGCTCACTTTGAATGGCGTTAATCAACAACACATTAGCGTTTGCAGTATAATAAATTCATCACGAACACAGAGTGGATAACACTGGTTTGCGAGCTGACAAAGAAAAAAAGAAAGCGTTTAAAAAAATAATCTTTAGAATAATATTTTTATCTATAGCATCATCACGTTCGTCGAAAGCCTGGAGGTAGAGTCTCGGCCTCGTGAACAACGGGTCCGTGGTTCGATACCAGGTGCCGGCAAACTCCCCTTTCACGACACAAGCTTTTAGTAGCTTACTGTGATAGGTGTATAAGGTTGTATTTGGGTCTATAACCAAACCCAGAAATATCTTTCTTTTTTTTTTAAAAAAATCCACGTCCGTTATTGAAATTGGTGTCTGAAAATGAAAAAGTGTCATTAGAAAGATAAAAATAATTATGAAACAATAAAAGTGTGGGCTGCAAAACATTCAGTTTTAGAATTGATAAATATATCTGTTTTTTAATTTACAGATAAGAGTGAGAGACCAAGATATTCTTTGTCGGGGACTCCGCGACTTGATGTTATGTGTTATAGATGATGTTATGGTGTATAAGGTTGTATTGGATTTGAAGGGGTTCATATATTCATCAGGATTTGCATTATATAAATTACTTTAAATTCTTAGATTATAAATTAATTCGAAAAGTTTGTGCGTATCTGCTTCTTTCTCAGCTGATGTTAAAATATAAATATACAGCATTTAGGTATACTATAAAATCTATATAAAGATTACACAGAGACGGTTCGTATATTCGTATAGACGGACGAGTATATTCATGCATAACCAAAGCGGCAATTCATTTGAAAGACTGAAGCAATACTCATCAACCTATTATATATTGTATAAACTAAAACTTCAACGCAAAAAATTGTTATGAGGCGAATAAATTGTAGGGCTAAAATAATTTCATGTCAGTCACACTTTACTTATTTATTTATTCATTCTTCTGTACACGATTACAATACACACAATTTTTATTCAAATTACATACAATCAATATATATAGCAAACTCTTCCAACTTACTCTAATATCCAAACAAACAAAAAACAATAATTTTAAAATAAGCACACATACATACACACTTGAGCTTCTAAAATGGGATTTTTTAAATGGCACATAATCTTATCATGATATATATGTATGTTCATAACATGTGCAGGCTTCATCATCACAAGAAAAGCCTCTTTCCATAACGACAGAACAATGATAAAAAAAATTGCTATAGATACATATGATCAAAAAATATCGATTAACCAGAGGTATTGTGTGTACGACCAAGTCAGCACCAGTCTACCAGACCTTAGATCTTTTCTTTTTCTCTCGTAATAACAACTGGAAATTCTTCAAGGATTGATTTCTTTGAAAGTCCAACGACAGCTAAATAAGTCCTTACAGCTGTGAATAAAAATAGTACTGATAGTTTTGCTCCATCCAGGAAAACTGTCAAATAAATAATTAATGGTCTACTTTGTAATTTGTCAGTGCCATGAGAATTGTTTTCACCTGACCTAACAACAGGTAAACGACATTTCAGTTTAAATTTAAGAGCACTTGAATGAAATGCTATTCTATAATAATAATAATATGAATGAGCTATGCAACGACAACGATACTAGAAGAATATAGTAATTCTTAACATAGTGTATTATCACTCTTCTTAATGATATTATGATGCAACAAATCAAGTGTAGTGTAATATGAAGATGCATGTAGGTATCTAGTGTTGCTTTAGAAAACAAAGAATAAGAAAAGATTGTTATAATATGTATTATATTGTAGAAGATACAATGTAATGTACATACTAAAGTGGTTGTTGTATGAAGAGCTTTTGCTATGTACTAGTTGTCCTCTTGATGTTACTAGTAATAACACTGTCATCCAAACTCACAGAGAATGAATTTTAACACCTGGATAACTAGCTATTACATGTAAATATGGTTATCTCCGATTAAACCAAAGCTTTATTATTAGACGATAATATATATAACTGGGATGTGGAGAAGCTTTTTTCTAAAGACGATTGAATTCACCACTCAAGATTGAAAGGATTGGAGATCTAATATACTTATATGTCGCCGCCCAAAAGTAAGATTCGCCAGTTAAATAAACGGCTAAAAGTTTCATTAAATGCCGGCATTCAACTGATTTGCTAGTCACTTTGTTGAATCGCAATGAGGCGCCTAAAGTCCAACATTCTGTCGGATCGACGATAGCCCGATTGATGAAATTCAGTTTCTTTATTTGGCGATGTGGTGGTAGGATTGATAAATGTTGCGTTAAACAATGGTCGTTTGGCCAAAGGAGAGTTATTTTAGTAACTTTACTCACTAAACAAGGCATTCAATAAACCTCAGTGATATAACCAAAAATTTCAATAGATACCTTGAAATATCGATAGAAATCTCAAATATATCGTTTTCTCTCGACTTATTTCATAAAATATAATATAAAGGTAGGAAATGCGTGGCGGATGCTGAAAAATGCATAATCACAAAAAAGCCGACGTTAACGTGCAAACTGAAGACGCTCGCTCTTCCAACACAGTTTTTCGCGCCCTTGAGATGGATGCTCCATTAAACCATCCGACAAACACGACACATACAAAAAGCAGGAACAACGCTAATCTCTATTTGTGAGTGACGGATCACATAGACCGATATAACACTTTCATATAAGCTATTCTGTGTATACGTACATACATGTACAATGTACATCACATGTTAGTAGTGCTGTTGTTGAGGACCACACCTAAACACCCACTCTTCATATCGGGAGATAAACTGTAGACGACTAAAGGTAAATGAAGAATGTCTCTTTTAGAGATAAACTATCCGTTATTGTAACTACTTAACTAATGAACAGTACAACTATGAATTAGGTAATTTCAAATTTTATGTATTCAAATTGTCTGTTTTGTGTAGGTTACTTTAGTCTATATTGTTATTTTGTACAAAAAAATAATAGAACTAAGACGATTTGTGATGGCAAACTTCATGGCAAAAAGCACCTGCGATCGAGTGAATTATATCAGGCTTTACTATCAGCCAACCACCTCAATTTTGATTGATTTATAGACAGTAAACATATTATTATAAATCATCATCTCTGTCGGTCCCTCAATCCTAAGGATCGTGACTTTCATGCCTCGTTCTGTAGACCATCTGTCTCTACCTTGAGCGATCCTCCACCATGCGCAAGGCCCCGTGTAGTGAACTCTGTGTGGCCTCCTTAATTTGGTTACTCCATCTTGCTGGTACTCTATTATATGACAAATTTCTTTGAATAAATATATTTTTCTTTTTATACAAAAATAAATTTACAAAAAATGGATATTTTAAACGAATGAAAATGGTCGTTAATTAAAAGTTCCAAAATATGGGACCGACTGTACCTACAATAGTTACACCTGTATTCTGTAATGTCTGATGTTAGTCGCACGATTATTATTTGAAGTGAAATTTGAGAAACAACTTGTTTTGAGGAAATTTTAAAACAACATATTAATCATAATGATAAAGTAAAACTTGGTTACTAACTTATAATAGTGTTTATTAAAATGTTCACGTTTTTTCTTGGAATTTTTAAATTGATATGTCAAAGTTTTACGCATTAAATAAGAGTAGGAAATGAATAATATGATAGATAAATGAGTGAATTCGAAAATAATGCTTTTTTTTCATTACAATCATCATAATATCATCTTCGTGTCAATAAAAAGTAATAGTACGTTCAGAATGGAAGGCATAGGTATTATTTACTGAATTGAAGGCGTCTTTTAAAATGAATTTGGGAATTATACACTTGAAAACTTACAGAAATGAGTGGAAGATCTATTGTTTTAGAAAAGACTATTGGTACCTACCTAAAGTTTTTCACATGTAGGTATACTTAAATACCTAAATTATAAATTAAAGTTCGTCGGTAGCCAGGAGGTAAAGTCTCAGCATCATGCTCAAAAGGTAAGCGGTTCGATTCCAAGTGCCGGCAAACTCCCCTTTCACAACACAAGCTTTAAGCTTAATGTAAAAAGGTGTACAGAGTTTTATAAAGCTTAGTAAAAAAAAACACGACGCGTACATCTTTTACTAAAAAAAATCATTAAATATTACAAGTGTAAACAAACGACCAAATCTCACATACTACTTTGCTAAGATGAAAGAAATTGCCTCCAGGTAATAAACTCACCAATTCCTCATATATTTTTGAGCAATTAGGAGCTGTTTGTTTTCATTATACGTGATTTTGACGCAGACGATTTTGGCCATGTCTTAATATGTCATTCATACAAATGTTTACGACTAGAAGTGGACCACATTTTACTATAAATTGATAAGGATGAATGAACAATAAACCGTTGATGAGTACATAAAGTAATTTACAACAGCAAAATAAGACGTCACCATAAACGTGTTACTAAGAAACAACAACATCAAAGAACTCATAAGATAATTAAAGGAGATAATGCTTTAAAATAGCTTCACATACGTGCTATTTTTGAAAGCATATAGGCATCTAATTATACTTAACACACTGTACTTTGTAGTTTTTAAACGTGTAGTACATAATTATCACACTAGAGTGCACTATTTGTTATTTTCTAATATTCTGTGAGTATTCGAGAAAAATTAAATATAGGCATCAAATATCTCGGTAGCGTAGTGGTTAATGTAAATGTTTTCAATGTACATGGCCGTTGTGTAAAATTATCACTTCAAGAACGCTTTGAACACTGATTCCATAATAAAATTTAAAAAAAACAAATGTTTCTTCTACTATATTTATGTTCCTCATTAGGTACGTCCAGATAGTAGGATGCAAACGTCAATTAATCATCAATCTTCAATCATTTGGTGACAATTCGGAGCATTCTCCGAAGAAATATTCGAATGAATGCCTTCGTAACCCGTATAAAGACGGGAAACGAAGGTATTCATTCGAATATTTCTTCGGAATGCTCTGAATCGTCATCGAATGATTGATGATTGATTGACATTTTTATCCAGCTGTGCACTGCTCCCGGCCATTGAGAGAGACGTCTTTCGTCTTATAAAGACATTGTCAATCTGATTCAAAGAGATGGACAATGCCCTTAGAAGAACAAAAAAGAATATAGACTGAACTGTCAACAAAGAACATATAGTAGGAAAAAAACATTTGTTTTTTTTAAATTTTATTCTTCAGAACTGTCGATTAGGCTAAAAATTGACAAAGTATGGTATACTTCTGACATTTACATACATGTAAACAAAACGTAGTTGCCTACCCCACTTGGGATACGGCGTTAGGGCATCGTGAAGACCATATTCACTGGAAGATTGATGGACACAACATGAAGTGCATTCAACAAAATTGCATCTTTGTAAACACTAAATTCGTATACTTCTGAAATTTACATAAGTTTACACAAAACGTAGTTGCCTACCCCATTTGGGATACGGCGTTAGGGTATCGTGAAGACCATTGACTGGAAGATTGATGGACACAACATGAAGTGTATTTAACAAAGTTGCATCCTTGTAAACACTAAATATAACAATTAATTTTAATATCTTCATTACATACGAAAAACATGTTCAACAACGTTTGTATGGTCATAATAATATTCAGACTTTAATGCTCTTATAATAATAGAAGATATCTAGTACTACAATGTTAATAGCACTAAGTAGTGAATAGGAAGATACTTACTATTAAAGCTAGTGCATACATGGCTAATGATCCTTAACAATTACTTAGTGTATAATATTACACAACGTACATAGAAGTTCCCAGATACACAATGAGTTATGATGAAATACATATAAATGCACTGTAAACAGCACTTTCGAAAAGCTTAATTCTTGTTGAAGTTTAGGAAGAATTTTTTTATTAATATTTATTATTTATTTATTTAAACATTGAAACGTTTTGATATGAAAAAAATACAATAACAAAATAATCGATAGGAAAAAATATTTCAAAAAAATACTCTCACAATATCCCGTGGAGCACCCGGTAAAGAATTGGTCTCCCACTCTTCTGCGTAAGTTTTCGAGTGTCCTGTAAAAGGCAGGCTTAAATTCAGCGATGAGGTTTGCCACCCATCCTGAATGTCTTGATTTTGTGTTGGCACGAAGAGGACAGTTTGCATGTTTCTTACATGCAGCTGATCTGCTGATATGCCGTGATGGTATAGTAGTATAGTACTCTCACATTATTAGCAGTCAAGTATAGCTATTCTGCTGGAACAGCATCCATAATGAGATACTAAAATGTCAAGTACCTACACATGTACATTAATTAGCACAATTATCAGTAGTTCCGTGCAGCACCCAGCAAAGAATTGGTCTTTCACTCTTTTCCGCAAGTTTTCGAGTGTCCTGTAGAAGGCAGGTATACGAAAAAATTAAGACATTTTATATCTTAGATTTAACGATGAGATTTGCCACCCATCCTGAATGTCTTAACTTTTGCTGACACGGAGAGGACTGTCAATTTTTTACATCACTCCACTTGTGAGATATGCCGTGACGTGAAAATTGATAGAGTTTTTTTGAAGGCATTACTTTTTTTCATTATTACTATACCACCACGACACATCCCACTAGTAGGGTAATCAGCAGACATGTGTAATGTAATAAACATACAAGCTGTCCTCTCTGTGTCAAAAAAGGAAAGATATTCAGGATAAGTAAGTACCTCATCACTGAATTGGGAATATCTTTTTTTTTAAATTAGGACATTGTCAAATCAAGGAATGGGGAACTTTCACAAAAATATTTTTCAGCCCATAAAATAGTACAGAAAATTACAAAAATTATGGTGCCTTTTATATTTTGAAATGTGCATTTTTAAGGTTTTTATCACCAGTTGAAAAAGCAATTTTCGCACTTCGCCGCAAAAAGGTCCACTCGTGGCGGATCAGCAGGGTTACTCTTGACAAAACTAAACACGATCTTAATCTAGTCTTGATCTTGATCATACGACGCACGAAGCGACTATGGTCAATAACTCCGCGCTACCGCTAACGCGCGATCGGTTTGAGTGTATTTTTGGCCAATAGTCACTTCGTGCGTCGTATGATCAAGATCAAGACTAGATTAAGATCGTATTTAGATTGTGTCAAGAGTAGCCTTGCAGTACTTGACGATATCAGGCGCTACAAGCAGTACTAAGAGTGAAATGTGTGCCAATACAACATAGCGCCTAGCGACGTCACAACGTTATAATTCAGTAACAGAAAATATGTATTTTTAAAATGAAAATAATTAATGAAAAGTTTTATTTTATCGTTTCTTATTAGGATATTCGTGATCAGCGCATATTTATTAATATGAATTGATAACATTTATTCATATTCCTCACACATGCATGTTCCCCATTGGAGATTTACTATGTCCTTGAAAAACAAAAGACGTTTTTTTTTTCAATAAAAATTAAGTAAATTTTTCTACCTAAACATCAACAAAGTGAATTAATAAATAAAATTAAAAACCGAGTATGAAGATAGATAGATATCCCGGTTACTGACCCAAGATCACTCACTAGAGGACAAAGCAATGAGTGTCAATTACCGCGTACTAATTCTAATGTAGCTCTCTTGCTATCTAAATTGACCAAAGATAAGCCAATTGTATTTTCGTGACAAACAACAATCAACAATGTCTTCGATGCATTTTGAAGAAGATATTACATTTTGAATAATGATAATTTTTGTAAAGGGTCAAATTAGTAATAGGTAATCATGGTGTTAAGCAGCAATGTTTCAAGCTGAAAAATAACAGTTAAAGACCCAAAAACAGATTCATTCAGTCATCTTATGGTCGCTCACAACTTGACTTCCAATTTCCGCAGCCACCGGATCGCATCATCGGTAAGTGTGTGCAAGTCCTGAAGTTCTCCTTGGAATACGTAATATGTGGAACACTCGTTTATCAGACGGTCGATAGTTTGTGACATTCTACATGTGCACTTTTGACTCAATCAATAACGAATTTGTTGCAAAAAAGGCAGAACTGTAATAAGATGATCTGGCCAAGTAAAGAAGACTGTGGCTACCAGCGCTGTGGTAAAGTATAGCGCTGAAAACATAAAACTCATAGCAATTTCTTGGAAGATTATGACCCTCGATAAATACGAAAAAGATAATATATATAATATTCTGTAATACAACTCAGAACTAATACAACTATAAGTGTCGCCTCAATATTACAAAACGTATTTTATTTCAACTCGCGAGGTTGGTGTGGCTTCACACATTGTTGCCATCATACCATCCATAGTGATAAATAGTTATTAAATATACCTATGCTATCACAAGTCATTCATTTTTTAAAAAACAGGATGTCGTGAATGAGACATTACAAGTAAAGATTACTTATTAATTCTTTATTAGGTATCTAAAATGATATTTCCCTAATTTTTGTTGAACAAATTAAGAGACACCTTCTATTTTTAGTTAAGGCAGCTTCCTACTTCAATGTCAGATCTTACTAAAGATTTTTTTCCTCGTTATGTCATTTTGGTAATCAGAACTAATATTATATCATCACGACATATCCCACAAACGGGATAACCAGATAACTGCAAGTAATAAACAAGCAATCATCTCCTTGCCAATAAAAAAATAAAAACATTCAGGATGGGTGGTATAATAATACAATCGAAATTTCGTAATCAGAAACATGTTTCGTAATCTTCACAGCGTCAAAATAAGTCATGTAAATTTAGCACATGAAACTACCATTAAAGGCTGCATGCATTTATTTGCTTTTTTACATTTTTCGCATTTTATACATTTTGCATTTTATACCTTTTTGCATTTTTACAATTTTTTGCATTTTAAACATTTTATATATTTTATACATTTTTACAATTTTTTACATTTATTTACATTTTTTACACTTTTACATTATACACATTTTTTACATTTATAAGTCTTTTATCATTTCAAGTCTCAAATTTATGTTTATTAGATTGGTAAAAAGGGGATCTTAATTGGTTTGTCTATTGTTGTCTTTTAATGTCTATACTAATTGTTTCAACTGTCTGATCCTTACTGAATAAATAAAATAAAAAAATAAAAAGGCTAAGGAAAGACAACTTCACCTTATTCGGCAGTGCCCCCGAAGGGACATGAATCCGCAACACATATTTTTCACCAGGCGTGCTTTGTGCAATCAAGCTACCGGGCGACATGTCGCCACTCAATCCTAAATTTTATTTCCGCATTTTATAAAGAAAGAAAAGCCTAATTTTGCTTTACAAAAATAACAAAATATATTCAATTAATTAAAATAAAACACTAATATAACGGTATTTTGATCCCGCGTTTTGAGCCTAATCCTTTGATATCCTGTATATCTGGATAGGTGATTTTTTTCCCGGCATTAGACTGTTAAGTTTTTGTGTGACCATGACTGATCATATGGAAACTTATCTGGTTGTATAATGCTGAGAAGTGTGGATGGCAATTCTGCCGCCGCGTAAAAAAAAAAAAAAAAAAAAAAAAAAAAAAAAAAAAAAAAAAAAAAAAAAAAAGAAGGTACTCCTTCAGTGACTTTAATAATCACGAGCCGGCTTTCAACAGCTTTCGTTCTCATCATCAAGCGCAAAGACGTTAGCGTGATGATGAGAGCGGAAGCTCTTGAAAAGCGTCTTGCGGTTACTAAAGTCAGCAAATAGTAAATTTAAATGTTTAAGATTCATAATTTTAACATTAACTTCCACCAAGCACCATCGGTCGACAATACGAACTAAAAAAGTTTCAATTTAACGTCAAATCCCCTCAAATGTAACAAATGTATGTCAGTAGGTACTCATGACCGCTTTTTAACAAAATATAGAAAGAGCCTACATACTGAAAAAAAATCTGTTATTTCATCATACCATTCCTCAAAGCAACGTAAGCAATCTCGGACGCGGCTACCAGGACTAATGAAATGAGAATCCCTGTTCAGATTGCTTCCAAGCGATTCCATCATCTTGATGGATTGACCAAGCTAAAAAAATAATACACCATTCGTGTATACGTCCAAGTTTATATTCCTATGAGAAATGAGCCGAATGTACCGAGCCAATGGACATCATAGAGTTTAAAAGAGATGCGTATTTCAACATCAAACCATCGAAGTCGTTATTCAAAATTTGAAGGAACATTCATTTGTGAGGAATATGAATAAATTTTATCAAAACATATTAATGAAAGTACGCTGATCACGCATATCCTAGTAAGAAACAATAAAATCAAACTTTACATTCATTATTTTTATTTTCAAAATCCCATATTTTCTATCGAAATTTTTAACGCCATGGGCCCTATTCTCCAATCTCGATTGATAAATGTCGCCTGTGAGATATGTCGATTGAAAAACTCGCATGAAAAGTCGAATGGCAGTCAACGACCCTATTCTTGACGCCATTCGAGTTTTAAATGGTCGACATTCGAGAAGCTACTGGCAACGTCGCACTTTTTGTATGTGGTCATCGAAAAGTGACATTTATTTATACTTTTTTTCACGAGATGGCGCTGATTTCGTGTGGGGAGGCACGTGACGCACAAAGATGGCGCTTTTATATGAGGAGTCACAATCAATATCAAA
The DNA here is from genome assembly GCA_947579605.1 of Athripsodes cinereus. Taxonomy (NCBI): domain Eukaryota; kingdom Metazoa; phylum Arthropoda; class Insecta; order Trichoptera; family Leptoceridae; genus Athripsodes; species Athripsodes cinereus. Next base: position 5,573,768 of record OX388307.1, on the reverse strand, counting down.
CTTTTCGTTATATTTTTATTTAAACTAAAATACTTTATAAATGCGGCATCATTTTATTTTATTTTATACCGTTTGCGAAATGTAAACGACCATTGAGTGACTCACGGCGGGCATTTTTATCAATTTTTGACATGTCGATTGGTGTGACATTCATCTCGAGTTGTAAAACACCACTCGACAAATTCTCGCATGATATCGTGTGACATTTGTAGTCTACGACTTTCAAGAATAGGGTTTTTAAGAAATCGACCGAAAGTAATAAAATCTCGCTTGCGACATCCATCAATCGAGATTGGAGAACAGGCCCCCATGTCATTGAATTAGACCATTGTGACGTCGTTAGGCGCTAAGTTGTATTGGCAAGCGTTTGACTCGTTGTACTGTCTGTAGCGTCTGATGACGTCACACACCTGTTTCGCCATAGGTGGACCTTTTTGCGGCGAAGCGCGAAAATTGCTTTTTCAAATGATGATAAAAGCCCTAAAAATACATTTGACAAATATCAAAAGCACCATAATTTTTCTAATTTACTGTACCTTCTATTTGCTGAGCTGATTTTTTTTGTGAAAGTTCCCCATTACCTCGATGCTGATTTGTTGAATTTTTAGAGAAAAAATTCAATATATTGTCTGTTTCACTTATTTAACACCGTATCCTTTAAGATACAAGATATGATTCACAACTGTATGAATATAAGATACAATTTAATCGGCAGGGAGTGAGTTTATTTCTATATTGTGACGTTTTTCAACAAAAACAATCTTAAATTTTTTAATTCATTTATTTATTCTTTACTATACATTGATTACAAGCAAATTTACACTCAAATATATTTAAAACAAGTACATTCAACAAACAGAGGGCGAGTTTATTGTACAGGTGCGATTTCTTACAACTAATCCACTTTATATTGATTAAAACTATAAATTTTCATTCGTATAAATTTTGGTAAATTATTATCTAGAATGCAAAGAAATTTATACTTATTCAATATTTAAGACGTAAATTTTGAAATAGCCTCTATTCCCGGATATTTCAGGAGTCCAACGAATCCTATTTATCCGTTGGGGCAAATGAGAAGTGACAATTTATTTTTAACTCTCTCAATATTGGCATCTTCGACACCACCACGTCAGTAGGCGGTGGACCCGGCTGACGCAGCAGATCCCACCTTAATTAAAGAAGTAGCTAAAATAACTTTATTTCTCGGATATTGCAGGAGTCCAAAGACTCCTGTTTATCCGTTTAGGTGACGATTTATTAACATTTTAATTCTCTCTATAGAAGAAGCTGCTTAATTTCTTTTTTCTGTTTATTTTATGTTATTCTTAAGACATTTTTGATTTTACCACCAAATTTGCTTCAAAAATGTAATGAAAATATTCTATCGCATCACAAATTGTAATAAAAACGATACAAAAATAGAATGATCGATAAACTGTCAATAAAGTGCTTCATAATTTATTCATCGAATTTCTCAAAGATCCAATCAACTTAAATTTTTAATTTGTCATAGAACAAGTAGTGAAGTGTGTGTAATTATTATGATGTATCACCGAGACAGGGAGGTTGGAAATAGATGATAATAATAAAACACAGTTTTCATAATATGTAATCATTTTATGACAGTGTATGATTACTTGTTAACTTAAGTTTTATAATTACATTACTCAATTAATTTTTTATCGATTTTTAGTGATGTTAACGAAACATTCTTATAAAAATTAATAAAAATTAACGAAATTGGATGATAGCTGATCTCTGAAAGATTAACCTTTTTTCTAACTTTATTTATGTAATTATTGTCTGTTTTGTGCTTCTATATTTATAAAATAAAATAAAATAAAATGAATTTTTTACTGGTTAACTAAGTTTAATAATTACATTACTCAATTAAATTTTTATCGATTTTTAGTGATGTTAACGAAACATTCTTATAAAAATAAACAAAATTGGATGATAGCTGATCTCTGAAAGATTAACCTTTTTTCTAACTTTATTTATGTAGTTATCGTCTGTTTTGTTCTTCTATATTTATAAAATAAAATGAATTTTTTTTTTCATAATAAAAAAAACACTAAAAAATGTCATTTTATACAAACTATAAATACATACCATCACGACATTTCTAACAAATGGGGTAGACAGCAGACTAACTGCTTGTAATTAATATGCACGTTATACTTTTCACGTCAATAAATGGTAAGACATTCAGGATGGGTGGCATACCCCATCGCTGAACTTAGATGTTCAATGTGGTAAATGTGACGTTACCAAAAACCTGTCTCTTGCAGGACACTCGAAAGCTTATAGAAAAGAGTGTGAGACTTATATTCTCAACCGGGAACTCGTAAAAAAGTGAATGGCATTTGAACACAGTAAAAGAAATCTATTTTTTCATTCATTGTCAAAATATTTTTACTAGCACGAAGACGACGATCCGCATGTTTACAGCATACGCTTAGTCTACTGGTTACCTCACTAGTGATATACGTCGTTATGGCATAGTAGCAAATAAATCTTATATCAAATTGATTTCTTTTGTACTTTTTATCGATGAAATATTTTCATTAACACCCTCCCTAACAGAATACAGCATTACAACTGATGTTATATTGGAAGCATCCATCATAACTATCTGACAAACTGTCTAAAGTAAGGAGAAATAGATACTCTGCTCCTTCCTAGCCACTCCGTCTACCCCGAAATAAACTCAATTATTTATTTATTTACCACCCTAATGAGGTGAAAGTTATAACATACATAAAATATTATCAAATTACTACTTTTTCATAAGATAAGTAAATTTCCAAGTTGGATTAAGTGGGAAAATTATAAGTACTACATAATATCACTTCGTAATAATCTCCTATGATCTATAATTTGTTCAAGACACTTAGACAGTAAGTAATTATTAATTGAAAAACTAGAGACCCAACAGTAATAAGTATTTCTCCCAATAATATTTGAGTGGACCACCCTTACACTATGTAGGTATTTTTTATTAGTCTAGTCGTCAATGTATAAATTTTTTTTTTAAAAGTGTAAACTATGTTTAGAGTAAACTAATTTTATTGTTCCGGGTTGGCTGGAAGATATCGTAAACGCGATAAGCCCGCCTTTTGGTTCTCTGTTAAAATGTACTTATATACTACATATTTGGATACTTAAACTCATATCCATTTCTCAAGGACGGCTGCGTGTTGTGTAAAAGTAATTTGCATATTTATAAAACATCTTGCATATATGAGAAATTGTATGATTGTTGTTGGGGTAGCGAAAGAAATATGTAAGGATATATTAATATTGTGTCCCGTTCTCGCTGCCTTGCCCATTTAGGATACGGCGTAAGGGTAAAAACAGATGGATAAATCCAGATTATCTTGACTTCTACCAATATTTTTCCATGAAAACAAGGATAAATAATATAAATTGATTAATTACACATTAATTAATATCGACACATCATATATCAGAAGAAGTTGCTGTCTTGCCTTCAGCATCTGATATAAGCTAAAATAATTTATACTGAAGTCTTATGTACTTCTAACATTAATAATAATTTGTTACAAGACACAAATCAACAATGGCTCCTGCTGATTTAAGTTAAAGTGAATTAAAGAGCGATTACAAATCATATTGCATGTAAGTGAACGCACATAGCACAAAAACTTTATATTTCACTTTGTATTAAAAAAAATATTAATCGTTCAATCATTCTACAAACACAGCATATCCTGCAAATGGAATAACCAGCAGACGTACTGAATAAACCTATATATAAATAGACGTGTAAGTAGGGTTGCCACCCGTACTTTATAATAAAGTATTGTACGTTATTTCAGGTAATCGTACTTTATACTTTATGAGAAAAATAAAGTACGCGAAAATACTTTATTTCGCATGATTTGATTTCTTAGGGATTTCGAAAATTTAGTCGTAAGTATTTCTTCGTTAAACGAAATTTATCAATTGGTGCTGAATCGGTGTCGTCACTCGCCAGCGCCACATCACTTTAAAGCACTTATTTTAATCAATTTCTGAACGCAACCTAACCTCAAATGTCAACAATGTCAGTGCCATTGTCACAATTTCTTGTTTGTTTTGTGCAAAGCATTTTTTTTGTTAAGTAAAAAACTAATGTTGAAAATACAAATTTGTTTTCATATTTTATCACATCAAAATGTTTGCAGCGTCAACAAGTTTTGAAAGTTTTTCTGCCAAACTTGTTGAAAATTTTATATTTCACAGTTTTAGCTAAAATACGATTTTAAGTTTTACAGAAAACGTAATTTTGATAGTGAAACAGATCAAATAGGTAGTGAATGTGTTACACCGAAAAAATGTTTAAAAAAATTAATTACTTATTTACTTAAATTTAAATATAGACTGTAAAGATGCTGTGCAATTGTTTAGTAGAGATACTAATTTGATACAAACTGCAAAAATCAATCAAAAATATGTTTTTAAACATAATAATAAAGAAAAATAAATTGTACTTTATTTTGATACTACGTACTTTTCTTTCTTACCTATAATGACCAATGTACTTTATTTTCAATAAAAAAAGGTGGCAACCCTACGTGTAAGTCATCTTCTTTTTATACCAACCAAAAATAAAAACATTAAAAAAATGTAACGTATCGACGCGTTAGTACCCATTATATTTTACAAATATAACACATACAATTATTAAACAACGTTATTTCACTTACTGATAACCTATTTCGTTGACAAATTGAGAAACAGCATACATCAAAAATTGGAAAACTGAATATACAAAGAAAAAAGAAAACAGAGAAATGATAAGTCAAAATTTGAAAAATCATGTCTTCTTTGTGTACCTATTGGCTGTTGTATCAGAAAATTAACTTTTAAATAAAACAAAAGTACTATCAATTTTCACATAACGAAAATTTGATTTTTCCAAAAACCTTTAGATGCACATTCTATAACTACTCACTGATGATGGAACTTGCTTCGAAAGGTCTCTGGAAAAAATCAAACTCACAGAATAGAAAATTGAGAGTGTTTTTTAATGTTAATTTGCATTCAAGTTAATAAATATATTTAACATATTGAAAATGTATTAGGAATAATATAGTAATTCAATTATTTACTAATACTTGCGTTTTATCAACAGCTTCATCGTGTCAAGTACAAACGTCTAATTGCCAGGAATTGGTACATACCTGAAAATATAGAAAAAAAATATTCGTTAGTACAATAAAAAAGCATTTCATATGCAAGAGAAATATTAAAAAAAAAATTAATATGTGGAGTTGTAAGGATACATCTATAATATTATAAAAACAGCGTTCAAGATGTTACCACAAGATTATAAAGAATAATACCTAATGGTTGTATTTTATTTGGAACTACTTTGTGAAAGTTCATTTTAAGGAATTTAAAATAAAAAATAAAATACTGTCTATTTTATGGAAATAAACATAGACCGTTTGAGTTTTACTATATTAAATAATAGTTACAATAACCTGGTTTCGACTTACAAAGCCATTCTCAAATTCTAACTTTGAAGTCGAAACTAGGTTACTGTACCTATTATTAAATATACTTGTATTTTTTAGATTTAGATAATAAATATTTAAATAAAAAACACTGTTTACTTTCATTTCAAATTGTTATAATATTAAAAGCTTTTCGGACATACGTCCATCTTCAGTAATAATTACTTTTAACTAATGACAAATGACAAATTGATGGTACATGATAATACAAAATTAAATGTGGGGAGGGGGAGTGGGCGGGGTTAATAGAGATGTAAAATGGATATGTGAAGGTATTGGTAGAGATGGTAGAGATCTATGGGTGGAAGTAGTAAACGGGTAGGTAAGAGGAGAAATTAGAGGTGGGATTTGAATGTTAATGGTGTCATCTTTATTTTTGTTGATCTCCATTGCCTCCAGTATATTCATTTTTTGACCTTTTTGCATTTATGTAACACATGTATGCCTTCCTGGTTGAAAGAGTGCCACCATTCTTTGGCATGGTCCGCCATTTCCGAATTTACTCGAATTGTGTTTAGAGCCATTCTATGTTCTTTATAATTATCTGGATGAGATTTTTCTTCCAGTTTGGCCGATGTAATATTTTGAACAATCGTTACATTGTAATTTATAAATGCCGCTGTGGTCTAGTTTCTTAGTTTTGGATTTAGTATTGAACAATTTTTTACCTATATTATTTGAGGTATAATATGCTGGCTTAAATGTTGAGTTTTTACACATATTTAAAGCATTATATGTTATCTGACCCATAAATTCTATTCTTTTATATATTCGGAAATGGCGGACCATGCCAAAGAATGGGGGCACTCTTTCAACCAGGAAGGCATACATGTGTTACATAAATGCAAAAAAGGTCAAAAAATGAATATACTGGAGGCAATGGAGATCAACAAAAATAAAGATGACACCATTAACATTCAAATCCCACCTCTAATTTCTCCTCTTACCTACCCGTTTACTACTTCCACCCATAGATTGCCTTAAAACAATATCTCTACCAATACCTTCACATATCCATTTTACATCTCTATTAACCCCGCCCACTCCCCCTACCCACATTATATTTGTATTATCATGTACCATCAATTTGTCATTTGTCATTAGTTATAAGTAATTATTACTGAAGATGGACGTATGTCCGAAAAGCTTTTAATATTATAACAATTTGAAATGAAAGTAAACAGTGTTTTTTATTTAAATATTTATTATCTAAATTAAAATGAACTTTCATAGTGTTTCCTCTTCGAAAATCGAAAAGTTATATACTTGTATTATTAAAATTTAAACAGTTTGAGTTTATTTCCATAAACATCAACTCAACCAACTGTTTACTCTCACCGTTCTCTCTGCCTATGCCACGTTGGATAAACACGAGGATATAGTGTAGTAATGAAGCATACAACATTATATCTCTCCTTTCAAAATTTGCTTTATCACATCCATAATCTTTACACTGCTATGCCATTCCGTAATATAAAGGAATTTATCCTGCTGGGGTAGCCAGCGGAGTAACTGCACATGATAAACATGCAGACTGTCATCTACATGCCGACTGTCATCTACATGCCAATCAAAAAGAATAAAGAAATTGACATGAGATTGACATTGTCCTAACAATAGGAAAGACATCTCTCTCGTAAATAAATCGAATAGTAGAATAAAACATTTGTTTTATTTATTTCGTTATGGAATTCTACTACCTAAACACCGAAACAGTGAATAAAAAAACCATACCATCTATCCTGTATGTATAGACATACTATCTATTCATTCAGGATAGATGGTATGTCTCATCGCTGAATTATAGATGTTGATAAATGATATTTTACGAACAATCCTTCCAATTTTGATGTTGATAAATGATATTTTACGAACAATCCTTCCAATTTTGATGTTGATAAATGATATTTTACGAACAATCCTTCCAATTTTGATGTTGATAAATGATATTTTACGAACAATCCTTCCAATTTTGATGTTGATAAATGATATTTTACGAACAATTCTTCCAATTTTGATGTTGGTAAATGATATTTTACGAACAATCCTTCCAATTTTGATGTTGATAAATGATATTTTACGAACAATCCTTCAATTTTGATGTTGATAAATGATATTTTACGAACAATCCTTCCAATTTTGGAACACATTCAAAAACTTACTGAAAAGAGTGGGAGACCAATTCTGTACCTGAGAACCATTAGGACTTAAGTCCATTTTTGACTAAAATGCTAAAGTTACGAAGAAAGCGAAAATAACACATCAGTCGTGAGTCTTAAGTACAGAAATGCTTAGAATCTATATACTATAGGGTCTATGTAATAAGATGTGTATACTGTATACAGCTTATTACTAGAAAAATGTTGAGATTTTTTCGATTAAAAAATTGAATTTAAAAATGACATTTTAGTACTAAATCGCTCTCAGGTACAGAATTATTTTACACCGTCCAGGAGTCCACGGTCTATCTCAATGCGGAGTCTAATAAGCATTACATAATAAATAATTCTACTTCGGATAATTTATTTTTTGTTCTTGTCTTTTTCCACGCTCTCCCACTTCTTCTTCTAACGGTGTTAATTACTTCTTTTCTTATTTACTTTCCTTACTTCATCCACTATTACAGGATATACCTAAGAGTACTTTATCTACTTCCTTCATCGAGTTTATTCCCCTTCCAACAACCTATACATACATATACAGTTTTTCACGATTACATCACGACATTTCCCACGAGTGAGACATTAGCCACTACAATGTGTAATAATCATACAAGCCGTCTTCTTTGTGCCAATATATGGGACATGTGGCATAGCCCATCGCTGAACTGAAGATGTTAATTAATGTCTTAAACATGATGTATGAACGTGACGAATCATCATCATCAATTATTGCTCTACATAGCCTTGAGCCTTGGCCTCTTCCAACATTCGCCTCGATCTCCCCCTATTCTGGTATACGTACTTCTCCAATCCTTGATGCCAACGAAGTCTACATCTCTCTGTACTCCGTCTATTTAAAGGAGTTTGGGTCTATCAACGGTACGAATGTTTGAAAAAAAAAAAAATCCCTTAATAAAATTATACATCTATTCAGATTCCAAAGAACATTAGACGAGATAATGTGATTGATGTGATATATTGTGATATGCGGCAGGTGTGGCGCGGTGGTAACGCTATTTCCTTTGAGTCACGATGTCCCGGGTTCAATTCCTAGCCAGGGCAAAGTGAAGAATGACCTTTTCCAAATCGTACTGGGTCTGGGTGTTACATGTACATACGTATTGTGTTTAGTGCGTTGTATATATGTGTGTCGTCGAGTTAGTACCCATAGTACAAGATTCTTATATTAGTTTGGGACTAGCTCGATCTGTGTTAATTTTCTATACATGTTGTGTAAAAAATACTTATGTTATTGTAACATTGCAATTTCTTCTAACTAATCCATTTATTGTTGATGTAAGTATATTGGGGTCGGTGTGTCTCTCTAATATACTCCCTGGTTCCCCCACTAAAGCCATCTATTCCCCGTGCAACACGCCCAACTGTCAGCCAACGCAATAAAAATCCTCATCTCATTTTCCTTGTGGCTAAGAATTATTGATGGCACAAAAAATAAACCAGCAATAAGTATTTTGCGGTTCTAAAAATATCTTCATTATTCTTCGAACCCAAGAAAAATGTATGAGAAAATGATGTATCGGTCAAATATATTAGTTGCAAGAAAACGAAATTCAAAACAGAGCGATGACCAATAAATAGTTTCAAAATTAGTTTCAATTTCGCATTAACATTAATTACACCCGTTTTCATAAAAGAAACGTTCCTCTTTCTTTAAAGTGAATTTTGGGTTCCACAAACTACGTAAGTTTAAATTACTTGAACTCAGTTAAATTTCGAAACACCAGATGTAAAATTTACACAATACCTAACGCGTAGCAACTGTTGTTTATATAAATTCTTTTGTAACCATCACATTGTTCATCAAAAGCGCAGCTAAGCTTAGCAAACAAACAATTTCCTTGAAGAATTTTGATAATTATAATTTCAATTTTGACATTTCAAACTTTATTTTTAATGAAAGCCGTAGAAGATAAAGATACTTTAAAAATCAACTAGACTTTTTTGTGGAACCGGCCGTCACTGCATCTTTTAACTAAAATTAAACTTAAGCTCATGGTACATACAAATACCACTGAATTTATTCATTAGATATTTTCGTCTTTTTTTATCATAATTGTCTTGATCTCATATAAAACCGGGTTAATTGGAAGACATCGCATTTTAGCGATGAACTCGCCCTCTGTACATTGAATTGTATAACTGATACTTTTATGATACTGTTTTATTTTGTAATATTGTAACCAATGTACAGTGAAGAATAAAATAAATAAATAATAAATAAAATCGAAATTCAGCTTCTAGGTACGACAACATCTAGATTCAACTGAAATTATGTAGAATGGAATCTAAATTTCGTTTCACTTTTATTCTTAAAGATGATAATTTATAAATACCAGCCTTATATGAGGAACTCCAAATTATTTATTTATTTATTTCAATTTTTACAGGATACATACAGTTGATACAAAAAATACAATGGTCTATAACATATTTAGCAATAAGCAAACCAGTGAAGATCCCTATATTACCCTTATGTGCTCTACAAAACATACATAACTAAACACAACAGATAAATCAACAAACAACAATTACAATAGAATAGAGTAAATTATGTAAAGAAAATTAATAGAATAATGCTCACAAAGCAATAATCGTAGGATTAAACAATAAAACAATAAGCAATAAAAACAATACAATGAGTCATGAAAAATAAAATTAAAAGTATCATATAAAATCTCTCAAAATTCAAAATTTAACATCATTTAAAATTTAAAATTCAATATTAAAATTTGTCATAAGCAAATAGGAATAATAATTATCCAACACATGCAAGAAATAATTACCACATATAAAACAAAACATGCAATACCACATAGAACAAATACTAAACATAAAAAGAATTGATTTAAACAATACACGACATTAAAGGCAATCGAAACACAACGAACAAAATAGCAATAAAAAAAAAAAATAAAAAAAAAAATGTGAGAATAGAAATCGGAAATTTACAAACAAAAGAACAAACAAAAGACCATACAGCAGGTAACCGTCATCCCTCAAACAAATTTAACACCATCAACTCTAATTAGGTGGAAGCGGAATCCATGAGGTGATTAAAATTAATAAATTATGAGAGATATTCGTGGATTCTATGACTTCTACTCAAGCATCTTACGGCGAACTTCACATTCTATAAAGGTGGACCGACACAGTGAACAAACTACGGTTCCTTGCTACATATTTCTAATATACGGATGTTTAGTATAAATTGTTCCATGACTCTTTCACGCAACAATATTTCCTTCAAAATAAACACTACACTTGATTAGTCCGGTTGTTAACTTAATTGAGACTTCAAAAAGCAACCTAGATAAAACAAATTATAAAATTACTAGTCGGTATCATTAAACTCTCCAAACCGGAAAACGTCGAACAAAGTAGAAAGGATTCGTGATTCATCATATAGATCATTATCTTAGATCATTTATGGTTACTTCCCGTCTATCATTTGTTACGCCATGTTAAGGCTCTATACAAACAACATTGAATATTGAAATAACCTATATCGTTTAGTTTTTTGAAAAAAAGAAACTTTTTTAATAATAAAACAGTTAATATTTCGGCCGTTGTGGCGCAGAGGTAACGCTCTTGCCTTAGAGTCACAAGGTCCCGGGTTCGATTCCCGGCAAGGGCAAAATGAAGAATGACCTTTATCAAATTGTCCTGGGTCTGAGTGTAACTGTATTTAGTACATTGTATTGTATATGTGTGTCGTCGCGTTAGTACCCATAATACAAGATTCATATCGACTGTGCTCAGGATAAAGGCATCAAACCACAATTTTGGCAAAAGTTGTTTTATGTTTTGAAGTCAATCATATGTCTTTTACACATTCTGGTAAAAGGATTCAATCCACAAAAGTCTAGTTTTCATAAAAAAAGCAAAATATTTTTTTTCAACAAGGACTTAATTGCAAATACCCAATAGGACAAAGGACTCAAACAGCATGAGTTTCATCATTAATACCAAAAAATTTCATCCAGACATAATTTTACGGCGAGGAAAAAGGCATCAAACCACATAACCCCAAACATGCGACATACATATCTCTTTAACATGTTGCTAAAGTTTGTCAGGACAAAGGATTTAATCAACATTTTTTTTTTATTTTTTGTTTATAACTTGATAATTCCTGAATATTTTTTCTTAAATTTTTATGACATGATAAAAAAACTACATTACAAAAAGATGGTAAAATAATAATGACAAAAATATAATATAACAACAAGTGAAATAGGTGCCGACCGTCATGGCATAAAAACAAAAACATATTTCTGTAAATATGATGGTTACTCGAATTACAAATTCGTTACAAATAGATTTTACAAAACATAAAAAGTAAATATTATTACAATCGAGTACCAAATAAACAATGAAAAATTATACTTAAATAGAAAAAAATATTGTGTTGGTTGATTATATCGCAATACGAAAATTCTACAATATCATCATGGCATATCCCATATGTGGGGTAGCCAGCAGACCAAATGCAAATAAAAAAACACGCCAGCTGTCCTCTCCGTGCCAACAAACAACTATTAAGACATTCAGGATGGGTGGCAAACTTAATCGCTGCATTTAAAATGTAAAATGCTTCTGCTTTTTCCAGGACATTCGTTTGTACAGAGGTTTCCCACCCATTCTGAATGTGTGCATGTTTATTACATTCTGCTGGTCTGCTGGCTACTTCACTAATGGTATATACCGTGATGGTGTAGTAGTTATTAATTGTGAAAATTATTTTTTAATTATTTAAAATTATAAAATTACACAAACACAATTAAAATTTTCAATATTTATTTTTGGAATGTTGGTTGATTTTTTCAATAATATTTTCATTTCCAGACACCGAGGTTTGTTTTTACAGAAACACATTTGTGCGATAGAGATTCCAAAATATTCCTAATATTTTGAGTGTTAAATTTTTACTTAAGTTCTAAAAGTTAACTTTTTACTTCTCCTTTAAAAGTTTAAAAGTAAAAACGCTATCAGATATTCGTAACAGATTTTATTTGATAGTAACAAATAAACACTGATTACTTAGTTTTACGAGTGTACAGAATTTTCTAAATGTAAAACCTGATATAATGGCAAGCTTATTAAGTTCAGCCTTTTAAAATGTTACTTTGTTTCTAGAAAACTTAATTAAGGATACGTAGAACCCTAATTATGTTAACACTTTTCATGATCTGAACAAATTATTAGTAAGACAGAAGCTTTTAATAATCTAAATTAAGCTCTGATACTGATTAAGATATCGTGCAAGCGATTTTATATTGTTTATAATTTTTCGTTTCCTTTTCAAAGCACAAAACATCTTATCAGCTGATAGGTTCAATCTATACTCGTATATACTTTGTAACATAGAATGTTTTAATTGAAATTCAATTCCCTGTGTAGAATATTTTAATTGAATATTTTTATAATGTTCTTGTAATTCTTTTGAAATTTACTTGCCACGTGCAAATAATAATATACAAAGCGATGGATACTCAAACACAGCAAGCGATATATTTTTTGCACTTTTTAGGTTTTCCTGGAACTAAAGAAATAAGTTTGGGTATAAGCAGATATTTGAAAATTTTATAAAGCTCGTAAAAATCATATATTTAAATGAAATCCAAAAAAGTAAGTACTTAATAAGTAAAGCATAAAACTCACATCTGGAAAAATGAAATTAAAATCAACATTTAGTGAGATTTTTATGCCTTTTATTATAGAAAGTATATCGGTTTTCTTTCTTTGGATATAAAAATGTAAAATGGAGTAAAATACGAGTTTTTCACATGACGAATTACGTATGTAGAAAATAAATGATATCACACAATTTTAAGAAATAAAGAAATGATGGAATGGTGCTTATACTTCAGTTTTGATCATTATTCCATTGGGCGCATTTCCTTCAAAAGAAAAAAAGTAGTATATATTTTAAAAATATTAGTGATTCCATTTTTTTAAACACACCAACGAATTTTTACTTGAAAAAAATGTTATCGTGTAAATGCTGATCATGCACACAACTCCCTGATTACACAATATATTTTCCATACATTCTTCCTCATTATTTTTAATATGTATTGATGTTTCTAAGATTTTAATTAACTTTTCAATTAACAGGTGAGCGGTACAAAACAAAGAAAATACGTGCCACATAAACATACATTCCCTGATATTATTATAAGCCGGTGTAAATGTTAAATTTAACAATTCTACGCACCCACATCTTCGTAAAAATAAGATCCTTTAGCAAATCATACCTCAACAATGGTAATAATAGAGATTTCCAAACATCAGCTGCCCAGGCCTTTAGATCTTGTGCAGTAGATTGCCAGTGGTCTTAAACATCTAGTACCTCCATATCTTGATTGATAATATTATCTAAGAACATTTGTATAAGTGTATAAGTCTGTCTTAATGGTCATCTGTCCTCAGGTGTAATTGACACAATGAATTACCTTTATCTTCTGTTTATACCATTTGAGATGATAATTTTGATTTCAGGTGACATTACTTTGGAGTTGTTTAACGGTATTTAGACGGTCTCAAGGGCGCTGGAAATCCACCACATAATGAATTCAATTTCCCTTTATACCACACCAGATCTCACAACATAATTAATTCATGCCAATCTTCTGGATTGAATTTGTCTTTTAATTCTTTGGTTTGTCTTGACGTGTGTGCGAATCTTTTGTTTTTGTTTCCACTGCTTTCAAGTCTCAATTTCCCTACAGCTGCAATATCAGGTTTTGAACATAATATTCTTTAAAAAAGGATGTTTTCAAAAGACAGGAGTCCGATGGTCTTACAGTTATTTACATATTACATCAAAAATTCCGGAATAAAATAGAAAAACGAATCTTTTACAAATAATAATCTGTTAAATAATTCTATACATTACTGCATATGTAAGTACACATTACTGAATAAGTATTAAGTGTTCTTACATGGTTCTAGAAGTTATTATATTTGGGTCATTTAAGACGCATAAAGATACCACCATTAAGATCTTCCTTATAGTCAAAGTTTTGACAGTACAACATTATATTGTATTAGGTAATAGCTATATGAGTTATGATATAATTCCGTGTTGTCAAAATATAGGACACCCACTAATTCGTGATAGGTATGCCTTGTCAAATGATTTAATATTATGTTTGGATAAGTAGAAAACCACACAGTGTTTTTACAATCTAGATCAGTGGTGGCCAGCATTTGGTATACATACTATGCGCCTATTTTTTCACATACAAGGTCAGATGCGCCATACAACTAGGACTTTTTTACCTTCTTACCTTCACGTTTGGGGTTGAAAAGTAGATATAGGAATAGGAACTGCTTCGCTAATGGGAGGAAAATAAACATTTCAATCACGGAATACAATTAATTAATTTACCTCATAATAAAAGACATGTTTATTAGAGCACCCATCTACAATAGTCAGAAATATTAACATTAATGAGAGTTTGGCGCATGCGCCACGATTTGGCCACCACTGATTTAAGTTATAGGTTTATAGATCTCTCTAGAGAGAACAGCAAAAATAACAAAATTCTATCTATCTGTCTGTACTTTCACGCCGTCTACCAAGTAGGGTAGGCAGAAAGAACGGATCGTCACATTGCTCTATCCTTACATACCTACTTCTTTCGCTTCCTTCACTTTCATACAATATTTCATACATGCATGCCGTTTTCTTTTACTCAACACGCGACCATCCATGAAAAAATGATCCACGCATTTTGTATTGTAGCCTTTTTAAACGACATCCTGGCACTCTTGATATTTTTTTTTTTTTTTAATTTTTTTTTTAAAAAGATATATCTGGGTTTTGTTATAAACCCAAATACAACTTTATACACCTTCCACAGTAAGCTAAAAGCTTGTGTCGTGAAAGGGGAGTTTGCCGGCACCTGGGATCGAACCGCGGACCCCTTGTGTCGTGAAAGAGGTTCAAGAGGCATTGTTTCCATAAGAACGGTAAAATTAAAAAAAACTCTTAAAATATGAAGTACACCATCCATTCTGAATGTTTTGTTTGTTATAGAACGTAGATAACAATCTGTATATCCTTTTGGAGGAGGTGAATGGAGAGAGTTTTAAAAAAGGACTGAAGACACACCTTTTTGCTGGGAGTTTCGGGTGATGGATACGATATACGGCGCCCTTGAGGTCATGTTATGAGTAAACGGCGCTTTACAAATTGTCCATATATATATATTGAGGCTGCTGCAACTTAATTGTAACCATGTTAAGAAAAAATGTATGTTGATATTTTGTATTTATGCGCAATAAAAGAATTTCTATTTCTATATATAAGTATAAACATGCAGTTGCTTCACTGGCTCTCCATTTTCGGAAGGTGTCGTGGTGATATTGACTAAAAGAGATCGATCATTCTTTAATAATTTGGCTAACACACTATAAAATGTCTTCATAAACGCATATTTTTACAAATTCAATATTTTATTGCAAATCATTGAAAGAATCGGATATCCTTCGGATATCTCAGGAGTCGAAGACTCTAGTTTATCATTGCGAATCATTAAAAATTAATAAACCCTTTGAAAGTAAAAACGAAAGGGATAAGGGTCCAGAAACAAAGTTTAAGAACACTAAATATTTCAAGGCCTAATAAGAGATTAATAATTAATTAATGAAAAGGGGAAAAGGGTTCCTTGCAGACGTAAAAATTCAGAACATTGTATATTAATTTTTATCAATTAATTAAAACCCTTTCGACAAAGTCTCCCTATAGAGAAAATTTCGAAGGTTAAAATTATTTTATTTTTCTTGAATCAAACAAACTTCTATCAATAATTTTACTTATATTTGCAACTAGAGAATAATTTGGACGTTAAATTAAATTAATCATTCACACACAATTATTCTACTGATAATGACATATAATATATTTCATCTGGGGTTATCTTTTGCTTGTGCATTCGAAAAAGAATTCGTAATTTAAATTTAGAACATGAAATAATTTTAATTTGAATTTAAAACAAGTCCGTAAATCTGAATTTTTAAAAAAATATGCATAAAAAACTCAAAGTATTTACCAGAAGTTAAAAAAGAATTAAACGTAGGTATACCATTTAAATCTTATTATTAAATTGTTAAAGAGGATTTTTGGCAAACTTAACAAAGACTTTGCAAACTATTTGTACAAAGTTTTAAACACTTAAATTCCAACTCACCACCAAATCTCACATGATATAAAACATAACATTTTTACTATACTACTACCACTAAATTTATTTATTTATTCATTCTTTACTGTACATTCCATAGAAGGAATACATTCAAATTAAATACAATCAATATAAAGAGGGTGAGTTCATCGCAAAGGCATATCACAGCATATCCTAACGCAAGAAGGGTGGCAAAAGAAATAAAAATAAATAAAAAAATGTGGCTACCTGAAATTAAACATACATATTGTCCTCTACGTTGTCAAAATAGGACATTAAGGATGGGTGGCATGCTTAATCGCTGAATTGTAGATGTAAAATCTCTCATTCTCGTGGTTTTACGAACATTTGTCTTTTACATTCAACTCTACGTTCCACAGAAACATATTCAACCTGTCATTATGCGCTTGGATTTTGACGTAGTTTGAAAAATGGCGAACGTCGAGAGAGATCGCGTAGTGTGTGTCTTTGGTCAAAAATACTGTAGTAGAGGATATAAGTCATCTTTCAATTAAGGGGAAAATGGTAATTTTGTAAAAGCGACACGAAAAAAGACAAACGAGTACATAAGCCAACCGACCAACGGCAAAAACCTTCGACTATAGACATGGTGCCAAAATAGTTGAGCTAACAAGAGTTGGAAGGTGTTCAACTTGAGAAAATATATTTTATCTTAACTATTTTTTATCGTTTCAAATTTATTGATTCATAAAAATCTGTTCACACAGATTAAACGGCTGACGATATTTGGATTCCTAGCGACATTCGCGCCGCGTGAACACACTATAAGCCTGTATGTATATCAACTCGCTTAGTTACAACTCAAACTTAATTAAAAAGTTACGGGGTGCAATGCGAGGAGATTTCTTAATTTCAGAGCGAAACTACAATACGTCAGATATAAATTTTTCAACATTATTAAATTTGTTTCTAAAATGTTTATTAACACAACGTTACTGTGAGATGATTGTGAGTGATTGCTGTTCGCTATCCCTTTCTTTTTTTTTTTAACTCAAACGAGTTATAATGCGTTCTTTTGCTCATTTGTTTAAAGATGTCTCAAAATTATATATAACACGTTTTCAGTATGAGTGAATAGTGGGAATTATCATACAACAGAGAGCCGGTGCAGCACGAGGTAACGCTCTTAAAATGATGTCAATACCGGATATTTTTTCATAGTGAGTACCGAATGATACTATTACTACTTAGATAACCCAAGCAAAATACCAGCTATTTTATAACGAATATATTACCGGTACCTGATAATGAAGAAGTTTCTTTTTGCACTCATAATTTCAAAGCCAGATTTTCAAAATGATGTAAGAATTTGAAATGTTTAGGAATACCCTTATACTTAAGTTAAATACTAAAAAATTAAAGAATATTTTCTTAGAATCACGAATATTTTTTTAGGTAATTTCTATTACACTATATTTATATGTATAACTTCTGAAATTTAATGGGTTCTTATCGACCATAAATCGGTTTTAATAAATAACGAATATTTTTAACTACGACGACAATTTTTTTATCGAACCGGTATACCGATAATAAAAACAGTAGGTATTTAATAACGCAATGGTACCGAAAGCACATTACTACGATCTTGCCATTGAGTTATTAGGTCTCAGATTTAATTCCTGGCTAGGGCAAAATGAACAATCACTCTTATTTTTTTTTTCAAATTGTTCTAGGTCTGAGTGTAACATATATGTCATATTAATTCCTATAACACAAAATTAGTATCTTAGTTTGAAATTAGTTCAATCTGTTAGAATTATCGAAACATATACATAGAGTTTGTCGGTAGCCTGGAGGTAGAGTCTCGGTCTCGTGAACATGGGGTCCGTGGTTCGATACCAGGTGCCGGCAAACTCCCCTTTCGCGACACAAGCTTTTAGTAGCTTACTATGAAAGGTGTATAAGGTTGTTTTTTGGTTTATAACAAAAAACCAGAATTATATCTTAAAAAAAAATGTTATGTTAAAAAACAAGCGAAAAAGTATGCCAGGACAGATCTATATGGCGTTCCATTCTCTCTGCCTACCCCACTTGGGATATGGCGTGATGGAAAAGATAGATAGAGATAGATTTTATGTTATACATTTGTAAATAAGTTTGACCAAATTTCGACATAGTTTAGTTTCCCTCTGATATGTCGATACAGTAATAATACTTCTATGTATTTTACAAAGTAAACACAAGAGTGGTGATCAAATATGTATTATAACAATATGATAGTACTTTGTAGGAAGACGAGCTGTTGCCTTGTTGTTAATAGACCGGAAGGCATATTAGTTCATTGCTCCGCCTCTGACTAATGTACAAAGTTTAATATTTACTACTTCAGTTGTTGGAGTACCTACATAGAATTATACTAATAATACTCGAACACTAAACTTGCTCAAGCCATGCTAAGTAAATATTTGTATCTTAACAACAATCTCCGGAAAAATCGTATAATTCGAGAATTTCGAATGAAAATAGCCGTTTCCGGAATAGAAGTTTCCGGCCTACGAGAGGCCTCCAACTTATTTTGAATATTTCAGAGTGTACTGTCACAACTCAGTGATGAGACGGTCAAAGAATGGAAAACCGTACCAAAATCAATTGTACAGGCATTAAATTCTGTAACTTTTATGGTAGATACTGCATAAGTTTGTGTGATGTCACATTAAAACTTACCTGCATATCCCTACTACTGGACACCTTGAACATTTTCATCACAAACAATAACTTGACCATGTAAAGACAAAACCAATCTGAAACCTCGATTGGAGAACCATGTCTACACAATGCAACATTGTGTAAAATCTAATCGGAAGAAGTGAGAAAGGAGACATGGTTTTCCAATCGAGATTTCTGATTGGTTTTTTCATCTGCACCCAAATCCGGTTAATCAATAAAAAAATTAGTAAATATTCTAAACGTAAAGACAAGATGGAAGTTGTACTTGGGACATTACAAGTGCAAAATCGTCATTGTAAACCGTTGCACTACAGAGGGCTTTTAATGTTACAATTAATTTTGTATTAATGGCAATATTAATTAATACTTCTTTTAGCCTGATGACGAGAGCGGAAGATCTAGAAAGCTGGTTCACGCTTAATAAAGTCCTGAATATAAGTGTTTTATTTTCACTAATTTAATAATACTATCGTCTTGCGCAAAAAATGAGTAATTAATGATAAAAAAAATATTTACAAACGGAAGAACTATGTACTAATGTAATAGTCATGTTGCAAATAGGAAATTGTGCTTTGAAAGGCTTCGAAAACCTAGAGGTACAGCACTAGAAATAATAGAGTTGGTACAATGCAAGTCAACGTGCAAAAAAAAACTTAAACTTACGCATGTGGGTAATATGAAACTATAATTATGCTCATAGGATTATGTTACGCAGCAGAAATTAATACCCGTTTTAAATAAGTAAAAAAATAATGTATAATATAATTTATGTTACCACTCGCTAATTGAATTGGCCAGTTAACTTAATAGCTAGGCCTTTTGTTGATGCACGCATTGTATTTATTTGCATTTTATTTAGAAATATACACGGAAATAAGTCTTTTACGAGTTTACGTAAATTGAAAAAAATATAAAGATACAACAATGATATAACAATGGGTAAAATAATTCATGGTGTCACAAAATCAAATGGTAACCAGAGAATAATATATTGAGATTAAAATAATTTGTTAAACAATCTCATTAATTAACAATATTTATATAAACAATATCAAATGATAATAAATAAATAGTAAAAAATAATATAAACAACTCTATAAATAAGATTTATTGAAATAACAATTAAAAATCATATAATAATTTTAATTTAATGGAATTTAATACGACAAAACAATAATAATTCAATATCATTATAATAATAAAAAAACCACTAATAAAATAAAATCATAACTACTAATTTAGGATTTTAATAAATTTTATGAATAATAAAATAAAAATAAATGAGAATGTTTTGCTTACTGTATAGGTAATTATAAATAAATGATTAGTGTTGCAAATTGTATACTTATCCATACTAAATATATTTGAATTTGAATGATAAATCACAAAAAAATAACTATAATATGCAATATTATAGTTATTTTTCGAAGCCAGGCCGATTGCTGAAATTTAGTTTGTTTATTTGGAACAATGATTGTTAAATATTGTGTTAAACAATTTGAATAGACTTCCTGCTAGCCATTTGATTGAATTTTAGCGCCTTACCAATTACCTAGTTATTCAGTCAACTGGCTAATTCAACAATCACGCAGTAACAAATATATAATGTTTAAAACGGTTGCTGTATCTATAGTAAATAAATAAAATATAAATAGCGAGAAAATGATAACTTTGAAAAGCAAATAAACGGTCGATTACCATAAAAAAACTTTGTAAAGAAGGAGTTAATGTGGGAACTACGTAGAATGTTTCTATAAATAAATAAATATATTAATTATAACAATACAATACCTGATTACTCGTAAACGAGTGGGTAGCTTTTGGATATTAAATTGTGAAAATATAACCTTCTTCAATTAAAAGGGGTACAATTTAAAAGCTAAATTTAGTTTAACGTTCTTATGTAAAAACCGTGGCCTTCCACGTGACATACTGTAAAAAGAACAGAAGAGAATTTTAAATAACAATGCTACCTTTATATTAAACTTTACTTACAAAACTCATTAATTATTCAATAAATAATTATATAAGCGAAACCTTCCAAAGCAGGGAAGGAAGGCTGACAGTTTGTTTTAAATTGGTAAATATATTGTTTCTAGAGGAAATTTTATAGACAAATGTAATGAACCTGTCATTATTAGTTCAAAGATATTTATTTTGAGTTAATATTATTAAAATGAATACTAACAATGTTACTGAGTATAAACTTATATGTAAATAGATATACAAATACATCATAATAGACCCAATTTAGTATTACATAATAAACGTAATAAAATAACGTACCTAATAGACATCGCTGTCCCAAATACACATAATATACAAACAACCGTCGAAGAAAAAATACGTAAATATACAGAACTAGCAGGAGAAATAAAAAAATATTTGACATTCTAGGTCCGTTTATATGACACCGAACTCATAAATAAATAATTTACAAATTAAGATTCATCGGTTAATTCATACATAAAAATACAAAAATTTATTATAATAAAAACGCTTTTAATATTGCAAGAAAATTTTTGAAAAACGGGTTTTTCAAGCACAATGTTGGTATTTTGAACCCGCGTTTTGAGCCTAATAATCCTTTGATATCCTTTATATCTGAATAGATGAATTTTTCCTGGCATTAGACTGTAAAGTTTTTGTGTGATCATGACTGATCATATGAAGACTTATCTGGTTGTATAATGCTGAGAAGTGTGGATGGCAATTCTGCCGCCACGTAAAAAATAAAAATTAATTTTAATGTATTATTTTGAGATTAAAATTGAATTTCAATGTATTGCTCTTACTATAGGTACTTAGTAGATAGTCGGAATGTACAGTTGTACATTTATACATATTATCTGGTACATAAAAAAATTTAACATTTTCAAGGAGTCGGTGTGAATTTTCAACGAAAAATAATAATTACAAGAAAAGTCACGACTCGCGGGAATATTTCCTCGTCATCCGACAGTTTGTCAATGACCTCCTCAACACCCCCGGGGAACCGCCCACCCTTGGTAGTAGTGCTTGTGTTAAACCCTAAGATCCAGACAAGATACAACGTTTGCCTACCAATGGCGTACTTTCCACACATGCAAAAAAGCAATGCATGACAAGAAAAAATATATTTGAGTGAAACACAGCTGAGTGAAAACGCTTTCGTGCTTTTAATATATATTTTTTTTAATATATTTATTTTATTCATAAATACACAGTATACATTGATATAACATTAATAAAACAATATAACACACAGTAAAAATGCTCCCTCCATAAGCAACTAAATGCTTGTGCGGAGAGCTTTATATAAATTAATAATTCTTTTATTAATTTGAATTAATAAATAATGACCACAAAGTATTTCAATGTAAATATATAAAGTCTATCTGAATCTGCCGCATGAAACGAAATCAGTTTTAGGCATAATAATTTTCAGACAAAGCTAAAATCATCATTGGTTCTAAAACTATCGACTTTTAAAAATACATCATTAATTATTTACACGAGAACTAAAAACACCCAGGAATCCAAAATCTCTTTATCTATACCATCACGGCATAAACCAATAATTTCGTAGCCGGCGGACGATCTGCGAGTACCAAATATGTAAATTTTCCTTTTCGTGTCAATAAAAATTATGGCACTCAGAATGGGTGGTATACCTCATCGCAGATTTGTAAATGGTAAATATCCTCATCATAATGTTTTACAAACACCTGCGCAGTACCTACACTGTAAAATTGTAGATTACATAATCTTCCAATATAAGAACATTATTATATTTTGTTTGAATCTGCCGCATGATGCATAAAAAGCATTGATTCTCGAACGATTATGAACAAAAAAGTTTATAAATTCTTGATTATTCAAATTTAACATTAATTCTATATACGAGAACTATTATTAAAGGTCAAATTTGGATATTTTTGCTAGTCTTGCGGCAACTTTATTAAGCCAAAAACTGGCAATGTTTTAAGGTTTCGAGTATTTTATTAGATTTATATTACAACTTGTTTTGTAAACCTGAATCGGATGACGATTATCCCTATTGTTTAGGGAAGACAAAAATTTTGTGGCGCCACTGTTATCAACCAACTAAACATATATATTAATCATAATATATTATTAACCTTATGATATTTGTACGTCTGTCTGAGTTCAAGATAATTATATATGAATAATATTAATGGTATATTTACTAATAAGGATAGAACACATCCTTTGATACTTTCATTCGATGTGATACATCTCAATTAATTTTATTATTTTTGCACATCTCTTAACCAGTGTTAACAATGTAAAATTAAAGAAACCAAGACGATGTGCAGTGGCGAGATTGTCACTATGAAGTGATTTCTTCCATTTTACCAAGACACATTGATACATACCTAATTAAAACAAATGTACCTCTACGTTATATTATCAATCAAACATACCAACAGAAAAATTGAGATGTGAAGACGAACTTTGGATATGAAAGAAAATGAGCACTGTCATTTAGGAAGCATTTCAGAATCATCATCATCGTCCTCAACGCTCCTCTCAGGAGCACAGGGCAATAACCAGCCACCTCCATTCAGAGCGTCTCTGTGCCAATTAAATCACCTCTTCCCAAGACATTGACTGTTCTCTGATGGGAAGGGTGTATTGTGAAAGAGGGACGCCCGGGCCGAAGGAACCCTTGCGGACGGAAAAACAGTGCTCTTTTCGGAAGATACTAAGCATTGAAAACAAGTGTCTTTTTGATGTAAAATGATGTGAACATGTCACAAATGATGCTGTGATACAGGAGAGACGATGGTCCTGGCCGGGTAATGTTTTGAGAATGCCCAATGATAGTTGGCCAAAAAGAGCACTGTTCTTCTTCCAACTTTAATATATCAGAGAGAAATTCATGTATAACTTGTTGTAATTTGGGTTAATTGCAAGAGATCGCGCCTTTTGCAATTTTTATTACTAAAACTGACGCTCAAGGTGGGAGTATAAGTGCCAAAAATAAGGCATATGTTATTCGTTAAATTTTGCTAGTTTATGTCTACTCGAAGTATAATGGACGAACGAAAGAGCACGTTGGGAAAGTATTCTAGTGTCTAGAGCGACTGGGATACAGAACTATAGATACGACCACAGCGACATCACTTCTATAATATATATTCCTGTGTGACAGTTCCGAACAAATATTTAAATAAAATTACAAAGACATTCTTGACAACTTACACCATACAAGTCTCATCTCACTATAGCGAATACGCAAGTAACGAAGTTTTCATTTTAAAAAAGAATTTACTATTGAAACGTACAAGACAATTGCAACTCTTAACTATACCCTAACGACGTGTCCCAGGTGGGGTAGGCAGAGAGAACGGATCATCATATAGATCTACACTTGAATACATCTTTCGCTTCCTCATTCATACATTCATCAAGTTTCTCACACATGCACACCGATTTCTCATAATTGCAATTAATAAGTCAATATAGAACCAAAATATCTCTCTATACCATCATGGCATTTTCTTCAGTCTAATAAATATACATGTGATCCTCTCCATTCTAAAATCAAGAAATTTCAGATGGGTCGTATATCTCTAATTTGATTTATAAATGTTAAAATAATACATAAAATGCAGAACATTAATTTATTTAGATTATTTATTGGCGCTATTCGATTATTTTTTTATATCTTACAACTATTTTTAGATTACTTATAAATTAATATAAATAAAACACTGTTAACTTTTACTGAATTGATATTTTAAAATTAAAAGCTTTTCAGACATACGTCCATCTTCAGTAATTATCATACATAAATAACTTGTTATAAGTAATTATTACTCAAGATGGACGTATGTCTGAAAACCTTATGATTTTAATATATCAATCAAGTGAAAGTAAACAGTGTTTTTATTTAAATTATTTTAAAATCGACATTTAATTGAACTTTCATGGTTTTCAAAAAAAAGATATTTTATGAAAATTTTCAATTAAAAAGATTAATTTATAGATATACAATTAAACATTATTAAATAATAAAAAAAAATAAACTAAATTTTAGTTTATTTTTTTTATTTATTTATTGATACATTTAACGGCATGAGAGCCCATTCTATAACAATATATAGGTGCATATACTATAAATTTAAATTTAAAATTTAATGGACAGGTAAATAAATATTGATTTTTTAATATACCACTAGAAATAATAAGTAAACAAAATTAAGTGGAAAGGACGAAAACAAATTCTCCAAGAACGAGGTAAAAAGGACCGTAAAATCCCAAACACAGGTTACAAAAAATAAGAAACAAGACAAAGGATAATTAAAAATGGCTAGTAAATTTCGAGAATCACAAAATCTACATATATAAAAGAAAGTGGTGTTAGTTACACCATTTATAACTTAAGAATGACTGTACCGATTTGAATGATCTCTGATTTGTCGGATTCTTCTCCGCCCTGAATAGCCGATAGGCTATTAAAATATCTTACAAATTCACGGGAAGAAAAATTACGAAGAAAATTATTTGCGCCATACATTTTTAATTTCAACGATGATGTTTTTTTTTTATAGATTAGCCTATTTATAGAACAATTTTTGCATACATTTTCAAATTAGAATCGTTATTCATACAATTTAACAATCTGTGATTCGGAAATTTCAATTTTGAAAAAATCATAGATAAGAATTTTTAGAAGTTTTAAAAGAATAGGTATCTACCTAGAAAAAAAAATTAGTACCTACAAAATTATATTATTACGTACAGCAGATAATTTATAAACAAATCTGAGTTAAATATAATTGATTGTTCAACATAAATTAATTTTATTTATTTACACTATACGATGACACACTTGGACAATTACGGGAGTTTGTAAAGTGATTAAAAATATTAATCATTTATCGATAGTTTGGCGGTACGAAGTTCGCTGGGTCAGCTAGTAAAAATAAATAATTAAAATGATTTTAAAAACACTGTATAATTTCCAAATTAAATTTATTCACCTCAAACGTTTTCGCCAAGGCTTCTACTTGGCATCATCAGGAGGACTAATTAGTTAAAGTTCATATTTAGTGAGTATGTTTTCTATTACTAACTTATACTAAGGGTGGGGGGGAGTTTGAAGGTGGGGGAGAAAGGGCGGAGTTGAGGGTGTTTGATAAGAGGGAAGGAGATGGGTATATCAACAAAGGAGATGCATATGGTATTTGGATATTCACCAAATTGTTCTTGTTTTTATGGATTTCAAGAATCTCCAAGGCATTTAATTTGCTAATCTTAGACTCGGAGTGCAAGACCTTAGTACCTTGCATGTCAATAGAATGATCATGTTGTATACAATGGTCTGCAATCTCCGAGTATCCGGATAACCCCCTGAATGATGCCAAGTAGAAGCCTTGGCGAAAACGTTTGAGGTGAATAAATTTAATTTGGAAATTATACAGTGTTTTTAAAATCATTTTAATTATAATGAATTTCCAAAGTGTTAACACAAAAACATTTGATTTATTAAAAATAAATAAAATTCTGTTCTTTAAAGCAACGTTATAAGGAGTGTTGACCCGTGTAAATATGCAAATACTTTAAAGACACTTAAATTTGTTAACTTCTTCAAGAGTGAAGAGAAAATTATTATTGTGTTCATTAGAAACCTCCAGAGTGATACACTTTTCTTTTCTTGACGGAATATTTTCATTTTCTATCTGAAAAAGAAAATAGAAAATCGATTTGTAAAAAAAATTGTACATTATATATACCAGATAGAACGCAACACTTGTTTTGTAGAGTAGGAAAGCAGAAAAATAAGACACCATTTATCGTTGTCCTTGCACGCACTACTCGCTTCTATATTATCAATACAGTTTCTCATTAGAGATATCAGAGCGTTAAAAACATTATAAGAAAAAAAGCTTAATTGTTAAGGCAATCATCAGTTACCGTTTCATGTTTTTAAGTGAGTTGTGACGTCATGGAGTAGTTGAATACTTTATTATGGTTTAAACATGTCGTAACCTTAATGCAGAACTATCCTCAGTATCTTCGGGTATTTTTTTACAGTAGCAGTTTAAAGTTTTGTTTTTGTAATAAAAATATTAAAAACATCTTTAGCAAATTTTGACGTGCTGTATTATATACGAATCTCATTCATTAAATTATCTCGTATCTGTTATTATCATGTCTTATTTCCTCACACTTAACTCATTTTGACCAAAATTTGAACTAAGGATAGTTCTGCATTAAGGTAATGATGCATGAAACTGGGCTAAACCATTGTATGTATGTTGGATGATTTATTTGGCGCTATTTAATGGAGCATCCATCTCAAGGGTGCGGGAAACTATGTTGGAAGAGCGATGTCTTCAACTTGCTCCTGAACGTTGTTATAGATTGATTTTTACGGAGGTCCTCGGGGAGTCAGTTCCAGATGACGGGTCTTGCGATGCCAAAAGCCCTATTACAGAAGCAGGACTTGTTAGCTCTATTAATTTCGTGGATGTCTTAGCTGAGCGTAGAGGTCTACTTGCAGGTGTTTTAAGAACACAGATCTCAGAAAGTGACTGAGGTGCCATATGCTTCAAAACCTTGTAGACTTTATTTGGACATTGATAAGTTTCGTACGAAACTTTACAAATAATAAAAACGACATCATTACTTAAAAAAACTTAATGGTAAACTCGTGAACTCTATTTGCGGAGTAGAGACTTGTTTCCACCCTGTGTTTCCAAAAATAATAGAGACTGTGAACCAATCATGTTCGTTTTATTCCAGTCACAACACTAATCATCCCTTCGCTCATTTCTTTCTCTCCACGGAACTCGTCAAAGGGCGTTAATAAAGGATTTTGTCGTATTTTCTCGTGCCACTTTTATTTCAAAACTATTTCCTTATTTCTCACATTATTTGTTTTTAGTTTCTGCCCGAAATAATAATAATAATAATAATAATATATATTATTATCACAAGAAAGTCGTAAATAAAATGAAACTAAACACAAGAGAGAAAAAAAATACTAAAAGGTAGATGACCATAAATGACCCAAAAAACACTAAATAGTCTACGGAAAAAAAATAGGGACATTTTATGCCCGAAATGTAAACCACTGAGACAATAACAAACATAAAAGTTGTAATAATTCATTGTCGGTGTGAAAATATACGACCATTGCTTTTGGATCGGCAGCGACTAAAAGCTGTGTAGTAAGAAAAATCAAATGGTTGATAAAATATGTTTAAATCTAAATAGACTTATGTTTTCCCTGAAACATGAAATTTAATAAGTATCTTAATTGACTCTTCAAATTGAGACTTATTAGAAGTGTGATTCAAATTTATTTTGAAACTCAAGATTAGAATTTGTTCTATTTTGCATCTTGGAACAAAAGATGTTTAAATTTGTTCAATTCCCAACGGTTATGATATGCAAAATTTGATTTTATTATGTTCCATGATGTAAACCAAATACGAGATTCAAATTCATTCTATTCTATAACACCAATCACGATATGATTTTTTTGAATTTATTCTTTTCCTACATCATAGATTAGATTCAAATTTATTGTATTTCATGACAACCACATTTGACTTTTTTTCAAATACCATGTTTTATAAATGAATTTTAATTATGAAGTTTCTAGTTTGTGACATTGAATTTAAATTTATTCTGTTCCGTAAAACTGACCAGATAAATTATAATTTACGAATTGGGTATGTTTAGTTTTGAACGTGCAAAATGTCTAAGACACAAATCTTAAATAATAATAATACTAAGTCCCTTTTGATTTATCTGCCCAAACCCTCCGAGTGTTACGGAAACTTGAGCTATTATTGAAATCCGTCCATGTGAAAACGTTTCAACAGAGATAAAGCAGACATTTTTAATATTACAACATACAAACGCTCACATAGAAAGCATAGTAATTCTTGTAACTAATAATATATGTAGTGGTAGAAAAGAGTAGAGATGTAACTATGAGAATTTTTCAACTTTCGAATGTTCGAGTTAGAAATGCGGATGCGAACATCTAGTAGTCGTATTCCCAAGTTCGAACACCTATAATACCTATTCTCGATACAAGACGAATAATTAACTATCGTATCTATTACGGTATCAAAATATCTCCCAAAAATAATAATAGGCAATGCATTAATTGCATGTATGAAACATACCAGTCACCTTATTTGAAAAACATCAAGATAGTGTTATAATGTAATTTTGGGTCAATCTTTTGCAGGGTCCATAAATAAAATTACAAAAAGAGAGCGAGACCTATTCCATTCCAGGTCTGAAATTCAACACCAAATTATCTTTCATAAAACATAAGCTAATAGCAGTTAACCGAAAGTTGGTATAGAAAATCGGTAGCGAATGAGAGCTTCTTATTTTCATTCATTTGTCAGACTGTTCGAAATTCAAACAAGTGATTCGATACCGTGTAACATTCTCGTGCAATAAATTTACTTTATGGTCTACGAGAAATATTGTATTATCAGGACACGGTGTGATAGAAAAATATGATCGAATTACGTCACTATTGAAGACTTTGACCAAAACAATGAGATTTGTATTACTTTACAATGAGTTAATAGAGTGAGACAATAATATCATTTTGTTTTGATGGTATTATTAATATTAAAAGTTAATCACAACATACACGACTATTACAAAGATTAATAATATTATTATCTTAGTGAATAATTACTTTGAATCTCGCATAAACCCTTGTGACATAAGCCTTGGATGACTACATAACAATCGACCGACTGACGGCGTCGCCGACGCTTGTTGACGTGATTTATCATTGAAGGACAAGTTTTACTATAACGCCAAATCTCTTCTATCCCATACATAACATTGAAATAATTATTTCTTATATCTTTTGATTGTTACGCTGTCAGTATTTGTTAAGTTTACGAATTGTTCCTACATCAATAAATGCCACAAACTTATATTATGATCGCTGGGCAAAAGACCAATGATTTTCCAATCAAAGGTTTCCAACTGTCTGGAAAATTGGCATCTTTTACAGAACGACACTGGCTGGATCATTTATCATAAGAATATTCAATAATATTTGGCTAAAAAAGAGCACCATTGTTTCACAATACAGATGTACAATACACACACAATAGGGCCAATTCTGAATCTTGATCTGAACTAACTAAACTAACTAATAATAGTTGACTAATATTAGTCATTATAGTACAAATTCGTATTCAGTATTAGTTACGAACTATAAACAACTATAAACTCGATAACTAATAATATTCGCACATTAAAACTCGCGAATAAAATTCTGCCAAATACAACTAATTGTAGTTGTCAGATGTCAACTAAAATTTCGTTCTGAATACGAAATCCATAGATTCTCGAAATTTATAGTTGTACTAAGGTGTCAAAATGAACTAGCTAACAAATTAGTTTTAGTACGGAAAACTGTGAATACGAATTTGAACTAAATATTATGACTCAACTATCTCCTTACACTTAGTGCAACTAAACTATTTTATGATTCAGAATTGGCCATAATATGGTGCTCAAGAGCTTATGAGTAAATTGTCTATATTTGTAAACACACCGTTTCAATTACAATGATATCAGAATAGTTGTAATATTATGAGAAGGGGAGCAATGAAACCAAAACCACCAGGTTCGTTTCCACTATCTGACTTCTAGAGAAGCATTATAGCCGTTTATAATAAAAAATTACCTACAGGTCAACAACAATAATTGAACATCAGAAATGTCGCACGAATTTCTAGAAAATACCAAAAGGATAGCGATCACTCCAATTTGTGATAAGTAATTGAGATCAATAATTTATATCAAGGTTGGTAGAGATGGAATATACCTAAAAATACAGGGTGTTCACATCACCAAGGACAAACCGAAATATATATGAAGATTTCAGATGCATCGAAAACGTCAAACGGACTCTATATTATGTTGAACTGTTTGTTTTATTTGCATTTTTTTGTTTCATTTTTTTTTAGTAAAAATGGAGTTGGAAACTATAAAGAAAACCGAATTAGTAAGGGTCTCCAGCAGAACGAACCCACTGTGGTTATGAATAATCAGTCACAACCAAGTAAGAGACTGATAAAATACACTTGACCTCCAGTAACGTACAAGCTGGAACATGTATTTAATACTTCTCCAGCTGTTGAACAACTGGCAATGTATCAATTTTCATTTTTTTTTTTCATTTATTTGAATCGATAAAATAACGAATATTAACAAAGAAAAGATGAGCAATATATGTACATCTACATAAAACTTACTGAAATAATCATGCAACTTGATGAATTTTCTGTGAATTTGACATTTGAATTATCTTCTTACTTTGATATAATTCCGAATTTGACTGTTTTTCTTGCGCTATAAAATATGAGGTATAAGATGTTCAAAAGACGATTGACTAAAAATTCTCGAGATTATGTGTTGAGCTTTTGATGTACTAAACAGCTCATATACAGTCCAAAATTTTCTCTTTTTTCTGCTCTTGCCAATATAGGTACGTTCATTTATTTATTTTTATGTAATATGGGAAGTTGTTCAAACGCATCAAATTATTTTAAGCCCTTTTATCACCATGCTTCGATCGATCCACGGTATTGAGGATACCCTGTATTGATGTGAAGCATTTTGCGCAAACAATTCAGATCGTTGGTTTTACGTATTCACATAATGTATAACCTGATACCATCGTAGGTTGTGTAATGGACAAAAACTATAGAACCCTTCCATTGACGACAAAAAGGCGCAAAAGAGATTTCGGTAAACCCTCAAATACTAATTTCTCAAGTAAGATAAAAGGAAACAGGTTACAAAATTGACCAATCGAATCCCATGAAATATGGACCATAGATCTGCATATTATAATAATATGTTCGGCTCACTATCTACTCCATATACACACACACACACATAAGCTCTCAGCTGAAATGAAATTGAAAGAGGATTAGGTTCTGACCTTTTAAACCTTTTGAGAATTTCTAAATCTGATAAACAAAAATCTCTTACAGCACTTATGATGCAAAATAAAGAAAAACGTCAAGAAAGAAAATGCTTAACTGGAACCTGTATGATACCTTATTTTAACTTAAAGATATTCCTTTAAAACACAGGGATGAAGTTAACCACATTCTTCTTCTTCGATGGCTCTACAGCTCATGTCGAGCCTTGGCCTCTATCAGCCCTCGCCATCAACTCTACATGTTTTCCGCTGGGGCTTTCCAGTCTGTCACCTTTAGTAGTTGCTTTGCGTCACCTGATTAAAGAGCTGCATTACAAAAAAGTGAGTCGAATACGCAGGCATAGAACTAGGCAATTCGGTCATGTTTGGGTCGAAAGGGTGTTAGATTAATGTTCAACTTCATAATATACACATTTTACCAAGAACAAAGAGCTTTGTAGAATTGTTCGGAGCATCCTAGAATAGCGACACCTTCTCATAAGTGACAGTCAGTCATGCAAGTGCGACATTTTAAATCGTCAGTTCAGCTATTAGTTATGCCACCCACCCTGAATGGCTCAACTTCTATTGGTACAGAGAAAACAATTTGCATGTCTTTTTGCGTGGAGTTGGAACGCTGGTTACCCTAACACTAGAGGGAAATGTCACTGTGGTATTTATGCTTTTAATATTTATTTATTTCAATCAATATACGGCATTTGCCTTTTACAATACATATATAATAAACATAAAACATTTTACAATCCTCAATACAAAATAAGAAATAATAATACAGTAAAATCTTAAATAATTAAAAACAATAGAAATGTTATCAGCATTAATATAACAATTTGAGGTTCAACACACTCAATATGTTGAATACTGCACCGATTTATTAATAAAATTGAAGTAAAATATTTTTCTCTTTAATATGGTTTCCATCAAGGAATACATTGTTTATTATGTCTTAATACACCTTAACTTGTCATCATTGGGATAAATTGAATCAGATGTTTCCTGTCAACAGTACAATAGTTTGTTGTGACCTAAGCCTTACTTACCATTTCATCTGCCGCTTAATCCCTTTTATCTACCAATAATCCCCTTGATCGTCTTTGTATGTCTTAGATCTGTCATTTTGGGTTTTAGTTGACTTGAGACGTTTGCTCTTTGTCTGTTTGTTTGTATGTATCTAATAATAATAATATTATCTCAATTTTAGTCGTGCGGTTTTGTATTCGAAACATTTATCATAGTCACCGTACCGCTGTTTCCCTTTTTGGGTAAAGGCAGAGAAGATTGAGCGCCACTTATTCCTATCATTGAATACACTTTTCGCTTCCGTCACTGTCACACAATTTCGCATGCATGCTCTTCTATTCAATATGCTGTATATCTATTATCTAATACCATTTTGTAGGACTTTGATTAGTAATATCTTGCCATTTGATTCTAGGAGGGCCACGTCACTGTGCAGAATTCCTCTTAGTCACGTTTGCAGTTTTGGATGGGTTATTGACATAGTAAACACTACTTTTTTATTGGCGCTGGAAGCTAACGAAAGCATTCGTCATGAGTACAAGATGGAAATAGACACTCTCAAAGTCAAGCAAGAAGAAGAATTGCAGTCTCTAGTTAACCAATACAAGTCACAGATTGAGGAAATCAATAAAAAACATGAGCTGGATGTGGAGGGCATGACTGCAGACTGTACTGATAAAATTCAAAGTACAGAAAACAAGTATAATAACCAAATTAAAATGCTAAAATCCCTAAAAGTACAAAAGTATGAATTTGTACTTTTAGGGATTGGACTTTGTGTTAGAATTTTTAGTACGTGTTTTTTTTTACATTTTTAATGTATGTTTTAACATTGCTCTTTCTTATGCTAAATTAAGTACCTATTTTTTTGTTTATTTGTTGGTAAGAAAGGGATCTTGATTGGTTTGCTCATTGTTGTAATAAATTTTTATATTTATTGTTATAACTGAATGATCCACAAAGAAAAAACAAACAAAAAAAAGACAAATAAATGTATATTTTCTTAGTCATTCTGTCCTGGTTCATTCTTTTCACACGACTAAAACACCCTATATACCTCCAATATACCTGTGTCTTGAAGACGGCATTGGACATCAATAACATTAAAACCCGTTTTTTTTTTAATTAATGTCAATACTCAAACATCACACAGTCGACGGAAAAAAATATTCATAAAAACACATTGCAATCTTCATGTGTAAGGTAAATTAAGTACATTTCATATTGTACGTTATCGGAAATAATATTCTATTATAAACATATATCGTGGGAGTACAAAAGAAGAGTAGGAGAACCCCAAAAAAGATAGGTTGACGATATTGTCCAGATGATGGGAAAACAGTGGAATCGTGTTGCTCGAGATAGAAAAGTGAGAAAAAGTTTTGAAGTGACCTATATCCAGCAGAAGAGAGAGGAAGTTAACACAAAGAAGACATGAAAAAACATATTTAACGGTGGCATTCAAACTATTACCATTCAAAGTAATGCTTCACGCTGCATCAACAAAAGCTACAGCACTTCAGAACTGATTTGTGTCTTCAGTAATCGAATATCTTTGACAAAGCAAAAAAGAATATGGGAATTCAACAAGGCGGTACAAATCTCTACTCAACGTCGACATTGCATATTGTGCCAAACAAGACTGACATGCTAAAGTGAATTTACAAATGAGATCAAACAAATGTACTGTCATCAACACTAATGTGCTTTAGTTTTATTATCACATTTGTGTTAAGTGTCTTCGTTTTATTTGGAAGGATTAGCAACAGTACAAACAACTAGAAATGAAAATCATAATATCCGAAAATTGTTCGGTGTTCGGTCTATCCGGTCATGATGTAGTATTATTCGACAACAAACGAGCAAGTAGCTCACTATTCGATCAAAATCAAAATAGTTGCTTAGTGTTTATTTATGCCGAAAAATATTTATAATAACATGTATAGACAATGCACACAGATCGAGCTAGTCCCAAACTCAGATTAATCTTGTATTATAGGTACTAACACGATCATTTGTCATTTTGCCTGGCCGGGAATTAAACCCGGAACCTCGTGACTCAAAGGCAAGAGCGTAACTTCCGCGCCATAACGACCGACAAATACAATGAAAGAAATTTAATTTTCATTTATACTCTATTTAATTTGAAATCAAACCGGCTGAAACATTACAAGCCTTACTTTCACGAATTTAATATTTATAAATACGTTTAAGAATGTAAACTCGCCCTCTGTACATTGAATGGTATAACTGATATTTATATGACACTGTTTTATTTTGTTATAATATAACCAATATACAGTAAAGAATAACATAAATAAATAAATAAAAAAAAAACACCGTTAAATTGCATTTAAAAAAAAGCAATTTTTCACGCCGAGGTGATCGCCAACGTTGGGGGGACCCGACAAGGCACTTGAAAAGAAGAAGAAAAAATGTATCTGTAAATACAACATGATACTTAAGCCTTTCACAGTAAATTAAAATCTAGTGTCGTGAAAGGGGAGTTTGTCGGCACCTGGGATGGAACCGCGAACCTCATGTGCACGAGGCTGAGATTCTACCTTCAGGTTACCGACGAACTCTACATGAACTTATCATGACAGTGACCGATTATATAGTTTAGTAACTGATCGATATCCGTTATTCGGTCAATCGAGTATCCGTTTTCGTTCGTTGTTAATAATTGCTTCATAGTGATGATTAGCTAACGAGCTGTTGGTACTCAGTTATTTAGCCTCCGTGACTGGATGAGTGAATAATTGGATGAATGAGAAAATGAAACGGTCACGACATCTGGTCTGAAGGAAAACACATGACCCAATAGCAGGAGTAGTATTAGAAATGAGACAAAAGAATTATGGAAAACAATTAGTACATTTATCATAATATTTTTGTTTTAATAATAATATATTATGATCGTGCCCGACATTGTTAACAAGTAAAGCAACGTTGAGAAAATTTAGGGTGCTCTTTGTGAAAATATGTGACTGAAATAATTTTTAATCAGCTTTTATTAGTTCTTTATTTAAAGATTGGTTTACAATAAACATTAAACCGTTTGTATGTGAATAAAAAAGCACAGAACTCTTCTTCATCTTTTTGGGAAATGGTGAATCAGTACGTTAAACTTTTTTTGAGATTCTTCATTAATGTGGTGTATAAGCAATGTCCGGTTTATAAAAGAAAATTAGACAACACGAAGAGAAAAGTTGATTTTTTAGGATAAGTAACATAAGAATTTATAACATGAATGTATCTAGTCTATTGGCTCATTATGATGAAATAGAAGAAAAATTAATTAAATTGAAACCATACATGTTGATGTTGTGTGAGACTTGCGTAACTGATGAGATTGATAATTTTGAAGTAAGTTTTAAAGGTTATAAAACTATAAGATGCGACTCATTTAGTCGTCATACGGGTGGTGTTATTATTGTTCTTAAAGAGGATGTCCCGTACACTGTTGTGTCAAGAGAGGTGCTGAACGAAAATAACGCTTGGTTTTTGACTGTAAAGATAAAAAAAGGAAATACGAAGGGTACTTACACAGTGTTGTACCATTCACCAAATCAAAGCCATTCGAAATTCTTGGACTTCTTTGAAAAATATTGCAGAAAGTATGTAAGTGAAAATGAATTTATTTATATATTTGGTGACTTTAATATTGACATGAAAGTGAATAGTACATATAGAAATAGACTACAAAACATAATAAATGAAAACTGTTTGAAACAATTGGTGAATGATTACACAAGGATTAGTTTGAATTCGAAAACATTGATTGACTTGATACTCTCGAATGATATATATCTTCCTGTTGGCATCGCTGATGATTTTAAAGTGTCGGACCACGAAACACTGGTAACACAATTGGGGAAGAAAGAAGAGGTTACGGATGTAGTAAAAATAGTAACAATGAGAGATATGAAAAGTTATTCAAAGTCTAAATTGTGTGAATGTTTGCAAGCACTGGATTGGTCTGTTCTCAGTGAAGATGTAGATGAAAAAGCAGAAAAGTTTGTAGATAACTTGATAGTATCAATAGATGAATTGACACCATTAACACAGAGAGTGTTCAAAAATACCTGTAGGTGGTATACCAAGGATTTACAGAATTTACGCAGAGAAAGAGATAAGTTGTATAAGGCATTTAGATTGACTGATGATGGTTTGATATGGGAGCACTATAAGCAAGTTAGAAATCATTATAATAAAAGTATAAAAAATCATAAATATCAATATATTAAGGATAATATAGAGAAAAGTAAACATGATCCTAAGAAACTGTGGAATAATATTAAGGATGTTGTTAAGGGTAAACAAAAAAATAAAGTGAATACTGTTGAATTTCCGGACGCGGTGGAAGACGATAATGCCAGGATTGCACACAAGTTTAATAAGTACTTTTTGTCTAGTATCGATGATATACATAGAAGTATACCGGTGAGTACAGAAATTCAGAAAGATGATGAGCATCTTCGAGTTGAAAGATTTGAATTTACGAGCATAAGCCTGGAATCATTGAAAAAAACTTTACAGGGTTTAAAACAAAAACAGTCTGAAGACGGAATTACGGTTAAGGTTATATTGGATTCTCTGGATGTTACGGGTTTTCTTCTGGTTGGTCTTATAAATCAATCTTTGAGAGAGGGTTCGTTTCCTAGGTCCTGGAAGACTTCTACTGTTGTTCCTGTTCCGAAGATTTTGCATGCCAAGTTGTTTGATGAATATAGGCCAATAAATTGTTTGCCGAAGTATGAACAGATTCTGGAACACGTTGCCAAAGAGCAGCTATCGGAGTACATAGAAAAGAACAACATTTTGGTTCCCCAGCAGTCGGGATTTAGAACAAATTACTCGTGTGAAACGGCAATAAATTTTATTATTAAGGAATGGAAGGAATGCATGGATAGGAAGAAGATCGTGATTGCAGTGTTTTTGGATCTGAAGCGGGCATTCGAAACAATTGATAGAGAAAGACTCATTAAAAAAATGGAAGAAATCGGCGTTGATGGAACAGCCAAACTTTGGTTTGCAAATTATTTGAAGGACAGGAAACAAAAAACTAAATTTGAAGGCGTATGCTCTGGGGAGGTTGAGGTCACTAGAGGTGTACCTCAGGGATCGGTGTTGGGCCCAATTTTGTTTATTATATATATGAACGATATAGTGCACTGTCTTAAAAAATGTGATATCAAACTGTTTGCAGACGATACCCTTATATATATAGAATGTGACGAATTCAACGAAGGAGTGAAAACCATCCAAGACGAGTTAAATTCTGTATCAAATTGGTTAAATTATAATATGTTGAAATTAAATGTTAATAAAACCAAGTGCATGATTATGGGGAAGATACCCATAAACGGTGTATGTGAAATAAAATTGGACAATGAATGTATAGAAGTGGTTGATAAAATTAAATATTTGGGGATAGTAATAGATAAAAAATTAAAGTTTAATGATAATTTTGGTTACAACTTGAAAAAAATAAGTAAAAAAATTGGTCTATTGGGTCGCATAAGTCGAAAACTGGATATAAATAGTAGAAAATTGGTGTACAACTCAGTGGTCCTGCCCCACATAAATTATTGTTCAACGATATTATTTATGGCCACGGAAGGTGAATTGAAGAGACTGCAAACTCTGCAGAACAGGGCGATGAGAGCGATACTGGGATGGAATAGGTACAGCCGAATCAAGAAAATGTTGGAGAAATTAAATTACTTGGATATTAAGCAGCTAATATATTTCAACACTTTTGTTTTTATATATAAGATCAAGAAAGGGATGGTGCCGCGCTATCTAACCAAGAATATAAAATATAATTATGAAGTACACGACTATCCCACGAGGGGTCGCGATGCGTTTAGGCTCCGAGGGGCCAGGCTTGCGGGTACGGAGAGCAGTCTTTTCTATAAAGGATTCAGGCTGTTCAACGATCTTCCGGCCGGCCTCAAGGATGCGGCTACGCTTGCGATCTTTCGTGGGAAATGTCTTAAACATTTAAAATCAAGTAAAAACTTTAGGATGATAGCGTGACACCCTGAATGAAAGAATGAGTGGATGATAGTGACGTCAGAAAGTTATTTTCAAATAGTAGGTAATAAGGTAATTTTAAGTTATAAATAATCTATAATTTGTAACTTTATTAAAAAATTAAATAAAAAAATAAATAAAAATAAGGCGTAGGTATAAGTTGGTTTTGGGTTTATAACAAAACCCATATATATATATGTTTGAAAAGGTGTTTTCGCAGAGCATATTATTCATATAGAATTATCGCTTTTGGGTACTCTACGTACAGTAGCCTTGAGAAAGGCTTTTGTAGTTGGTCTTAAGAAAGACCGTTGGCTTCTGCCCGACGTTTCGTGCAGGATTCAACCTGACATCAGCTGGGGCGTAGAGGGGCGGTGGCAGGCTTCGGCGGCGCGGGTGTCGTGAAGGCAGCAGGCGTCGATGAGCAAGGGAGAACGGAGATTTTGTCGACGTACACCTACTACGATTCACGGCCGCAGCGTGAAACGGTCGGTGTGATGAGAGAGCGTGCAGCGAGGCGGGTACTACGTCGCGCAGGCTGGGGAGTGGCTATGTTAGCATGTCGAGTACGGGTGTGGGTCGTTGCGTTCGGGGGTGTTTGAGTGACGTCGATCGGTGGTGTATGGTTGACGGCTGTGCGAGAGGGAGCGATCGAGCGTGAAGATGAGTGATGCGTTTTTTCGATTACCGTTTGCCAGGCGAACGGTAATCGCTTACTGTCATCACGTGAATTCATACTGTGGTCCCGTTTGTGTATCTCAATCGCCTCGCGGTATACGCGCGAAGACTCGTTGTTGAGTTTGGCGATTGTTCGAGCTGAATCGAAGTCGATACAGTGTCCTTCAGTCATACTATGCATCGCTAGGGTAGAAGATGTTTTTTTACCCTTCACATCTACTCTGTGTTCAGCCACTCGAGCAGATGTGCGGCGGTTAGTTTTGCCTATATAGACTTTAGGACAGTCTTTACACGGGACCTCGTATACACCGTGTGATTCGTTTGGGATGTGATCTTTAACACACCGCAGCATAGATTCAATCTTTTGATGGGGAGCGAAGACGACTTTTATATCGTGACGGCGTAGTATGCGGCCGACACGATCGGTAGTTCCACGCACGTAAGGTAGCTTTGCAAAGCCCCGTAACCGAGTATTCTCATCGATTTCGGTTCTCTGAGTCTCTTCTCGGGCAAATGCCTTCTTGATAATTCTATATGAATATATATATATATTTTAATGTTTAAGTATAATTAAAATCAGTTTTTCAGCATGCGCTGTAATATTTCACTGTTTGTACATTGATACAATGAGTTATAGAGATTGAAATGAAAATAATTACAGATTGAGAAATATGTTATAATTAAGTTTAGTATTACTTGTTCACATTAAGTATTAATCATACAAATTGTCAACATAATATAACACATTATTTTGGTTAACTTGAAGATATTACCTCCAGTCCAAGCAAGAAGCTCGCCAATTGTTCATGATTTTTTTTTATCAATAAAGTGTTATTTTTATGATTTCCGGACTCTGGAGAGTGTGGAGGTGTTCAAGACGAGGTTAAAAACCCAATTTTTCAGGAGATGTTGTGAATCTTGAATGGGCCCTTGCGGTGGTTTTTCCACAAAACGGTGCATCTTAAAAAAGTTGTCTAGTTATCATTATTATACCGAAGTTTTAATTGCTTTACCTTTTTCTAAAATAAAACGGTGTCAATTGGAATTTTTCGATTGCTTTTACGTAAAAACAGCACATAGATCTATAAAAATATTTTGGCAAAAAAAAAAAAGTATTTATTCATAATAATGATTGTTTATTATGGTAATTGATTTTGATTACTTCTACTACATATTAGTCATAAAACTAATGAAATTATTAATAATTATGTTACAAATAAAGACAAACCAGACATGTAAAAAGGGAACAAATAAGATTATGAAATTCGATATAATGGTGATTACAAAGTGATTAAATGTTGATATAAAATACGGAGTATTTACTATAAAACAATAGATTTTCTACAAAAAACAGGTTAGAATTTAACGCTAAATAATTAGTTAAAATATAACAGAAAAATTGTCCGTAACAGAAAAAAGTAATGGTAAAGAAAATAATTGACTACAAATACAAGGAGAAAGTCGAATCTTTTGTGTGAAAACCTTGGTAAAAAATTAATACAACTGGTGTATTTATAATGACCTAGTAGATATACCTAATGATATCGAACGAATTAATTTATCTATATAGGTAAGAATTAAGTCAACATTGGTAGAAAAATGCAGGTGAAATGGATGACAGCTGCCCTGCAATATTTAATTTTATGCACTGAGAGAAATGACTAAAGGCACATCTTTTCAAGAGATGGCATTATATACATAGTGATTAAAACAAGAAGCCTAAGTA
Source organism: Athripsodes cinereus (assembly GCA_947579605.1). NCBI lineage: Eukaryota > Metazoa > Arthropoda > Insecta > Trichoptera > Leptoceridae > Athripsodes > Athripsodes cinereus. Next base: position 5,531,748 of record OX388307.1, on the reverse strand, counting down.
GAATGAATAGTATCTTAATGCAAATTTAAGTGTTCATCATAATTTGTTCTTTCATTAGGTTACGTAGTTATGTATTTCTTTTGATGAACTGTCAAATATGAGTCAAATTTTAATTCGTTCGAATAATATGACTAAAGCATTAGGTATAATGGAAATTTTAATATTATCATAAGTCGTTCTTTCATTAGGGTAGGTGCATGGTTATTTCTTTGAATGAAACTGTAAAATATAAGTCAAATTTTAATTCGTTTCAATATATATGGCTTAACCGCTAAAACATTACAATGGAAATATAAGTATTATCATAGTTCGTTCTTTCATTAGGTTACGCAGTTATTTCTTTGGATGAAACTGTCAATTAACAACATGAGTCAAACCTTAATTCGTTTCAATAATATGGCTAAAGCATTAGTTTAGTCAATGATTTTTTTTAACAAAGTTAAATCAACCCAGGATTATTAATATTATAGACTTTATTTATTTATTCTTTATTCTTTCTTATCATCCGTAGGCCTTTGGTTTGGCATTTAGACAAATTTTAACCAACAATTGTATTATCATAAATCGCTACTAAAAGATTTAAAGATATTGAAATAGCAATGAATTGCATCAAATTTTTTTATAGTGTAAACGGTCCAAATTAACTCGTTAGTTTTTGCAAAAATAAAAAATATTTATTTATTTATTTTATTTATCAACAATTATACAGACATGACAATACATAGACTATTTGATAAAACTTAAATCTAAACATCCTCCTTATAGAGACAAGTCTCGTGTAAAGGAGGGTTAATAATAATAAATAAATACATCAGACAATGCCAATAGGGTGAACAGTCTCATTTAGCATTTCGTCGATGTTGTAAAAAGCTTTTCCAATAAGATACCATTTCATTTCTCTCTGATATTCTACATAATCGAGTGCTTTAATATTATTGGGAAACTTATTATAAAAACGTATGCTAAGACATAATACAATATAATATTGATAATTGATGAAGTTGAAAAGAATAAATAAGTAAATTAAAAGGAGAGAAACGTGAACAAAATTCGTATTCCTAATAAATTGCAAGACTTACGTACAAGAACAAAAACAAAAATAAAAATTTAACCGAGTGCTTAAAATTTCATGGTGTTTTAGTTTTGTGCCAAGCTGTTGGGGATTGTCCCGTAAGTTTTTAATAATATATTAAAAGTTCACCACTAATAAATCAAGGCGACAACGTGAACGTGGAATTTAAAGTATAGACCACATAAGTAATTCTTTACAATCTTCTACATACCATAAAACTATGTATGTGCTATTATTATTGGTACTGGTCCAACTAAGAAGGAACACTATTAAAGTTTTATAACATTTTCCCCAACAAGGGCACTATGCCAGGTCTACACGTTGTCCATTATTTCTAAGTTTGAAAATGTTACGCTACAGATAATGTTGTTCAACAATGTTCACGAACGATGTTATTCTTATATTATAATATTTTGTTGACAACCATATTACATGTCGAAATCTTGGCAACTAGAAATAATTTTATTGGTAAAACTTAATTGCCATATTTATATTTTTATTACATGGGTGCTCTAAGATATTCATTATTACTGATTAAGCTAATTGATATTTTGAAATTTCAGAACATTCTTCCTGTAAACTGTTACACACAGTAAGATATCTTGAAATTAACTAAAACAAAACTGTTTTTAACTTGGAGAGTATTTACCCCCCCCCCCTTCTTGGGCGTCAGTCATTGATTTCTTGTGTACACGTGTGATGACGTGTTCATTTCATGAGTGAATGTTTATGTTTTCATTGTTTTTGCCTCGATTGGTGCACGGATTATCACATTTGTGCACATTTTATTTTCTTGTGTTATTTTTTTGTAGTCGGGACATAGTGTTGATAAAATGACGTAAAATAATTTAACAAACTTCACTGGCTTGTAAACTTTACAATATTTAAGTTATACTTTATAATTTGAAATAGCTCTTTGTTCGTATTATATTATATTAATAAAATAAAAATAATATATATAGTTAACAAAGGATGCTAAAGTCCTCATCAGAATATCTTCTAAAAGTTATTTATGTTCGTCAACTTTATCGCTTAACACTGTTGAAACAATGAGAACGTAACTTAAGTTGTAACAACATAAAGAGCAAACGAAAACTCTTATTACCTTTACCGCCGCACTTAGTTGGAAGTTTGCAAAGTTCTGGTGCAAGCTGCAAGCAAGATCTCAGAGCAAAGTAAACAGTATGAGAACACGAAAGAGTTGAGCCAAGGAGAGCGGCACACACCTCTTCTTCAGAGTTCGTGTTTACTTCTTCCTGGGTTAATTTGACATGCGACGAACAGCATTTTAATGAGAGTGAAAAATAGAAAAAAAAAATTAAAAAAGAGGGATAAAGAAGAATATTGTTACTAGTTGATTACCCTGTCGTTCTACAGATAGTAATTCCGAAAAATTATTCGGTTTTTTTTTCTTAAATTTAAAGTCACCTTGTACCTCTATCTCTCTCTGCACAATATAATTTAGATAAAACAATTGCTTACATTTCAATTAATCTAGATGTACAGAAGAAGGAAATTTTTAACATAACAGTCTCTTTATAAAACATTAAAAGAGATATATTGATTTTCGAAATTTCAGACATGATCTAACAAATAATTTAATATGTTTGTCATTATAAAAGATATGTAGTTATAATTTTGTATTTCAAAAGACACTCCACAGTTTTTTCATTCTCTTTTTAGAGGGCATTAGTTACCCTTGTACCTTTTCGGTAACGATAGATAATAAATTTTCTTTTTATCCATCTATACTTACCATTGCAACAAATTCCACAAAGGGGTAAGCTAGTAGACTAACTAAGTCATTTTCTCTGTCCCAATAAAAATAAGGAAAAAGCACTCCTTGCGACAAGATAGGGATGCGGGTTCAAATCCCATCCGGGCCACTATCGAATAAGGTGACGTTGGCTTTTCTGAGCCTTATGTGGTAGTTTCATGTGTCAAATTTACAAGAATAAGAACACTTAAAATGGTTGTCATAATTCATGAGGATACACATAAACATACGTGAGCCTTATGTGGTAGTTTTTTGTGTTAAATTTACAAAAATGAATACATTCAAAATGGTTGTCATAATTCACGAGAAAACACATAAACTAACGTAGATAATAATATGTAGATATAAACGAACGTCTTTAAATATTTCTACCTTGATTATTAGCGGTGGTGTTAGTAATTGGTCGGAGCGGCGTCGTTTCGGCGGTCGACCGCACTGTGAACGTTATTTAATTTGTTGTTGACACAGCACGGTCTGTCTGTACTATGTGTACTGTCACACTACGGCAAGTATAACTGTACATATGTAAATAGAGGAGCAGGTAATAACGTGTAAGTCTGCTTGGAATGAAATAACAGACGAACCTTATTACTCCCATTACTATGATAACACGCCTGTGTAGTGTGACGTCATCTAGCGTTTGCGCTCCAAATGTCAAATTCTGTGGTGATTCCCCATACAAAAATGGGTGTTAAAAAGCAAAATTATACTTAGTATTCTTCTTCTATCAGTGCCGTATCAGGTCTCACCGACGTTGGCGATTACTCTGGAGAATACTTCCCTGTCCCGCGCTGTTCGGACTAGCTATCCCACCTGTGTTATTCCGGTTCATTGCCGTATATTATGCAGCCACGACATTTTGCTCTTTCCCAATCCACGATGCCCTCAATCTTGCCCTCTATTATCAACTGCAGAAGCCGATATTTATAATGTGGACCAAATATAAGACTATACGATCCTTATATTCGTCAGGAGCTCTCTATTAAAAAAATAAAACTAAAACCAATTGTGATTTCTTCACGTATTCATATATACATAATACAATATGTTCGCTACACGCATATAATTCATTTGCTACCTAATTTGCGGGGGTCAGAGTAATGGCATAGATAAATAGATATTATAATATAGACAAAAAAAAACGAAAATAAGAATTTTGAAAAATAAAACGATGACTCTTTCTCAAATGTATAAATTGCAAGCACATATTTTATGTATTTTAACCATTTTCTCTTTAATTCATCGTCTATTTCACAGTAACAAAAGTTCTTTAGTTCCATCACCCCTCCCAGACCTAGAAGTTAACGAGCAGTTGGACACTTTTGCTTTTATATACATTACACTCCAAATATCATTTGAGATACCTAAATTAAAAATGACACTGCCCAAAACAATTAGCCTGTGACCAGAATGTTTACCGAGTATTATTATTATTATAATTATTTATATTATAAGTCAAGTATCCTCTTATCCACAAAGTGTTTTATAATAAAAAAATATTCTTACACCAAAAGCCCATAATCTTACCATAACGTGGATAAGTATTATAACACGTTATTTCATAATCTCTTTTTTATCACTACCGACATATATATATGAATTTCTACACGACTATTTGCAGACAGCGCGTCTTGCGATATTTCGGGTATATTTTGAGAAAGGAGCCTGAGAACCTGGTAAAAGTAATTAAAACTGGGGCTGTAGAAGAAGGGCGTGGAAGGGGCCAAGTACCAACAAGATGGAGCGACCAAATTAAGGAGGCGGAGGATCGCTTAAGATGGAGACAGATGGTCAATAAACATGCAAATCGTTCTCTCCACACCAAATAAAAAGTGAGGCATTAGGGATGGGTTGCATACCTCATTGCTGAGCTGAAGATGTTTTAAGTTGTGAAGCATACAATATGAACATACCTGAAACAAGAAAAAAGATACATTATGAAATGATAAATTAAATAATTACATATATGAAGGTTTCAAAAACAGTATTGCCAGTTGGAGAATCGAAGTTAATTATTGATTTAGTGGATTTTTTTTTATTTAGTTAAAATTACATGTAGGTACAAATGAAAAATTTACATAGAAACATAATGAATAAATAAATAAATAAATAAATAAATAAAAACTTTATTGAAAAAAAAAAATATTTCAAATGGCGGGTTTATTGCCGTGGGCAATTTCTGCCAACCAACCACTTTTGACATCAATTTGATATATACAATACATACAAGTGTATGAAAAAGAAGAAAAATATAAATAATAATAATAAATATATATATATATATATATATATATATACAATACTTATACCTACATAAAAATACATATATAAATGAATAGGTGGATGGGATGAAGGACAAGGAAGGAAACACGGGATTGTCAGTTAGATGGATTATTTAAGGAAAGGTAATGATGCCTCAGTTTACTTTTGAAAGAGAGAATAGTTGGAGCTAGTCTGATAGGAAGTGGGAGGTTATTCCATAATCTAGCCGCGTGTGTAGTGAAAGAAGAAGTGAAGAAAGATGTGTGATGTGAAGGTATGGTTAACAAACGGCGTCCACTTGAACGTAGAGATAAGCCATGAGATGCCAAGGGTGTGAAGTTGGACTTGAGGTAATCAGGTGAAGCAGGATTATTCAGAACATTGAAAAGAAGAGAGAGAATATGGAGATGACGACGCTGAGTCATCGTTAGCCATTTAAGTTCATTTCTAAAGTCAGAGATATGATCATATTTTCTCAAACCGAAAATGAATCTAATGCAGACGTTTTGCAGACGTTCTAGTTTCATGGTTTGTTCAGATGTAATATCCATATATGCAACGTCCGCATAATCTAGAAGAGGTAAGAGAAGGGTTTGAGAAAGGAGGATCTTTGTCGGTTTTGGGAGAAAGTTCTGGTGTCTCTTTAGTGAATGTAAGGAGTAGAAGAGTTTTCGGTTTAATTCAGATATTTGAGGTCGCCAAGAGAGAAATTGATCAAACGTAATACCGAGATTTTTTACCTTCTCAGATAATTTAATGATAACATTATCAAGAAGAAGAGGGGGTAAGGAGTTGATATTTAATTTACAGAGTAGACGTGAGCTACCTATAAGAATGGCCTGGGACTTGGAAGGATTGAGTAATAATCCATTTTGCTGTGCCCATTGAGAGATGCGACTTAATTCGCCATTCATAAGATCGATTGCAGATATGGTATGATTCGGCTCGAAGTGAGAGTAAATTTGGAGATCATCAGCATAGAGGTGGCATCTAACAGTGAGATGTTCAACTATAGAGTTGATGAAGATTGAAAAGAGAAGTGGAGAAAGGATTCCACCTTGTGGGACTCCTGCACTAAGTGACAGCCAATTAGACAATTCGTTATTTTGAGTTTTGATACATTGTTGTCTGTCATTTAGATAGGACTTAAACCAGGAGAGTGAGATGTCTGAAAGATTGAAGTGTTGGAGTCTTGCGAGCAGTATGTCAAAGTCGACAGAGTTAAAGGCGCTACTGAAGTCAAGAAGTAAGAGAAGAGAAATGAATGAGCAACAGTTACAAAAAATGACCCGCAATCATTTTTGACAGTTGTACCATTCTATTATCTATGTAACCGCTTCCTGTCAAATGACGTCATTAAGTCCTTAGCCATCTTTTTATTTTAAAACTCCGACATTTTTCGCACCTTCAGAGATCAAATACGTATGATTTAGAAAAAAAAGGAATCTGATATAACAGAATAGCTTTTTTTTATATTAACATGAAAATCATTACAGGCAAACTGTTTTTTACGACCATAAAGTTACATATTTGCTTTACTATTTAGACTAGGATTTTGCAGTTAATAAAATAAACATTGTAAATTTACTGTCAGAATTTTTCGATTAAGAATATCAATTAACTATATAATTATATCCGGGTTAGTTGGAAGACATTGCATTCTAGCGATTATCTAGCCCTCTGTACGTGAATCGTATAACTGATTATTATTATTATTTGGATGATTTGTAAAGCGCCGTTTTGTGAAAAAAAAATCCACCTCAAGGGCGCTCAATATTTTATGGATATATTGATTTGAATTAATTTGAAAATTAAAATTAAATCAACGCATATTTTCTATAATAGCATAATTAAAACAGTAGTCCATTATTGAAACCATAAATTCTAAACACACATTACGAAAACAAAACGAAACAGTGAAAACTAATTAAAAGCTTTCTACACAATATGATAAAACTTTAAGGAAACTTTGTATTGTATCGAACGATGAATTATTAAGCTCGATGTATTATTATTTGTAATCTGCTGAAAACTTGATAATATATTACAGATAAATATGAAACTTTCATTTGTAAAGGATGTGTTTATATATATATTTTTAAATTGATAAATTTATTATTCACAAATCATTTCTTCCATTCCTATTTACACTATTTGGATATTTCCCACAAGTGAGGAACAACTACTTGTTTTAAACATGTAAATCATCTTCTCCGTGCTAACAAAAGTTTTAACATTCAGGATGGGTGGAATAATACTTAAAGTGTTGCATTAAAATGTTACACAACGCTATTGAAGCGTCCTGTAAAAATATATTTTTGTAAAACTGATGTCTCTTTACAGGACACTTCATGGAAATTCGTTTTATAATGACAGCGCTCTTCTGCCAGCGCGCTTGTGAATAACTATTTACACAATCATGTCGAAGACAGAGACATACGAATAAATTGACCCTTTAGCTAAAAAGAGAACTCGTAAGTCAAAATTCGTCCTTCAGGACAATGATATTTGGTAATACGAATGCGTGTAGTAATATATTATTATCTGCTTAAAGGTCAAGTGGTGTAAATTACGAACCATGACAATAATTAAAGGTAATCAAACTTGTAACAAAGTCGAGACAAGTAATCATGTTTTATGTATGATTCAATTTATTATTATAAGTTTTGTATAATTCAATACTCTAGTTGAAGTTTTTATTGATTGAGTTTTATTAAAAATGTTTGCTATTGAAATTGTATTTCAAATACATATACATTATTCTTCCCTGGATTCTCCAGCTTGTTTTTTCTTAGTATTCTGTAAAAGGGAGGTATGAGTAAAACATAACGTATAACACATTTGACATCTTGAATACACCGATGAGGTAAGCCATCTTTATTTTGAATAATTATCTTTACATTTATGGATCGTCGTGTTAGTACGCATAATACAAGATTAATATCTGAGTTTGGGACTAGCTCGATATGTGTGAATTATTGTCTATCCATGGTCACATAGAAGACCCACCAAAACTGAATTTCTCTGGATAGCGTCTCCACGAAGACAACATCTCATCAACGCTGACCCTATTCGTGTACAAAACGTGGACATAGTCCCATCTAACCACGTTAAGTTCCTCGGAGCGCATCTTGATAACGCCCTTACGATGGAGAAACACATATCATCTACTGTTAGTAGTGGTTTCTATACTTTAAGGCAGCTCAAGAACATAAGGAAAAATATATCAACCGACGAAGCTAAAACCATAATTAACTCATTCGTCGTATCACGATTGGATTACTGCAATGGCATCCTCGCAAATCTGCCACAATATCAACTCCAGAGGATTCAGTCCGTTTTTAATGCGGCTGCACGCTTCATTTATCAACTGAATCGCTCTTCACACATATCTGCCACCCTTCAATCTCTTCACTGGCTCAGATGTCCGGAGAGAGTCGAATTTAAAGTGTGTTTGACAGTATTTAAGGCACATCATGCTATGGCCCCAGAATATATCATGGAACTCTGCGGTAGACAGGCGTTAAGTCATAGACAGACAACACTTAGGTCTTGTCAAGATATTACAACTAAATTGGAGGTGACCAGTACTGTATCGAAACCAGTGTACGTGGAGCGTGCTTTTGCAATATCTGCACCTGTAGTCTGGAACAGGCTTCCACAAATGATCAGAGAAACGCAGGACTTATCTCGTTTCAAGAACCAACTGAAGACTTATCTATTCAAGAAATCTCACGGAATAATCCAGGCACAACCTTAGTTAGCAAAGAGCCCCCTTAAGGTGGATTTTTTTTCACAAAACGGCGCTTTACAAATCATCCAAATAATAATAATAATAATGACATGTTTGTTTTTTACGTGTAGAAAATGTGCTGCCTATCCCGTGTTTCCTTTCTATTTTGTTTTATGTTACTCTTGTTCAACATTTATTTATATTCAATATATTAACTTACTTTTACTAAAAACTATGCACTGTAAAATGGGATATTGAATATAGAGAATTAGCATAAAAGATACCCATCACAGTGGTTTTTGCCGACAGATCCATTATGCCTGCCCTTTAATAATAATAATAATAATAAGGATAATTTGTATTTGGCGCCGTTTAATGATCCGTGACCATCTCAAGGGCGCCATGGCTTTTCTTGAAAAGCAGTATTTTCAGCTTACTCCTGAACGTTACAGTGGGTTGGTTCTGTCTTAAGTCCGCTGGCAATCGGTTCCAGGCAGTTGGCCCCGCAACGCTAAAGCTCCTCTCTGCGAATTTGGAAGTGTTTGCCCTGTTGGGCTCCACAAGTTTGTTGACAGCGGTGGAAGCTGATCGCAGTGGTCGCCTCAGAGTTTCATCGAGTTCAGCGAGGCATTGAGGTGCCGTGCTGTTCAAGGCTCTGTGGACCGTGAGGACAGTTTGAACTCCACTCTCTCTGGGACTCTCAGCCAGTGTAGCTCCTTAAGCAGTGGTGTGATGTGACAGCGCTTGTTCTCTTTATAGATGGGTCTGGCAGCAGCATTAAAGGCCATCTGGAGACGATTCAGAAGGATCTGGGGCAGTCCTGTACATATGATTTGTACTTTGGTTTAAATGTGCGGATAAATACATGCCTGAAATATCTGACAATATGATACGTCAGTCTTCAATGCTGACTACCCCAATTCTCCACACAGGAGGTGAGTTTTATTCCTTGCTGCCCTTGGTGAGTATTATATCGTGTGCACTTGCTTGTTGAGTTGAATATATTTTGAAACCATGTGTAGGCACACATAAATAATGTAAAAGTTTAAGTCCTATGTTCGTATTCGTACGTAACTGTAAAGATAGACTTAAGAAAAGTTATGTAGATATATTTCTAAACTAAGATTCTAAAACTATGTATTATGTTGTGTAAATGTGTGTGTCTTCCTCGGTGTGAGGTTTTCCATCAAGGGAGCATTTCAATTCTCGAGTGGGTTTTGCAGAGCGAATCCCATAAAGACAACCTCGAGCCCACTTTTTGATAAAAAGAAAGAAAGTTTTTGCTCTAAATTGACTGGATGACATGAGAACTGATGTTCTTGAAACAGTAAGTGGTGGAAACCCCTCTCTTGATGTACCCCAATTGCAGTAGATGTACCGTAAAGGAATGTACTCGTACAGTAATAATAGACATTCCTATACTGAGTGGAAGTTCATTGATACTTCATCGCTGTCTATGTAGTAGATACTTGACAGACAGCACTCTATTATAATTCGAGTGTCCAATTCCATAACACAACAAGCAAAATAATCATTTCCAAGTAATCACCATTTTTGCAATTTATACATATTTATATTAATATGCTTTAAAAACATAACAGAAAGTGAAATCTAATGTATAAAATTCTCGTGTCACGGTGTTTGTTATCATACTCCTCCGAAACGGCTGGACCGATTTTGATGACATTTTGTGTGCCTATCGGGTAGGTCTGATAATCAGCCAACATCTATTTTTCATGCCCCTAAAAGTTAAGGGTGGTCCACCCCGAATTTTTTTTTTTATATGGTGAGGTATTAAAAAATACATACAGTCCTAAATTTTCACTCTTCTACAATAAACCCCTATTTTTTAATAGCGGTATTAGTAATTCAATCACAAATAATGTATAGGTATGGCAAAACAACGTGTGCCGGGTCAGCTAGTATACTATACTTATAATAATTGTACTGTAAAAGACATACGTTATATTTTTTCCTTTCAATTATTTAACAATTCGAAATATTTATATAATTGTGGTATTGAAGATGGGTACATTTTTTCCATAACTAAAGATCTCATTGTGTATTTTTTCTAGTAATTTGTTTGGTTTGTGGAATTGAAAGAATGGCGTTGATTGTGTATTATAAATTAAATCAAAATTTTCGACTTGTCGAGTTATAGAACTGGACAATCGAATTATAATATTCGCCACACGGTGCATACGATACCATAAATTAACATGTTATATATATATATAATACATCAAACACCATAGAGCTCTGTGAAATGTGAACTGGACTAGACGTTTCAATAAAGGGGAATCGTGTAATCAAAATAATCTGTTGTTCATAAACATTATTGTTTTTCATTTTTTAATTTATAATCAGCAAATTGAAGAAGTATGTTTATTTTTCAGGTTTTCACGTTGTCTATATATCGGCATCTTTGTGAGGTTGCAATTTTTATCTCGAGCTTTCGGCGACCGTGCTGTCGCCATCTTCAGGAATTTGAAGCATTTAACAACTTTAACACCTACACGGATATTTCGATGTGTACTCAGGAAAACAAATCTATTAATTAAAAAAAAACGATGCAGTCTATCCGACAGAAAGTATACTATACTTTACCCTCACGCCGTGTTTCAAGTGGGGTAGGCAGAGAGAACGGAATGCCATATAGATCTATCCTTACATACTTACTAGAAAGTGCTTGCTATTAAAACGTATGTTTTTTATGATAACTGTTCAAGTGTTGTATTTCTCATTATTATGCACTTGATTAGGTCATATAATTTCAACAAATTACTGCAAGTTGTCCATTTGAAGTTTAGAATTTTAATGAAGATTTCATTTATATGTTTGTATTCTCTTCAAAACTAAATTCAAATAATTGAACTTGTTTCAAGAACCTTCAATTCTCAATTTGTGGACGTAAAAAAGACATTATTGTTTCGAATGCGCATTGATCTTTTGAAACAACAGAACTTATGCTAGATATAATCAGATCGCAGTCGAAAGATCGATGTTTTCTCTTAATGATTCCATCACTTGCTGCAATACCTCAATAATAATATCAAGAGTCGTCTAGCCGTTAATACAAGATGCGTGTTTATTAGTTAATAATATTGTATGTATATCTAGTATACATTGCAACGTGTGTGTTATTGTATACATTGTAACGTGTGTGTTATTGTATACATTGTAACGTGTATTATTGTATCCATGTCCATCATATTATTGTGATTATGTTGTATTGTTCATACTTACATACGCATACATTCGATAATAATGATAACACAAATATACATACACAAACAACGAGATGACGTGCTATCAAACAAAGGTATAACAGTGTAGAGGTAGAACGGCATAAGTATGTACAGGTGATCTATTAGAGACCTTATAATAGGCAAACGGTATAATTTGTTTGTATTTATGTTTAGCCCGTTGGCTCGTAATACCTAAAACAATTTTTCAACCAGATTGGTCGTCCGTCGCAGTTGATCATAATTGCAAATTAGGGTTTGCCCACTTTTTGCATTGATGTTTTAAGAACTGAGCTCCTATATAATTCAAATTCAACAAATGATTATAATTTTTCAAAAAGAGGGCTAGTGTTTGCTTGCAGGCTTCTCCAACAAAAACGTCTCCAAAATTACAACCCTCATGTCGCTTAGAGGAGACACTCACTAAAAATCGCTTGAATTCAATTCAAGTTCCCTGTTGTGGTCTCCTTTACCTTATCACTCAATCTAATTGATGGGCGTCCTCTAGTTGTAATGCCCTTTACACCTCTAGTAGGAAGAAGCCTCTCCAAAAACCTGGTTCTTATTTTAAAAATATGTTATTCTTGACGGTTTATCACACCTTAAGTTCGTTGCCTCATTATCGACCGAGCGGTATGAACTATCTATTAATGTATGCATCACCCCTAAGTCTTGTTGTTCATGAGATAGAGAGCGAGCGATACTACATGCTGTGTCCGTATCGAATATCATACAAACATACAAAGGTGGATAGTATACCTAGTGGATAATATAGTAATATCATCTAATACATTATAACAAATTAATCATCACTTCGGACAGGTGCGCTGAACCGTGGACACAAGACTACCTATCGAAGACAGAAAGAAAATCTATACCTTACGATGTAGGCAGAAGGTATTTATATATGAATATTCTTTATTGATTTTTCTCTATAGAGTCTGGTAACAAACCAATTGCTCATCTCTTAACGAAATTTTTCAATATCATGGTAAAGTCAGATGCAGATATTTCAATATTTGGAAAATTTCACAACTAACTGTAAAAAATCTTTGTGTTGATGGTTACCTACGGAAAGGATATTCTTGATTACTCGTTGGCTACCCAAATGCTAGTGATGGCGTGAATTTGAGAGAATGTGTTTATTAAGAACTGGTGACATGATTATATCCAATATTTGGAATTCGGCATCTTAAGATAGTAAAACCATAGTCAATTTCAAAAGAAAAATAAGACACTGGGTACTTAATATATTAGGTATATAAGAAAGAGCATTGGTTGATTTGTTTTGCCTTAGGGTCGGTTTTTTCAGAATCGATTCATTTTAGTTGATTTATTGATTATATTTTCTAATTTAATTATTGTGTATTAATTTTCTGATATATGTATTTATATGTATTACCTGTAGGTACTCAGAACAGCCAAACATCCCATAAGGGATCAGGCAACATCATCTATTATCATTATTGTATTTCATTTATCATAAAAAAATATAATAATTCGAAACTTTCATATCCTATCGACTATTTTATGACGCGGTGAAGATCTGTATTCCATTACACTTAATAAATCTAGTGTAGGTATTTTCATTACATTTTGATTTAGGCTCCATCTTATCACTGCTAGATATAGATTTCTCTAAAATTTCGATGTCTTGCAAAATAATTTTTGTATTTTCTAATAAGCTGGATAATGTCTTAAGACCGTCTTTTTTATTTATTGATTTTATTCTTCTTGCACATCACATTTAAAACAGTGTTAACTAAACAATATAAAGTCCAAAATATAAGGTCGATATTCAGTGGCGAGGTTATCACCATGAAGTGATTTCTATGGTCTTACACTGCATCTCTTTCACCTACCCGTAGTCTCTGTACCAAAATTTTAGGGGTTTTTGGAATGATATTCAATATAAATTTGAGAGATTCCATGAATAGTGTTAACAGATAAATAGATGAGATAAAGAGAAGGGTTGTTTTAAAAAACAGTAGAAAATAAAAACATCATTACTCAGAGCGGAAAACACGAATCCTGAATACGATTTTCAAACAATACCGACATCAGATATTTCCCTAGGCAACGGATTATTGTAAAACATAATTGCAAAACAATGTATTCGACGATTATTAGTACTTACAACAATGTTTACACGTTTCGTAAAACAGCTGTTCTCCGGCGGCCATGTTGATTATCTATGGATTAAAATAAAATGTATGATGGATGATTTAATCGTTACAATTTCATGTAATCGTAGCAAATAGACAAATCGTGAATACAACGTTATACACATAAATATCTACGCTTTTATGCCCGACGTTGTTCGGCATTTTGAAAATCATTTCTTGAAATTTTTCGATTTTGATTTTTGTTCCGTAGAGCACTCGACAAAGAATAGGTTTCCACTCTTTTCCGTAAGCTTTAGAATGTCCTGTCAAAGGCTGGTTTTAGAAAAAATAAAGACATCTTGCATCTTAAATTCAGCGATAGTCATCCAAACTGTCTTAATTTGTTGTTGCCACGGAGAGGACAGCGTGCATGTTTATTAAATGCAGCTATTTAGGACATACAAACATTTAAGAATAAATCAAGTAAGTATAATAAAATATTTTTGCAAATTGCACAAAACCAATCTATAGTGTTTTGACAATATTATTAACCAATGTATTGGGTTATATACATAAATGTGATACATGAAACTGTCACATAAAGCTTAGAAAAGACGACGTCTTCTTTTTATATAGTGCCCTAGTCGGTACTTGAACCCGCAAACCATCCTTATCGTGAGGTGTGCTTTGTCCGATTAGACTCAGGAGACAAAAGTATGTAGGGAGAGAGCTGTGTTGCGTTCTGTACTCGCTGCCTACCCCACTTGCGATACGGCGTGAAGGCATACCTAGTAGTGATGTAACGAATGTGTGATTTTGGATATTCGCGAATGCGAATGCGAATATTTGTTGCCGACATTCGCGAATGCGAATAGCGAATATTGACGTGCTTAGATTTCGACAATATTGCTCAATCATTAAAATTTCTACCCCCCCCCCCCCCCCGTCGCAATTTTCAAAATGGTATAGGAATTTCAAATATTTCAAAACTCCTCGGTTTTCTTAGAGAACATTTTCTTGCAGTACTTTTTTCTGCAATGTACCGGGTAAGTATCCGGTACTTTTATCGAATATCCGATACTTTATTACCGAAATAATATTCGCAAAACATTCGCATATTTTTTTGCGATTACGAATGCGAATACTTTGAAATATGCGAATATTCGCGAATGCGAATACGAATACGAATATTCGTTACATCACTAATACCTGGTACAGTACAGAATAGAGCGAATCAAATACTACACAATCAAACAACCAAACATTTAAATTATTATTTTATATTTTTATCAAACATAGATATTTTAAACTTATGATTAATTTATTATTTGTCAGTGTGCAGGTATCTCAATAATTGTTATACATACAATGTGTACATAATAATACTGGGCGATAAATCATAATATAGAAAAATAACAAATTATGTACAATGCTGTGGAACTAATGGAATTATTGTGTAAATCAATGAATTAAATAATATAATATTTTATTTTAAATGTGAATGACCTAAATAATATGAAATTATGCTTTTCATGGTTAACTTATTTTTTTTTCATACATATTACACATTATATTCGTCATTCTTTCATCACTCATTCGTTCCGTATATCTATATCATCTCAGCATTATATCTCACAAGTGGGATACCGGTGAATCAACCTAATGTAATACACACGCAAGTGGTCCTCTCAACCAGTTCCTCACACATGCACGCCGATTTCTCTTACTCAGCACGCGGTAAGCCTTGACAATTTAATGCACGTAATCAAGTTAGTAATCAAATTGCTTTCTCACATCTCTTCTTTCAGATAAACACAAACACACCATCATCGACATCCTTTCATCGTTCATCCACTCCACATGTCCAAACCATCCCAGCTTATTAACAAGCATTTTGTCCACAACGCTTCTCTCTCATCCGCTCATTTTTTCTGATAAACTCATTCTTCAATGATGATATTCTACTTCAATTACACAACACAGTTAAGTTTTCACTTAGATTTATTTAAAATCTCGAGCGCTTTCGTCAATGTAGAATGTAGATATAATTACATATTCAAGTGAACTAAACAAGAAAAAACAAAAGTTAATGTCTTACAATGAGAAATATAAAGAGGGGGGGGGGGTAGGGTTTCTTGTTTAGTTCTCTTGAAAATGTCAATATATCTACAATTCTACATTGACGAAAGCGGTCGAGATTTTAAATAAATCTAGGTGAAAAGTAAACTGTGTCGTGTAATTAAAGTAGAATATCATCAGTACCTATGAATTTTCACTCTGTGAATGTACAAACCTTATAATCATTCTTCACTCTTTATCTCGTAACGTTCTCAAAACGGTTGGAAAAATAAATAAATACAAAAACATCTAATAGTAAAGATAGAACTAAAATCGTTACCTGGCCCCCTAGTCAAAACACATTTTAGCGTTATGAAGTCGTTCGACTACAAACGAAATTACGACAATCTACCTACATGTACCATATAATTATGCGTTATTGTTGCAATTATAGTCGTAATTTCGTTTGTAGTCGAACGACAAGTGACGCTAAAATGTGTTTTGACTAGGGCTGCTTACTTCAAAAACGCTCTATTAATATAAAGATAGAATCCCCGTTGAAGTAAGGCAACGAAATTTCTATTGGTTAATTGTACTCGTATATCTAGTGATGTGAGAAGAGAAAATTTTCCAAGAGAAATTCTCCTCTGATGGAAGAGAAATTTCTCTCCATAATATTTCTTAGTGGTATTATGACCTTTCGCCCAGTAGGTACACTTCGCAGCCAACCTGATTGATTCAAAAATTTGTGGGGCTGATTAAGGCCAGAATCAGAGGTTATTAACACTTTTTTCGATGTACGTACCTGCAATTTTTTTAAACTTAAATATGGGCACGTGGGGTGTCAAACATCAAGATTTTTCATCAGTTATTAGCACTTTTTTCTATGTAGGTACCAAACATTTTTTGTTTCCATAATTAATTGTAAACATATTGGTGATAAATTGTCTCAACATTTGTACATTGTTATTGATTGATTGAATACAGTATTTATTATTATTATACTGTTAAATTAAATATAAAAAAAATCCTCTGAAAATTCTCTACTTTGAGAAATTTACCGAGAAATTTCTCGGTAAATTTCTCCAAAAAATATTTCTTGAGAATTCCACAACACTATGTATTATATCTATGTCCAACATAGCAGGCAACACATACAATGTTCATACCGTCCTCTATATATAATAATATTATGATGGATGGACTATTGGCTAGTAAGGATATCGGTTACAATTCTCATCTTGTCCCATGGTATCTAATAGATAAACACATACTCATAGTCTAGTGATACTAAGTACATGAAGATAATCCATTACTGACAATCTAAGGACATGTTAAATTTGTTGGCTTGCTACATAACTATACAATATGTGATAGTCCCGTATACATAAGGATACTATTAGTCTATAGGTAATTAATATTTATTTTTTTATTTGGATTACTAAACATTTGAACACAAATTTGAGGCAGATATGGTATAGGCCGATCAAGAGACACCTATATAAATCAAGTGAGGATAAGGACATGAACTGTGGAGCATACGTAGAATTGAAGAGATATGCAGAAAATAGGGAGGAATGTGGAAGATAATCCTAACTCTTTAATGGATTGTAACTCTCTTTAGTTATTTATATTTAAAAAATCAATTTATTACTGAGCAATACGAGAATGCTTGTGTTGTTGTGAAGGCGAAGAAACTTACAGAAAAAGTTGGAGATCTATACTTTATTGGGAACTCCACGAGGTTTTTTTTTTATTTAGTTTGAATCAAAGTTTAATTTTCGATGTTTTTTTAGGCAGAGATCTATAATTTCCGTGATACAAAAGAGACGATGGTCCTGGCTGGGTCATGTTCTAAAAATGCCTAATGACAGTTGGCCATAAAGAGCACTATTAAGGGTTTCGTTGGCCCGGGTATCCCTCTTTCACAATACACCGTTCCTATGACAACGACATCAGAGCGCAGGGAATATCGTAGGAAGAGGTGACGCGATTGGCAGAGAGACGCTCTGAATGGAGTAGGCTGTTTTCTGCCCTGTGCTCCCGAGAGGTGCGTTGAGGACGATGATAATGTTTTTCAAGGACATTGAAATTATTGATTGAAACTGTCGCGAATTCCAGTTACCCCTTTTCCATACAATATGCGTCAATGTTATGGAATACAACAATTTTGATACAAATCTTTAGGATTTGCTATTATGTTCATCAATGCTACCATTGAATTGAATTCTGGGTATATTATAATCGCAATCTATAATGACATAAAGCATTAGCTGGGTGCCCTAAACAGGAAACACAAATAGATAATAAACATCGTCTTATCTCAAAAGATAAGCTGAAAATCGAATAGACGAATTCAGAACAAGATATATTTTTTCAGTACCTACGTTTATTCAACACACCATTACATTGCCAAAATTCTAACGAAATTAAATAACCGGGTTTAGATTTGGTAAATAAATAAACGTAGCCGATTAGTTGGTATAACTAAACCGTATTTAAAACCGCACACAAAATTCTTCAATATGTGGTCCAGGGCTTGGCACACAATGCACTTACATAAATACATAAAAACCACTGGAAACCCTCATGTTTAAGTAGGTACTACTAGTGCTATACTATCACGGCATATCTCAGAAGTGGGGTTAACAGCAGACCATTTTTTTTTTAAAGATTGCGGGTTTGGTTTTTGTATTTTTTTTTATAAACCCAAATACTGTACAACCTTATACACCTTTCATAATAGCTAAAAGCTTGTGTCGTGAAAGAGAAGTTTGCCGGCACCTGGGATTGATCACGGACCCCAGTTCACGAGGCCGAGACTCTACCTCCAGGCTAACGATGAACTCGTGTATCGAAGTAGCATGCTGTCTTCTCTGAGCCAACAACAAATTAAGGTGGGTGGCAAACCTCACCGCTGATTTGAATATGTCAAATGTTTTGCACGGGATATTTTACGAATACCTGTCATTTAGATGGACATTTGAAAACATACAGGAACAAGTGGGAGGCCCAATCTTTACTTAAAACTCCAGGGGGTAAATTATTTATTTAACTCTTTGATATTTGTAATGAAAATCTCATATTTTCAGAAATAGCTCGACTGTTTCTTCATGTATATTTTACTAACAACTTACATGTAAGAAATAACTAACAACTGTTTTTAGCACATCTCATCCTTGTAGGATGCTATGCTACAATAGAAAAAAATAACATTACCGAGTAGTAGTAGTAAGGGAGGACCTATACCTATAGAGTATAACTCTATGTACACATCTAACATATGTTGATGGACTACTCCGAAGGTACACGCAGTATGTGTATACACATTTCAATAAAGATACCTAACCAAATGGCATGATAAACGAGCCTTATAAATGTATGGTTATGTAGATGTATATTTTTGATGATTTAAACAAAATGTATGGTCGTTGGAAGAGAGGAAGCGACTGCGAACATTGCCATAAATGGAGTGAGCATCAAACAAGTAAGTGAATTCGTGTACCTGGGCAGTAGAATAAACCAGGATGGACGCTCCAAAGCAGAAATCGTAAGCAGAATAAACCAGGCAAGGATTGCCTTTAACAAAAAATCGAAGATATTGGAATCCCCAAATATTGACTTAAGCGTAAGGAAGAACCTTACTAAAGCCTTTGTATGGAGCATTGTGCTCTATGGTTGTGAGACATGGACCATCAGCAAGAGTGAAAGCGGACGGTTGGCGGCCTTTGAAATGTGGTGCTACAGACGCATGCTTAAGATCCATTGGTCGAAGCACGTCGAAAATGAAGAAGTATTAACCAGGGTAGGCGAAAAAAGGCAACTCCTTAAGAGAATCAGCCAACAACGAGCTAACTGGATTGGCCACAACATCAGGCACCCAGGACTACTCATAGCCATCGCGGAGGGTAAGACCGACGGGACAAATGGCAGAGGCCGACCAAGAGACGCATATATGGACCAACTGAAGAGTGATATGAACTGTGGCTCATACGTAGAGCTGAAAAGACTGGCGGAGAATAGAGACGAATGGAGAAGAAAAACCAAACTCGTTGCAGACCAATCCAATGGATTGTAACTCATTATATATATAATTAATCGAACGATTATTACAAAGATGTAATATTGAATTATATTTGTCGTTGCACATTCAAAAAGAGGTATGTGCGGCCATTTTTTATTTTGGGCATATTCTTTAAAAACTGTTCATTAGGGCATTAAAATTGTTGTTTGGATTTTTTATTAGCATGTGATATTATTCTTTGAGTACTGAATTTTAATTTTTGATTCTAATAATCACTATATTTAAAAGGGTTATGGTGTCATTATAAACAGTTTTTTCTAGAAATGTCAAAACATTAACAAATTAACATATACCCCTTTTTGAATATGCAAGGACGCTGTGGTGAACTGATATGGGTTTTATTTTGTTTGTTGGTGTGATTTGTTTTGTTTTTACCTAAATTGTACGCATTTTTTAAATATTTGAATATTATGTAATTTTGTTTAATTTATCGTATAAGTATTGTATAAGGCAAATTCCGTATATTGTTTAAATAAATAAATTAATTATGAGGATATAAACCAATAAGTTACCTTTCAAAATCAATAATCATACATTATCCAAGTTACATAATGTAATCAATAATCATACATTATCCAAGTTACATTATGTAATAACACATTATTATATAGTAGGTACGATAACAACGAAGTAACAGAATAATGTACCAACTCAAGGATGTACATTTAATTAATCATCGTAATAAATTACACTTCTACTACTGTTAGATATTGCAATAAAATCATAGGAACATCGAATATATTATTAGTTATCATCGTTTCTTATAAAGTAGGTATTAGTCATTTTTTATCATCAGAAATATAATATCTCTTTCTACCCCTCTCCCCTCCTTATTTTCCATGAGATTATACTTTTTTTCCTATTTAAGCGTTTCCTTTAAAATTTCTTTACGCATACATTTTATTTATTATTTTATTCTTAATTGTTTCAGCATCATTCAGATCTTAAATAAGTTCCCTAAAAATTGTTGTATTTATGGTTTGCATGTTTCTCTATTAGTGGACTTTATATGGTTAATAATAATAATAATAATAATAATAACAGCTTTATTGATATAAATAAATTCAATTTTAACATATTCATTATATGATTCACCTAACTAGGCTACAGCCCGTACTAAGGTAGATCAATTTATGTGTGGTCAAAGAACATTGCTCTTAGTTAAAGTAACGTTAACTAAAAAACTTAATTAATTAACATAAAATAAAGAGAAAACTAAATAAAAAGACAGAACAATAATATGCACTTTATATACATTTACACCCATGCACACACATGTACTACAGACACACACACACACACACACACACCCGCACCCACACACGCCCACACCCACCCACACGATGAGTGTTAAACATTTATAAACGCGTATAACCATATAAACATACACAACACATATACAAACCCAAGGGCACTGTATGAGAGACGCTCGAAGAGGCTAAGCCGGTATGTAGTTAAGTATACGTTCTGTCTCGCCGCGTCCAATTTTAAGCAACCAGTCCGTAATGAGTCTTTTAGGTAAGGAGTTGTTTGTCATTTGTCGTTTAGTCAGTACATTGTCCTGTATTTTGTTAAGGAGTCTTGGTGCCTGAAAAGTAAAATGTCTTTGTGCAAATTTGGTCCTCGTTTTTGGTACTTTGTAAAATTGTTTATTTCTGCATCTTGTCGATAAATTGTGCGTTATCTGTGTCTGTAAGTGCCCGTGCTTAATGTAGTGTAAGATTATATTTTTTGTATATGTCTGTCTTATGTCCAATACACCGAATTGTTGGAAGAGAGCAGCTGATGGGAATCTGTAAGGTTTTTTGTTGATTACTCGGATAATTGATTTCTGAGCCTTTATTAATGGATCTAGAGCTGTCAGTGAAGTTACAGTGAGATAATGGCGGAATTGGTGAACGTTATTCATGGACACCAAAAGTCATCACATAAACCAACAAATAGCCAATTTGAAACCTTCGGGACGCCTTTCTCACTTCTTCTAATAAGGTTTTGTACAATGTTACATTGTGAAAACATGGTTCTCCAACCGAGTTGTAACTTTTACGTATTTTAATACAAGTCATATGAAAAATGTTTTTTGGTTTCTGTAATTTTTCAAAATAAACAGCTTATAAGGACATTATTTTATCTGACTTTTTGTTTCAAATATTAAAATAGATAATTTTATGAATTATATTAAACAGCAATACCTACTTTTAATGTCATAAAAAAATTACTTTATTCAACAAATCGCTAATATTAGAACTTTATATTTTATTATTCGACCTTTAACAGCATGCCAATATTAAAATATTCGCGTTACATTAGTTGTTTGAAGAGTTACCGTAAAACAATATAAAAATGGCAAGAAAAAAAAATTATTCGGTGTTTATATTTAAAAATCGATTAACATATAATCATTCCTAAAAGCAACAACAATAATTGTATCGATAAATCATAGATTGCTAGTCATCGCTAAGTCAGACCAAATGACTTATAATAATAAGTACAATTGTATAAATAAAATCAACATTTCGACAAAATGATACAAATTATTTCCATTACTAATAATATTAATGTTTACTTGAGCTCCAACAGAATCACTCTTGAGAGTGGGTAAAATATTATATTAGATAATACAAAATCGAAATTAAATAATATAAAACCGATTGATTAATGTTTTTCAAGATGATTTCATTGCCATTTTAGTATGAAAAATGTGTGCGATATATCGTCTGTCTGGTTCCATAAGTCAACAAGTGCAAATGGAAAGGAAATTCAAATTTTTGCAAATTTATAATATTTACAATATGCTTTAAAAACGCAACGGAGAGTTAAATTAACTACACAATAATCGCACTATAAAAGGTATACTTTGTCTTTGTTTCATTCAATAGTTAAACAATTCTCAATATTTATTTGGGGTATTTTATATGAAAATAGGTTTTATTTTTCAATAACTTATTACTACTATACTACACCTTCCCGACATATACCACAAGTGGGGTAACCAGCAGACCAGATACATATAATAAACATGCAAGTAGTCCTTTCCGCGCCAATATTAAATCAAGACATTCAGGATTGGCGGCAAAACTCATCGCTAAATTTAAGATGTAAAATGTCTTAATTTTTTCGAACACCTGCCTTTTATAGGACACTCGACAACTTACGGAAAAGAGTGGGAGACTAATTCTTTACAGGGTGCTCCACGGGGTTCAATAACTTAATATTTAATATATAAAGAGAACAGCGTATTTTTTATAGTTATTTGTTATGAAATTTAAAAGGTGACGTTAATTGTGTGTGTATTACCGAAAAAAAATATTTTTTATTAATTTTGTTATGGAACTAGATATTCGAATAATATTTATAAATTTAAGATACACGAGAACATTAGTCACATTACAACGTTAATATTCTTTTACATAGTTTTTTACTTTAAATCGAATAAGTAACAGATATGATATGTGCATACCTATAAAAAAAGACTATCGAATCAGTCAGTAATCAAAAGTTGAAAATAAATAAATAAAGCTTTATTGGCATCAATATATAATGTGTACAAGTTTTTGTTCCAATAAACTACCAAAAGGCGGGCTTATCGCATATGCGATTTCTTTCAGCCAACCCGAAAAAATAAAATAATAAATAAATAAAAATAAAACAATAGAAAATACATATAGATAAAAGTATATAAAAACAAGATAAAATATAAAAAGCACACATACAACAAGAATAGGAAGGGAAAGGGAAAGGGGAAAAGGAGAGGATCTGCTCGGCGTAATTATTACGCGAAAGTTTAAAAAAGTAAAAAAAAAATCGAAAAATGTGTATGAAGACTAGAGACAATTCATTTGTTTAATCGATGTGTAGTTTTTTGTACTACGAATATCATCTCTTTATTTTGGCAAAACACAATAAATCAATTGAGTTTTAAGTTCGAAAAACTCTAAATCCAACACAAAACTAAATTTAACCGGAGATTTATTAATTTTTTAAAACAAATCGATCGATCGCTGATAATATAATATTATACATATATGTTTTGCTTTGGTACTTTTACAATGTTCAAAACGTACTTCTCCAAAAGTTTCGCGCCGCAACATAACAGTTGGTTTATGTCGTAATAAAACTACATAAAAAGTTTATATCCACGAACATGGTGCAAAAAAAATACGATATAACCAGACCGGCAGACATAATAACACCATAGCGGCCAACCAGCCAAGTACCTTATCAAGCAACCAACGGCCCTGTTCGCAAATGACGCTAGGGCGAAAAGAGGAACATGTGCATCATTTAATTGGTCTATGTCAGGGGTGTACAATGTAACACCATCGTCGATCTGCAAAAATAAAATTTACGACGAGCAAATTAATGACTCGTAGGCAAAATAAAATTATGATAAATCATTTATTTTAGGTAATTAACTTTGTACTTTTATTATTTAAAGGTAAGAAAAGTAAGCTCGGAGACAGATGTTCATCAGTAAACCGATTGCGGAATTTTTACTTAATTATTTTCATTTCATGGGCAAGGCATGTTGCTGGACTCAAAGATCAAAGATGGACAAAAAGGGTAGTGGAGTGGAGATCTCTTAAATATTAAAGAAGTAGAGAAAGACCTCCAATACAATGGTCTGACGTTATTTGAATAATCACTCTCAAGAGAGAGTTGCATGGAGACCTATGGGGGAGGGTTGTGTTCAGCAGTTGACAGGAATAGCTGCATAAGAAAATGAAGGATTTCCATTTCAGAAAAAAACAGATTCGCACAAATACGTTGATCCAAACAAAGTAATTAATTGTTGGGCGAATTGTTTTAGATTTGGATATTTTTTTGGGTTAAAAGATACCAAATTGTGTATCTGTTGCTCTGGCTTTGAGGCGTATGTCTCAAATGATTTGCATTATCTCATTTTTTAAGTGCTTTTTTATTGCGTGATGACGCAATTGGCACAGAGACGCTCTGAATGGAGGAGGCTGGTTTCTGCCCTGTGCTCCCGAGAGGAGCGTCGAGGGCGATGATGATGATGATTTATTGCATACTCTATTATTGGACTAGCCGAGTGTAAGCTCTATCGACCCAAAAACCGCTTACGAATGACTTATTTGCCCACCTCTGGTCTGTGTTATACAAAAACAGAGGGGGTTTAAGGGAAAATAAGAGAGGACCTTTGAAATACAGTAAATGCCTAGCTTGCAGAATTTCATGCTTGTTATTATTTGTAAACGATATTAAAATTATGATATTTTAACGCATCATTCAATCGGGTCAGTTAGAGGTGTTTACTAAAAACAAAGTCAAACGACATGAAAATGTATGTACTAAGATTTAAATAATTATTATGAATAATTATTTAAAACTATTGGTACCCTTTAAACTATAAATGGACACCGTTACATGTTAAATATAACAATAAACTTTTAGCTTATGGCTTACTGTGAAAGGTGTGTAATGTTGTATTTGGGTTTATAACAAAAACCCAGATACATATTTAAAAAAAACTGAAATACAAAAATAGGATACGGAAAAACGATCAGGTTTTTAATTATATGCTGGCAATCATAGTTGTAGAAGATATCGTAATGACAAGGACAAAATAAAAAACGGAAAGTGTACCTTATTTTATTAATTCTTTTACCGGACCTGCAAAGAGGGAACATTATTAGTTTGTACATTTTATGGGCATTTGGTTTTGTCTGCAGGAAGCAACGCATCAAAAGTACGCAAACTATAAACTCAACCCTAAAATTTTGGAATATATACATACATATTATTTTACTACATATTATTATAATAAGCAAAATAAAAGGAAACCAACTGATTTCAGAGTGGACATTTAGAATTATTGCTTAAGTAGCCTTCACATTGCTTCACTTTGGATGATAATCCAGAGTGAAGGAGTCAAAGTTGTTCATCCAAAGTGAAAACGTCTATTCAAACTTAATCAACTTATGCTTTCGTTGCCATGTCAATACTCACGGTCATGTTGTCACTCCTTTAACCCTTAAACGGGCCAGGCGTCGATTTTGGGGTAGTGGTTCTCGTTCAGGTGGTTTTGAATAGTATTCAGGAATATAAAACAAAATGCATATTTTTTATTTATTGTTTTTTTTTTTTAGTGGAGTAAAATCATGTGGTAAATATATGACCATTGCCCGTTGAGAAAACCTGTAAAAATATATTTGGTTCATATGATGCCATTGCCTGGATAAAAAAATAGTACTAAAATAATTTAATTTATTAAAAAATACGAAATATTTTTAACAACTAATAGAAACTATAACTTATAAAGACATTTCAAGGCATTGAATCATGATGAAAATTTTCGAAACATGGAATAAGTAACGCAACGGAACTTGACATGTTTTACATTCAATTTTTGTTCTCTTTGTAATTTTAGTCTTGTGCTACAAAATATGCACTCCTACTCGTTCCAGGTATAGTAATCTCACTATTGATAGTCCAACTTCGTCACTAATGCCATAAATACCTCCTTTTTTATTTTTATATATTCCTAATAGTACATTTTTTATGGCTTGTGAAATTATCTATCATATCCTCTTACTTCTCATAGACGGTAACTTCTATGACTATTTTGTTATGACTTTTGAAAATCTTTAAGAAAAAGTCAAAAACTAGTGAATAAGGACAAAAAATACCTTGATACGTATTTTTACTCATGTTGATCGACAAAAATTCGCGGAACAACAATATTTCCGCGCAAAAACGAACGATTTTTACAGAGTTGCGAATGTCATCTCGTATATTTCTGTCAATATAATCAGTAGACAATAAATTTTATACACATTCATCTATTGAAATATCGTCTTTGATATCTGATCAGTTCGAAAGCTCCTACCCGTTTAAATGTTCGATTTTGTATGTGGTTACATAATATGATGCCACTGCCCAATAAGGGTTAACGTATTTTCGTAAAAAATAATTAAATAAAAAAAAACAGTTATGAGGAATTAATTAGATATAAATAAAACTCTGCTTGCTACCCCACTTGTGGGATAAACCGGAATGGTATATCTACTAATAGTAATAAAAATATCGCAAGTACACAACAGTACGTTCGTTATGATTATAATTCTGACATTCTAATACTAAACTCAAAATAGAGAATAATAGAAAAGAATTTGTTTATGGTCGCTTCAGTGAAAGAACCTTTCATCAAAATTATAGAAGAGAGTCAAGTAAGTACCTACTTTCATCCGTCATCGATAGTGACGCAGTTGAAAACTCAAATCAGTTTGTGTTTATTTCCATAACTCATTACATGTAGAGTTTTACAAAATAAACTTCCACTCAATCATTAAATTATTCAAAGTAAAAGTATACATCCTTAATTATTATTTTGAATTAAACAAAATATTGTGTTTAACCTGAAATTCAAGGAAATCGCTCCTCCAGACAAGATTAAATTTGGGCAATAATTTTGCGCATTTACTAAACTGCCTACCTCAATTATAACGAGATGCATGTATGTACGAGCACGCATCTGGATACATTAATTTGTACATTAAAACGTGAACAATAAACATAATAATATGTACAATGTACATGCTGTACAATTATACACGTACAGAAATGAGCATTTGAACATTCCATGAAACAAACATCCAGAACACAGAGTTAATAACATACAGTATGAGAAACGAGTTGAAATAATCAATCACTGATATTTTTAATCGAATTATAGATATCTAATTGAAACAGCGATAAATCACAATGACAAGTAGGTATGTTATAATGTCAACAGTGATGAGTCAATGTTGACTTTTAATCACGAGGATTTATCAGTATTATTCCTCAGACCACAAATAATTCCGCTGTTCTAAAAAAAAATTAATGTGTAATTGGAAATACTTATTAATTTTGCACATCATCATTATATAACAGTGTAAACAAAACAATATGAAATGCAAAATACTATGACGATATTAATTGGCAAGATTATCACTATGTAATTATTTCTTTCATCTTACCACGTAACATTGACATATACTTCATAATTATATATCAAAAGAATTAAAATAACACACTCAACGTGTAGTAGGGATTATGAATTGGAAAGAGGAGGAAGGAGGGGAGAATTGGGAACTAATACTGAGAAAGAAGATTTATTTTCTCATTAACAAACATTGAACGATTGTGAAGCTCTATGCGACGAAGGAAGATTGCTCCAACAACGAGCACCATAAACTGAGAATGATTGAAGTTAATAGTTGGTATTGTATATAGGATTTGCCAAAAGACGCTTGTTATTGGATCGTAATAGCAATCCATGATTCGCTAAACCAGTATTTCCCATACTATGGGTCGCGACCCACCAGTGGATCGTGAGCGAATATTGAGTGGGCCCTAATGGACGATTGGCCATCGTATAAGACATGAATAAAAAATGTTGTTGGAGCAATGTTTGAAGAAAAAATCTAAAAGGCGGGTACCAAGATTGGAAATTTTTCCTAGGTTGGTCGGAGCCCAGTCAACTTTGGGAACCACTGCGCTAAACAATCGAAATTTTTCTTTTATATAGTAGGGAGAAGATGTGGAATGGAGTATTTTATGAATGAAGTTCACATAACACAGTGAGTCACTTTAGATCACATAATCATATGTACAGTTGGTTTTTACACTCCACATTTCTCAACAACTGTTTATAATGAAATATTTGCCATCTTTCTATGAAAATATCAAATTGTTTTTGAATTCCTATATAAATAATAATATTAAGCTGTTTTAATGTTTTATGCTGTTGTATTTAATAAACAAATATTTTAGCAAAAAAATGTTTGATTACATTTAACCTTCAACATTATTTCAACAAAAGTTATGTACATTAATTACAAAAAAAATCTAAGTCTTCAAAAAACCAAGAGGCATAAAGAGAATCCGATATTGATATAAGTTATCTACAAATAGTCTTTATACATTTCTACTCGCTGCCATAAGCATAACTTGTTTGTAATTTATTAATAAAACACGATATACCTGTAGTTATACCACTGTTGACTTTATTAATTTTGCGAGCCGGCTTTCAAGAGCTTCCGCTCTCATCATCAGGCAAAAGTAATGTGGAGAATTTTGGCTGACGATGAGAGCAGAAGCTCTTGAAAGCCGGCTCGCAAAATTAATAAAGTCAACAGTGGAATAACGTGTTTTGTATATATATAATATATTTGTAATATATCGTGTTTTGTAAATGTCTCAAACGAGATGTTTTTAAAAACCTGGCTATCACAGAATACTCGAAAACTAACACAAAAGAGTAGGAGGTCTATTCTTTAACGAGAAATCCATGAAATAACAGATTCATTTCATGAAAAGTTAATAGTATATAAAATTATATCTGATTGTGTCAATCTTTTGGGATAGTCACTTTATCACCCTGTTATTTTTCGCAGGGAACTCTGCTATTTCGGTGTATTTTTCAACAGCTGCTCTGGTTTCGGTACATCCAAGCCCCGAGGTCCTGAGACCAGACAGAGTGGTATGAGGGGGTAACCAGGTAGCTACCTTGTAGTTAAACAACATGAAGCCTACTTTATTCTATTTGTCATTTGAGGTTTTGTTATACGTCGCGATCAAATACCTTAAACAGCCATTAAGATAAATATGATTTTTCGAATATATCGTGATTAACACTGTGGAATTCCATATTAATTATTAATTTAAAAAATAAAAGAAACTTTGTATTTTCCACTTAAATAACTTTATTTAGTTAGAACGTTTTCGGAAATACTTGCTCCATCATCAGTAACAATACTGTATTGTTACTAGTATTGTTACTGATGATGGAGCAAGTAGTTCCGAAAACGTTCTTTTTTAATTAATAAGAATAATTATACTAGATATACACCCGGCAAAGACTTGGTATCCTACTTTTTTCGTAAATGTTTGAGTTTCCTGCAAAAAACGGGTGTTTAATTATTATTTAAGGCCAAAACAGCCTTTACAGTACACTAACATTAAAAAAACAATTAACACACAACAATGAAAAACAAAAACATACAACAGAAGCAACAAGGGATTGTCAGTGTTCAAAAAATAAAGACGTTTTATATCTTAAATTTAGCGATGAAGTTTACCAACCATTCTGAAAGTCCGCCGATTTTTTAGATATATGACAAGCCAATGAGCTAGTGAAATATTTCAATTAATTAATTTGTATACACTTTAAAATTGGGCAATGTATGGTTTCTAGTAATATGATTTTAACTGTTTGTATTTTTATGTGTTGTCTGTAAGTGTAATGTAAAAATAAATAAGTAAATATACTGGCTACCCCACTAGTAGGAAACACCGTGATACTAATATTTTATTAATTTAATAAATACAATCAATACAAGTAAGAAATAGGATTATCCAACTAGAAAGACCTGTTCTAGGATAATCATTTTGTTAAAACAAGAAACCTACACATATCTAACATATAAAACAAACTAAAAAAAAGTGGAAAACCATAACAACAATAGGATTAATAATATGAACAAAGGTGTATTCAGTGAATGACTGCATTCATTCTTTGTTCGTAACGTTGGGTAATGGGATGAGAACAATTCTATATATATAGTCTCTTTCAGCATTTAGCGTTTAATTAACGTCATTTCCTTAAAATGAGAGATTTTCTTTGTTTGAAAAAGTGAAGGATTCTGCCATACTTAGGTACTTACCTATTTAGTTGTTACGTTACGATGTTGACTGAGTCAAGAACAAAATCTTTTACCCTTTCAGCATTTCAAATACCTTTTATTCTTTGATGATATTTCTTTTTTATTACATATAAAATTAATACTCTTTTTTTAAGATTGGTATACCTTACGCCTCCGTGGAGAACCCGATAAGCCTCTTCCACGGGACCTATTCTTTATCGGCGATAACGAATAGGTCCTGTATCGAGGTTAGCGGTAAGAGGCGAAGAGGAAGGCCAAAGCGCAGATGGCATGAAGTAGTGAGACAAGACATGCAGAGCTGCTATGTTTCCCATGAAGATGCATGCGACAGAACCAAGTGGCGAAACAAAACAAGAAAGGCAGACCCCACCACCATGTCGGACTAATAAATGCCCAAGGACATAAAGAAAAATATCATGGTATTACACTTATAAAGATTGTAATTAATATGTTATATATAACTGAAACTGAAACACTTGGATTTCAGAACAAGAAACTTAACTAGAAATTACTCAAATATGCAAATGCATGTGTCGCGGAATCATAACTCAAAACTAACAAATTTTGATATGTCTAGTTCTAGCATTTTTATTTATTTATTTATTTATTCCACATCAACAGCACACTACAGACAATATATATGCATAAAAACAAACAATGCAAACAAAAAAATGGTATCAATATATCGCCCTATTTATAAGTGCACACAAATTAAAAATTCATATTAAGTTTGAAGCCCATAAGGTTGTCAGATTTAAATAAAAGAATAGTAAAATGATAAAAAAAAGCTACCACATTAGACAATAATATAAAAAAAAAAACAATATAAAGAAGAATAACAGTTATCTGTTCTTAAAATAGTAATAATTAGTTAGTAAATTTTTATAAACAATCCAGATTAACTGTCATTAAATAAAGTAACCTTAACCTACCTACCACAGAAAAAAAAACATGAATTAGTGTCAAAAATTGAGCCCACAAAAATTGTCATTGAGCCCATAATATCTATATACATAAAAAGAAAGTGTTAGTTAGTTTTAGTTACATCATTTATAACTAATGAATGAATGTACTGATTTGAATGATCTCTGATTTGTTAGATTCATCTCCGCCCTAAATAGCTGACAGGCGATTAAAATATCTTACAAATTCACGAGAAGAAAAATTACGAGGAAAATTATTTACGCCATACATTTTTAATTTCAATAAAAAATGCAATATGGAGAATTATACAAAAAATCAACGATGATGATTTGTTCATGGATAGGATTTTTTATAAATTTAAAATAAATAGGTATCTACCTAAAAATAAATAAGCACCTACATTACAGCAGATAATAAACAAATCTGAGTTAAGTATAATTGTTCAACTAAAAAATGAATTATATTTTTTTACACTATACGATGACACACTTGGAATATTACGGGAGTTTGTAAAGAGATTAAAAATATTAATCATTCATCAATTATTTGGCGGTACGAAGTTTGCTGGGTCAGCTAGTTATATAATAATTGGAGATTTAAGTACTATGTGCACGATGTAAAATACTTCATTTTCTGTCTTGAAAAACTACGACTTAGAAGCGGAAGAAGTCATTAAAAATTCATTTTCTCCATTTATGTACCTAAGTATACATATGAATATTCTACAAAATTGTAAAAAAAGAGGTAACAAGCGGATAATAAAAGACTTCAATTTAATAAAAATACGTTTAAGAGGCATGTAATGTGGTTAGTGCTGCATAACCGCCATGTTCAAACAGCCAACT
The DNA here is from genome assembly GCA_947579605.1 of Athripsodes cinereus. Taxonomy (NCBI): domain Eukaryota; kingdom Metazoa; phylum Arthropoda; class Insecta; order Trichoptera; family Leptoceridae; genus Athripsodes; species Athripsodes cinereus. The sequence goes on along the minus strand of OX388307.1, from coordinate 5,498,973 downwards.
AATTTGAAAACTTAAATATATGAAATTGCACGAATTCTATACAACAATGAAATCGCTCTATACCATTAAATGTCAATGAATAAAAACTGGAATTCAGCCTACAGTACATCCGAAAATTTTTGAAAAAAAAAAAGATGAACAATTATATTTTTGGGATTAAGCGAATATTCACATTTATACCATCTGTGCGTTTTCTATAAGTGGAGCAGCCAGCTGCAACATGCAAGTCATCCTCTTCATGTCAATGTGTCAATGAAAGTTTAAGACATTCTGGATTTAGTTTAAAGTGAACAAAATCGATCTTTTTATTGTTAAACTTCGAATCAATTTTTTTATTAATATATACAAAATAATACAAGATTTTTTTTCAAAATTGTTCGAAATTTAAAATATGAAACTGAATTCGTTCCATCTGCATTCTCTAACGATATAAATTCGCTTGTATGTTTTTACGTTTGTTTGTACGTAAACATATCCGCATCGGGGTGGTCTGAACTCCTAAAGATACCCTCAACGAGGGAATCGCATGTGAGTGGCTCATAATAGTAATAACAAAAGCAACACAATATACCTTATATAATAACAATATGAAAAAGAAGAAGAACGGAGAATAGAAAACAGAGATTCTCAAAATTCGTAACACATTAAATTTCATAATTGAATAGGTTTATTTCTAATAGGATTTATTTATTATTATTATATTTATTATATTATTTATTTCTAATCACTTTCTAATAGGGTTATTAAATTAATTATTTTTGTCGGTGACAAACAAATCGATGAAATTAATTAGCAACTAGACTATAAAAAATTGTTTTTCAATAAATTTGATTTCAAATTATCAGTGGTTCAGAGCCTTTAGAAGCATTCAGATTGTTTCACTAAAGATGATCATCCAGAGTGTCAGGGTCAAAGCTGTTCATCAAAAGTGAACACGTCTATTCACACTTGTTCATCCTATGATTTCACTGACATGTCAACACTCTCACTCATGTTGTATGTAGGTTGACGTATTTTTGTAAAAAAAAATAACAGTTATTAAAAATTAATACAAATTAATAAAAGTCTCGACAGCGTGAGAATAAGAACGAGAATAAGAAAGAGAAAAAGAATATGAAAAAATAGTATATATGGTCCTTTCAGTGAAAGGAACTTTCATCAAAATACTGTCTTTGGACACACAACCAGCGAACTGGAATAACTGCATACAATAAACATTCAGATGGCCCTCTTTGTGCCATTAAAAAAATAAAGACATTTAAAATGAATAGTAGGCCTCGTCGTTAAATTGTAGATATTGTCGTATACATGAGGTTTTACGAACACATTATTTTTACAGTATACTCGAAAACTTACAAAAAAGTTGGGAGACTTATTCTTTACCGGGAATAGTCTTTCAAATAAATTTTATATGTTAAATTGGGACTGGCTTGATCTGTGTGAATTGTCTATGCATCTCACACCCCCTCTTTCAGATCTTAGTTCGAAACTTGCTCAATATTTATGAATTGCCTATGCAAGCTGTGTTATATTTCTGAGTTGTTTGTCAAAATTATAAAAGATTGGAAATATCTGGTATAGTAGAGAGATAATTTCATACTTGGGTACTGATAATGCGAGCAGAGAAATCTCACAGAGTGACTCATTATTGTTATCTACACATGTACAGCGTACAGTAGGTACTACACGGTGGTAGTGAGTATGTACCTTACCGTATCGTAACACAAGAGGTCGTTGCATGTACGTGGAATAAAGATAATATACCTTAGTACCTACCTGCAATATACTTTAACCCGGGCAACGACGGAGACAAAACAAAACGTACCTACAAACATTATTTCAATATTAACTTTTCTGCATAGTATGTACTTGTATTGTCACATACAGTATGTAGTGAAATAAAAGAAATTTAAAGTAAATATGACGTGGAGAGCCCTGCGAAGAATTGGTCTTCCACGTTTTTTTCGGCAAGTTTTCAAGTGTCTTGTAAAAGACAGGTGTAATAAATAAATAAATAATAAAGCTCTGCTCAAATTCGAGGATGTTAATTTGTTTACTGTGCATTTGTAAAGAAATAATTATTGTTCTAAAAAAAAGTATATAATTTATCCCAATAAACATATTTGAATTTGAATGAGCAGAATGGCTACATTACTAATTAACTGTTCTCTTCATGCCAACAAAAAAATAAAAGATTCAGGATGGGTGGCAAACCTCATCGCTGAATTGAAGATGTAATTTTTTTTTATTTTTCAACTTGTATAAGAATGTAGTAATCAAGGCCTCATTTTTTCTCCTAAAGGAGAAAAAATGAGGCCTTGAAAGCCGGTTCATAACCTAAGTCACTAAAGAAGCTCTTAATATCAGTGTTTTAATAAATTAGTCCAAATCCGTGAACAGTTTCAATAACAATGATTTCAAAGAGAGCACAAAAAAGTTCTTGGTAGTATTTTTATTGAGAATAAATCGTTGAGATCAGTTTTTTTTTATTATATTTCTTTTTTTATTAATACAGTATAATACAATTAAACAGCTTTTACAGATTATAAAGTACAACTTAAATATTGTATGAATTCACAAGCCAGTGAAGTTTGTTTGTTTCATTATTTTACATCATAATATTATCAACACTACATATGTTATAACTAAAAAAACAACAACAACAAAAAAACAAAATGCACTCGTGACAAAATCGAGACAAAAACAATGAAGACTGAAGTAAAAACTTTCATTCATGAAATGAGGTTTATTATGTCTTCCGTGTGTTTCCAAGAGAAGAGATGATCCATTTTGGTTATCAGATAATCGAGCACGTTTACGCAATCAAAAAATATTCGTGATAAACACACATTAGACTACTTGTCTTTGTTTAAAAATCATAAACAAGCGCTTATGATACAATAATGTTTATCATTAAACAAATAAATAACACATAAATGTGTACAAATAACGAGAAATATCCGTCGTTAGTTAAAACATTTATTATATCGTGTATGAACAATGAAATAATTGCACAATAACGGCAGTACTCACAAAGTAAATTTATATGTACACCTACCTACATGATTACTTTTTATTTCACGTGATTACATACATAGAAGAAGTACAGGCACTTGTTATTATTATTTTATTTATTGATAAACTGTTTTGAAGGACTGTCGCAAAATCAACTAAATCGCCTACGAATTGCATTAAATAGCGCTGCAAGTCCTAATAAGACGAAAGACGTCTCTCTCGTCGAATAAATCAATAGTAGCGTTTTATTTATTTCGCTGCAAAGCTTATTTCCCGCGAAGAAAAGGGTTGTCACATAACACCTTTGCTGGAAAAGTTGCACTTGTTAAGAGTAGGTAAAAGGGTCCAATACAAACTGCACCTTATAGTCTACAAGGCTGTGTTCTCAAATCACCTGCATGTAGACCCCTATGTTCAATTAAGACATCCACCAACATGCTGAACGAGATCAATAGAACAAACAAATCCTGCTTCTATGATAGGGCTTTTGGCGTCGCAGGACCCGTCATCTGGAACAAACTACCCGAGGGCCTTCGTTAAAACCAATCGATAACAACGTTCAGGAGCAAGTTGAAGACATCGCACTTCCAACAAAGTTTCCCGCGCCCTTGAGATGAATGGCCCATTAAACGGCGCCGAATAAATAATCCTACGTATATAATTACCATCATAGCATTTGTCACAAGAGGGAAAGGCAGCAGATTCACAATAAACACAACAAAATCACTATTATAGAAAAATGAACCTACTTTTGGAGCACTGCAGTACTTTCGTAAAATAAACATCTATAAATATTAAGAACACGACATAATGTTTTTCGATTTCAAATAAAACAACAAAACATTTGTAAGTCAATCACATGTCATTTCAAAATTTCTGTCAAGTATTAACAGTTTAACAGTTTTGTAATTGTTCTACGAATCTGATAATTGCAACAGCAAAATTACTTGTGTAAGGATACTCAAAATGTCACACAAAAATAATCTCCCCATTTCAAATGATATAATTCCTAGACTGACGGACTGTGAGGAGGAAAGTTTGCTAGAGAAAAAGTGCGAATTTCCCGGAGGCGTTGTAACATTTGTATCACCGGCTCTTCTTAGAGCACTCAATGATGATACTTTTGAAAGGTAAATATATAAGCAATGAGTTCAAATGTTACATTATTAGCTTCTTATGCGATAATCATTAGACCGTCTCAAGGGCGCTGTATTATTTCATATTAATATGGTAAAATTTGCATAAAAAAAATCGTTTCAAACTGAACCGTCAGAAACCTAGAGGGTAAAAATAGAGGATCGTTGAGTTTGGAGAACCTTCATTGGATATTACATTCTCAAATCATCGTGTGTAACAGAAACTGCAAATGTTTCTCTTATCAGAACATTAAAATATCGCTGAAAGAAATGATAACTATGGCATTTATTTTGTTATTTTGAATATTGATATTTTCTTTTTCAGTACAGTTGAACAGATCAAAAGAGAAAGCACCAAAAAGAAAAAGGTAATTCAACATTTTCAAAAATAGTAGATAAATTATATATTCAAAATGTATGTTTTCAAATCTCCTTATTTTCGTTTTAGTATTAAATACGAAGCAGTATGCCGATAAGATAAAACAAGAAAATAAAAACATTTAACGTGTCGAATGTATTTTTTGTAAATGTGCACTTAATCAAAATTGTAATATAAAACATGAATACAATTTTCTATTGCTCTCAACACTGCCTTATACTTATTGAGATTGTATCAGCCATCCATCCACCATAATCAATCATCATTGTACATTATAAGTAAGACATGATCCTGTGAGAACCATCACCTCTTACAGAAACTACAAACTTTTGCAGACTGCGTCGAAATACCTACATAGTTAGATACTGCCTCATTCACGGTAACGGTAGATAACATATTTTCAAGCGAAAGTATTCAAAACATATTTAATATACCTAACGCAGAGATTTGTCACGGGGAAAGAAAAAGACGAACTAAATAGTTTATGTTAATATGAATATTTTTATACAACAAATCTTTTTTTATTATTATTTGATAGTGAGTTACTATTTCAAAATACTGAAAAAAAAATAACTATACTACTACTACTACTTCTTCTTCTTATGGCCTTAAACCCGTACTTCCAGCTCACTCAACCATCGTACGGCTGCCTCCGAGGCGTCGTGTATTTCTCTCAGTCCCCCGTCAAAGGAATATAGGGGGCACTGCTCCACGATGTGGTCCATGCTCTGGGTTTCCCCGCATGGGCAGGTGGGTGAATCAGCCATCCCCCACTGATGCAGATTTGCTGCCGAGCAGCCGACTCCAGTCCTAAATCTATTGAGCCTGCACCAAGACCTTCTGGGTAGAGAGAACCCGGGCTGTTGTTGAGTTACTACTACTACTACTACTACTATACCATCACGGCATATCCCACAAGTGGGGTAGCCAGCAAATCAGCTGCATGTAAGAAACATGCAAACTGTCCTCTTCGTGCCAATATAAAATCAAGACATTCAGGATGGGTGGCAAACCTCATTGCTGAATTTAAGATGTACAATGTCTTAATTTTTCGAACACCTGCCTTTTACAGGACACTCGAAAACTTACGCAGAAGAGTGGGAGACCAATTCTTTACCGGGTGCTCCACGGGATGTATAACTATAAATCACCAATATTAAGACTTTTAAAGTAATATTCGTCTCAGATATAAGAATAAGTTAAAAACAGGTATAAATTTGCCTATGTATAATAATAATAATAAAAAGATGATTTGTATTTGGCGCTGTTTAATGGTCCGTGACCATCTCAAGAGCGCCGTAGCTTTTTAGTTAAGTTGGAAGCATCTTCTAGGTCAAACATGAAGTTCATGTAATGCTGCTGCCACTGCAGAGGACTCTCCATCTTTATTGGCATCAGTTCTCTGCCTCAGGCAATCCCATATCTTGGTCATGTTGTCGTACGTCTCTACGTTTTTGGGATGACTCTGGGGCCATCCACGAAGAGTGCAGATTTTCTCAATAACCGACTCGAAGTCCTTCTTTTCGAGCGTTCCACTTTGGTTGACATCAAAGAAATCGTTGGACACATAGAGAAGCTTCTTCTTACGGATATCTGAGATAGGCATCGTGGTAGACAAAACAGTATTTTTGTCTCTTTCACTCGCTGTGTTGTTGCGAGTAGTCGGTGTTTTTATCCTTCTCTGTTACACTACTGGACATACACTGATCACTACACGCTGGCACTTGTGAGACAATAGATAAGTATAATTGTATAATTATGTATATACCTATATTTGTGTGAGTATAAAGGTGTTTATGTTATAGTTTTGATATTTTGTTAAAGGCGTAAGCCTTATATTTGGTTAATAAATAATAATATGTGTACTTTTAAATTTGTATAAAATACGAAATTACTATAAGTACACATGCGCATGTAAGTAGAATGAGAAAAGAAAATTATGTGAAAAATTGTAGTACAAATAGACTCCATACACTTCAGCAGTAAAAATAGTATATAAGAAGTACGTAATAGCATTTTAATGTCATTACTTAGAGATTCCAGAAAAAAGGGATTTACTTAATAGTATTATATTACTAAAATAGGCGACATTAACGACATCGAAGGTTTTAAGTTATCTTATAAATAAATATAAAGTGGTGAAAATATATGGGATGCGCAAGGAGCTTTTTTAAATGGTAGAGGGTGTGCCGATCAGATCTTTTCCCTAAGGATGATCGTAGAAAAGTTTTTGGGTAAACACCAGAAGCTTTTTTGCGCGTTCGTTGACTTGGAGAAGGCATATGATCGTGTGGACCGAGAAAGACTGTGGCGCGTGCTGTCGGAGTATGGAGTGAGTACACAGTTGATACGCGCAATATCTTCACTTTACGTGGGGAGTTCCGCTTGTGTGAGGGTAAACAATACCCTCTCGGAGTGGTTTACCCTCACTAAAGGAGTGAAGCAAGGTTGTGTTATGTCTCCGTGGCTATTCAATCTATTTTTTGACTTCTGTATGCGACCTTTGAAAGGGATGAATGTAGGTGTTGAACTGAATGGAAATCGAGTAAATGCTTTGATGTATGCAGACGATTTAGTCTTAATGGCTGAGAATGAAAGTGACTTACAAGATATTGTTTCGTGTGTGTATGATAGCTGTAGTGCAAATGGGTTAAAAATGAATGTCGCGAAGACGAAAGTAATGGTGTTTGAAAGAGAGAGTGAAAGAACGGTATGTGAAATAAAGGTTGACGTTGAATGTTTAGAGCAAGTGAATGAGTATGTCTATTTGGGAAGTCTGTTTGCGAGGGATGGAAGATTTGATAAGGACATTGAAAGAAGAAAAGTCGCCGGTGCTAGAGTGAATGGTGCACTTCGACCCATTGTTAGCAATAGCAGTGTGTCGAACATGGCAAAAATGCTAGTGCACAATACCATTCTGGTACCGACACTTATGTATGCAAGCGAAACTTGGACGTGGTTGAAAAAGGATGAGAGTGGAATAAATGCTGTGGAGATGCGTTCACTGAGAAGAATGGTTGGTAAAACGTTGCGAGATAGAGTGAAGAATGAGGATATCAGGAGAATGAGCGGATGTGTGAAGAGTGTTGTGGACAGAATGCGTGTAAACAAGTTGAGATGGTTTGGACATGTTGAGCGAATGCAAGATGAAAGGATGACGAAGAGGATGTATTTATCTGAAAGAAGGGGTGTGAGGAAGCGCGGACGTCCAAGAACCAAGTGGCTTGATCACGTGGACCAAATTCTTAAGGACGGACGCGTGCTGAGTAAGAGAAATCGGCGTGCATGTATGAGAAACTGGATGAATGTAGAGGAAGCGAAAGAAGTATGTAAGGATAGATCAATATGGCGTTCCGTTCTCTCTGCCTACCCCTCCTGGGACATGGCGTGAGGGTATAGTATAGTATTAGTATAGTATAGTAAAGAAAATATATATAAACCTATAAGGGTAAGAAATAGTTTCTCTTTAAATAAATAACTATCAGGGGCTGAAAGGAAATTAAAGTAATTATCCACTAATAATTTACTTTGTAGATTTTTTACTCTCGAGTTTCTAAGTGCTCTTTATAATCACTTTGTATGTATGTAGGTTTAAGTAAAGGAACTTCATAGTTTCCTTTTATGAAATCTACTTCTTTTTAAGTAAAATTTTGAATAAAACTGTTTTCTTTTCAATTCTCTTTGTGAATATTGAATGAATATTAAAAGAATGAGTGGATGCAAGAGGAGTGTTGGGGATAGAATGCGTGTAAATAAATTGAGATGGTTTGGTTATGTGGAGCGAAGGGATGATGTAAGATTGACGAAGAGGGTGTATTTATCTGAAAGAGGGGGTGTGAGAAAGCGCGGACGTCCAAGAACTACGTGGCTTGACCACGTGGACCAAATTCTCAAGGACAGTCACGTGTTAAGTAAGAGGAATCGGCGTGCATGTATGAGAAACTGGATGAATGTAGAGGAAGCGAAAGAAGTATGTAAGGATAGATCAACATGGCTAACCGTTCTCTCTGCCTACCCCACCTGGGACACGGCGTGAGGGTATAGTATAGTAGTAGTGAATATAGGTATATCTTAATAGCTTTTCTGTAGGCTTTCACGGTAATCATTTAAAGGTAATGTTATTTTTTAGGGTTAACAGAGTCTGGCTGGTCTCCTTCCTACGTCCTGACTCTTGATGTTTCGACTTAGCTAAAAACTCTATCAAAAGAGTCGAAACGTTAAGACTAGGGAATAGAGCAACCAGATGCGATAAACCTCAAAAAACAACATCATTTTCTGGTATATCACTTACATTTTTGACAAGTATAAATGCCCACAGAATAGGAACTTGTGGATAATATGTAATAATAAAAAGTAAAACTTGATTTAATATCTAACATAGTGGAAATTAAACATTGTTTAATTATGTTTTTATTTCATATTTAATTGAAATTAAAAATGGATTTCCACAGCATAAACACAAAAACTCTTGAATTATTATATTTAAAAAAAACTTGAGTTAGTATTGTTGTTTACCTTTTCAGTTCAAGAAATTATATTATCAGAGGGGCTAAAGAGGCCCAATTATATGAATCATAATAGGCATTGTAAAATGATTTAACGGTAACATTTCACCGAATATGAATTGTAGAGGAATTGCTCAATGTGGCCATTTTAGGACCCCAGAACTTAAAAATTATTCTGGTAAGGAAAAAAATTGTTGGTATAGAACAATTGTAAAACAAATATAAAAAGTGCATTTTTTTCTAAAAACCTAGATATTTTTTTTGCCCGGTAGTGAAGAAGAAATACAAAAAAAACGGATAACATTGAAAAATACCAACAATTCACAGTAATGAAAAACCTTCGTTTTTTTTCAGAATCAAACCAAATCCATTATTTAATACAATTTCATTTGATATATATTTATACGTAAGTAGTAAATCGAAATTTAGGTAAAATACATTATTGTGTTTATGGGTTTCTGACTACTTTCAGAATAATGTTTATTCCACGAAATAAATACAATTTATATAGTACGGTAATACGTAAAATAAGAAATAAATTGTTTATTAGTCTTTTCTAAATCAATAATAATAATAACTAGACAACTTATTTATGATGCGCCGTTTTGTGGAGAAACCACCGCAAGGGCCCATTTAAGAATCATAACACCTCCCGAACAATAGGGTCTTTAACCTCGTCTTGAACACCTCCACACTCTCCAGAGTTCGCATCTCAAAGGGAATTTCAATCAAATACATTATTTTCATTGACTTTCTTCATATTTTGCCCTATAACGCTCCTCACAGGAGCATAAGGTGGACACAGGCTACATTTAATTGTATCAGAACACGCATTGTGAAAGGAGGTTATCCTCCCTATCATAAACTTGATGAATATAATTTTTTTATAATTTTTCATTAGGCAATCTCAAAATATGACCTAGCCTGGATCATCGTTTCATTGTCACTATAAAATAATTGAATTTCAAAATTACTGTTTTTTTAATTGCACTCTAAATTGGTTTAATTTAGATCAGTGTTTCCTTAACCTTTTTTCTCGAATTCACAACTTTTTAGTGAGCCAACTCTCCATTCTCCACCACAGCATCAGTTTTTGACAAATTCTGTTTTAACCTATGCAGTGTTTAATACGTACATATACGTTTTGCTTTTTATGACATTTTACAGCCTTTAATTTTCGTTTGCATATATAAGATTCCCCACCTGGCAAATTTGCCACTAGTGGCGAATTTCACTGATAGTCACTGATAGGTATAAATCGTAATAGTGAGAGAGGTGAAATTGTTAAAAGTTGTCCGTGGTCACCCAAAATGGTCAGTTAAGCTAGCTTACAGCCAATTGATAAGCTCTTACAGTAAGGACGATCTTACAAGAATTTGAGATCCATTAGTTGTCGGATGTATGGAGTTTCCTGATGTACGGCTGCGAGACATGGTGCCTATCTGAAAGAGATAAACGAAGACTAGAGGCGTTTGAGATATGGACCTATAGAAGACTATTAGGAATTTCTTGGAGAGACCACATCACAAACGAAGAAGTTCTTCAAAGAATCGAAGGAGGAAGGCACCTGCTCAAGATCTTGTCAGAAAGGCGTGCAAGATGGATCGGCCATGTAATACGACAAGAAGGCCTCTTGCATGCCGTAATGGAGGGTATGACCGAGGGGACAAACTCTAGGGGACGCCCACGCCGAGAGTATATGGAGGACCTGTTGGTGGACATGCGCTGCTCATCATATGCAGAATTCAAAAGAACCGCACAAGACAGGGAGGAGTAGAGGAGAAGAATTAAAGAGATAATTGCTGCAAACCATTCCCAGGATTGAAACCAGAGAGAGAGAGAGAGTTGTCGGAGACTTCACGGTGTAGCTTTAAGATACCTTACTGTACATTTTGATCGTAGGTACTATCTGGTAATACTTACTTTACTAGAGAATCCTAATTCTGTAACATTTTGCCATGTAGAAATGTAGAGAAAGAGAGGCTAAAACTAGTGGAGAACACACACAGTATTCATCGGAATCATAGCTCGAGGCCAGACACTGTTGTTTCTGCATCTGGTATACGAACTCTAGTTTCCTATAATGTACCTTCTACCAGAGGCGTGTCTACAGTTTTCATACATAAATGATAAGTGGAGGGAGATGTGGTCACTGACAACAATAAAAAACCAGGCACTAGTTAGAGATGTATCCGAACAACCATCTGGATTTCTCCTCCTAAGAAAACTTTGGTGTACACTGAACCGACTCAGATGCGGAGTCGGTTGCACAGCGTACCACTTACACCGATGGGGACTTACCGATTCCCCGACATGTGCATGTGGAGAAATCCAAACAACGGAGCATATAACTGACCACTGTCCTATATTTGCATTCATCGGAGGTATACAAGGCCTCCATACTGTAACAGACGACGCACATACATGGCTTCGGACCCTCGAGATCCAAGTTTAGCGGGCCATAAGAAGAAGAAGAGAAGATACTGGGTAAGCCATCCTCAATAAAATTTATTTTAAAACAACATTATTAAAAAATAACACGCAAGTTAGCTGGGTTAGTTGGAAGATATCGCGATTTGCGATAAACTCGCCGTTTTACAAATTTATTTGTTCAGCAATAATGTTGTCATATTTTTTTTCTACTGTTGATTTTTTTGTGCAATTAAGATTTTTATTACTATTATTATAAATAAAATATTGACAAAATCTTAATCAATAAAAAAGGAATTTAACAATAATAAAAACGCCTAATATACTTATACAAAACAATAAAATCTCTAAAATTTAACTCTATTTCCTATATTGCTTACATAACTTCGGCGATCGGACGAAAACCGATTCATTCAACTACATACGATCATAAGTTTGGATTTTTTTTCATACGATTGGCGAAATAATTCTCAAGATACTTAATTAGTACATCGTTTATGTGTAACGCATCCTCATACTGATGATAGCATATCATTACTCTGATGAGCAGAAATTTAACAACAAAAAAGCTTCGTAAACAATAACATGTGCGTACAACCAAGAAAAAATCCAAAACCTAACTTCTTGCGTTGTATCATCTTTAGTACAAGTGCATTAGACATAACAGAGTAAAAGGGAGCGCACGAAATTTTAATATAATGAAGCGTTATTTGCGTATATATTTATTGCCTTTTTATCATTAAGAAACTCAGTTTATGCCCGACTTTTGGGCTCGTATGGAAAACACGCCACTATCCTCTACATTATACTGTGTATAAAATATACAATCTTCTTCAGTATAACTATCAATCTGTCCTTAAACCATTGCCTGCTAAAGCATACTATAATACGAAAAGGATCACAATGATATTAACTTTGATGCGCACAACATTTTAAAAAGAAAGATTTTTTTTCAAACCGGCATTCTTCATTTTTACTAAGGGAATAGATATAATTTGCCCATTTGCAATTTTTCGACTCCATTGTACGGTTTGACTTCTGAATCTGTCTTTTGAGTTATCGAAATTCATCAATTTTTACATTACATTAATTGTCACACACTAAAATAGACCCAACAACCGCCCGAACGTTGCAGCCAGAATTAATTAGTCTTGCAGTATGAATTACATATCAAATCTTGTCCACACCAGAGAAGCCCAAAGTGAACCACCTGAAGGGGTTGGCCGACCAACAACCCATGTGTGTAAAATCTTTTGACTATATACACTCCTTCAATGTATCTCTAGCAAATGCAGTCAAAATTAATTACTAAAGAACATTGATGGAAAACATAATATATCCTAAATTGGACCTATTTCGATTGTAACTTATGATACAAAAGAAAGAACACAATAATACTAGGTGTAAAGGGTTAAGATCACGAATGCAACGATGTCTATACTTCATACCTTCTCAAACAACTGAAGAATGTCGCCTAAAGACAGAAATGAAGTTAGACATAACAATGTCTAGTCTTTGTACTAAAATTAAATAAAATTATGATACAAACAGGGTAAAAATATATATTCATTGCAATCATCCTATGATGCCAACCTATGCCAAGAGCTGAATTTAAATAGAAATCCTCATCAATGCGGGACCGATTTGAAGATAAGCAGAAAAAAATAAAAAAATTGAGGTTTATTTTTATTTTCTTGTTACCCAATATACACTTCTAAAACGAAACGTATACCCTCTGGTAGTGCACTCCACAAACTAACTTGACAGTTCCAATTTTATACAAATTTGTATTACAATTGCTTAAGTTAAGTTTTTCGCTCATTTGAAAAACTATGTGTTGTTCACATAATTGTAATCATTGTAGTCAAAAGCATGTTTATGTATGTTTTAGTTTCCTTTAAAACAATAAATTGAAAAGAAAATGGTAATATGTTGAACAACTGCATCCATTCCAAACAAAATATTATTTAGTGTGTTTTAGGTAGCGTGCTATATAATTCTACATCTCTGATGAATGATGTCATCGGAATACCTGTGGTTTGACCATAACGCTTTATAAATATAAAGGTGTATCCAAAAGGGAAACAAAAAATACTCTTATATCAAATTTCCACTCCCACTTTAAGTAACAGAATACAATGTTAAAAGACTCGATATTACAACAAGGTAGGAATCAATTGTTTTCAAATCAATATTATGAGTCGTGCTTTCATTACAATCACCTCCTCCAATAATACGATATCCTGAAGGTATATTGAGAACAATACCACTATACCTAGGTTATAAATGTCTTTTATTAAAATGTAGAATGGAGTTCGACTGTGTACAAAACTTTCTGATATCTATACACTTCACTATCTATTTATCAAATCTAGATTAGGATTAATTACCAATTTGCAAAACTATAATATACTTCATTAGCAGAACAGAAGGTAAATAAGTATATTAAAGGTGGGTGCGGTTTCAAATTAAAATAGCTCGCGCTAACGTATTCAGTCCTGACATTTACATATTTCACCGATTCGTGGCTCATTGAGTTAATCTATTTCGTATTCAGAGTTTTTGACTTTTTTCCATATTCTCTGGTCATTAAAATGCCAGACTTGTAAACATATTGATTTGACAATTTCTTAAACTGACAGACATGCATCACAGTTCACAGTTCATTCTAATATTTTAAACTCTTTATATAGTAACTACATAGCAGATTTGTTATAGTTCTGATTGAATACAGTTCCAATGCTAAAAGGGTCATTATTGCATGAATCAACAGGCCTGGGTGCCTGATGTCGTGGCCAACCCACTTTGCTCGTTGTTGGCCCATTTTTTTTTGAGGAGTTTCTTACTTTCGTTTACCTAATTAACACCTCTTCGTTTTCGACATGTTCCGTCTGATGGATCTTCAGTATGCGTCTGTAGCACCACATCTCAAAGGCCGCCAACCGTCCACTTTCACTCCTCCGTGGATATCTCATTCCCTTTACACCCTGACCCGCATGATTTTGTTGTTCAGATTTTACATTTAATTTTTTCGATTGTACATTGATTTCTTAGCTACGAACGACAATATTAGCTGTGGCATACACTTGATTGACCAACACGATCAATGCATGTCGTTTGGAGCTAAGGAATCAATGAATCAATACAAGGAATGAGAACAATACCACTATATTTGGAGCTAAGGAATCAATACAATCGCAAAACAATTTTTAAAATTTGACCAACAAAATCGTGTGGACCAGGGTGTAAAGGGGTATAGGTCATTTCATCGGTAAACGCGGCTCAACAAAACGAATAATTTGGTAGCAATAGCTCATTTTACGACATTGTGTAAAATAGCTTATAAATAGTATCTAAACAGGTGACAAAATGAGATAATATATGGCATTAGATACGTGATGCATTGTTGTCAAATCTAATTTACGAATGGCTTTAAAACATAAACAATACATAATACGGTATCGTAAATTACACCATTCCCAGTTTAATCGTAAAATCCCGACAGCGGCTCAGCTACGGCCTTACACAGTCATCAAAATGTTTGATGCATCGCTATACTGTTTATAGTATTTGGTTTGTTATAATAATATGTTATTACTGTATTCTGACTGAACGACACTGTATCATTACTACTCTTTAGGTACTACTTCCCAAATGTTGCTGTCGAGGTTTACATGGCGTGACAATGTTGTGGGCATAAAATTTTCGATGTTGCGGTTGAACGAAACTTCATCATCATCATCATCATCGCCCTCAACGTTCCTCTCGGGAGCACAGGGCAGAAACCAGCCTCCTCCATTCAGAGCGTCTCTGTGCCAATTGCGTCACCTCTTCCCACGACATTCCTTGCGCTCTGATATCGTTGTCATAGGAACGGTGTATTGTGAAAGAGGGACGCCCGAAACAACGAAACATACTAGAATTGAAATAAATTCAAAATACTAAATTTGAAACAAAATTACCCCGTGGAGTATTCAGTAAATATTAAAGTGTAGGCTAACGAATGTTTTCACAATAATTATTTAAAATTCAGCAATGACGCGCGCCATTCATCCTGAATTGCTTTTTTACATGAAGAAGATAATCCGCTCGCTACCCTCTTGTGATGATGTAGAAGTTGTAGTAGTAGTAGAAATAAATCCAAATAGTAAGCAATATGTATGTATCATGAAAGTAGAGTATGTTGGTAACGAGAAAAATCATCGTACCCGGGATTTCTCGATTGGCAATCCGAGCCTACCAACAAGTTATGTAGATTTACGTCAAAGATCGGCGTATTTTTTGAAATATTAATCGTGAATAAATAATAAACTATACCATAAGAACAATGAAATATCAATAAACCTAAAAATTCTTGCTAAAGACTCAAATGTAGACAATTGCGTTGATTATTTTTCATTAATTTTTGCAAGTGTCACTTAGGTTCTCATTTTTACCGCGTGCCGTTTACTGTTGTGTTACTGGTTGTGTATTTAATTTCGAAATGCGACGTTTGAGTATCATTTGAGTATCTATGAAGCATAGACAGTTGGGTTGATTATTTTCTATGAATTTCGCAAGTGTCACTTTAGTTCTCATTTTCACCGCGTGTCGTTAAGTATTGTGTCGCTGGTTGTGTATAGAAAATTCAGTAACGCCACGGAGTAATTTTATTGGATTTAACCCCTTAAGGCCCCGCGGCTATGATGACAGCAGTAAAAGGCGGAAGGGACAATACCAAGGAAATAATAATCACTTCCCCGCTGAAAGGAAATGCGGCCGTGGTGACGAGAGGGTTTCTAACAATCCAATGCTATTCAAATATTATTTGGATTCACAGCACTGAAGGGATCAATAAATTGAATAATAAATGTTTATATTTACCGAGGGTTTTTATGATTCGAATAATATTACTTTTGTATGGACATCAAATATGATATTTTTATTACCGTTTCATAATGGATTTATATGTGTATTTATTTATACATCAGTAATAATTCATCCCCTGCAAATGTACATTGTAAAACGTTAATACACAAACCACAAACAGATTATTTAATGATTTTTAGATTTGTATATTTAAACATACTTGAAGTGACTATAGAATAAGAAGACGATGTAGGAAGGAACTACAACTACTGTTAAATTTTAATGCTTTTAAAATTGTAACGAAAAAGGCACTTTCCAATCATCTCACAATACTGGTGACGGGTTTGTCACGACAATGAACCGCGGGCAATAACTGGACTGAAAACAAAACTTAATTATATTGTGTTAAAACCCACCAGACGTCTCGATTGGATAACCATATTTACACAATGTAACATTGTGCAAAATCTAATCCGAAGAAGTGAGAATGGCGTCTCAACGCTTACGAATTGGATTAGGCTGGTTTTAGTGTTTACTTCCGGTGTTCATGGACATCATTAACCAATTCCGTCATTCTCACTGTCACGATGTAAGTTTCACCAATAATTAAGAAACATTTTATGCAAAATCTGAATGTCTGATTGGTTTTGTTATCAGCGCTTTGTGCCCAGATCCAGTACAGGACAGATCCCTGGTTCCAATTTTGCTGCTTATCTTTACAATCGACAAATATCGAATTAAGCCGGCTACACAAAGAATAAATATGAGTAAATTAAATTGTTATGATGAATAGAACACGGCAACAACTCTGTTTTTTTTATGGATTTGGCGCGACTTTTATTGTTATTTCAATATTACCACTCTGTGAAATAAATAATTACAAAAAAAGAAGTATTGAATATGATTGAACCTCCATCTGACCATTCATATAATGGACAAAAGTTGATGAATCACTGGTAAGTAACAAGGAAAAAGATTCCCAAAGGTGGTAGAATGCATTCATTGATTAAATCAGTATTTTATGAGGGTGCATTGAAGAATGGAACTGCAGTAATAATAGCAATGCACGCTATAAAATACAAGATAAACCATCCGCATTGTATCTGTGTACTCAAACACAACACGTCTTTGTATATTCGATTCGGGTTATAATGATACGATTTGATATAAATGAAATGAAATAACAATACAATACAGTTATAGTAGTAACAGAGTCGACACATTTTATGACATAAAGGTGAACCGAAATGATTGAATACGATAAACTGTTGTTATTCTGAATACAGTAATAAATATCGAGAATTCAATAATAGGAATTACAGAAAATAAAATTTGAAAAAAATCAAAATTTTCGAACGTTTGGAATGATATGAAACAAGGTCAACCAATAGGCATTGTTCTAGTTGTAAATGCTCATCGTACTCCCAAAAGGATGGTTAATGAACAATCAAAAATACTGATGATTCAATATAAAAAAATAAAATAAATAAATAATCTTTCTAAGGTTGGAAGCATTATGGAACAAGGTCAACCAATCGGGATTGTTTTTGCAGTAAATTCTCATCGAACTCCGAAAAGGATGGTCAATGAACAGTCAAAAATACTGATTATTTACAATAAAAAAATATTACTCACCATGTGTTGATGATACAGCAAGAACTAGAAGCGTGAAGATGTAGACCAGGACTGGACAGCTGACATGCCTCTTCAGGGACAATCGTCCAAAATGGGTTGATGACACTTGACACGTCGACGCCATCTTGTTGAATGCACGATAATCAAAATGGCCGACCATCATATTTATTATTATTATTTCTATTTATGTTATAACTACAATAATTATTAATAATAATTACTTCTAATAGTAAAAACACACTGAGAAAAAACATTTACGATTTAAAAATTTATGAAAAACACCAGTTACATAGAAAAATTTATTAGAATAATGAGATTTTAATTATATTTAATTAATAAAAATATTTTTTAAAGATGGCAAACAGCAAACGATGGTCGTTCTTTGGTATGATTATTCACATTTTTGTTCAATCTCCAACTGAAACAATAAAAAAATATACCTACATAAGTATAAATAATAAAAAGGGGTGGGTTTTTATTTTAATTAAACACAAAAGCGATCAAAAACATCGACTATTTCATAAAAAGGTGCCTAAATTGCCATGTGCTCTTTTTGACACATGAGAATGATCAGTGCAGTTTCGACGAAACGTCAATAAGATGAACACCTACTATATTTAATCATATATAACAAGCGTAACAATTTTACAACTGATATACTTTCACGGCATCCCACTTGTGGGGTAGCCAGCAGAGAAACTGCATTTAATAAACATAATAAGTGTCCTCTCCGTGCCGACAAAAAATTTGACATTCAGGATGGGTGGAAAACTACATTGGTGAATTTAAAGTGTCAAATTTCTTTATTTTTTCGAACACCTGCCTTTCGCATGTCGTTCGAAAACTTGCGGAAAAGAGTGGGATGCCAATTTTTTGCCGGATGCTCTACGGAATGATGCAACTGATTAAATGCACTTCAAAATAGAATTTATTATCATAAATAGGTATCAAGAAAAACATTACCAAGAAACTACGGTTATGAGAACTGATTGAGCTTAAGGTGTAACTTGCCAAGAAGTCATCAATAAAAAAATTGACTTTGTAAATTAATTTGATATATGTAACTTTTTGATCCCCGACAATGGCCAATTGAATGGCAATGGCATGGTCGAAACGCCAATAAACGTCAGTTACAAGCAAGTAAATATCTGCAATACATTACTTGTTATCATAGATAATATTCAGACCTATGGAGATCTAGTAACAAAAATAAGACAGTTGATATGAATGAGAACTCAGACGGAAACCATTATGGCATGCTGATGTTCACGGACGGATCGTTAGAAGAAATCATTCACTTGAAATCATCAAACAATTTTACTCACGGATGAATGTACACTGAGAGAAGAGGCAGTATTGTTCAAGTTAAACATCCGTACAAATGTTAATTCTACAATACATACACAATAATACTAATAATATGTTTAAATAAACGTACTAAGTTCATTGTTCTATTATCGCCGTGATTCCAATTATCGCCACATTGATTTCAGCCGTATTGTTACCACACTGTGCCTTATAGTCTACAAGTCTTTGAATAATATGACACATCAGTCACTTTCTGAACTCTGTGTTCTCAAAATATCTGCAAGTAGACCCTTACATCCACAAATATGCTGGACGAGATCAATAGAGCAATCAAGTCCTGCTTCTGTGAAAAAATATTTTTTCTCAATTTATTATGAAATTATTGATTTTTTTTCATAGTATAAAAAATACATTTGTTTTAATTTCAGTCTCAAAATCAGATGTAACTCCATTGACATATACGGTATAGATTAGTAACCCAGAATGAATTTGCTCAGAAAACATGCTCCATAATTAATAATGATTCAAGTAATTTTATACTGTTTCAATCTATGCCAACCATCTTTTTCCTATGCATACTTAAATTCTGTGCATCTTATATATCTGACAAAGCCGTAAAAGGACCTCAACAATGAAAAAACAATCAATATCCTTCAAGCCTTGCACCACCAAAGTGTTTGGTCGCAAAATTTAATCAATCGCATTACCAATTTTACCTTTGTATTTCTTATCTATGCAATTCAACGAGTCTGTGTTTAGGTAGTAGAATTCCATAGATTACGAAAGCCTTTTACATGTTACACAATATAAAAAAAATATATACAAAGAAAATTTCTCATTCAAAAAGTTGGAGCAGACAAGAAACAAAAATTAGCGAAGAACAAAACACAAACGGGAATCAATTCATAACATCGATAACTTAAGTCAAATTACAAAATATTGAAGTGTCAGTATAGAATGTCAATGAAATGTTTAGTAATACTTCTTCTTCTTCTATCAGTGCCGTATCAGGTCCCCCCGACTTTGGCGATCACTCTGGAGAATGCCTCTCTGTCTCGTGCTGTGCGGTCCAGAGGCCTGAGTCAACAACACACTATCGCGTCACGTTCCCGCTCCGCTAGCGTTCGGGTGCAGACGATGGTGCGCCAAAGTGTTAATTTTCGTAACTATTGTGTATCTTAGCAACGAAATTGACACTTGCTTGCAACATCGTCTGCACCCGAACACTAACGGAGCGGGAACGTGAGACGAAAGTGTGTTGTTGACTCAGGCCTCTGTTCTCCCATCCGTGTTATTCCGGTACATTACCGTAAATTCCGCAGCCACGACATCTGCCCCCTTCCTACTCCACGATGTCCCTCAATCTTGCCTATTATTATCAACTGCAGAAGTCGATATTTATCGCCTCGCAGGATGTGGCCCAAATATGAGACTTTACGAGCCTTGATATTTGTCAGGAGCTCTCTATTTGTATGTGCTCTGCGTAGTACTTCTGAATTGGGCACCAAGTCTGTCCACGGTATTCGAAGCATTCTTCGATGAACTCACATCTCGAATGCCTCCATGCGGTTCATTGTGTTAACCTTAAGTGTTCAAGTTTCGCAACCATACAACAGCACAGACCAGACACTTAACCATTCTCATTCATTTAATAATAGGTACTATGTCAGGAATTAAAATAGTAATATAGTATGGAGATGTCAAGTAGATAGAAGAAACAAAAAATCAATAAGAAATGGTACCAATAAATTAAAAAAACATTAGTTTTTAATTGACTAAGAAACTAAAAAACATCCGTTTTTAATTTCGCAATCTATACAATATTGTTTGATGTGCAACTCTCTTTGAAACAAAGGTACATAATTATCTATTAATCAAATTACGGCAATAATAGATCGCTAATAATAAACTACCTTTAGACGAATTAATTCAGCTCGTACTGTATATGCTGATATAATATTATTATTAAATAGTAAAGTATGACCGTAGGACAGGTAGTAGGTATAATAACAATGTTCAGTATTATAATGGTGTGTTGTTTTAGTAAAACGTTGTAAGCCTGACTGGCTGAACAATAATAATATAACAACTATCCCATTCGTCCATCTAACTACCTGACTAACTAAATTAATATTGCTATACTATACCCTCACGCCGTGTCCCAGGTGGGGTAGGTTGAGAGTGAAGTAGATGTGCCGGATTGCCTTGTGTAAGACAATCCTCTACTAACAAGAAAGAAGTTTCTTAGTGAGAGTTCCTTATAAAGATGATTTGTGATAAGGAAGCATTCTGATTGACCGTTTAATATTGCGATAATGATAAAAGTATTAATGGTAATTATGCACTCAGAACATAGATGGTGTTGTAACCAATCCTGTGACAAAATTATTATTTATTATTATTACTATCGAGTGTTATTATAGAGTATTACTAGCGCACGACCGGTTTCGGGGACTCCGAGTTCGCATCATCAAGTGCTGATCAATATTTATAACACAAGAATAAGGACAAGCAAAAAACAAAAAAAAAATACAAACAGTAAGACAAATGATATGCGAGTTGAATTACTTAGTGGGTCTGCAAAGGAATGAATGAGTTGGACAATGTAATAGTTCTGTCATACTCAAAACACTACCGTACTATAAAATAAACAATATTAGGTAAGTATTAAACTTAAGTGTCTAATTATGTATAGATTTAATTATTCCCTGAATTACTATTCCAGGTTTTAGCGTCAGTATAAAATTATAATACAAACATTATTATTATTATCATAATACTTTAGTACCTAGTATATGGTTAGTAGCCAGCTACAGTAGACGAGGGTTAACAATACTAAATTGAACGTTACCATAATTTTAGAGAGATATTATCTGTATTAGACAGGTCTAGTTACATCGATTGTTACCATATAAAATATTATACCTTCTCTACCATAATATACCTAATAGTTTTAACGAATAAATACTTGGTTCCGTTTGTTAATGTGTAAATATGTTTGTTATATTCTTAATATCATCCGTAACATTTTGTCTATTTTCCACCTTGGTAGGAATTTTAATAATAAATACTAAACAATTTTTTCGTGCCTCATACTATTGGTATTGATAATGTCAATTGGCATTGGTATTGAAACAATTGTATACTCGTTGATTTATAAAAAATGTTACGTGTTTAAATTCCTACCTCAAAAATCACTCTTTACGGGAGGATTGGCGATAATAAGAAAAATCCAACCTTAAGGGGCCCCTTTAGCAAAAACGATAAAACATTAAATTTTCAACAAGTTTGGTACACAAACTCTCAAAACTTGTTGACCCTACGAACATTTTGATTTGATAAAATATGAAAACAAATATTAATTACCAATATCAAACTTTAACTTTAAAAAAAAACTCGATTTTAGCTTCATAGTATTCGTTTATAAAAAAGCATATTTCTAAAAATCGAATTCGGGTGTTTGGTACATAAATGCACGAGAACCCTACAAATTCTCGTATATTTATTTTAATATTGAGAATACTTAGGTAGTTATTACAAATATAGAACAAAAAAAAAACATTTTTTTTTGTTTTTTTTCATGGATATTGACCGACTTGAAAAATATTTTTTTTGATAAAATTTCCCATATTTTGAAACCAAAAATCACCACATGAACTCAATTTTTTGTATACTAAAAAAAGTTTGCTAAAATCTATAGTATTTATATGCTTGATAGGATGAATAAAAAATAAATATATTTTACAAGTAATTTGTAATTTGATATAACAAAGAGTACCTAAATAAATCTCGTCATTCTGCGATTTATTTATTTTTTAGTAAAAAACTAATATTGGTAATAAATATTTGATTTTTTATTTTATCAAGTCAATATGTTCGCAAGGCTTAACAAGTTTTGATAGTTTTTCTATCAAATTTGTTGAAAATAGAATATTTAACCGTTTTTGCTAAACGGGGCCTTAAACTGCTTGTTTATTGTCCAGTTTCATAACTCATCACGTATAAAATTTAGAATATTTTATATTTCATTGGTGATACATACAATCAACGTCACTCTTCCAATTCCACAAATTAATTAATAACTATAAAAAAATACACGGTTCTTTTAAAAATTAAGTATTTAGTTAAAGAAAAATGACCCTTTATTCAATTCCACAAATAAATATTTCGAATTGTTTGAATATTGAACGGAACAAAGAAGACGTTTTTTTTTTTTTTATTTTTTTTTTTATTACACCGATAAATAACAAATCTTATACATATTTTCATTGATGCTGCCCAACTAAGTATAACCTGTTCTAGGGCAAACATCTCACAAACATATCAATCATACTGAAACATAATATACACAATCACAAAAAGCATTCATCTCCTATATTAACACAATCACATTCATAACAATAAAAACACTGCTGCAAACAATCCATACATGAAACAACACACAAACAAACCATTTCTCCATATAAAACCAGAATAAAAAAACAACACATCCCTCAACCACACACATCACAAATCCCACACCACATACAACACAAGTATATCACCCCACATAAAACACAAAACAAATCATGGAACAAATCCTAAGATATCCTGCAATCTCTCCATTGGCAGATCAGACACCCACCCATAACATGCTCTTTTAAATTCAACAAAAACAGTGATTTCTCTAATCTTTAGAGGCATGATATTAAATAGTCTAGGTGCCATCCACACAAACTGCCGCTGTCCGAACACTGTAGATCTGAATGGAGCGATACAACCAAATGACAACATCTGTCTCGTGACCCTACTTTGCTGTGACCTCCTCCAACCCTGTCTAATTGTGTAAAATTGAACTAGAGCCTTCCTAATATATAGGTGTCTCACAGAAAGAATCTTCCTATCATCAAATAATTGAGTGGTTGGATACCTCCTCTGCAGTTTAAACATTATTTTTAAAAACCACTTATGTGACATGTGAAGAACGTATGTCTTTAACTGTGCGATTATTTTAAAGTATATTTCAATTTCTGTTGTGTTTTTATGGCATAATATAAATATGGCAAAATTACAAAAATGACAATTTATTTCTCGAACATAAGACACATGATTTCTGCTGGTTGATTTATGGAGCTGCAAAGTCGATATTATGTCCTCTTTTTAATATCTTAATATATACAATATACACGCATTGCACATAAAGTTTTCACTTAAGTCAGCCTAAAGCCAAAAGGACCATGGACTAATAATTGAACGTTATAAATATGCGAATCGTCCTTTACGTACTACGTGTCAAATAAACATACATACATTCCAAAACTTTAAATAAAGTCGGAGATTTACTCATTGCCGAAAACTTCACTAAACAAATATTGGCATTTATATTTTCTAATTGAAGCCGAGTTTAATAGTAGTATTGTAATGTAAAACTAGACGAGATACTTTATCATATTGTAACGGATTTCAAAATGGGTTTTCAACAACAATGTCTTATCCAGGTCTCATTCTGAAAACATTAATTTTTATTTATGTGATCGATTTAAAAATAAGTACTCCCTTAAAATTATTTTCTCAATAACAAAGAAAAAGTAATGTTCAGCAATTTTTCTCTTGATACTTTTTGTTCTAAAATGAAGTATTTTGTTGGTATGAAACCAAAGCTCGCTTGCTTGTATTCTATATAATATTTTGATGCCAATAATGTATTTATTGATTTCTTCATTTATTTTTAAATACATATTTATTTACTTATGTCCACGGCGTGATCCTTTGACATGTTATGGTATACATGATAAAAAAAAAATATGAAAATTTCCATTCACAACACAGTTGGAGCCAGACGAGAACAACAACTGGCGAAGAATAATGTTTTTTTTTACTATTTTTTTCTACACTCTTCATATTCCACAATTAGATACTCAATATCACGATATCTTACTTCCACAAGTAGGGTAGCCAGAGGACCAGCATCATGTAACACACATGCAATCGTCCTCTCTGTGGAGATAAAAGTTATAACATTACGAATAGGTGGCACACCACTTCCATCGGAGATGTAAATGTGATGTTTCACTAATACCTACCATTTACAGGACACCTAGAAAATTCATAGAAAAAAGTGAGAGACCCATTGTTTACTGGGGGCTCTCCGGAACTTAGAACTTGAAAAGCTAATAATACACAAAAGCTTTCAGGAACTTAAAAAAGCGATACGTTTTGATATTTCTTTATTATATTTACTTACATATTCTCAAGCACAGCTGAAACTAAACCCAAGTCATAATATTATGATTCAACAGAAAACATACAAAAATATGGTATTGAAATAATATGTATGTCGATGGTTTAAACTTTAAAGCACAGAAGACACATGTCCACATTTGACAGTTACAAGAAAACACGTTTTCAAAATTAGAGATTCTCAATTAATTGACACGTTTTAAATTAATTCAGAGGATATCCTTGATGGACATGTTGCTTTTAAGAATTAAGAAGGTCGATATAAACGCATTCTCAAATATCTTATGTGAAATGTTACATCTGTGAATAAAAAAAAATCATTTATGGAAGTGTGACATTTGGTTTTTATTAAATATTTCGATAATGATATAAGTATTATTGGTAATTGTGTAATCATGAGATAGAAGACGTTGCAAACGATCTTGTAAAAAATATTATTAACTCATTAAATTTATTTATTTATTTTATAGTTCTTGCACATCATCATTCACATAACAAAATCAACATACAAAAAATGTCATGATATGCAGTGGCGAGATTATCACTTTATAGTGAATCACTTTAAAATCACTTTAAATTTAAATTTAACACTATTACTTATTACCATCATTTTAAATTTAAAGTAGCAACGATTGCAATGCTAGATATATTGGTCAAACTAGTAGAGCAATCTGCACGAGAGTGAAGGAACACCATAGAGCATTTAGAGGATTATCTGGTCTTTCTGAGATGGCTGACCATTGCATTGAACAGGATCACTCATTCCATCCTGACAATGTAATGGTATTACACTCGGAAGGTAAGGGTCGTAAACTTAATTCTTCGGAAACAATGGAAATTAATAAATGATTATCTAATAAGCTAGATATTTTGAAAATTAAAGAGTGTTTTAATATTACATTTTAAAACTTATATACAGTATTAACTCATTTTACCTAAATAGTTGGCATATGTCTTTTGTGCTTAAAACCATCGTTGTATGAAAAATCTTCCTTCTGCTTTTCGAAAATATTGACCGGGTAAACGGACGTTGTCGAATAAACCAACGTTCATTGTTTGCTTGTATGGGGCGGTAGTATTCAGAACGTAGTTCGCCGTTCCTGGTGCAGTAATCATTGTTTTATTATAGGTACGTCATGATTCTATCTATATAATATTATATTATGAAGGTACAAGTGTAGTTTTAAGAGGCTTCTCTCAGGAAATGGACATAAAATTGACAAACATACGCAAGCAAAAAGTGAAAATTTTCCTAAAAAATGGCGAAAATCGGGAGAAACTGGCAACACTATACATAGTTCAAATATTTAAGGTTCTACACAATATGTTTTGTCATGATGTGATATTAAAAATTGATGGTTAATTTATGCATACAAGTAAATTGCGGGTAATGTTTTTCTATGTAAACACATACTTTGGACGCTATACATGAAGATAATAACGATGTTTTATTTAATTTCAACTTTGTTTTAAATATTAAATTTTATATATTATATTATATTATTATATTATTTATATATTCACCTCGATATATTATTATATTCAACAAATTGAAATGAAATTGTTGTGTTTTGACGAAACATAAAAGAACAATACATTATTTAATAATAAAATATTCTCTGACAGAGTGTATTATTTTTTAACTGTCTTGTATACATAAATAAACATATGAACGGACACCTAGTGTTTATTAGATATTGTTCTATTAATTCAATATTATATATATGTACACTGGGTAAGCTCTCATAATACATTTATTATTATTATAACATTATAAGGGTATATCTATATATAAATTTCTATTCTATATTACAAACGCGATAGTATTATGGCATAGTAAAATACCAGGACAAAGCTACACTCCTCAACAAACCTTAGTGGATATTTTTTTGCAGAGTATAATAATAATAATGTATCACGTGACTGTTGTCACAAGTTGTCCTAGTGAGGTTAGTTTATATTTTATTAACGTTCTATATTCAATACATTTAAAAAAATGTATTATAAAATTGATGATGCCAAACTTTCTTGATGAAAGCGATAGTTTCCATGGAAGCATCTAGATCTAGATCAACTATTCACTTTACATCTAGCTATCATCACGACATATCCCACAAACGGGGTAACCAGCAGACCAGCTGCATGCAATAAATATGCAAACTGTTCTCTTCGTGCCAACGAAAAATTAAGACATTCAGGATGGTGGCAAACCTCATCGCCGAATTTAATAATATGTATAAAATTTCTTTATTTTTTCGAACATCTACCTTTCGCAGGGCACTCGAAAACTTACAGAAAAGAATGGAAGACCAATAATAATTTGCCGGGTACTTCACGGAACTCAATTTTTTAAACATTCTGTAAAAATCATTTGATCGCTCCATGGCCTTCTGAACACACAGGACTCAATATTATCCACCATGGATATAGGAAATATATTAGATGATATATCTATGTTATAATAAAACATACATAATAATATGCAGTATTGACGTGATCGCGTTTCGAATTCCTGATCGCTTGGACGATTTCGAATGCATTTACAATTCAATGGACATTATTTTAAAATAATGTAGGTAGGACATGAGACTTTTCCGACAATATTTCAAAATGGTGTTGAAGTGTTTTTACAGTTCAAATACTCCATCCCATGGAGTAACCGGTAAAGAATTGGTCTCCCACTCTTTTCCGTAAGTTTTCGAGCATCCTGTAAAAGGCAGGTGTTCGAAAAAATAGAGAAATTTTACATCTTAAATTCAGCGATGATGTTTGCCACCCATCCTAAATGTCTTGATTTTATATTGGTACAGAGAGGACATTTTGCATGTTTATTATATGCAGCTACTCTGCTGGCTACCCCACTTGTGGGATATGCCGTAAATAAATTGTTACTTTTGTTTTTTACACTTGTGGGAAATAAAGTGATGGTATAGTAGTAGTAGTAGTAGATAATTCAAAGAATTGAAAATGTCTTGTATACCAACTTTTTTGGTAGCTTTATGATCGGTATAACCAATCTACAGAGAAGCTTCCAGCAAGGCTCTCAATAACATGGACAGACCTCGGAGGGCATCTGGATTCAGTGTCAGGACGAAATGCCGCTTATTCAATGCCTGTATTATCCTAATCCACCTATATCATCTAACCTAGCCATCTGACCAAGCCTCCATAGCGGAAGACATTAAGTTTCAAAATGAGTATCTTAGAAAAATTGTATGAGCGTGTCACAAATGATACTATGTAGCAAAGAGAGTAATCTCTGTTATACAGGAGAAACCGTGATCCTGGTTGGGCCATGTTTTGAGAATGTCTAGTGATTTCAAAGGAATACTTGCCTTTTACCTCCAAAAAGACCACAGACTTAAACATTATGTCAAAACGAGTGTGTTGCTCCAGATTATATATTATGTTTTACTGTGACTGTAATTAGGTACATTTATTTATTTATTTACCTATAATATTGCTATCTGGAAGGGGAAGAATTATATTGTATATATTAATTAGAAAAGAAGAACCTTACTAAAGCCTTTGTATGGAGCATTCTGCTTTATGGTTGCGAGACGTGGACCATTAGCAAGAGTGAAAGCGGACGGTTGGCGGCCTTTGAGATGTGGTGTTACAGACCCATGCTGAAGATCCATTGGTCGGAACACGTCGAAAACGAAGAAGTATTAACCAGGGTAGGCGAAAAAAGGCAACTTCTTAAGAGAATCAGCCAACAACGAGCTAACTTGATTGGCCACAACATCAGGCACCCAGGACTACTCATCGCCATTGCGGAGGGTAAGACTGAGGGGACAAATGGCAGAGGCCGACCAAGAGATGCGTATATGGACCAACTGAAGACGGACATGAACTGTGGCTCATACGTAGAGCTGAAAAGACTGGCTGAGAATAGGGAGGAATGGAGAAGAAAGTCAAAATTCGTTGCAGACCAAATTCAAAATCCAGTGGATTGTAATTCATTATATATATTAATATACATACAAGTTATTTTATTTTTATATATTTTCTGAATAAATTTCTCAATTAACTGCCCAAAAGGGACATTGAAGAGAGAGTGTAAAAGATTCCCACGATGGTGGTTTTGGCTGGTTGGCCCTTCAGGCCTGCCCAATGAAGACAACCTTGGTTTGAATGTTCAGATAAGTTGGAGTTTACGACTCTTGAGATATACGGGTAGAGGTGGTCTCTTTGCACTGTACATATTATCTATGTTTAGTTTTCGAACAGCCCTTACTAATTGAATAACATGAAACGACAAAATAAAATTTAAAACTACCGAAAACTAAAATTATAAATGAATGAATAAATAATTTTTGAAAGCTTTCTTTTAAATTCCTTTTTTGTTTTTTTTTCTAGATCCCCTTGTAGCAACAGTTCTGGTTGATTTGATAGGGAATGAAGATTGATTCTTGGATATCGTGGTCATTTTAATATTATTATTGTTATTACATTACAACAAAGTCTCTTCCCGTCTCTCACTGTTGTAGTCCTTCTCTTATCGATAATACAAACAACACAACACATGTCACGCCTCACGGAGCAATTTGATGGTTCACTGGCTACACCAGGCATCGGCTATATTGTAAAAATACCTATCTACCTAATACC
The DNA here is from genome assembly GCA_947579605.1 of Athripsodes cinereus. Lineage (NCBI taxonomy): Eukaryota > Metazoa > Arthropoda > Insecta > Trichoptera > Leptoceridae > Athripsodes > Athripsodes cinereus. The sequence continues at coordinate 5,468,884 of OX388307.1, read as the reverse complement.
AAAATGTTAGAACGTTTTTTTTTTCTAGACTAAAAGACAATGTTCATAAAACCGTCTATATGGGAACACTTTAATGTCACTACACATCGAGATAAGCTAGTGTTTGTAAATGGTAAACGGCCATAACTATTTTCCAACTGCTCCAAATATGCAGAAAGGAGCTTCAGAGGTGCTATGCTAACTGCCTGAAACAGATTGCCTGCAGACCTGAGAGAGAATTAGTCTACCATCAAATTAAGGACCAAGTTAAAAACGCTACTGTTCACGAGATGCCATGGTGCCTTGAGATGGTCAAGGATCTTAAAATAACATTACTTTTAAATTGTTTTTAATAAAATTAACACCAAAATTAAAAGCATTCATTATTTTTTAATGGAACAAAGAGGAAGAACTCATTATATGCAGTTAATCTGCTGACTACCCCATTCGAGGGATACTATACTGTGATGATACAGTAGTACACCCGTGTTTTCGGCAAATAATTCGTCACTCACTCTCTTCCGTAAGTTTTCGAGTGTCCTGTAAAAGATAATGTTTGAATAAACAAATACAATTTACACCTTAAATTCAGAAATGAAGTTTGCCACTCATCCTCAATGTCTTACTTTTTTGTTGACACAAAGTAAACAGCTTGCATTTTAATAAGACATGGCTGTCCCACTTGTGGGATATAAAGTGATGATATAGTTTTGATCAAAACTTGAGTTTTTACCAAACTGTTGGTTTTGTTCGTATGTGCTCGACTTTACAAGACGTACCAACGATATTTTTATTGTGATTTATTATTTTTGTATCTTATTACATAAGTGAAAAGATAAAATATAAGGAACAAACTAAATAAGACAGCAATAAACATCAACTCTACTTTGTTTTACATAATAAGACCTACATGTACGACTCGTACAGAATTTCGGAATCTCTTACAGTGTTAGTCACATCTAAAAATGAAATAGACATATTATTAAAGTCGCCATTTTTTCGTTGTATAAGTAGCAGTGCTTCTACTTTACCATCACAGCATATCCCGCAAATGGGGTAGCCAGCAGACCAGCAGCACGTAACATACATGCAAACCGTCCTATCCACCCCACTAAATTTATTGGAGTGCAACAGTTGACACGTTTATCTTGCATGTGAAATCAATCGAAGTTCCTGCAAACACGATGCAATATATTTTTCCACACACACCATATTTATAAGTTTCCGACTATTTATAAATTGAAGCAACATTTAGAAATTAAGAGAGTTCGCAATTAATTTCAAAATGACGTAATACAATGAAGCATTAAGCCCCATAGGACGTAGTTCATTCAACAAAATGAGATGAATATTCTGCAATGATAATTTTAATTTTAATTTGAAACTTAGTCAGAGAATTTAAAAGTGCTATGTCTGGTCAATACTACTGTATAGTTCGGAAACTTGTAAACTGAAAGTGCACACTATGAACCGGTTGAAAGCATTCGAGATGTGGTTGCACTGGACAAATTTGGTAAGCAACTCGGAGGTTTTGAGAAGAGCCAATTGCAGTAGAACTGAACACTGCTGAAGGACGTTTAGGTCGGTAAGATATCATATCTGGTTCACATTCTCCGGGGCGATAAGCATAGTTTGCTCCAACTGATACTGATGGGGAAGATTGAAGGGGAACTGTTCCGGGTCGCGCAGGATAGAAAACCTTCGCCAAAGTGATTACCAACGTCGTGGGGACCTGATACGGCAGGAGAAGAAGAAAAATACAATAAAATTCGGCATAGCCAAAATAGGCGCAATATGTACAGACATATTTTTACGTAAATTTCACACCCGAAACTACCCTGTGAGACTTAGAAAAGACAACGTCACCTTATTTTTTAGTGCTCCGGACGGGACTTGAACCCGCAACCTATTCTTTTCGCGAGGTGTGCTTTATATATTTTTTATTCGGCCTTCAATATACATACATATTCATAATAAAATAATATAACCCAGAGATTTACGTAACACAATAACACATAACCTTTCTCTGGATTAGATGTTGCCTCTCTAGGGGATTTGCCGATTGAAAATCCGTAAAATTGCCTACGAATAAACGAAAAATAAGATTTTATTTACGCCATTAGGAATTTCGATAGAGTGTGTGTACTTACAACTAACAGTTAGATGGTTAAAATCACTTTGAAGTATTCGAAATGTCAACGCCCACGATATTGTTTTATCGTGTTTTATTATTCAATAGATTATTTTCTATAAGTAACTTGTTTTTTCATCCCAAAATTCTAAAATGGAAAAGATTCTAAGAGAAATGAGTTCGTCGGTAGCCTGGAGGTAGAGTCTCGGCCTTGTCAATAAGGGGTCCGTGGTTCGATACCAGGTACCGGCAAACTCCCCTTTCACGACACAAGCTTTTAGTAGCTTACTGTGAAAGGTGTATGTGTTGACCATGGACACCGAAAGTGATCACTTAAGCCAGCCCAGAGCCAATTCATAAGCGTTGGGACACCTTTCTCACTTCTTCCGATTAGATTTTACACAATGTTGCATTGTGTAGACAAGGTTCTCCAATTGAGGTTTCTGATTGGCTTATTCTCTGTGTCTAACCCACAAGAAATGCAACGTTGCAGAATAGCAAACCAAAAATCTTTCTAATTTTAAGGTTTGTCTTCTCCTTCTATGAATCCATTCGTCTGATTTCTTTTCCGAAGGTTCTTAATTATTTTATATTGAATATCATTCACTGAAATCTAATTTCAGTCAAAATAGAAATCACGTAAAAAAATATATGGCAGATGTCATGTTAAGTTTGCAAGTTATAAGTTGATATGAAAAACAAGCCTTTTTTAATTCTACTCAAGAGCAGAAAATCAAAACTTGAAATATGAAAATATTACCTTTATCGTAACGTTTGGGGGAAATTGTTATTTCTCGGTAATTTCCCATGTTACAAATATAAATTTCAACAACAAAATTGATAAAAACGGAAAAAAATAATATTTTATATTAAAAACATTATATTCTCACAAGCTACGCAAACAATTTATTGTGATTGATATTATATAATATATTCACATCTATTTGTTATTATTTATTTAAAATCAATTTATGTACAATTTATTTTGCAGAAATGAGCAAAAAAATGTACAGGTACTTAAGTTCGCCGGTAGCCTGGAGGTAGAGTCTCGGTTTTAGCTTAGTGTGAAAGGTGTATTAGGTTGTATTTGGGTTTACAACAAAAACCCAGATATATCTTTAAAAAAAATGGATTTTTTTACTCTAGATATAAACGGCATTCCTATCACACAAGTCGGGTAGACAGCTGATTAACATCGTGTAAAAACATGCAAATCGCCCTCTTCAACGTTACCAACAACAAGATGGAATGGAAAAAAATCTATTCTGTTCTATCTATTCTATTCCCTCACGCCGTATCACAAATGGGGTAGGCAGAGTGAACGGAACCCATATAAATCTTTACTTACATACTTCTTTCGCTACTTCTGGATTCATACAATTTCTCATACACGTACGTCGATTTCTCTTACTCAAAACGCGGCCGTCCTTGAGAATTTGATCTACATGGTCAAGCCACGTAGTTCTCGGACGCCCGCGCTTCCTCACACCCCTCTTTTCAGACAAGTATATCCTTCCATTCGTTCTAAATGACCAAACAATCTCAATTTGTTTACACGCATTCTACACACAACACTCCTCTTGCATCCACTCATTCTTCTAATATCCTCATTCCTCAGTCTAAGATCACGCAACCAAAGTCAATCTGTGTCACATTAATTTGAGAATCATTTTTCTGACACATTTCTTACACAAAACATCAAACAATGAACATCTTCAGCGAGAACTTGAACAACGAAAAGTTTTTGAGCAAAAAAATAAAGCATTTTTGGCTAGAGCCATTATAGGTCATTCGCAGTCTTACAATTTAGTATACATTTAAGATTAAATGTATTGTAAAAAGTTTAGTTTTTTCTAAGTACATCAAATCTCTTAACAGAAAAACACATTAAGGTATTGAAGATGTGAATATATATTTACCTACATACGTAGCATATATTTTCCAGTGGCGGAACAAGACTTTTTATATTGGACTGAAGGGTGCGCGGTTTGATCCCAGGTGCCGGCAAACACGAAACAATCGTGTTTGCTTTTAGCTTACTGCGAAAGGTGTTCAAACTTGGGATTATTTTATTTGTTTATTATTTTTGCACATCATCATTTTAAAACAGTGTTAACAAAATAATACAAAATTTTAAATACTTAATAAAATTTAATTAATCTTATTATTTATGTATGAAATATTTTGAAAATATCCAGCTTTGTAAATTTCTCCTCCTACAAAATGTTTTACTTTGTTCAGAAATTTATGAATATACATGGTCTTTTCATTTCTGACTAATTTTATAAACCACATCCCACACTTCCAGTGTAAATTAGGTATAAATCTATCAAACGAATTTTACTGTCGTGCATGCATGCATAGATTAAAGCATGCGGTGCTTTTTTTGCATGTACGGAAAACACGCCGCTGGTGTTATCCTAGGGTATTTTAGTCGTAATTGTAGTCGGTCGTTTTTGATATCTTGAAAATTGTCTCCAAACGATTGACCCGAATTGAGCATTGTTACATACGGAAGTCAACCAACCCAAGAAAATTTATTCCCGAATAAGACTTGTTATAATACATAGTTTAAGGACTATATTTCTGTGACACTTTTTGCCTACTGGCTGCTTCCTGTATAACGACGCTCGGTTCAAGATTACGTACCTATAAAAAGAGTGGACATTTCTCAAGACGCCCAACAAATATATAAATCTTGTTGAAGCACGTAACACGGGTCACGAGGGGTAATTTAACAAAAAAAAGGACCATCACTCTACTCTTAACGGTACGCTTATACCGAATACGACTTATCGGACGATTCCGAATAGGAACTATTCGGACGACAAGCTGTCAATTAGCGTTAAATGCCGGTATTCAATTGATAGGCTAAACATTTCATTGAATGACAATGACGACCAGCATTATATCAGATCGAAGCTAGTCCGATTTTTTAAAATTATTTACTTACAAGCTTTTGTAACCCGGCATTGCTCGGGTTTAAATAAACAGAAACCGTGCAAATACATGGGTTAAAATTGGTATTTTTAGTTTGTAGTACCTACGTAAATCTTCAAGTGATTTGCCATGAAAAGTAAAGAAAAATATTAGGCGAAAATAAATAGGTTCTTATGGCTAGTACCGAGGTACTTTTGTATTTATTTATACAAAAAATCAATTAACATTGTTTATGGATTTTTTACATAATACTATTCTTATTCTACAGTATGGATTTCTATGGTCTCATAATATCCTCCATTATGAAAATAGCTCAAAATGTCAAAAATATGCAATTTTTATTCTCATAATTCAGGATTTTTTGTCATTAGCAATCACAATGTTTCATTATGTAAACAGTCCCTAATTATTTAGTTTCAGTATTGTTTTATTTATTGTTACATCCATTTTGAAATTAATTCAATACAATGAAAAATGTTTGACTATAAATATTGGATTTTCATACATTCGCTTGACAAAATTGCCAAGTGTATGGGAATCTCATTAAAATTGTAATATCTTTATCAATACATAAGATATTTAAAATGTTTTTAGCCTTAAACCTGCCCAGGAGATGAGACCTCGTATAGAGTGTATTATTTTACTTCTGTCTTTCCTTATTTCAGAGTCCATTGAGGACATACGCACATACGAACCGACTCAAATATTTATGTGTGGATTTCACTGTGGCGCATGGTTTGATAAACTTTGCGTAAAATAACTCCGCTAGACCTCTGTTAGCCATTCAACCGAATTTCAGCGTTTTACTAATCTCCTAGACATCCAGTTAACTGGCTTTTATAACTATCTGGCGGCGACACATGCACTGCTTCCGATGTCAGACGTCATTGGTCTAAAAGTGTGAGAAGTCTGAACTAATAAGTAGCCAGAAAACTGACCTAATCTGACGAAAAATCCAAACAAGTTTATATCGGTCGGATGACTGGACATACATACACAGATGTTATCGGACGATGTCAGATGGAGCAGTGTAAACGCACTCGTTTAGTCATATGGTTTAATTTCGATCGTTAGAACTCGTTCGAATAGTTCCGATCCGGTGAAAGGAAAAATTATTCAAATACATTTAAGGTATACTGTACCATCACGGAATATCCCACAAGTTGGGTAACAAGCAGAACAGCTGCATGTTATCAACATGCAAGCCGTCCTCTCTGTAGCAACAAAAAATTAGACATTCAGGATAGGTGGCAAAAATCATCGGAGTAAACTGAAAATATCGCTCTTCCAGCAGAGCTTCTCGTGCCCTAAATATGGATACTCTATTAAACGGCGTCGAAGAACTAATCCATCATCATAATTGTATTGTATATTATCATTGTATATTCTCTCTGAAATAGACACAATGTATTAATGTATGTATGCACATATAATATGTATTGTATTAGTATGATGGATATACAAGTAACACTTGTGAACACCACCCCAAATATCGAGGGTTGTGTTTCCAATTAACCTCGCAATTTAGAATATTCAATAATCATTTGGATTTCCAATCGAATAACATTTATAATCCTTCTGTATCGAATAATGCCTATGCTACAATAACACCGCGTTATATGAAGTTTCGCTAATACGGTGTTTTAAAATCAAAACAAAAACATAATATTCTATCTAAACTATAGCAGCACATCCCACAACAAACAGAATAATAAATCGTCACCTAAACGGATAAAGGAGTATAACGGATAAATAGAATTAGGAGTCCTTGGACTCCTGCAATATCCGAGAAATAAAGTTATTTCAACAACAAACAGAATATTTGACATTATCGTCACCTGAGAATAACAGGGTTCCAACTAACAAAAATTCATATTTATGTTTTTTTCGTGAAAAGGGTTCCAACTAACATACTCTATAATACTAGAACATAAAAATGCCAAAAAGTGGTGTAGTTTTTATTTTACGAAAATAATAAGGTTCCATCTGATCAATCGAAATTCAAACGTTTATTAAATAAGGATTTATCGAGCGTTGAGATTTTATTATTCCAACCGCCATCAATTAATTTGCACGCTACAACGTAAGAAGGTTTCATCTGCTACAGATGGAACCTTTTTATTCCAACAATGATGTTATGTGTCTAATTTCAAGTCAGTGTATTTTCATTGCTTTTTGTAATAGTTGGCGCGCTTTTGTTGTTGAAATGTCGAGTTTCGAGGATAGTTTGAGAAAATTAGTTGAGGAAATGGTGAATGATAATGATAATAATAATTCAGCCTCAATTTCTGATTTGGAAAACGCAGTTATTAATCAACTGTGATATTGCTGACTTAAACAGGTAAGTCTACATTCACCCAACGACCCATTGAGGATTCTCTAGATGACTGAAGGAGATTTCAAAGATTACGGCAATGCGGCAAAATACTTGAGATATTCGTTAATTCCTTTTTTACAAGTAAAAACTTTTAAACTAAAATTTACGCAAACATTGCATGGAATTACGCAAACATCCTAGAACTGAGTTTGGAGAAAGTGAAAAGACTTCTACAAATCTTCGTTCAAAAGAAAAACTCAGAAGTTCCGGAGGAAGTCAAAACAATTACCCAGAACCAAGTATCCTTAAACTAAGTAATGGACTGTCAGTTCCCAAAATTAGAGATTTAAAGGACATGATAAAATTCATGCCTCTTCAAGATCGGCATTGAAGGAGACCCACCGACCACCGTAATCAAGATCGGCAGTATTATGAGGCAGTACTTAAATAATAATAGTATTATTCTGGTCGAATTCACACGTCGAAAACGAAGAAGTGTAAACCAGGGTTGGCGAAAAAAGGCAACTCCTCTAAAGAATCAGCCAACAACGAGCTAACTGGATTGGTCTCAACACCAGGCACCCAGGACTACTCATCGCAATCACAGAGAGTAGGACCTAAGGCACAAATGGCAGAGGCCGACTGAGAGATGCTTATATGGACCAACTGAAGACGGACATGAGCTGTGGCTCATACGTGGAGTTGAAGAGACTGGCTGAGAATAGGGAGGAGTGGAGGAGAAAGTCCAAACTCGTTTGAGACCAATCCAATAGATTGTAACTCATTATATATATTCTAATTAAAAATCCGTGTTTTTTAATTCTTCTCATTATATGTATATATTCTAATTAAAAAACCGTGTTTTTGAATTCTTCTACTTCTTCCTGGCACTGTCCCAATGGGTCATGTCCTATTCTATGTATGGTTAAATTTGTTTTGTGAACAGTGATGTACAAAAGGAATGTGGAATGAAAGTTGGTGTTATAACAAGGATGAATGTGAATAAGTTAAGATGGTTCGGGCACGTGGAAAGAATGAATGAGGACAGAATGACCAAGAAGATATATTTGGCTGAGAGGAATGGTGCGTGGAGACGTGGACGTCCGAGGATCAAATGGCTAGATCACTTAAATCAAATCCTACAGGACGGCCACGTGTTGAGCACATTGAATAGGAGAGCATGCATGAGGAATTGTATGACAGTGACGGAAGCGAAAGATGTACGCAAGGATAAAAGGAAGTGGCGCTCGATCCATTCTGCCTACCCCGCGAGGGAAGCGGTGTGATGGTATGTATGAATGTAAATTTATTATATTCATAAAAACAATTTGTGTTGCTTTTTGTGAGACATCACACTTTTATTCGTAATTATTAATTTTAATTTATCTGGTAATTGACTTCTTGTATGCACCCGAAACCTGGACAATCAAATCTCGAGAACGTGTTTGAATAGATGCCTTCAAAATGTGGTGCTGGAGGCGTCTACTGCGCATACCGTGGACAGCACATAGAACAAATTCGTCCATCCTCGAAGAACTGAATATAAAGGAACGGTTGTCCACCATATGCATGCGCCGTGTCCTGCAGTACTTTGGGCACATCGCACGAAGAGGACCAGACAACCTGGAGAGACTTGTTTTGACTGGAAGTGTGGAGGGCAATAGAGCTAGGGGGCGCGCACCAATGAGATGGAGTTAGCAGGTGAAGGGGGCTACGGGGGGGGGGGTGGCTTGCATGAGGCGTTACGAAGAGCGGAGCATCGAAGTCGCTGGAAGCATTTTGTGCACACCTATACAAATAATGGTCACGATCCTCAGCACTGAGGGACCGACAACAAAGAAGAAGAAGAATTGACTTTATTGTAGAACCTAGAACATTCTTAATCAATTTTATGGTATTCATGCATTTTTAATTACAGTGCCTGTATTTTAACAAAAAAATATTTACAAAATTATGAATTTTTTTATATCAGCACTTTTTTATATATGAAATTAAATGCTCAAGATAAAGACGCAAGAATACTGTCTTTATCTTGAGCATTTAATTTCCTAAAATGGAAAAATATTTGGAAAATTATGAATTTTTTTATATCAGCACTTTTTTATATATGAAATTAAATGCTCAAGATAAAGACGCAAGAATACTGTCTTTATCTTGAGCATTTAATTTCCTAAAATGGAAAAATATTTGGAAAATTCACCTTTAAGTTACTTAACATCTTAAATTCAGCAATGAGGCTTGACACCAGACCTGTGCTGAGTTTGTTATTTTTTTGGCACAGAGAGGATGATCTCATGAATTGAATTTGCTGGCTACCACACTTGTGAGAGTTGCAATGATGGTACAAATAGACAGAGATTACCTAGATTAAAATTATGTAATACATTGTGAGACAGAATACAATGAAGATATCGTGGAAGTTTATGCACAGAAATATCTTAAAGATATATAAATATGTAGGAGTTTTTAATAATAATTTTTAATAATAAATAATATAGTCATAAAATTTTGTTCTATCATAATACTATACTATACCATCACGGTACATCCCACTATCATAAACTTAAACAAAACATGAAATAATTTAATCTGTCTGTTCATTTACATTCATAGATTCTTTAGGCAATTTGGTGAACAAGGTTCCATCTGATGATGAATCCTTGTTAACTTACTTTATTTCACAAAACAAATGAATAAGGTTCCATCTGATTTTCCGCATATTAAAAAAAGAGTAGTAAATATAAATATTTTCACACTTTTTATCAATAATATTCAAGATATGTCCATCATTGTATTCCATTCTAAAAATCATTAGAAAATATCAACTTATTGAAAAAATATGAGTGTTTGAAATTTCAAACCCATTTTTCTCAGCTTTTTGTTTTTGACAGATGGAACCTTGTTATTCTCAGGTGACGAAAATTTGTTAAACGTAGTTTTCGCAATTTCACTTATTTAGAAGGATTGGCTGTATAACGGTTCCGAGACATTTTTATAAAATAAAGTATTTTTACTATGTGTTATCTGTTACTTCGATAGCAATTTTAAAAAATCTAATATTTTAACTGATTTTTTACACCTGCTTGGAAAAATTCCAGTTAAATGCGAAATACACACTTAAAATATTTTAAATATCCAACATATAACTGCAATTTAATAAAAAAAAAATCTTATCTCATTATATCCCAGTAGAATGTGACGTTTTTTAATAATGCTAATAAGAACTGTGTACTATTGTGCAGCCATCCAAAAATCACCAAAAATTAAGATCGTCGTATTTTTCGTATCACAGACGCTAAGGGCCTTTTTTGACAAGCACGTCGTCGGACATATTGAAAAGACATTTTCCACACACCTAGATCTCTGGAGTCGAGAACTAATTATAATATTTTCACTTTCAAAAAATATATTTATCATTATCACATTGTAAATGCCACTAATATTAATAATAATATATTTGTCCAAGGAAGCATTAATTACGTTGTTAGATTACATTACATTATCATGCCTACAGCACGGTGTCAGGATTCGACACGAAAAATAAAACTGTTTATAGCAATGTATTAATTGTATTTGAAACAAATTTGTGAAAAATTGTCATAATGAATAATAAGAATGCCCACTTTCACAATGAATTTGTTTACTTCACTCAGGAGGCTTTTAGGTAGACAGTTTTATGAGAAAACTCTTTTCTCCACTCTATTTTTTAAACCTAAACGTTTTTATTTTATTTTACAAAATTCACGGCATAAGCCTATTACATGTCTAAATATTATACATAATTGTACATACAATTTACAAGTTTAGCAGTGACAAAATTTTAACAAAACAAAATTACATTAAAATCAAGAAAACCAAATGACCAAACCAATTTTGATTCTTTACTCGTGTCTATAGAATTTTTACCATCATGACACGGGGTCTGACTGTACAATTAGCCAAACACGATACTGCTAAACATATTATGTATTATTATAACATAAACTAAACTTTAATTTGAATCAAATCCTTTTCGAGTCCTGGTTCATTATATTGTTTTATCAAGAAGTACGCTTCACTACGCAATAATAATATATATATATATTATGGCTACATAAAATGTGAACTACAACCGATCAGTAGCGGAACTTACTAGATTTTTATTTTGTCTTGCTTTTGTAGTGAAATTTATACGAATTTACGAAAGTTTCCGTCTCGGTAGAGAGTATCAGTGAGTGTCCAAGATTTGGAGACAGAGAGAGAGAAAAAACAGCTACCGGACAACACCACTACACATATCTTGGGATAGGATGGTACAATGGTTTGAAGAAGGAAAATTATGTAATGGTTGTGCCGTGGATGGTTAATGTGTGTGTTTTTTTTTTGAAAATGATTCTTAAATATCTGTAGTTTTTCAGTATCCTGATACTGAAAAACTCATAGAAAAGATTGGTGGATCTATTGTTTGGCAGGGACTCTTAAGGATGGTGTTTTATTCATTTAAGGTCTAAGCTGAAGATGTTTCATGGCTTATCCGTGATTAATTTATGTTATTTTTGCTGGTTTTTTAACTGTTTGCTTGCTTAACTTAACGATAAAACTTTATTCAATCAATATACACACGAAATCAGAGACAATACATCACCAATATGGATACAATAATGTTATATATTTTTTTATTTATGTATTTAATGTTGCAGCAGCCTCACTTGGTTTACTGGATATTATTGATTATGTCTGTTTGTAAGATATAAAACAATGATACAATCAAAAAATTCACAATCTCATAATTTCACAACTTCAATGATATAAATTAAATCCAATAATATTGCAGTCAACCTTAAAATTGTAAAACATACATAATTATTTTGCTCGTATGAAAATTACGCTAATACAGGCATAGGGTGTTTTATTGCATGTATGGAAACCACGCCACTGCTGTTATCTCATCACAAAATACAACATACAAATAACAATACGCATATTATTTATATAATAAAATATCCTTATAATCCGTTCGAATGTTATATTAAAGGATTAAACAGCTTTAACACATTAAAACACGCGTTTGATTTCACTTTCCGTCTTGCCTTCCGAGGATTACATGGCAAGACCATATAAACCAGGATGGATTTATGCTGAGCACATTAAATAGGATAGCATGAATGAAAAATTGTATAACAGTGACGTAAGCGAAAAGTAAATGCAAGGATAGGAGTAAGTGGCGCTTTATCTTTTATGCCTACCTACTTTTTCTATCGACAAGTACAAAAAACTTCAAATGTACCATACAATATTAATGACAATAGACCCCAAAAGAGGTGGGCTGATGACTAAACTTAGTCACAGGACAAAAATGGATGCAGTCGTCACAGGATTGAAACGATTGGAAGAGTTTGAATGAAGTCCACGCATATCAAGCTGTGGAAAATCGTCTGATTATAGAGTTAGAGATTGACAAGTGATTAAATGGCACTCACAATGATTTTATTGTCATCGAGTGTACACAAATTGCTTTGCTACAAAGCAGGAACTGGTATTTAACAGGTATCGCGAATTTTTTTAAAAAAATACGGCAAGACCATTGTCGTCTACGTGTATCACGGAGTGTTAAAAATAATTCATAGAAACAATACATATGTTTTAATCAAAACAACACACAAGCGCACGCAGAAAGATTAGCAAATTGAGAATTTCATTCCGTTCGATTCGCTAAACCGCGGTTTGACTGTATTGTAAATAAATCGTTATTTTAAATTGCCAATGAATGTTTGTTTTCCAGTTTGTAGTGTTTGTAGGGTCAATGGGAAGAAATTGTATTTTTTATCGTTTTAGAATAAAACTGAATTGACACATTATAGAAATTATTTTAAGAACGTTTTTTAAAGTTATGAATTAAAGGCGTCCACCGGTAACTCCGCGTGTGAGAATTGGTGTATTAAGTTTTTGTTGGCACGAGGAGAATGACTCGCATGTTTTTTAAATGTCCGCTAGCTACGATACTTATGGGAGATGCCGTGATGGTATGAATAGTTATGGAAGTTTCATTCACACGATACAATAAAATGTGCAAACGTCTTTGCGAGGAGACAGGAAAGGTGTCATCAAGTTTACGAATAGTTTAAGATGGTTTAAGTCCTTTACATGTGAGCATCGTTATTACTTTACTATATTTCACTTCGAATTGAGGAGCTATTTCGGCTTAGTCGGCCGGTGTGGCGTGGAGGTAACGCCCTTGCCTTTGAGTCACGAAGTCTCGGGTTCGATTCCCGGCCAGGGAAAAATGAAGAATGACCTTTTTCAAATTGTCCTGGGTTTTGGTCTTACATGTATTATATGTATTTAGTGCATTGTATATGTGTATCATCGCGTTACTACCCAGAATACTAGATTCATCTTAGTTTGGGACTAGCTCGATCTGTGTGAATTGACTATTTACACTCCTTAACAATATTTGATTTTTGAAAAAAGTTTAAGAAAGGTATTTTCTTATGAAGGTTTAGCAAAAAGGCATAGCAAAATCAAGTACACAGATCGAATTCTCAAGAAAAATAAAAAAAAAATCGAGAACAGTAATCTGTTATGAATGAAAATGTATAAAAAATAATCATTTGAAGTACGGTTCCTTCTGTAATCCTAATATTATGATATCGAAGACGATTACGAAAAAGAAAAAGGGCTGTCCCATTTAAGATCAAGCGATTTTGATACTACAATTGATACAAAGGAAAGAAAATGTAACAAGTTTAAATACATATTGAAAATACCAGTTTCTTATTGACAATGTTGTCTAGATACAAAAGCGGATATTCGGTCTACTGACCTTACACAACAGGACTTACTTATATACATCAAGGTATATAATACATATATATTAAACATAACTCGGACTGTGCAGTAATAAATATATTATTACTAGCTGACCCAGCGAACTTCGTACCGCCTAACAATCAATGAATGATTAATATTATTTTTAATATCTTTTCAAACTCCCGTAATTGTCCAAATGAGTCATCATAAAATAATAATAAATAAATAAATAAAACTTTTTTGGCATCAATATATACAGTGTGTAAATGTAATGTAAATGTAAGTGTAAATAGTGTAAAAAAATAAAATAATTCATTTATATTTAACTCAGATTTCTTAATAAATTATCTGCTGTACGTAATATAATAATGTAGGTACTAATTTATTTTTTTAGGTAGATACCTATTCATTTTAAATTTATAAAAAATCTTTCCGTGATTTTTTTCAAAATTGAAATTTTAAAACCACAGATGTTAAATTGTATGGATAACTATTCTAATTTGAAAATGTATACAAAAATTATTCTTAAAATAGGCCAATTTATAAAAAACATCGCTGATTTTGTATAATTATCCATATTATTTTTTTAACACAATGAAAAAACTCGTTGATGGTGGATAAAAGATTTTTTTTTAAATTCGTTATGGCAACACGTGACAGCGGAACTGTCATACAATACAAACGTCACTTTCATACAAAAATACAATCCAAAATCCGTTGAATTTTCCAAAAAATTTCTTTCATGCAAACCGTCTTCCGATAATTACGAACACAACAAAAAAAGAATCAGCCAATTCGGTTCAGCCATTCTCAAGTTATGGGGGAACATACATGGTCAACTCATTTATATAGATAGATTATCTTGTATGTATATCGACAGATATGGAATCACTTACAGGATGTACAGAGTGCACACTACGTACTTAATATTACATGATGTAGAATAGAATAGTATCTACTGAATACTTATTTATATACAAGTCTTTGAACTTTGCCTGTGCACTTCTGCAGGTCACAGCAAAAAGGTAGAAATAGTTATTACATAATATCTACCTGACCCGCAGAACATAGATGAATTTTGATTTAAAATTTTCCTGAAAATTTATTTATTTACTTTAAAAGTGCCAAAAATATGTCAAAATTTATATTTTTTGTATCAAAAAATCTAGATTGATGAGGTTGAAGAAAGACGAAAGTGGATTAAATGCTAAGCAGATGCGATTGTTGAGAAGAATGGTTGGTAAAACGTTGCGTGGTAGAGTGAGGAAAGAGAATATTAGAAGAATGTCCGGATTAGGGGATTCGATCCCGGGATCCCGAATCCCGGGATCCCGGTCGTATTTTAGTCCCGAAAATCCCGGGATTTAATTTAAGAAATCCCAGGATTTTGTAGATGTAGTATGAAGGTAGAAAAACGAAGAATTATAAAAAGATAGATCTGTACGGCATTCCATTCTCTCTGTCTAATCCACAAGAGATACGACGTGAGGGTAAAGTATAGGTTTATTCTAAAACCATATACACTTTGAGTGCCCTTAAACTAAGCAAAAGCCTGTATCGTGAAGGTGGAGTAGCTAAACAGCAAGAATCCTCTCTATCCAACATTCTACATGTTCCAAAATCGATAACAGCCATTCCTTGCGAAAAATAGCCATTGAAAAAGTTTTCAATTAAAATATTAATTTACAAAACCCTAAAAAAATAATCAATGGTCAAAAACTAGCGTACACACTTTCGGCACAATATCATTCAGTATGTCAGTGGTTTAACAAGAAAACAGTTACGGTAGGTCACGATGTCATGAGGGACGCATGAATATTGCGACAGCGGTGCATAGATATAAGCGACACAATTTCATCAAAAGAGTTGTCGCATTTATGGCAGAAACACTGTACTAGTAGATAATAGTGGAGCAGCAATAGGGGACTGTGAATATACTACCTATTACATACCATGCTTTGAAGTGCACTTAACAATACCATACATGAATATAGAAAGAACCCTTACCCTTCGCTCTCAGAGACTATATGGAACATCCTTTGCAGTTTAATATTATGCCGTAACTATTACAAACTAAAGGTGTCCCTATATAGCATACCTATTAGTGGCGCCACTAAACTTTTTAAAGAATTAAAATAGATTTAAAATAAAACAATGTATTACTTTTACTATAAACAATTGAACAGTATTTGACCCTATACTCTCCCATTACCCATCAGTACCACTATGACAGTATTGGCATCTCCGACCCTAACATCTAAGTGGTCGGTGGATCCGACTGACGTAGCAGATTCCACCTTGAGACCCACACATCCACGAATACATATTAATAATATATTGATGGACTGGAGAGAGTTGAAAGAATAAGAAATTGTCACCTAAACGGATAAATAGGAGTCCTTGGTCTCCTGAAATATCCGGGGAAATAAAGTTATTTCTACTATTAACCCGCCTTTTTACCAATACATCCCTACCTGGTCTTTCGTTTTTACTATGGAGATAATGAAGCGTTACTGGCGATACGAGCAATCCGACATAGGCTCCTGTTTCAATACAATGCTACATCCACCTCCGTAGATCCCAGACACATTATACCTATTATCATATCATATTGTAAACATCTGTAATTTTCTTTTCCTTGTATTTAGTTTCTAATAAAAACTCACTGATGTCTTCTTCGGACGGGTAACGAAGGCATTCATTCGAATACAAATCTTCGGAGAACGCTCCGAGCCGATGATTGAAGATTGATGATTGACGTTTTCATCCAGCTGGGTGGACGCTGTTTTTTTTTTGACGAGAGAAACATTACTAGTTTTTTTTACTGAAATCTTTAGCGATCTATATATGCAATCATTTTGAAACATTCTAATCCACTTTTTGTGTGATTTATGTTAAAAAAAAACGCATTGTAGGCATGCACGCCACTGGTATAACATCGTTGCATATTCAAAAAGGGGTGTGTGATTTTGTAAATGTTTTCTAGAATAAACTGCTTATAATGACATCATAACCATTTTGTAAAGTGATTCTTAGTAAATTCAATACCTAAAGAATAATATCACATGCCAATAAAAAGTCTAAACACCAATGTTAATGCCCTAATGAACAGTTTTTAAAGAGTATGCCTAAATAAAAATGTTTGCACATACCTCTTTTTGAATATGCAGCGACGATATATTATGTACCCGGGTACTTATCATTTGAAAGTTCACTGAACTGTTTTAATTATAAAGCTAAGGGATGTTTTATAAGGATCTAGAATATATAATATCCATTAAACAAGTTCGGGTCTGCATTTGTTTTTTTTTTGTTGCAAATACTTTTACATTTAAATATTCATGAAAAACCGAGGATTTCGTTGACACAGAAAATATACAATTATAAGTGAAGTTTTTAAGATTCTCAGTTACATTCTTAGTACCACGAAAAACACGTATAATCCTTTTGAATATACAGAGCATTGCTATATAATTAAATAGAAGGAATCTAAGTTGTAATATTCATATTTTGTAAAACAGTTGATATAAATGAAGTTTCCTTATTTATTTTTCCACTTTTTATCTCATTTTTCAAGATTTTTTAAATTATATTTTTGGTTTACTATAGAAACATCAAACAAGTAAAGTTTAATGCAAAGATTCTCCAAAGATCAGATCTAGTAGGGAACTAATATCAATAAATATTAAAAAAACGTAAAGCTTCCTATTTAGGTATTGTGCTCAGAGGACAAACGTACAACTTGTTGCAATGGATCATCTATGGCAGGATCGAGTGCCGCAGAGGTGTTGGGAGAAGGCGGATCTCCTGGCTCTATATTATCAGCAATACGGAGCATCGAGGAGATGTTTCGTACTATCTTAGATAGAGGCACATTCTCCCGAGTGATATTCAACATCTGGGAGATCCGACACTAGACATGAAGAATTATGTAAGGAAAAGAATAAGATTCGGAACAAAGTTTATAATAATATACAGCTGTTTATAATATATTAAACTTAATGGATTGAGGAGAATAAAGGATTCATTAATAAGAAAGAAACGATTTCACTTATTTTAGAGGCATTTACTATGTAACAATTTCTAGACATTTTTAAATAAAATATTTAAACTTGAATCACTATGTTTATTTGTTACATTAATTTAAAATTACGCTATCGCGATTTCAGTGCACTTGCACCATTGACGAGCTTTTCAAGACTTGAAAAGTCTTGAAAAGAGTCTTGAAAAGTCTTGAAAACAGTCTTGAAAAGCTCGTCAATGGTGCAAGTGCACTGAAATCGCGATAGCGTAATTTTAAATTAATGTAACAAATAAACATAGTGATTCAAGTTTAAATATTTTATTTAAAAAAGAAAGAATCGTTTAAGATAGAGAAACACGATGTTTAAATTATGAACTGATGTACAAAAGCTAAGTAGTGAATATTTATGATTAACATACCTACTATGTAGGTAGGTACCTACTGCCTCAGAAAAGTCAAATAAGGCAATAAATTCCATTTCTTGCTATTGTCTTAGATAACGTGTAATTAGGTAAAAAGATTGTATTAGTTATACCTATTGATTTTTGCAGTAGGTACCATTTATGTTTGATAGTACTGGGTAAATTTATGTAGGTATTCATATTTAAAAGGAGGAAAAAATACTTAACACAAACCAAAGAACATTATTATATGTTCTAAAAAAATCTATGGTTTCACTTTTATATTAATAATAATAATGAAAATAAAATATGAGAAAAGATATTTATCTCAAAACTTCTTTTTACATTATCGACAACATTAAAAAAATAATGTAATAAAATTTCCGCACAAGTAAGGTACCTTTGCTTTTTGTATAATAGCTATATTACTGTATATTCCAGGACCACTTGAAGTTGAGGACCGGTTGTGTCGGGCCCCACTCGGAAACGTTCAAAATCATGAAGAGGGGATCCCCAGAGTGGTTGAGAAGAAAAGGGAGTAAGAGAGAATAATACGATGGTGGAAAGAGAAAGGGAATCAGTGAAAGAGTGTGTCAAGTATCATCGCTGTGATGACATCAAAGGGTGTGACACCCGAGTTTGAGGGATGGAATATAAAAAATACACGTTGTGAATGTAAAGGTGAGTGACTTTTCATAACATGTATTATATTTATATTAATATAATATCATATTATGTCAGTGGGTTTATGCGAGTATAAATTTAATATTGAGAGATATTAAATGGGACAGTATTTAAACGAGTGACAAAAAATTCAAATTATAATTTTTAAACCTTTAATACAGTTTGTGCTAACGTTATTATTTAGGTGAGAGTATTAAAATAATTGGCAGGCAATATTATTATTATTGGACAATATTAATGTGTCGTTTAATGTCGTTTAATGTGCCAAAGCACCTCAAGGACAATTTACCCCACCTTCGAGGATGTATTTACTTAAAAAAATGAAAATAATTCATTTAAAAAAGAGATATATAGGGTAAAGTATATAAAAAAGTGACAAAAATTCAAATTATAGGTTGCGAAAAATATAGAATTGAGCACAAAGAATTACTGACTGGGCGATTAAATAAGGGCAACGACAAAATACCTACTTAAGTAAAAGACCACTTAATACAATTTGTGCAACAATATTAGTATTATTATGGTTAATAGGTGGTCGACAGCCGAACTGTAATCATTCGATATGGGAGTGTAGCCGCTTAGTTAAAATTTTAGCGGTCTTGAATTCTTTAAAATATTTTAAATATCTTACACAATATGTAATAACTTACGGTCGGTGGTTTAGTTGTGAATAAATTATTTACTCTTGATAGGGTAGAAAATAATGTAACTCGTGACTCTCACCTGTAACAAAAATAAAAATCATTTAAGTATATAAATTAATTGAATTCTAAATTTGTTTGATTCGCCATACTACACACAAATACGAAATCTAACAAATGTAGAGTAGCCGATAAACAAATCACATGTTATAACAATCCAAGTCATCTCTATAGATAGCAATAAAAGACAAGACGGCAAGGATGGATGACATGACCATAAAATAATATAACTACTTATAACCGATTACGGTATATCCTAGAAGCGGGAAGGGCAGTGGACTCATCGCTGGATTGAAGGTGCTAAGAGTAGCAAGAATCGGTCGGAGGCAATTGAGATGTGTAAGATGCATCGAGGAATGCTTCGGCAATCCTGGACAGACAACGTGGTGTTCTCTGAATACCCAGAGCAATAAGAGAACTTATAACAAATAAAGAAAACCGGAAAGTGTCCTATTTAGGCCATGTGCTCAGAGGAGAAAAGTACAAGCTGATGCAAGTAATCATTAAGGGCAAGGTCGAAGGATCTAAAGGTGTTAGACGGATCTTCTGGCTTCAAAATATTTACGAGTGGATAGGACTACAGACTGTCGAGAAGCTGTTATGGACTGTTCAAGATAAAGAGACATTCTGGCAAGTGATGGTCAACGCCGGAAAGCAGAAGAAATATCTAATGCTGATACTTAGCAAACATCAATTTTTTCAGGACACACTTAGGTATTTGTCGTGGACTCAACAAATATTCAAATTCAATAATATGTATTATTGATAAATATACAATTTACACAACAACAATCATTTACTTATAATTATACAGTAAGCAAAAGATAATTGATTCCCTCAAATTTGAGCAGAGCTCGTGCTTTGAGGGATAGTTTCATTATTTTTTAACACGTACTCTTGCTCATAACAAATAATAAATAAAACAACAACAAGAAATAGAAATAAAATAAAACAAGATAAATAAGATTAAATATATGAAAATATAGCAAAAAAGGTAGGTAGTGTAAAATAAAATAAAATATAAAAGCAAAAAAAGAACATAAATAAAATGCAAAATAGACAAAATAAAGTTATACAAAATAAATATAATGTATAAATAAATTAATATAAATAGAATATAATAAATAATGAATATATAAATAAAAGAATTTAAATATAAACACCTACCTTAGTATTTATAGAAGTGCCTTTATTATTTGTTCCAATATTCGTATTAAAGTATGTACAGATTAGCTGAAAACACTTTTCCATTCCAATCAATTAAATAATAATTATTATATATAATCAAATTAATATTTTAATCCCTAAAATATATAAAACTCATTAATTAGTCGACTTAATTTTAAGTCCCTTTAAACCCAAATAATTAAATTTCCAATTTAATTTCTAATCACACGTACTTATTAGACCCACCCGATACACATACGGATATTAAACGGAGGGTGTGGAAATCAAATTGGTTTGTTCATGATATTGAAATAGGTCAATGTAATTTTTGACAGCACTGAATTTTTTTAGAAAGATGAATTGAATGATTTACAAACGAGTGTTGTAAACTGAAGTTTCACATTCTCAGAATTGTGGATGTTAATCTAATTAAATTGAAATTATTATAGATGATTTATTATTTAAACGCAACGTTTAACATCTTTGATCAAGCGATGAGGTATACCACTCCAGGCTATAAACAGAGAGAGTGTGCATTTCTCTAGGGCGCCAAATTTCAGGGAGTGCTGAATTTTAGAAAACTAGCAAGTATACAAATCATCTTCTGTCAATTTTATTTTTTAACAAAACGGGCGAGATCATGAAATAATTATTTAAAATTTCTATCCTAAATAAAAAATCTAAATTTAAATTTTCATTTTTATTTTCTGACTTTAACTGGAGTATGTTTTGTCTGTTTTTATATTTTCGTACATGTGTTGAATGATTGTGTGATGTTATAAAGTTTATCTGTATACTTGTAAAGGCAATTGCCGTATATTGTGTTAAATCTTGCGACTGGGAGGTGGAAATTTTTAAAGCAAGCGAAATTGTCGAAATTGAGACCTAATATGCTATGTTTATAAAACAATATTAGTGTAAAAACGGACGCCAAGATAACATTTTTTCCAGGGATTCTTTTACTCTTGGAACTTGTGCCACTCGTCAAAAATGTCAAATTTTTTTAGTAGCGCAGGAAAACCTCTTGCATGGTAATAAATGTAATTATTATTTATCGTGTCAAAACCCAGAAAAAAAACAATCTAACTGATATCCAGTACTGTGCAGAACGCACAGCACGTGGAGATGTGTCAAGAATATCCTCCATAGTGCATGTGACAGGGCCCAATGGACACTCCAACAAGTGTGGCAAGCATACTTATTACAATTTATTTTTACATTGGGCCTTTTACACTCGAAAAAACTTTGATTCAATGAAATTTCTTTATATATTTATTTATTGTATTGTTGTAATTTGATTATTATGTCATTTGTAAAAAAAACTATATAATTGCCTGGCGATTCCAAGTGCCAAATCAATGGCCTACGGATGATAAGAAAGAATAAAGCAATTAATCTACTGACTGTTCCATTTGTGGAAGATGACGTAATAATAAAGAGATAAAAATTAATAGAAATTATTGGTGTACAAAATAAGATAATAATAAAATACTTTAACTGCTATGTAGACAAAAAGTTTTATCTTTTTTGAGAATGGATATACAAAATCTGAGAATGAAAATGTCTCGTAATAAAAACCCACGACCCAACCGGGAATCGAACCAAATAATCCTCTGCTATTTATGTATGAATAAACGATTAGGGTGGTAAGAAATCAATTTTTATGCGGTGTAGTATTTTGTTACGTTCAAAATGCTTTCACCCCATTAGGAAAGTGAGTGAGCGAGTACACGCATATACGACTATAGCTTGTAATTTGTACGGACGGGGAGATATATATATATACAGTATTAATGTAAGCGGGGGTGTTTTTTTATATGTAAATTTTAATCAGCATAAAAAACAGATAAATGAGTTTCTAAATAACAGTAATAATAACCGAAATAAAGTAAAAAAAATAATAATAATACCAAAAAATACAACAGTACCCTTTATTCCATACATCGCAAAGCTTCGGACGGTTTGTAGTAAGTACGTACAAGCAACCCTTGTTTAGCGACACAAAACGTACATATTTTTACGTACTAGCTTCTAAACCCGATGCTTCTCGTTAAATAATCAATTTTTCAACATGACATTTAAGTAAGTAGGTAAGCATAAGCATATGATATATGTTTGACACAATCAGTATGTGAGCAGTATCATCAACCTAGGTTATTTATTTTCTTTCCCTACGAAAGTTATCGGGAACTTCGTTCAGTCGTTGCTATGGTCTCGACTCGAGCTTCCGGCAAGGGCACTGTCACCATCTTCAAGAGTTGGTAGTCGTCGTGATCAAACGAACAATTCATTACGTCAAAATCACTTCAAACTTCTGAAGATGGCGATAACACGCTCGCCAAAAGCTTGAGACAACAACGACAACTACACGGAGTTCCAGATAACCAAACAACATAATTATTATTATCACGTGAAACTATTATAAAGGTTAGGAAAGACAAAGTCGCTCAATTCGGTAGTATTCTAGACGGAACTTGAACCCGCAACCCTTCCTTTTTAAGTTGTACGCTTTGTCCAATTAAGCGAAGTTTCAGGGGAACTACTAAATAAGGTGACGTTGTCTTTTAAAATACTTAAATTATATTATAGTTGCATGTTATAAATTCACATACTTAACTTGTGACCTCGTAAAAAAGTTAATTGTTAAATAGCTTCGACTTCAAATGATTGAATGTTTGACACGTTTTAAACAAACTTACATACAAACAAACAGATTGAAATATTTGTCTGTAGGGTTTTTTTATTATGATCATATTGTTATTTGGACGTGCGTTTTGTAGTCTCCCCAAAAAAAACAGATTGTTTTCAAAACAACGTATTTCATTTTTATATTATTATCTGTCAGTTTAAATGAAGCAATGATACAATAATGAAATTTATTCGTGTTCACAATATTGTGCAAATTGGAATTTTAATTAATTATTTATTGTAAATACCAACGTATGTATTTTGAATTTATATGAGTGCATTACCTAAGGACGGTCGGATTATCCATACATCCTTTAAACGCCTAGATCCGACATTTCCCAAATGTGAGATAGACAGTGTACTAACAGCATGCAATGAATAGGTCGTCCTCTCCGTGTCAAAAGAAATAAACACATCTTCATAAAATCTCACACAAGTACAGTAGCCAATAAACTAACGACAAGCGCACTAAACATTACGATTTTCATTTCCATGCTTTTTGTTGGCATGCGAGGATAGATTTAATGTTTATTAAATGCAGCTGGTCTGCTGGCTACCCCACTTGCGGGATTTGCCATTATGATATAGAAGAAGTGGGAGTGTGAAAGCGATATTGAAAAGAGAAAAGTTGCTGGTAATAAGGTAAATGGTGCGATCCGACCAATAATTGCAAATAAAAACATATCTACCACAGCTTAAAGGTTGGTGCACTCTGCTATTTTGATGCCAACACTCATTTATTTTATTTATTTTATTTTTATTTAATCACCATGCAAGTGAGAAGTGGACATGGTTAAAAAAGGATGAAAGTGGCATAAATGCAGTAGAAATGAGATCGTTGAGAAGGCTGTGTGGTAAAAGTCTGAGAGATCGTGTGCGTAATAGTGATATACGAAAGGAATGTGGAATGAAAGTTGGTGTAATAACAAGGATGAATGTGAATAAGTTAAGATGGTTCGGGCACGTGGAAAGAATGAATGAGGACAGAATGACCAAGAAGATATATTTGGCTGAGATGAATGGTGCGCGGAGACGTGGACGTCCGATGATCAAATGGCAAGATCACTTAAATCAAATCCTAGAAGACGGTCACGCGTTTAGCACATTGAACAGGAGAGCATGCATGAGGAATTGTATGACAGTGACGGAAGCGAAAGATGTATGCAAGGATAGAAGGAAGTGGCGCTCGATCCTTTCTGCCTACCTCGCGAGAGAAGCGGCGTGATGGTATATGTGTGAGAAGTGGGAGTCCTGTAAGAAATAAAGACATACAACACGAGTCGGAGGGTACAATCTTCGCCAAATTAAACATGTAAAATGAATTATTCGGGATATCATGCGGATAACTGCCTTTTACGAGACACTTGAAAACTTAGACGCTCGAAACACGGAATTCCAAGAAACATACTGAACAAATAATACGAGTTGTATTATATTCCGGGACTGAGCAGCAAGCTGTTTATCGTTAACAATGCCAACCCTTTGTTTGTTAAACACCTTGAATGATATTGTGTCTTGTTATCATAACGAGTATGATGGAAGGAGGACTTATTACTAACAAATAACACACGTCTATCGAATATAATATTCATCATAGATTGACAGTAGGTACCTACATATGTATATGATGAGAAACAAACACTTGTATTAGCACGTGTCTAGTAATCACATAATACTTGAAATACAATACAAATTATTTGAACACAAATCGATCGACGAGTAAATTTGTGGCGATTTAATAATTTGCTTTAAATTCCTACAATCTAAACAATTTTTATGCTTCATACGTCAAATTACGGGCTAGTTGGAAGACATCAGATTTAAGCCATAAATAAACTCGCACTCTGTTTATTGAATTGTATATAACTGATATTTTTATGATACTTTGTTTCGATTTGAATATTGTATCTAATGTAATGTGAAGAATAAAATAAATAAAAAAATTACAAAAAAATAGGTGTTAAGTTTTAAAAGATATTTATTTTGATGTTTACCATTAACATATATATGCATTTCTAATTAAAATTTATTTCAAATTAGGTGTTTTAATGGTCAGCGCACTCGCCATGTAAGAGAGGGGTCGTGGGTTCAATTTCTGATGTAAACAGAATGTTTCTGCTCGTTTCCGGAATTAAATCGATGGGAATGATTCGGTAATGGTTTGAATTCTGGAGTCGATATGATCTTAAACATATTGGTTTCGATATGAATGCTCGAAGTCAATGTATTTTGTTTGCAATTGCCATGTGTCGAACATGACAAAAATGCTGTTGCACAATAATACCATTTTGGCACCGACACTAATGTATGCAAGCGTAACATGGAAATAGGGACGAGAGTGGAATAAAAGCTGTGGCGATCCGATCCCTGAGGAGAATGGTTGGTAAAACATTGCGTGATAGAATGAGGACATTAGGAGAATGGGCGTAGGTATGCGACAGGAATATTATAGATAGAATACTTGTAAATAAGTTGCGATGATTTGGATATGTGGAGTGAATAGATAAAGAAAGAATCACGAAGAGAGTGTGAGAAATGCGGACGGTTAAGAACCAATGTGGCTGGAGCACGTGAATTAAATCCTCAAGGGTGGTCAATTCCCTTGAGATGGATACTCCATTAAACGGCGCCGAATAAATCATCCAATATAATAATAATAATAATAATTGTTGACTAAGAAAAATCGGCGTGCGTGTATCAGACATTGCATGACTGTGGAAGAAGTATGTGATAATAGGTAAATATTGCTCTCCGTTCTCTCTGCCTACCCCACTTGGGATGGGCGTGAGGGTATAGATAGATAGAGAGAGATAGATTATGTATTTTGTTTTTCCATAAAATTTAATGTTCGAGATGGGAACAATAGATTCACAATAGTTTCAATACAGAGTAAATTAAGTACATAAGAGTATAAAGTTGCTACCGAAAATACTAGTATTAATGTTCATAGGTAAATTACACCTACATTATGTGGGAGGCAGATATATTATTAAAATATATACTTACATATTACATTCAGCGTCTCTAATATCCTACAACATAGTAGGTGCATACCATTGTACACATTTATATACCCAGACTGTTTACCTCCAAATACAATAAGGGGTGTCATGCAAGGGTTTCGACACGTGGAACGATCACGTGCTTTGCATATTTAAAAAAGACAGAGAAAGCCAACCACAACGTCGCGTTCATACAAAAAAATGTTTCATTTTAATTGGTTTACTTAAAAATGACATAATTAGAGATGATCAATGGTAGAATCTCAAAGTATCAATAGTGTACTCTGTGGTTTGAATTCTTCTGTCGATGTGATCTCATTAAGTGATCATAAAAATATTGGTTTCTATATGAATTGTAAACGCCTTTGTAGGTATTTCAGTTTTCCACAAATTTTAATATTTACAAAATAAAGGTAAAAATCTAATATTACCATAACGAGGAACACCAATATCCATGGAATATAATGTCTGTCTTTGAAAAGGTATAATTCAAATCAATTTTAATTAAATAAAAATATTCCCTAACTTCTTGGACTATTTCCTTTTAAATTATTTATTCTTATAGCGAGCTCTGATGTTTCATCACACCTTGAAAATGGCCCCAGCGTATGCACAAAACGTCGGTATGATGAAACCAGGCATGGCTCACGTGAACACCATTCAAAAACAAATAATATATTTTTTTATATACACATGATACACTAAGAAAGGACTTTTTTCTATTTATTGCACTGTTCATTTAATTTTTAATGGATATAAGAGTATGTTCCAGATCTGCACGATTGTGGTATGAAAAGATAAATAAGTAAAAAATGTATGTAGTTGCAATTCTTATGTTAAATACCCCTGCTAAGGGGTATTCACACACAAACGTGTCAGAGAAACATATTTTTTTCCACAACGTAGCACATCGCTGCACAAAAAAAATAAATAAAACGATTATGCGGGTTTGGACATTGAGACGGAATTTTGGGTTTGCAATGTGCAAAAAACACATAAAAAATATATAAATAACCGATGCTTGATGTACACGTCAAGGGTTGATTATTACCTCCCTATCAATGTACAGAAATCCACGTCCATTTTTATTCACGTAAACTCTTTTCCTCCCCTGTTTTTTGATACCCTGATACATGCTATGCAAATATAACTGTCCATTTCACACCTTGCAGATGTTGTAAGTGCAGTTAGCATGGTCATTCAAAATTTTACAGCAATTTATTCTGAATTTTCGAAATTAGCAAGCGAAACTTTGTGGAACAAAATTTTATAAGATAAAAAAAATTAAAGATACTTACTTTTAATTAATTATTTTATTTATTCTAGTAAACTGATACCTTGATAGAAAATGGTTTTATTATAAATTAGGTCCAGACCATTCGGGAACAGAAAACGTGACAAGAAATGGGGGAGTCATTCATTCTGAAGTGGACTATAACGTCTCATAAAGGCTCATGAAGGATCTCAATAAGATTTTAATTCCATTTTTGTATATATGTCAAAATATCTTATGGCATTCATTTCTTTTCTATTTACGGTATACTGCATACCTACACTGCCTTTTAGTGATCATCATACCATAATACGAGGTCTTCGGACTAAAGAAATTACCAAAACTGTTCTCCTTCCTGAAACTTGATTTGGAACGGCCAGATGTCCTGATGAAGAGGCAATAGACAAGGATGTCAGGAGGAAGTATCTAATGTCTAGGTACAATAGACTCCCGACCAAACTAGGACAAGGGGAAGAAGATGTATAACATATTCTTACATAAAAAGGAATTTAATAACAAAATAAATTAAATTACACTACACTGTTTTACTGTTATATATGGTAATACATAATTTATTATGGGTAGTCAATTATTGCATATAGTATAGGAAGTTATATGTTTATTTCCAAAGTACAAAAAAAAATGTCTTCGGGGTCTTTTTTGTCGATTGAATAAAAATTTTACAATGAAATTGAAAGCAAGTATTGTATGTTGTGTTTTATATGTATTAGGATTCGTAATCTCTTATCTAATTCCCTAAGGATTGAACATTTTTTAGATTAGGTATCATTTGAATCAGTATTTACTTACAAAAAACTTTGTATATACAAAAATAAACTCCGCCCGGTCGATCGAAAAAAAAAAACAATGAAGTCTATAGATATTCCTTTTAGTACATTTATATACCACTTTTCATCACTGATATAACATTTGTGTCTATATATACCAGCAGGGCACTTTGTTCAAGTGGTATGGCCTGATTGCATGTAATGAACACGATAATTGTCATTTCTATGTGAATAAAAAATCAGATGGTCCGCTGGCTGATTCAATTCTGGAAAATGCCGTGATGGTATAGAAGAAATAATATAATAATATATTCAAACTTCAATAGCATACTTCATCATTGAATTGCAATGTTAAAAATATCCCAGTTGTAACCGGTTTATAAATGCCTGCCTTTTGCGGATCAACGAAAACAGGAAGAAACCGATTTTTCGCTAGGAAGTCTACCAAGTGGAAAACTACTACTACACTACTATACCATCACGGCATATCCCACAAGTGGGGTAGCCAGCAGATCAGCTGCATGTAAGAAACATGCAAACTGTCCTCTTCGTGCCAATATAAAATGAAGACATTCAGGATGGGTGGCAAGCCTCATCGCTGAATTTAAGAAGTAAAATGTCTTAATTTTTTCGAACACCTGCCTTTTACAGGACACTCGAAAACTTACGCAGAAGAGTGGGAGACCAATTCTTTACCGGGTGCTCCACGGGAAGAAATTCTCTCCAAGTGGAAAAGACAACAGAAATATGAAATATGGCTGTCCCGTTGCTGTGGAACAAAATTCCCTATGATTTGCTAACTCTGAAGAGTGTGGAGGTGTTCAAGGCAGCCTATTGTTCAGGAGGTGTAATGATTCTTGAATGGGCCCTTAAGGTGTTTTTGTTCCACAAGACAGCACGTCTCAAAATAATTGTCTAGTTATTATAATTAGGTATTTAATAAATGAATAATTTTTATTTGTATATTCTTTTTGCACATCATCATTACATAACAGTGTTAACAAAATAATATAAAATTTTAAAAATTAGGACGATGTGCAGTGGCGAGATTATCACTATAAAGTGATTTCTTCCATCTAACCACATCTAATTTTCAATCAGCAATAGAAATATACTGGTATATCGTGGTATTATGAACAATGGTTAAATCGTCAATTTTACATTACAAAAACAATTAGGTAGTGTTTAAACAATATGTTTTTCAAATGTACAAAGAAATATCCAGATTAATTTAAACCTTTTACGAAGAGTTTTGGGTAGAGAAACAAGATTGAAACAAAACAACATTTTCGAAATAATTTCCATTTTTAGAAGAAATTAATGTACATTTTATTTGGTACCATTACACATTTACGTGGTAAGCGATATCAAAAATGTATATCCACAAAAAACACTACCCAATTACAGTTAGGCCTTTTAAAATGAAATTACGCTTGTTTCAAAAATCAAAAAAAGAGGAAAATACACATAAAAGGAAAAGTATATATGTGAGGTTTAGAATCAAAGTCACATCCATTGAGTTTTCATAAATATTTTACTAGAAATGTTATTAATTGATGTACTGTAGCTTAAATGAAAATCCGCCTCTTTCCTCCTAGTTAGATGAAAAAAGTCACTAATATTGTGGTAGTCTTCCAATTGCATATTATCACATTTTTATGTTAATTATATTTTGTTTCGTTTTCAATATAACTGATGATTTTCAAAAAGAATAAAATGTATATAGTACGATTTAAAAATCTGTCGTGGGAATCTTTTAAACTACTGCTCTCTTCAATGTCACTTTTGGAAGTAAATTTATTTAAAAATAATATACTTACATAAAAAAAAATACAAGAAATCATAGTAGGATAAAAATAACATAGGAAACTAAATTGTAATAAAACATTAATGACAAAATCAAAAGATATATAATTTTTTTTTTATATTCTGGAATTGATGTACCTTTGCTTTTATACCCCTTATAATAGTTAGTGTAGTCAAAAGACCATCGAGAATAATAACAGCCCGCACATAAATATAATCGAAGAAATGATCAAATACCCACAAAAGCAATTTCCAACTTAGAAAATGATCCGAGTATTTTGTTATTTCCATGAAATAGGGTGACGACTGGAGACCATTTCGTGTATCGTAAAATCACAACATAATCCTCCTCACAAAGACAATAAATTTATAGCTGAGGCGAACACTAACAGAAAATATCGTGACGCAAAACTTCGTAACACAACAGATAGAGGGAAAGAGAGATGTTGGGGGCGAAAGCGACCACATAAATCATCTAATATGTATCTACTAGTATTATATTTTCGTTACAAAATTTTAAACATTTTAAGGTTGCGACGGTCGCGGGATATCCTGTTTATCCCCGGTTACTACAAGTACTCAGTGACGTAAATTCCGTACATACAAAAAAAAAACATATCGACTATCCAGTTCGATAACTCAATAAGAAGAAATGTCTTATATTCGAGCAATCGCCATTTTTGTAATTTTGATTTATTTATATTACGCTTTAAAAACACAATAGAAAGAGAAAAATATTATATAATAATCGCACTGTTGAATACATACGTTGTTTCTGTTCCGTTCATTAGTTAAACATTTCGAAATAATTAATTGTGAAATTGACAAAAGAAACAGTATTTATTTTCCATAACTAAATTAATATTTAATTTATAATGTTAACCATAAAAAAATTATATTTCTGTGTTGAAAAGTGGCATTTATCATGCGTATTACTAATTCAATCATTTTTTTTTAAATCTTCCACATGTATAGTTATGGAACTGGCAGTCGATATGATTCTATCAAGAACCGTCGGTCGATAACTCAGACTTTGAATAATAATATGAGATTTGAGTTAGTTGGAAGAGATCGAGTCTTTGCGATAAACTCGCTCTCTGCAGGCATATTGATTATATCTAATTTGAATGCAGTTTACTATAATGTACAGTAAAAATGAATAAAAACTAATAATCATAACGATCGCATGACAAATGTAGAACTCCAGTTCCGCCACTGCAAGTGCTACAACTAATATACCATCACAAATACAATACAATATACCAGCAACAACTTGAAGTTATATAGTAGGTATCAAAACTGAAAAATGTGCAACGAGCAACGAAATGTTCAAAAATATCCCGAGAGAATTTACTAAATTATTTATTCAGGAAGCAAAAGCAACGCAAGAAATGTAACAAAGTTTGTGTGAATATTCCTAAAATGTGCCTGTTTCGTTACAATTGAAGTGGTAAAAAGAACAAGGACCCATGGACCCATGGAGCCTTTTTAAGAAGAATGTAGAAAAAATATCTTTTGAATCAATCCTATTTCCATGCAAATTTTCACTGAGATACGTT
Source organism: Athripsodes cinereus (assembly GCA_947579605.1). Classification (NCBI taxonomy): domain Eukaryota; kingdom Metazoa; phylum Arthropoda; class Insecta; order Trichoptera; family Leptoceridae; genus Athripsodes; species Athripsodes cinereus. The sequence goes on along the minus strand of OX388307.1, from coordinate 5,436,635 downwards.
GATTCGTTACGCTGTATCCCTTTTGCTGTTTAAATGGCGATGTTTTTTATTTGGATTTCAGTTTCAATATGGCCAATTCTGAATCATAAAATAGTTTAGTTGCACTAACTAAGTCAACTAAGTGTGAGGAGATAGTTGAGTCATGATAATTAGTTCTAATTCATATTCACAGTTTTCCGTACTAATTTAGTTCATTAGTTCATTTTGACACCTTAGTGCAACTATAAATTTCGAGAATCTATGGATTTCGTATTCAGAATGAAATTTAAGTTGACAGCCGACGACTAAATAAGTTGGATTTGGCAGAATTTTATTCGCGACTTTTAATGTGCGAATATTATTAGTTGCTGTCATTTTACCGCAGAATATTGCTATATTTTGGAAGTGTTAAGTTGTTTTTTCAATTAAAAGTAAAAATTTATATTTTTAGGGCCCTCGCAACTATTAGCATTTATAAATTGTAAAATTACACCACCACCGACGCAAATACGAACGCCAAAATATATCGGCAAATCTGACATTTCACAATTTTCACGCGCGACAACTATTAAATTGTTGCCAGAGGTGTAAATCGGAACGTGAAAAACATTTTGTATTGCGGCATCACTGACTAATATTAGTATGTACCATAGATTTTAACGTTTGCACTTGGTGGTTCTCGAGTTTATAGTTGTTTATAGTTCATAACTAATGCTGAATACTACATAATAACTAATATTAATCAACTTTTTAGTTAGTTAGTTCATTAAGATTCAGAATTGGCCCTAGTGTTAGTTTCACTACTTCTATACCATTATGGCTTATCCCACAAGTAGGCTAGCCAGCGGACCAGCTGCATGTAATAAACATACAATCTGTTTTCTTTGTGCCAACAAAAAAATAAGATATTCATGATGCTAAGCAACCTCACTGCCGAATTTGAGATATTAGTTTCAATTGTTTTAAATCTGTTAAAAAAATGTACGTACTTTTTTAAATTAAGAATGTTCACGTTCGATTAACTAGTAGCAAGTTAATAATGTAAAATTAAATAATATTGAAATTGAAAAATAAAATTGAGTGAAAACTTTTACAAGTCGTATCCAAAACGCCATTTTGGCTTATGGGCCCTTATTCTAGACAGAAAGTCAATTAATATTAATATGGAAATTCGGGAAATAATTAACGAATATTTTTGTGCATTAGGGAAGTTTATTTGAATTCATAATGCCTCCACATTCATAAATAGCCTCAGGTGAAATTTTATAAATATTTGACATTACCTATTGTATTTTTGTGGAGAGTAGTCCCTGGCGATGCATAGGTATCCCACTCTTTTCTGTTAGTTTTTTAATATCACGTAAAAGACGTACAACCTCACGTATAAGACACAACAGAGGCCTGAGTCAATAACACACTTTCACGTCACGTTCCCGCTCCGTTAACGTTCGAGTATAGACGAAGTTGCAAGCAAGTGTCAATGTCGTTGCTAAGATACACAATAGTTACGAAAATTAACACTTTGGCGCAACATCGTCTGCACCCGAACGCTAACGGAGCGGGAACGTGACGCGAAAGTGTGTTATTGACTCAGGCCTCAGGGCCCGAAGTCAAAACACATTTTAACGTTACGTTTTCGTGTCGTGTACCGTGTACGTTCGAACATAGACGACATTGCGAGAAGTGTCAATTTTCGCAGCTTAAATACATAATAGTTAGGAAAATTGTCACTTTGGCGCAACGTCGTCTATATTCGAACGATTGCGACATGAAAACGCTCAGGCCTCAGATTTTTTAATTTTTTTTTTTTAAGTTTTAATTTTTATCTCCTTTCAGAGATGAGGTATGCCACCCATTTAGTAGATTTTTTTGGCACGAAGAGGACAACTCGCATATTTATTTTATACAGTTAATCTACTGGCTACCCAATTTTAGGGATATTTCGTGATGGTATAAATAGATAGCACGCGTATTGTATACACGTATGTATAAAAATGTACCTATTCTATGTAACGCGTAGACATAGATCTATGTTTTTATACCTACCCTCACAATATGTCGCAAGCGGGGTAGACAGAGAGGCTTTGAAAGTATAGACGGATACTATAATCGAAAAATTAACTTAGTTAATCATTAGTCCCTTTTTTGTATTTTCAAAATTAATATAGGCTTGTTTTTATATAGAAATAAAAAAAATAGTGTCTTTATATAGAAATAAAAAAAATAGTGTCCCGCAAAGTCTTATCAGGAGACTTGCAGGTGTGTTCACATATTAAATGTCCATATCATTATACTTTAAGGCATAACATAACAGAAATGTGATTTTCATAACTTGTTAAATCGTTAATTCCTTGGAAATATAACAGTACAACTTTATGGTCGTGAAACGTAGACTATCGGCAAGAGCGAGAGCGACATTTGGCTGTGTTTAAGATGTGGTGCTACAGACGCTGTTGAAAATCAATTTTGGGGATTGGTTTGTGGACTTTGGCGGATGTATGTATTTTTATGCGTTTTTACATTTTTTTTTACATATTTTTACATTTTATACTTTGTAACATTTTTTTTAACCTTTTTTGCATTTTTAATTCTTCCTGTATCTTATCATTTAATGAAGTTCCTCAAATTTATGTTTATTCGTTGATAAGAATTATGGGTAAGAAAGGGATCTTAATTGGTTTGCTCATTATTATAATTAATTGTTTGTATTTATTGTTATAACAGTTTGATCCATAGAATAAATAAAATAAAATTCATTGGAACCCGTCGAAAACGATGAGGTATCGAACAGGGTTGGCGAAAAAATGCAACTCCTTAGCCAAAAGATTGGCCACAACATCAGGTACCGGCCTGCTCGTTACCATCGCACGAGGAATGACCGAAAACAGAACTTGTAGAAGCCCATCACGAAAGCTAGCTAGATGTATCAAATGGTGGAGGATATGCGTAGAATTGAAAAAAAACTGGCAGAAGACAGGGATGAATAAAGAAGAACAACCAAGCTCATGCAGAACAATCCAATGGAAGTTAAAATAAAAATGTGACATTTCTTAAAAGTTTACTCGTTTATGCCCAACACTGGTAGACCACAATAATATTCTGCATCGGATTACAAGAGGCCATCATAGAGTCGTTAAAATGACGGCATTATTATTTTCCATAACGGTCAGTATCCGTTTATTACCTCGTGTCAAATACAGGTATGGCCGTAACATCGCGTGGACAATGGTTTCATTAAAACCTTTATTGCTTAGCTAACATTTCGACCGATAAAAGTTGTAACCGAAAACCGGAGACGAGAATCGTTCTAGTACATACATAATAATAATAACCAAAATTATACTACGCCATAGCCAGGAAATAAATATTATTAATCCTTTTACATATCGAAATATGTTTATTTATTAATTAACTATGTAATTTGATATTGTCGAACGGTGTGGCGTTAAGTAAACTTGCCTCGATGTCACCAGGTCCCGGATTTAATTCCTGGCCAAGTCAAAATGGCCTTTTTCCAATTTTCCCGATCTCTAATTTTCAGGCACTCAAAATTTTCACCAATATAAAACGATGACATGAATATCTCTGGAATAAATTCTGTAATCTGTTATTATACTGCCCCAGAACAGACTTAAGTCTAGCGAGGCAGTAAATTTCTATTATTTTAATATGTGTATTTGGATTTAAGATTTAGTGATGTTTAGTGTGAAGGCAGACATCGTGGCTGCGCAATATACGAGATTGGACTGGAATGAGTGGTATCGAGAAGTTGTTCCAGATAGCGAAGGACCGAGAAGCCTATATCAAAGTGATCGCCAACGTCGGGGAGGCCTGACAGGAAACTTACAGAAGAAGATAATAAGTTAATAATTTTTTTTAGTAGTTAAAATTTAAGGAAAAGAAGAGTAAGCCGTCGTCAGAAATCGAGAGTTTTTATGGAAGTAGTAGATATATTGATCTGATTGGGTGACGTTTTTATGTTTTCGTTGCATATTTGTGTATATTTATATAGCTTTTTGTGTCATCTTGATGAGTCTGTTGGAGGGGAGGGGGGACAATTTTGTATAATATATGCAAATATTCAAATTGAATGTATTTTTTGTGGGAACGCATGAGGTGTGAAACCGGAATTGGCGAGATTGGTGAACGCACAAAATGGGTAAAGTGCACATGAACAAGCCTAAGCCGTATCGCAAGCATGGTAACACCTTTCCTGTTTCCTGGGAGTTTGCGCAATCTGTTAGTTGCACAGATGAGGTGTCTTTTGAGCAATATTCTTAATATCTTCACTCACGCAGGTGTGAAAATTCAGTAAAATTAGAGAAACTACGTTTACATAGTGTCTATGTTTATATTACGTAGTTAGATCTTTAGAATGTAATCGTTATAGCAGCACTCAACTAACTATGGATACAACAAAATAATACTGTACATCTATATCCATATAATAATGTGTAGAATGTATAGGTATGTCTAGTTAAGTATAATAATAACAAAAGTGTGTAATGTTCCGAAACCCTTATACCCGGTATTTCAATATGCCTTTAGGGTAACACTAATCCTGTGCTAACCCTCAATAATAATAATAAACTTTATTGTACAAAATATTTAAACAAAGATAATTTTTTTCGTCTTTGATTTCGTCGGTAGCCTGGAGGTAGAGTCTCGGCCTCGTGAACATGGAGTCCGTGGTTCGATACCAGGTGCCGGCAAACCCCCCTTTCACGACACAAGCTTTTAGTAGCTTACTGTGAAAGGTGTATAAGGTTGTATTTGGGTTTATAACAAAAACCGAGATATGTCTTTTAAAAAAAAAATAGATTACAACATGGTATGTACAAATAATTTTCACAATGGGCGAGTTTATCGCAGGGAAGCAATATCTTCCAACTAACCCAATTGGATTCATTTGATTTTACATCTAACAAACTATAATACTTCACAACTTTTTTTCATTGATGGTCTCGATCTCACACATCTCCGACAAATAAAATGGTAATAAACCCTTCAAAGCCGAAAACACTAACACACATATCTTGTACTCCACTCGTTGCTTTACTTTTAACCAATATAACTTGTGCAAGAGGGGAGTAATGTGCTCAAATCTTTGACATCTCAGGAAAAGTCTAGCAGCAGCATTGAAAAGAGGCTGGATCCTTTTCAGCTGTACCATGGGAAGACCATAGAACAGTTGCAATAATCCAGTGGAGACCACTTACACATGCCTTGGTGGTCTCTTGTTATTTTCTTGAATAAAAACAAGGTACCACTGAGAGTCACTTTACGTGTCTCTTACATTTCAATGTAAAATAACTGTGGAGTATGTTTTAAAGCTTATAGGACGCAGAAGCAAATTTGAGAAAATTAAAGTCAACCTCAAAATAAACGTCACCCTAAGTGCACAGAAAAATATTGAACCATACCGAATATTATACTCCATTTAGACGATATTCAGATACAGAGAACTGTATCGCGAATAATATTTAACAAATCTGCCAATTTTTTTGCAGTCTCACAGGATCATATGTATATATCTATATCTATAAAATATCTATAAAAAATGAATTTGTCATTTTATTGCTCGAATGGACGCACGTATTGAGGAAATTTTATCATCTTATAAGTAAAATAAGGCTTTAAGTAGGTGTAGTTTATTATAACGACTTTTATAAAAAACATGAAATGTGTTTAATCAATTTGTAAACTAAAATAATTTGAAACAGCATCATTGTTTACGTAATATTATATTATGCACATAAGTGAACTATTCACAGATTGTACCTGCGAATGTAAATTGACAGATGACGTTGTCTATGACACAGAATAACATATAAACTGGAGTATGCCAATTGTTGTTTAGTGTGGACCAGAACCAGTGATATTCAAAAGACCCAACAGAATAGATTTTATCAAAGATATCGATACTGATTTGTTGAATTGATTAATTATCCATAAATGTATATTGTTAATTACTAAAAAATGTATCTTTAACGACATTAGGTTTACACCTAAATAAATTTCTTCAATAAATTGCCATTGATATCTCGGATAAATATAAGAACTGGCTAACTATGTTGACCGTGCCTTCTGTGTGGCTGGTCCGTTATTATGGAACAAAATTCCCCATGATTTGCGAGCTCTGGAGAGTGTGGAGGTGTTCAAGGCAGGGTTAAAGACCCTATTGTTCAGGAGGTGTTATGATTCTTGAATGGGACCTTGCGGTAGTTTTTTCTAAAAAAAAAATTGTCAAGTTATTATTATAACAAATGTCCGATTTATGTTCCTCCTTCTGAAAAACCTCTTACGTTTTATATTGTGTATAATATACATACGTACAGTGTAGTATAATATATGTAGTTATAGTGTAGTTATATTACAACCCCCGACCCTTATGAAGGGAATAATGAAACAGAAAATACTTAATGGTGATAGGGAAACTTTTAGTAAATAACAATTTGCTTTGGTCAATATCCACTTGAGTAGGGAAAATAAAGTTTAATGATAATAATATTAAGTGGGTTAAGCACTACTGCTTTTCACAAATTTCACCTCTCTTTCTCACTATCTATCTAACTATTATGATTATAATTGCCCATCTCTTTTACTTTTAGTATTTTACGCTGACCATGATAATTATACGACCATCAGTAGATATTGCATCAAATAACACGACTAGGTAGGAAATGATTTCGAATAGAAGTTTAATATTATTTGGGTACAAATTGTATTTGCTTAAGAAGCATTCACATTGCTTCAATTTGGATGATCATCCAGAGTCTCATGGTCAAAGCAGTAGTTTATCGAATGTGAACACGTATGTTTACACTTGTTCATCCTATGCTTTCACTGCCATGTCAACACTCACGGTCATATTGTATGTAGTTTGACGTATTTTCGAAAAAAAAATGAAGGAAATAAATGAATGATTAAAAATACTATACCATCACGGCATATCCCACAAGTGTGGTAGCCAGCAGATCAGCTGCATGTAAGAAACATGCAAACTGTCCTCTTCGTGCCAATACAAAATCAAGACATTCAGGATGGGTGGCAAACCTCATAGCTGAATTTAAGATGTACAATGTCTTAATTTTTTCGAACACCTGCCTTTTACAGGACACTCGAAAACTTACGCAGAAGAGTGGGAGACCAATTCTTTACCGGGTGCTCCACGGGATAAAAATACTTTTTAAAAATCAAAACGAATCAATATAATTCTTAACAGCATGATAATTTTGCATATGTTTCTGACTTTCAATACTAATTCAATAGAAAATAAGACAAATAATAGGATAAAACTAGTCGTTTTAGTGAAAAGACCTTTCAACAGAATTATGTCGGGTAGTAATCGCTTTCATCCGTCATCGCTAGTGATCACTATTGATGAAACGCCTGTTCACACCTTTTCATTTTGGAGGATCATCCAGAGTGATCACTGAAAGTTAACAAATGTGAACGCCCTTTTACCAACAGCACAAACTAATTTTGAAACAATATATGTCGGATAGAATCTGATACAATTATAACATAACAAGATCGTGTATAAAGTTAGAAAATGTTCTATTCTTTACATATTACAACAGCAAAACAATACAGTTTTAACAATGTTTTGCATGAACACATTTTCAGAAACATGAAACATGGTCTCAGACATATCAAGCTTTAAGCCACATAGATATTTAAGTATAATTTTTGATAACTTGGTTTTATCATTTTCAAAATTGGATTAGGATACTATATTATGAATAAAGAAGAGGATCTCTTTTAATTGATATAGAGTGGGGAATTTATATTATAATGGCAAGGTATATAAACATATTCTAGCACTGAATGGTTTCATTGTTATTCAATAGATTATTGTTCTGAAGTTATTGATATATATGCTTTATTTTACGATGATAATATTAATTAGTAATTGGTAAAATAATATCCATTGGTACAAAAATACATAGAGTCCTCTTCGAAAAAGACTGTTGATATTTTCCAACTGAAAAATAAGAGGTTTGAACAGATCTCTATTCAACGGTGGAAAAATGAAAAGTTGCAATTTATATAATATCGAGTTATCAGTGAATTGACAAAAAAATCCATATTCACAGAAATCGCAAAAAAAAAAACAAAATTATGCTCGATATTTTTCTCACAGAATAACTGATAGGTTTTATCACATTTCGCTCGGTAAAAAAAAATTCAGAAGTAAATACCAATATAAAACCTTATACAACTTTCAAAGTAAGCTAAAAGTTGTGTCGTGATAGGGGACTTTGCCGGCACAACCACGGACTCCCCGGTCACGAGGCCGAGGCATGTATACGTGTTTGGTGCATTGCATATGTGTATCGTCGCGTTAATACACACAATATAAGATTTGTATCTTAGTTTGGGACCTGTTCTATCTGTGTAAATCTCGCATATTATAAATACGCTTATAAATTTATATTAACAGAAATGTTGGTAAAATAAATTTATAAATACGCGCATAGATCAGGGAAATAAAAAAACAATAATATCACAACTCGTACTAAGGGTAAATGTGTTGAGTGAGAGAGTATATGTGTTGTACGCAAAGATATTGACCTTTTTCCTGAGTAAAACAATATATTGACAGAAGATAACAAAAAGGAAATGTCAATATTGAAGAAAAGAAAAGATGAAGCAAATAATAATAAAAAAGGTGGAAAATACGCACACTGAAGATATGAGACATTAAAATAAAATGAGGTATATGGGGATGAATACAAATACATCAGGTCTGAATCTGCACGATAAATAGAGGGTGAAGTCTCCGTGTATTATCAAATCTTTTCCCACAGCAGCCACGTTGGGTCCACCACTGTTGGAACATCATAAAACCTCCCTTTTCGCCTACCATAAATCCTTATCATGAACACATTGTATTTATTTTCATCCTGTGTTTTTTTTTTCATCGCCAAACTATCTTTCAGTTAACCCCGGCGTGTCGAATGATATTATTCCTTCACCTCATTGAGAGCTGGGTAGGACAGAGAACTCTTGTCGAATTTCAAAGGGCGTATAAGAGCTCGCATCTTGCTCATGTATTACGCAGAAAAAAGTACCGCCTTCTGCAATTGATTGTGACAGATGAAATAGAAGAACGCCGGGGAACTGGAAGAAAACATGCGTCGTGACTGCCCAATATACAAGATTGGACCGGAACGAGAGGTACGTGGAGTTGTTCCAGAAAGCGCAGAACCGCGAAGCATAAGCCAAAGTGATCGCCAACATCAGGGAGACTTGATAAGGCGCTTAGAGAAAAAGAATAAGATATTATTTTGTTAGAAGGAGTTTTTTATGCTAGTCAGGGTTTATTTTAGACATGATTATTTAACCAAGTCTAATTTAAAAAAAAAAGATATATCTGAGTTTTGTTACAAACCCAAATACAACCTTATACACCTTTCACAGTAAGTATTTACGAGAGACGTCTTTCGTCTTGTTAGGACATTTTCAATCTGGATTGACAATGTCCTAACGAAACGTAAAGGGTTGAGAGTCTACCATGGTACGGGCTCATACCCAGTTCGGTAGGTTTTTAGGATTTTTATATTTTAAATACTGTTGTATAAATGAAAGAATAAATAAATATACTTACCTAACGAAAGACGTCTCTCACGTAAATAAATCGATTATTAGAATAAAACATTTGTTTTATTTATTTCGTTAAATAATTGCCGTATAAATTAAGGGAGTTGTACTAAAACTGGAAAGAGGATTCATCTCAAACGTTAAAGCAAAATTGTTATATAGAATACTACGCCATTTCACAGGCATATAAAGTGTTAAGCTCAGCAAACAACTGGGTATACCTACATAATAATATTCAAATAATATTTTCAGACATTGAACCAAAAAAATACTCCATCATCATTTTATACAAGCAAGTTAGTTGTTTAGGTATATATTTTTATTTTATATTTTCTCTTCTTTACTGTACATTGGCTATAAAATAAATCATCAAATAAAAATAAAGAAAATAATATACCCACCTAGCAGCGATTTATTACAACGTAACATATATGTTGAAAGACGGCAAAGCACCAGGCATCGACCTGATTCCATCAGAGCTGCTTAAATGCGCGGGAAAAGGCATGCTTGATACATTGTATAAGCTCGTCTGCAAAATATACGACACAGGAGAGATACCTGAGGACTTTGCCAAATGTCTGATACGAGCGCTTCCTAAGAAGGCAGGCACGACAAAGTGCGAACAACACAGAACCTTAAGCATGATATCACACGCTTCTAAGATACTCACCAACATTATAATGAAAAGGGCGGAAAATAAAATAAACGAAACACTTTCAGAAGATCAATTTGGATTCCGCAAGGAGACTGGTACAAGAGATGCAATCCTGAGTCTCAGACTTATTCTAGAAAAGAGAATAACAGTTAATAAAAACACATATATAGCATTCATCGACCTAGAAAAGGCATTCGATAAAGTAGAATGGGAACAACTTTTTAACATCCTAAACGAAATAGGAATGAGTTACAAAGACAGAAGAGCAATCTGGAGCCTATATAAGAACGAAATGGCCGTAATTAAAAGCGGAGAGAGCTGCGCAGAAGCAAGGGTCGAACAAGGCGTAAGACAAGGATGCTCAATGTCGCCAGCTCTCTTTAACTGCTATATACAGCGAGCCATTGATGAACTGAGAGAAGAAATGAAGAACTGGACAGGAGTCAAAATAAATGGGAAAAAGGTCGACATGATCAGATATGCTGACGACATAGCACTGCTCACAGACTCCGAGATGGAGCTGAACGAAGCCTTAGGAAAAATGGAAAGTATTCTGTTGTCAAAGTACAACATGAAAATAAATAAAGAAAAAACAAAATGTATGGTCGTTGGAAAAGAGGAAGCGACTGCGAACATTGCCATAAATGGAGTGAGCATCAAACAAGTAAGTGAATTCGTGTACCTGGGCAGCAGAATAAACCAGGATGGACGCTCCAAATCAGAAATTGTAAGCAGAATAAACCAGGCAAGGATTGCCTTTAACAAAAAATCAAAGATATTGGAATCCCCAAATATTGACTTAAGCGTAAGGAAGAACCTTACTAAAGCCTTTGTATGGAGCATTCTGCTTTATGGTTGTGAGACATGGACCATCAGCAAGAGTGAAAGCGGACGGCTGGCGGCCTTTGAGATGTGGTGCTACAGACGCATGCTCAAGATCCATTGGTCGGAGCACGTCGAAAATAAAGAAGTATTAACCAGGGTAGGCGAAAAAAGGCAACTCCTTAAGAGAATCAGCCAACAACGAGCTAACTGGATTGGCCACAACATCAGGCATCCAGGACTACTCATCGCCATCGCAGAGGGTAAGACCGAGGGGACAAATGGCAGAGGCCGACCAAGAGACGCATATATGGACCAACTGAAGAGAGACATGAACTGTGGCTCATACGTAGGGCTAAAAAGACTGGCTGAGAATAGAGACGAATGGAGAAGAAAAACCAAACTCGTTGCAGACCAATCCAGTGGATTGTAACTCATTATATATATATAACATATATCTATATAAACAATTCACACAGATCGATCTAGAATTCTAAAGCTAAAATATGAATCTTTTATTATATGTATGGACAATTTGTAAAGCGCCGTTTACTCATAACATGACCTCAAGGTCGCCGTATATCGTATCCATCACCCGAAACTCCCAGCAAAAAGGGTATTATGGGTACTAACGCGATGATACACAAATTATACGTTGTATTTTAACACCAAGATTCAGGATAATTTGAAAAAGGACATTTTTCATTTTGCCCTAGCTAGAATTCGAATCTGGAACCTCGTGAAGTGGTTCAAAGGCAATTGTGTCTCCTGTACACTACAGGAAGACAATAGACAATTCTTATCTCAGATATCAATAGCAAAAGAGAGAGAAAATACGTGCATTAAATTACTTCGTGGACTCCCACTCTTGAACCTCGTGACGTAACTCAAAGTCAATAATGTCTCCTGTACACTACAGTAAGACAATAGTAACTCTCATTTCAGATATCAATTCAAAAAGAGAAAAAACTCTTGGATCATATTTCTCCCTGGACTCCCACTCGTTTTCGAGTGTCTTATAACAGCCAGATATTCGTGAAGCAGCATGTACAAGACATTAAATATTTTCGATTCAGCGATGAGATATGCCACTCATCCTGAATGTATTATTTTTTATTGACATGTAGAAGACGACTTGCATCTTTATTACATGGAGTAAGTTTACTGACTACAATAATTGGGGAGACTGCTCTAATGGGGTAATAAATTTAATAGAGTAATTGAGAAAGAAATTTTCTAATTACGCACAGGTACAGTAATTAATAATTAATATTGTGGCTATCTATACCATCACGGCGTATACCACAAGTGGAGTGGCCAGCAGATTAACTGCATTTAATAAACATACAAGTAATTCTCTTCGTGCCAGTAAAAAGACATTTTTTTTTTAAAAAGATATATCTGGGTTTTGTTATAAACCCAAATACAACCTTATACACCTTTCACACTAAGCTAAAAGCTTGTGCCGTGAAAGGGGAATTTGCCGGCACCTGGGATCGAACCACAGACCCCTTGTTCTGAAGGCCGAGACTCTACCTCCAACTCTACATTCAAGAAGGATGACAATTATCGTCATCACTCGAAAACGTATAGAAAAGAGTAAGGAACTATGCTATACTGGTGACCCCACGATAATTAATATTAAAGTAACTTTTAAGTAAGTAAGTCAAATAATTATAAATGATATGAAACACCAGATATACACACACACACACATACACCACACACACAATTAAGTATATTATTTGTTATTATATAATTATATAAATTTATATTTGTGCATGTGTATGTATGTTTGTGAATCATCCAAGTGATTAATTATAATTTAATTCAGTTAACAACCAGTAATTATAACGAAATTATACAAATAGGTTGGTTGGAAATAATATTTGTGTATATGACAACATAAAATTATATCAGGGGTAGACAAATGCAATAAATTAAAAGAAGATTTATGTTTATAATATGTACGTGCGATTAACTGATAACCAACCCTGACAATGACATCAAGCTTTTACTATATTTTGTCTACATATTCCAACACGGCATCTGCCACAAGTGTAGTTGAATGTGAACTGACTGCATACAACACTAAATAATATGAACTTGTCGTCTCCGTGAATTAAAAAATGAAGCACTCATAATAGGTGGCATGCTTCAGCTGAATTGAATATATTTAATGTCTGAGGTGACGCTCATAACCATCGTAGAGGGCAAGACCGAAGTCAGAAATGGTAGAGGCCGACCAAGAGACACCGATATGGGCCAACTGAAGAACTGTGGCACATACGTAGAACTAAAGAGACTAGCTGAAACTAGGGAGGAATGGAGAAGAAAATCCAAACTCTTTGCAGACCAATCTAGACTTGATCCTAGGGTAGGCTCAAAAAAATTGTTTTTTTCATTTTGATCTGACAGAAACCCACCCCTGACAATATTTGAGCCGAAACATTAATGATATTAAAACAATAACATCTCTACAGCCCAGAGCGTGCTCACTACCTGAATATACGAGTATAATAATATAATATTTACTACTCATTTAACACTACAAGTAATATTATTGTTATAATGCTTGCATTATTCTTCATGATTAAATTTTAAACATACTTAATTCTTTATTACAAAATGTATATATAATTGCCGTTAACAAAATTATTTCGACCTATATAACTCAGTCGAGTTTTTTCTTTGACGTACATCTCTCCGGTATTGAGGAGAAGGCGTCTTGCATCTTTATTATAGTATGCAGCTGGTCTGCTAGCTGCCCCCCTTAGTGAGATATGCCGTGATAATTTAACAATAATGTCTTCTTGAAAAATTCTGAACGATTTACTATCAATTCTTTTAATGTAAAAAAAAACAAATGTAGGTTCTCTTAAACTCGTACTATTAACATCGAGTTTGCTGAAAATCGCTGAAAATCGCTGAAAATAAAAAATTACTGGATACAACATTTCCTAGATTATGGAAAGTTTGTGTTTATAGTTCAGATCTAAGGAACTCCACTCCATGGTGATTAAAGGCTGAAAGATGTTCGTAAACCATTGCATATTTTATTATATGACGATGAATATTTATTATTCAGGGATGCGACATGTCACCCATCCTAAATATATTTTTTATTGGCACAGAAAGGACAATCTACATGTGTTTTTATGTGCGTTTGGTCCGCTGACTGCCCCACTTATGGCAATAACCGTGATAGTTCAGTTTAAAATGCAGTTACTTTTAAGATAATGTTTAATTACTTTATTTTATTTTATATGCTGATACTAAGAAGTGTCTTTTATTTCCACATGATGTTTACCTTTTCGCAAGTTAAATAGTAATTATAATAATGTCTGTAAATTCAAAACTTACACATTTCGTACAAATCAGTAGCTTTGTCGCTTCCAGGACCGTAAGTTTTCTACAAGTAATTTTAAATATTCATAACATATTTTTTATCGACGAAATAGAGAATAAGGTTTAACTAATAATAATACAACGAAGTAACAAAAAGCGTTATAAGACATTGAAAAAAAAATCTTACAATTATTTGATCTGCTTAAATTAAAAAAAAATATTAATATATTTATAAACATACTCTAATACATATACGGAGATTATATGTAGGTACAATGAAGGCTTCTTTAATACTTACTTTTTTTTAATTGCATCTAATAAGAACTTTACACTTAATTCAATAATTATATATAACGAAAGCTCTGAATTAAGGACTTAACAATAATTACACAGAAGTTAGATTTTATTTGATAATCTAATTGTAATAAGGTAATTAATTAATTAGATAATTGACAGTCATTATCTTATTACATATCACATTCATTACGTAGAGCTTAAAATAAGCTTATTTAATAAGTTAAACGTTTTATTACCTTAATAAGAGATAAGACATAAAATATTAATTATTATGTTGGCCGGTGTGGCGCAATTACTAACGCTCTTGTCTTTGAGTCACGAGGTCCCGGGTTCGATTCCCGTCCAGGGCAGAGTGAGGAATGACCTTTTTCAAATTGTCCTGGATCTGGGTGTTACATACGTGTATATGTGTTTAGTGCATTATATATATTATGTGTATCGTCGCGTATAATGCCCATAATACAAGATTCATCTTAGTTTGGGACTAGCTCGATCTGTGTGAAATGTCTAAGTATGTTATGTCACGTTTATAAAATTTCGTTATAATCATCAATGTCGCGTGTTCTTTATTTTAGGAATTTGTTTTTATGTATATATACATTTTTTAAACGAGTATTTCGTATTCACACCTGTGTGAGTGAAGATATTGAGATAATTACTCAACAGACAAACCTCATCCGCACAACCAACATACCGCGCAACTTCCTTTAGTATAAAACAGGAAAGGTGTTCCGATGCTTACGAATCGGCTTAAGCTGGTTCAAGTGCACTTTACACATGGTACGTTCACCAATCTCACCAATTCCTGTTTCAAACTACTACTAAATTCGATATCTGTTAAGCATACATGTCAACTAACAGCAACCATCTTTATAATTATGTTCGAGCCTGTTGACAATCTATCGTTGATTGTCAACAAGGGTGGCCCGATATGGGAACCTGCTTTTACGAAGACTTACATAATCTATCCATTGTTTGGTTCCTGTGGGGGCTGCCCCTGACTCGCGAGTCTGGGATCACTATTGGGAGCCCACGATGGGTTAGATGAAAAGAAAAACTGATAAGACCATATATGATTTATAATTGCCAAACTTAAAAAACTAAATGTCTTTAGATGATTAATAAATAAAAGTTTTAATAAAACAAATATTTCTAGCATACGTTGATCGATAAATTTGATAGCAAAGAAAAAGCTTCTGAACAAATTCAATTACTCCACCACTTGAGTAGGTAGTTCAAACTATCATAGTGGTCGACAATATCCAATCACGTAGAAAAACTTATTACAGTATATAGGTATTGCAAATAAATATGTACGTATGAGTAGCTATAACACTCAACCGTATCCAATTTCGCTACACGTGTAAGCACAGATTATTTTTAAACGCGTTCCAGGTGGAGAGTTATCCATTTCAAATTTGTAAATAATATAAAATATATATTTCAGTATTTGTATTAATAATAATAATCTATTACAAAAACTATCTTGCAATATGAAATGCAGGTGACATTTTCAACGAAAGCTCATCAAATTATAATTTAGTTTGACACAAACGATGCAGAAGCGAAACGCAATTATATTTTATTCCGGTCACACAATGATAATGATGATGATGGATGATTTCTTCAGCGCCGTTTAATGGAGAGTCCATCTCAAAGGCGCATACAATGATTAACAATATCAAGACATTGTCAAATCCGTGGAGCACCGGGCAAAGAACTGCTCTCCCACTCTTTACAGCGAGTTTTCCAGTGTCCTATTCGTCAAAAATTCAGATATTTTACATCTAAAATTTAACAATGAGATTTGCTAGTCATCTTTATTGTATTGTTGTATTATTTTGAATTATATTATTGATTTGGTTATTTATTGTTGTATTATATTATTTTATAAATTTATTATTCTACATGTTAATTTTATAACTTATCGTTAAATTTTATTATACTTTGATTTTATTATTCGTTTATCTAGTTTTTTTTATTTTAAATACTATTGTTTGGATTCGTTATTTAGCTTCTTGATTTTATCTATAATTTTTATTTACATTACATTACTTTTAATCTTCTTGATTGATTTGTTGATTTTATTATTTATTATTGTATTATATTGCTGTATTTTACTTTTTTAAATTATTTGAATTGATTTTTAACTTAATCATTTGTTATTGTATTATATTGTTTTCTTACTTTATTATTTGATTTGTTGGCTATTTTTTATTTTATTGTTTTTGATTATTCTATTAGGTTGTACCTACTGTTGTTATGTTGATGTATTTCCTTATTTTAGTTGCATCGAATTTTATACTGTGGTAATACAGGGGGACTCTAGTGGTCTATATCATGTGTAATATTGATGTTTACTGTGTTGACTGTTTGTCCCTTGAAAGAAGTTAATAAATAAATTAAAAAAATAAATCTTAAATGTCACAATTTTTAATAGGCACAGAGTGGACTGTTTGCATGTTTATAACATGAAGCTGGTCGGCGGCTAGTTGTTTTTATTAATTTTTAGAGACACATCCTTTCAAAATATTTCATAAGATTTTTACTCTAAAGCTCTGTCATATTATTATGAGACATTGCACTGATGTATTCAGTAAGATGACCAACCGTCCATCTTATTTGAGTTCTGTTATTCCTTGTAAGCGTCCTCTTTTTTGCAATTCTATCCTCCTTGCAAGTGATACCTTAAAACTAATTAAACAAAACAATTGTTTTAGCAACGAACATGAAAGATCTAAGTATAAAAATGTACCTATGTATAGTTAGTATTATAGTTGTGTTATTATGTATGTATATTTGTATGAGTGCGCAGGTGTTTATATTTTTTGGTTTATTTTTTTTGATATTTGTAAATGGCGTAAGCCGTATGTTTGGTTGAATAAATAAATAAAATTGCAAATATTCTTTGACCGAGGATATTATGTAATATTTCAATTTTCTATACTCGTTTCGAAAACTTGGCCGCTGCCTTTGACCTTTTTAAATATGAGATCTAAAAAATAGTCACTTTTGAAAAATAGATCAAAACTACTAATTTCGGGAGTGACACAAATTACATTATTCTTTAACAAAATGGACTGCCTTTCTTTTCATTGAAAGATATAATAGTAGCATTTACCCTCACACCGTGTCCCAGGAGGGGTAGGCAGAGAGAACGGAACGCTATATAGATCTATCCTTACAAACTTCGTAGGCTTCCTCCACATTCATCCAGTTTCTCATACATGCACGCCGATTTCTCTTACTCAACACGCGGCCGTCAAGCCAAGTGGTTCTTGGATGTTGGCACTTCCTCACACCCCCTCTTTAAAATATTTCTTGAAAAATATTTTTTCTAAACCGAGGAGACTTTCTAGAGAGAGAAATAGAGGAGAGAAAATTCTAGACCAAATCTAGAAAAAGTCCTCCTTTTTGCAGCATAAAAGTTAGGTCACCTCATGTAAAGGCTTATATTGTATTACGGAAGAAACGATAGTACCGACTACTGAGTCATGACATCATAGGGATATTAAATGACATGAACTAACCTCAAAAGCTAGCCTTTACGTTCGACTTAATACTTTGTACTTTAAAAGCTTACGGATCATTGCTTTCTATTGCATATTATTAAAATTAATACAACAATGGGTTCTCTAGAGGCGATTTTAAGCACATTCATGGCATTTCGACCATATTGTGTTTCGACGATATTCAGCATCCATTAAAACAAAACTACCGAAAACTATTACAACTGTTATCTTAACTATGACCTATAAAATCTGTCACGACAGGAATTAAGACAAACGTCATTTTACGTACCTATATTAGTTTCGTTTCTCAAAATGTCTTAAAGATTTAATTTAATTTAATTTAATTTAATCTTAAATTTTGACAACATTGGCTAATTAATCTTTTTGCCTCATTTATATCAGATCGGATTGTTTTATTCTTTTGATAAAATTTTGTTGTGTCTTAACTCATTATTTTTTTTTTTTTTTTTTTTTTTTTTTTATTGGCACATCTACAGGTTTTATACAAATATAATATATTACAATATACAAACATATTAACCCATTTACAGATTGCACATTTGTATTCGAATGTGTTTACATAGCTAAAAGAAAGATAAAGTAATAATAAAAAACCAAATACTTAAATACAAAAGAAGAATAACAAAACGACAACAAAAGAAGTTACTTAAAAAATAGACATGACACGACTCCCCAGAGCACCATGCAACCACCGCCATTCCCCGAGCCTCCCACTCGCCACCGCGGCCCCGGCGGAGCGCCCACCACCAACGAGCGTCAATCCAAAACTTTAAAAGCCCTAGACTAACGCCCGCCAACGGCGGACGCCCCACCGAAACCGCGGCAGCAAATAAAAAGCCCAAAAAACAACAACAATCACACAATACTCCAAAAAATCATATCATGTCTAGAAATTGTTATATAGTTAATGCCGAAAACATAAACAAAGTAAAAATAAGACAATGATTTTTACAAAAAAATAAAAGTGGTTCCAAACCATTCAGTGAAAGTTAAAAATAAAAGATGAAAAATATGATAAAGCAACAAAAAATAGTAGAATAAATCAATTAGATTAGAAAAAAGCAAATTAAAAATAATAATAAGAACTTTGTGTATGCATACACACACAAATATACATACAACTACAACAAAAATTAAAAAATGTGGCTAATAGGAGGGGGGAAATGGGAAAGTTAAAGGAAATATCCTCCGAAGCATGAATTTAAGCATCTTACCTACACTACACACCCATCGCCATCGATGCAATCTCAGCCCTGAACCGCGGAAGAGTAAGACTAAATATGTCAGCCCTCTGAAACATACAATTGTAATTCTCACAGGAACGGCGAATGAACTTATTTCTGGCATAACTGGTGCCAAACCCGGTGATGTGAAATGTCTGCGGATGTCGTGCAGCAACTCTGGGTACATGAGAAGAGAACCAGTTCGTTGAGAGCTGGGCAGTCGATCAAAGAATTAATGATTTTGTATAATAGTACCTGGTCAGCAATCCTACGCCTACTAGAGAGTGACTGCAGGCCATGATATCGTTCAGCCTCCCCGTAGTTGTCAAACCTCTTGAAACTTAAATAGTTGAGCATTCTTAGAGCCCTATGCTGAATTTTTTCTATTCTATCTATATGAACTCCAAAATGCGGACTCCAGACAGACGAACAGTACTCAAGGATACTCCTAACAAATGATATATACAAGGTCTTGACAACCTCGGGGCTTCTCAAAGGCTTAGTCACCCTAGAGAGAAAACCAAGCATTCTCGAGGCTTTTGACACAATACTTTCATAATGATTACGAAATGTCATCTTGTCATCTATTATCACACCCAAATCTCTCACCTCAGTTGTCACCATCAATTCTGAATCATTGAGTCTGTATACTGATGTGTAAATTATTTAAATTATGCAAGCAATTAATCTTCGACATGTAAAAGGTAAGCGCCGTGAATTGTGAATAGATAAATAAATTAATTAATAAAAGGCATATTAAATATATTATTTTTAATATAATAAACACCGAGAGTGTGTGCTAAATACCCAAACTATGATGAGAAAGTAAAAATGTTCTTTATTTTTATTTTAGAAAATTGTTCCTGAATCAGAAACTATGAATAATTCATGAAATAAACAGGAAGATAGTTGTTGTTACTTGATAAACTTTGCCATCCAGCTTCGCTTTAGTCTGCTCTCGATCCAATATGGTTATTATATTATTTTCCATAAATTTTACACGTCAATGAGCAATAGACACGACGCGTCGCGTTGTGCCATCGTCATATCTGCGTCAGACTTAACATCATGTCATGCCAAACCGCAAAATCTTAAAACGTTACTCACAACCACTCAGATGTACACAACCATCTCACTTAACGGCAGTTTGCATTACGTCGTATGACTTAAGACAAATGATTTCCGGAAATCGATTCCCTTGTGAGAGAATCCTAGATGTTCATATTTTTCATAAAAAAAATAGGTTTATTACTAGCTATGGCGTTTGTGATAAAATCTTCCTTTGTATATTGATTAGATTTTGACGTGAATATGTGCAGTTCCATAATTCAACAAGTAGAAATGTCTCTTATTCACGTAATTGTCATTTTTGTAAAATTGCCATATTTATAATTATTATGAATTAAAAACACAACAGAAAGTGAAATATAATATAATAATCACACTGTTAAAGACATACGTTATCTTTATTCCACTGAATAGTTACACGATTAAAAATATATATATGGTTGTGGTTAGATGGAAGAAATCACTTTATAGTGATAATCTCGCCACTGCACATCGTCCTAGTTTTTAATTTTTTATATTATTTTGTTAACACTGTTATGTAATGATGATGTGCAAAAAGAATAAATAAATAAATATATTTTTTTTTTAAATAAATATACAATAAGCACAATTATACAAAATCTTCATATTATCTGTTTTTTTAACCCTCAAAGTTTGAGGGGTTATAGGGTTTTTACTAATAATAATCAAACAAATTCTGCCAAACTTAATCAATATAGAACATCACACACATAATTCATTTACCATAATTATATAAAATAAACAACAAACAACAAACCCATCATCAACGACACAATCACTTGACCTCATACACCACCTTCTTATTGAATTACCTTCTTTATATTCAGTTTAAATGCATTTAAATCATCTGAATACTTAAATTTATTCTCTTTTTTTAAACCATTGTACCATCCCACCACAAGATATGATTTGTTTTTATAATTTAAAATAGGAGCATCATATTTTTCCATAACTAAATATTTTATATACAAATAGAACCGTGTATGTTTGTATAGTTTTTTGCTTGTAGAATTGGGAAAGTTGCGCGGATTATGTGTATTACTAATGAAAACAAAAATTTCAATATTTTCGACTTGCTGAGTTGTGGAACTGGAGTCGATATGTAATTATGTGATAATTTAGTCTACATATCAAATGTTTTTTTTTCCTACTGTAGTATATTTCTTGTTCTGATTGCAGTGTATTATGTAATGTTCTTTTATTGTTAGATGATTCAGTCAGCGCTCTGATTTCGTTTCATTTCATATTGGATTGTGCCTGTTATTGGAGTGCAATTGCATTGTGTATTGTGGCTTTACTATTGGAGAATATTTAGTCACAAAACTATTTCATTGAAATGAAATATTGAAATAGAAAATAAATAATTAAATTGCAATAAGTTTTAAGGTAACTTTAATTTGTAAATCTAATTATTCTTTAAAACTTTCTCAAATAGATAAATAAATATATATTATGTAATTTTTGTGTGGCAAATCTCATACGAGTCAGCAATGCGATTTGAGTCCAAAATTTTACAACTGTATGTCCGAGAGAACCAGGTTCCAGATCTCTAAATTTATCGCTGTCGTAAAAAAGGTATTTTTTCAAGAACTCAGTGAATAGGCAGAAGATGTAAAAAATACATTTTTACAGGGACGTATGGTACTCCCTTTTATATTACCATAAGTCATAAAATTTATATTATCCTCGTGTGGTACCATGTCGATAAGAACAAATTTTATGCATGCACTTCGAATTTTCTTACACTTTAACCCTTTCAGTCTAAACGTTGCTCTTACCCACTACACGTAAGTTACGTTATTCGGAATGATGATACACGCATCGTTTGGAAAAAAAACATCGTAATATCGATGGTCATTAAAAAAAACTACAGGTTAGTTTTATGTGAGATAAATTTATTGAATATACTCCTAATAAATGAAACATGGAAGAAATTATCTAAAAATATGTGTGAGTATGGAGATGCTGCATGGAAAAAAATCTAAAAACTAACATTCAACTGACCAGCAGGGGTGCTCTTGACAAAACTAAACACGATCTTAATCTAGTCTTGATCTTGATCATACGACGCACGAAGTGACTATTGGCCAAAAATACACGCAAACCGATCGCGCGTTATGGGGTGTTCACATTTGGCGAATATCGCCAGCCGAATTTCAAAATATAACGCCAGGCGAAAAAACAAAATTCGCCGTACGCCCATTGATCGTCACACCTGTTCACACAAGTCCACCGATATAGAAACGATCTGTTAGATGCGCTTTGATTTTGACACTGTTTTCAAAATGGCGTCGAGATGGAGATCGCGAAGTGTTTATTTTTAGTCGAAAATGTTATAGTAGAGGTTATAAGGCGCCTTTTAACTAAGGAAACAAACGCCACAAACCAACAAAAAAGATAACAGCTGTCACGAAGCGGGAAACATTATAAAATTTATAGGTTATAAAGCTTTTACCATAGATACAAACGCCGCGCATATCTGCGCATGTGCAAATCGTTCAATCGGCCGAGAAAGTTGGAAGGTGGTCAACTCGAGACGATATCGTTTCTACTGGTTTTTATCGTTTCAGACTAGCTGTCATTTTGTTCACACGGTTCAAATGGCTGGCGATATTTTGGTGCCCTAGCGATATTCGCCAAAGTGAGAACACCACATTAGCGGTAGTGCGGTGTTTTTGATCATAGTCCCTTCGTGCGTCGTATGATCAAGATCAAGACTAGATTAAGATCGTGTTTAGTTTTGTCAAGAGTAACCCTTCAGGTCCATAACTCAACAAGTAGAAATGTCTTATTTTTGAGAAATCTTCATTTTTGTAAATTGGGCATATTATAATGCTTTAAAAAGGTAAGGTTGCTCGAGATAGGAAAGTGTGGTTAAGTTTTGAAGAGACCTATATCCAGCAGTGGAGAGAAGAAGGCTAGCAGTAGTAGTAGTAGTAGTAGTAGTAGTAGTAGTAGATGCTTTAAAAACACAACAGAAAGTGAAATATACTATATAATAATCGCACTGTTAAAGACGTACATTGTCGTTGTTCCGTTCGATATTTAAACATTTCGAAATATTTATACGTGGAATTGAAAACAATTAACTACATTATTTTTATGACTAAGAATTAATGAATATTATATTGTAAAACCCAATATATAAATATGAATCCTATTTATTGATGAGAATTTTAGATTATCTGCAATTGAACACTGAAATATTACGCCCATTTTTTTAAAATCTGCGCAAAAATTTCACAGATGGCTCTGGCATATTATTGTAGCTTGTGATAATAATATGTAGTAAAATAATGGTAGTTATGTACCTTTCTACACTGAGAAAAATACTTACAACGAATCATCGGTACGTACTATCAGATTAGGACCAGAGATAGTACAAACGATTCGTTAGTACGAATCTATAATATTAACTTTTCGCAAACAAATCCTTGGTAAATTTTCTAACGATTTGTTTGCGAAAAGTTAATATTATAGATTCGTACTGATGAACCGTTTGTACTATCTCTGGTCCTAATCAGATAGTACGTACCAATGATTCGTTGTAAGTATTTTTCTCAGTGTAGAAAAACTTTTCGTTAAAATAACTTCACGCGAAACAACGGGGTCTCTGTTATTAAATCTAGTACATATCCCAATAAAACTACGCATAGAAAGTCAAGACGCTACAGAAACATAAAGAGATACAACATAGTACTATGTTAGTGTGGCGGCCCCACCGCAAAAGTGAAAAGATTTATGTGATGAATGTATGTAACAATAAAAAGCACTGTACATAATATAGCATTATTATAAGCTGCGGAAAAGTTTTCGCGAGAAAAATAATACAAAATAATGTTATGTAGATTTAAAAGTGTATAAAAAAAAAAAACTTTTTTTTGTGTAAAAACAATTTCCCATAACAAAATTTATGAAGACTTTCATGTCCAATATGAAATATTATGATGAAATATTATCACTAGTAAAGCCGTGCGCACACTGTATTTTTTTTAAAGATATATCTGGGTTTTTGTTATAATATAAACCCAGATACAACTTTATACACCTTTCACAGTAAGCTTGTGTCGCGAAAGGGAGGTTCGCCGGTATAACTTTTAAATGTTTTTTTTTTATTTATTTATAAACATTCCACTTAAAAGTTAAGTGATGATAGGCATCACAATCAGTAAGATTTAGATAATTTTTAAGTAGTTGTTCAAAAAGTTACGTGAATAATATCCGTAAAACGAGTACTATTTTTAGTAATGCGTTGGAGTCATTTAACAAAAAAAAAATTATTTCATTTATAAAACAGTATTTAAAAGATAAAAGTCACAAAAATCTACCTAACTAGGCACGAGTCCGTACCAAGGTAGACTGAGCCAGTTTTCACCCTACTTTGTCTCAGCGCTCAATTTTCTTTACTCCAGTTACTAAGGTTATTTTCCTTACTTTATTTAATCATAACATATAACACACGCTCACGCACGCACAAATAGATCCACACACACAAACACACTCATCCACATACACATCCGCCCACACCCACATACATGTATACATACATACAGACACACACATACATGCATTTACATACATACACACACATATATAGACAACGCCACATATAGTCATGCACATACACACACATACACTCAGTCACACTGGCAGATATTTGTGATCAGGGTCTCAGTGTTTCTGCGGCCCAACTGCTGAAGCCATGCCGTGATCCCTCTCCAAACATTACTTTCAACAACGAACCATTACTTTGCACAGAGTATTAATAAAGTATTATAATACTTATTTACAGGGATACAAACAGTCATATCACAAATAATGTTGACATAGTTATACAAAATTTATAATTTAACAAGCAAAGTCGTCTATTATTACCAGTATGCTAATTACAATCATTTTCGATACACAACAGAGCCAAACATTTGAAATACACAAAAATACATCCACACACACAAACACACTCATCCACATACACATCCGCCCACACCCACATACATGCATACATACATACACACACACATACATGCATATACATACATACACACACATATATAGATAACGCCACATATATTCATGCACATACACACACATACACTCAGTCACACTGGCAGATATGTGATCAGGGTCTCAGTGTTTCTGCGGCCCAACTGCTGAAGCCATGCCGTGATCCCTCCCCAAACATTACTTTCAACAACGAACCATTACTTTGCACAGAGTATTAATAAAGTATTATAATACTTATTTACAGGGATACAAACAGTCATATCACAAATAATGTTGACATAGTTATACAAATCTATAAGTTAACAAGCAAAGTCGTCTATTATTACCAGTATGCTAATTACAATCATTTTCGATACACAACAGAGCCAAACATTTGAAATACACAAAAATACATCCACACACACAAACACACTCATCCACATACACATCCGCCCACACCCACATACATGCATACATACATACACACACACATACATGCATTTACATACATACACACACATATATATAGATAACGCCACATATATTCATGCACATACACACACATACACTCAGTCACACTGGCAGATGTTTGTGATCAGGGTCTCAGTGTTTCTGCGGCCCAACTGCTGAAGCCATGCCGTGATCCCTCCCCAAACATTACTTTCAACAACGAACCATTACTTTGCACAGAGTATTAATAAAGTATTATAATACTTATTTACAGGGATACAAACAGTCATATCACAAATAATGTTGACATAGTTATACAAATCTATAAGTTAACAAGCAAAGTCGTCTATTATTACCAGTATGGTAATTACAATCATTTTCGATACACAACAGAGCCAAACATTTGAAATACACAAAAATCAGGGTTAATACAAAAAATCATATTTAAGTGTTACCAGTTAAATCAAACATCGAAATTAGACAAAATACATTTTGCCTTTACAACATCACAAATTAAAATTAATAATATACAATAGAGAAATATGGCACTACAATTTAAAACATAAGATAAAATAAAACTTATTCACAGTTAAATAAATGAGTAGATCCCAAACTAAACTAAAAGCATAAGATTAAAATAAAATTAATTCACAATTAAAATTCAACTAAATAAATAAGTAAATATTGAAATCCTGAATTCAATTGCAAAAAAAATGATACGTAATAAAATCTACCTGGAGCATAATATAAATTTATTTTGAGTTGATTTTTCAGTCTTGTGTTTGAAACTAACCTCGATTCAGTGACAGTGTTGAGGACTTGCTGAAGGTGCTCGTGTGACATGTGACTTTTATATATCAGTATTTTTATGTGTTAAAGTGTTTTTTTTTGTTATACAGTGTTGTAAGTGCAGCGAAATACAGTTTTCACTAGTTTGCTGCACTCAGATGCAAATTTCTTAGTTTAAGAAAAGATAATTAAGTACTTACTATGTAAAAATTCTGAATAAAAATTATATTATTATTATTATTCAACAAGCATTCCATGATAGACACTACTCATCTTGCGATTTGTGAAATATCCGGGCGTAAGGTGGGAGTCTTCAATAATCATCTTAATTTGAGTTGAAACGTTACCAAATTGATACAAAACTTGAGCTTTTAAGTACATTTTAATCAAATTCATCGGGACAATAGTCCCTTACGGAGAGAAAAGAAAAATATAAGCTTTTTTTTTAAATTACAAAATAAAGGTACAACGTGCATTTAGAATAAAATCTGACATGCTTTTGTGTCAATAAATTCGAGTTTAGACGGACCAGTAAGTCAGAAGAAAAACATGCAATTGTTATAATGAAATACATTCATTCTCTTACAAGTTTTACCGTGTATTCGCAATACAATGTACCCATTATATAACATAAGAAATGTACCTTCATAATAATACTACACGTATGAATATTCTGTTTTGTATATGTACTTACTAAGGATGTATGTTCATTGTTCACATTATTTTTTTATTACAAAACCACCACACAAACCCTTGTGCCTAGCAGCCAGAGGTTTATCAAACATTATGTCATGAAGAAGTGAAATAGCTGTCACTGATATATTAAGCATCACAAACATTATGTCATGAAGAAGTGAAATAGCTGTCACTGATATATTAAGCATCACAAACATTATGTCATGAAGAAGTGAAATAGCTGTCACTGATATATTATTATGCTGGCACCAACATAACACCATCGCGCACAATATCCGTTCTCGGCGTCTTACTGGACGAAGCACTCTCCATGGAAGCCCAAGTATCCAGGACAGTAAGCACAGCCTTTTTCCACATTCGTCAACTGCATCTCGTATCCAAAAATCTATCTGTAGATGCAGTAAAAAGTCTGATCGCCTCCTTTGTCATCTCTCGTCTGGATTACTGCAACATCATATACACAGGACTGCCCCAGACTCTTCTCAATCGCCTCCAGATGGCTTTTAATGCTGCCGCCAGGACTATCTACAGAGAGAACAAGCGTTGCCACATCACTCCACTACTAAAAGATCTACATTGGCTGAGGGTCCCAGAGAGAGTGGAGTTTAAATTGTGTCTCACTGTCCACAAGGCCTTATGCGGCACGGCACCCACATGTCTAACCGAACTCTGTTCCGTCGACGAAACTCCGAGACGACCGCTGCGCTCTGCCTCTTCTGCTGTCAACAAACTCGTGAAACCCAATATGGCGAACACCTCCAAATTTGCAGAAAGGAGCTTCAGAGCCGCCGCGCCATCCGTCTGGAACAGACTGCCCACAGATCTGAGGGTGAATCAGTCCACAACCACGTTTAGAACCAAGTTGAAAACACTACTGTTCGGGAGAAGTCACGGCGCCCTTGAGATGGTCACGGATCATTAAACGGCGCCACATATAAATAGTCCGATTATTATTATTATTAAGCATCACAATTCGCATGCATAACAAAAGATTTGACACAAATATCATTCAAATTGTTTCATTTCGGATATGATCCAGAGTGTCGGGGTCAAAACTGTTCGTCGAAAGTGAACACGTCTATTCACACTTATTAATCCTATGATTTCACTGGCATGTCAACACTCACGGTCATGTTGTCTATAGTTTGACACATTTCGAAATTTGAAATTTGAAAAAAATCATAGATAGTGAATAAGTCTGAATCTCTCTTAATCTAGATGAGAAAATTTAATGTGTTATAATGCTGCTTCTTCTTATTCAAGTGCCCTGTTGAGTCCCCCCCCCCTAACGTTGGCGATCACCTCGGCGAACCTGTCAAACAGCATTTCTACGCTTCGGATGTCGGTCCATTACCTTATGTTGACATTGCTTACCCGATTAAAATTATTTTAGAAACTGCTTATGAGCCGTAAGATAGAATGGAAATCTTTATTTATTTATAATTTCATGTATGCTGATAGTAAAAACCAATAGACCCCCAAAACAAACACGGACTTGGCGACCGACTACAAACGAATTTTCGACAATAACCGCAACAATAACGCATAATTACACGATACATTTAGGTAGATTGTCGAAAAGTTCGCCAGTAGTCGATTGCTAAGTACGGTTTCTCTACGGCCCCAGTTGTTGATTATTTTTATGATCAATATTAGTTTCTTATGAAGCCTAACATTCTTACTGAAAACACTATTATATTATCGTTAAAACGGGGTAGGTAGATCTAGAAAGTCGAATCCGATTAATTTAATGCCCCAATATTCTACACCGTCAGACGATCAACCACCTCACTATGAAGCACACATTTGAATGACCAATATTTATAGATTTAGATAACGTGTGACTATAGATAGATAAGGGATAGATAGGCAAAAAGATCCGGTATAATTTCTTCATAATTGGTATGCAAAATGTTCCAGTTATTTAGTATCCTTTAGTACTAGGTTAGTAGATGTTCAATTGTACTTAGTTATTTACGAGTATGACACAGCTCTAGGTACACTAAGTAGGATGACTACCAGACAACAGAGACACACCTTTGAGTCGTAAATGTCGTTTTTTTTTACTTCGTTTGGACAGACATCTGACGACGTAATTGCAAAAAGTTGTGAGACATTATTTGAAACAAAAGTAAGTAATTAAAACAGTGAATGCTTTATTCTTTTTTACCCACAGAATTCAAAGTTCATTTGAACACGTGCAATGACTGAATGATGTTGAAAGTTTACATATTTACTTATAGACACAAATCCACGGCGAAGATATTTTTATGATAAATCTCCCTCGACATCCGTCAAGAGGGGGACCAAAGAATATCTGGATAATACAATGTAATAGAATCATGCGAAGAAAGGGCCTGGGTGAAGTTGACATAGGGAACAGAAGAATATAATTATAACCTTAGAGCGAGAAGAGCTGACCCCAACAACCTTCAGCGGAAATAAGTTGGGACACCGCGCTACCGCTAACGCGCGTATTTTTGGCCAATAGTCACTTTGCGCGTCGTATGATCAAGATCAAGACTAGATTAAGATCGTGTTTAGTTTTGTCAAGAGTAGCCCTGCTGTGCCAGAAAGAAAAAGAATATTTTAAACGGAAACCTACCTATTTTTTATAACGCATTATGTTCGTCATTTATTTACGAATTAACTATCGAACAAAATCGTTAAAGAATATGCAAAATCATTAATTATTTATTGTACAATTATTTTAATGTTTTTAGATCATATTATTATGAACAATAAAACTAAAGCGTATTAAAATGTGAAGCTTTTATCCATACAGTGATAATTAAACGCTAACACCCCATTTAAAAAAACCATAGAAAAACACTAATTACAATTTCATGGTTTTTAATATAATAAATTTATAATTAATCAAACTAGCATATGGTTAATACGTACTATAAACTAATTAAATACATTGCGTAATATCGTTTATGTTATAATTTACCCAAGTTTATAATTATTTTTTAATTATTAGTTTTTACTATGAACATACTAAAAAATGTGTTTTTAATATGAATACATAATAACGATAATTGTTAATACCTTGCCCTGTTTTATTAATTATGCACAAGCCCAATATTCTAATTTGATGTTAATCAATTAACCATCCCAGACTACCCCTTTTAACTTGTATATTTTTTTATCAATGCTAATGATTTATGTTTTATAATATTTGAAGGTTGGCCAAGTGTCTCGGTTTGAATATGAATTTCGTTTTTTTTCCACTTTACGGAGTCCACGGAAAAGAATTAGTCTTCCACTTTTAACATGCAGAAATATTCTTATTTTCCAAAATGGTCGAATCCTATGAAATTTGTATAATTTTTAATTATAGGAATTAGTTAATTATGTACTACAGCACTTAAATTTGTATAATTTAGCGACGAGATATGCCACCGCTCCTGAATGTCTGTTTTACTTTCTATTGACAGGTAGAGAACGACCTGCATACTTACACATGCAGTTAAGACATCAAATCACTCCAGTAATAAGATATGCCGTGATGGTATATAATTATTTTCCATAAATGTTGTCCAGTTCACGATTTAAGTAGAAGGCTCTGACCGCACATAAAATCTCCGCACCAACGCTTTGTTTTTTCTAATCAACATTTTGAATTAGGATTACAGATGGTAGAAAAGTTTTGAGATTTACGATACATGTATTTATCTTATCTATTTCTGATCTTCTCTTATATATTCCAATCAACTTTAAAAAATACCTATCTTCTGAAGATTCCATTAGGATAAATAAGGCCTACTGTTAGTTGACATGTATGCTCAACGGATGTCGAACATAATAGTACAAAACAGGAATTGATGAACGTGTCATAAGTAAAGTGCAATCAAACCAGTTTAAGTCGATTCGTAAGCTTTGGGATACCTTTCCCATTTACTACTTAAAGCTGTTTACACAATCTGTTGGTTGTGAAAAAGAAAAAAAGAAAAATTACTTATAATAATTACAAAAGAATCACAAATGCTACATCTGTGTTTTTTTTCCTACAAAGTCTATGACTTTTCTACTTAAATTTTGATTCTGTTGTCTAATAAAAACAAAGGAAATATTGTCTTCTTTAATATAAAACATCTGGTTTTCAAGATTGAGTTATTATTTTTTTAATAAGTAGGTTTTATATAATGTTTCTCAAAATTACAGACATTAATGAAAAATTCAAATACGAGGTATCGTCTCTTACACCACAAATCCCTGTCTTATTTCAAAGATGCCTAGCAAAGTATAAACATGGTATTTTTTAATACAGGACTTTTTTCAATTTTTCTTTTGTTCCTTACCTATGTACGCATATTGTTGGATTCATCTTAATATATAAAAGGAGCGCCAGCAAATTAAATAAATATGAATCCTCGACTCTTGAGATAACCGAGTGTGTAGAGGTTCTTTCAATGATGTTTATCTAAATATATAAAAGGGTTAATTGTAAGATATCGCAATCTAGCTTCTTCGATGAACTTCTGTGTATTGAATTGTATGGCTGATAATTTTATGATACTTCGCAATGATTTATATTGTAAATAATGTACAATAAAGTATAAAATAAATAATACAAAATTAAAAAAAAAAATTATATTTGAATGAAACAGGAATTTGTTGGTAAAGTGCACTTAAACCAGTCTAAGCCGATTCGTTAGCATCGGAACACCTTTCTTGTTTTACACACATTTTAAAATCATGTAATGACCAGCCACTTCAGAACGTAGGCAAAGCTGTCTAAAGAGGGTTTGACTACATGTTTCTCTTCAATGTCTAAATATGAATTCTTTTTATTTTAAAATATTCTTTTTGAAAACACAATTATCTTAAAGTTACATTCAAAATTAATTTCGTTCTAAAATTATTAATATAGGAATACTGTTAAAGTAAACAAATTAATAAGTTTAATTAACAATACAAATTTTAACCTTTTTAATGCAATCACTAATAACGTCTCTAACGAAATTCATTTGTAAACATGTTTGTTAAATCCGTGCATAATTGGCGGTGCATAAATAAATGGCTATAATATATCCTCTTAAACATTGCAACTTTGGTACAGATATATCGAATATTCACTGAAATAATGTCAAATTACTTTCTATAATTTTATATATAAAATCATCGAGTAAATCGACTAGTATTACTTATTTCTGCTTTGTTATTCCCACTTATTAAAATTATCAAAATGAAAAGCGCCTCATTCACAAAACACGTGAAATATTATTAGAATACTCCATTTCAGTATGTACACAAAACAGTAATACACAATGATACTGGCAAATAAAAGAGTGAACAAATTTGAAATTTCATAAGTATCTACTTGCAAGATAATTGAAAAAAAAAACAGTATTTAATTTTAATAAATAAAATATAAAAATATATTATTGAACACTGTTTAATCTCCACTATGTTAGGTTGAATACCGAACGTTTTCGCCTATACTTGTAGGCATCTTCAGGGAAACTGAAGATGCCTACAAGTATAGGCGAAAACGTTCGGTATTCAACCTAACATAGTGGAGATTAAACAGTGTTCAATAATATATTTTTATATTTTATTTATTAAAATTAAAAATGGATTTCCACAGCGTAAACACAAAAACTCTTGAATTATTAAACAGTATTTAGTTAACTTCCAAATGACTTTTATTATTTCGCGTACTAGTATTCGGAGACTCTCGTCTCCATCATCAGGCGATTAGTAAAAAGTGAAATAAGATACAGAGACAAACAGTATTTATAGGATTTGAACAAAAGAAAGTTGGGAGAAGCCCGTGTTGATAAGAAAGTAATTAAGTATCTACTTGCGTTTACAGAAGTTTTGTCAAAATACAAGATACAATGTTGTTAAAATACAAGAATAGCAGAATGTTTAAAAAAAGTAGAACATGCTATTCTCCAAGTATCATATCGTGGGCTCAATACTGGACCTCGAATTTTGGTGGTTTTAAATTATTTGTTCCCGATTTTAGTTTTTGATGTATGTATGAGTAATTTCTAGTACCTAATAGTACTGTTATCAAAGCGTTTCAATAAAATACAACATATTTTTTACTATCCTTCGGAGTATCATGATTTATCCATAACCTCAAAACAACTGATTTTGAGATGTCTGGTTATAAAGTATTGAGCCCACTTTATGACATATTCAAAACTGATCCAGCAAAAGAGATATTTTGATAGACTTTGATAAAAAAATCAATGTCATGTTTTTAATTCTATTCGATAATTGAAGAAAATTGGTAGAATTATAAAAAAAAAAGTTGCAG
Source organism: Athripsodes cinereus (assembly GCA_947579605.1). Classification (NCBI taxonomy): domain Eukaryota; kingdom Metazoa; phylum Arthropoda; class Insecta; order Trichoptera; family Leptoceridae; genus Athripsodes; species Athripsodes cinereus. The sequence continues at coordinate 5,402,891 of OX388307.1, read as the reverse complement.
ATCCAGAACATCTAAAAATTTCATCCAAGATACAACAATTGTTGTGTGATTTTACTTACTTCAAGAAATAATATAAAAAGTGTTGGCAGTGGATGAATAATTGAATTTTTAATCTCAACACTAACTGTGTACATTGCTCTGGACGCGGCAGATGTTGAGGATGGTTTGCAGAAGAATCGGAGAAAATTAAGATCTCAGTCCCCCTTCTAGACAACATTTACACAGTAATAATACACTATGCAGCATTATCTTCTTGAATTTTACAGAACTAAGGTGAGCAAGGTATTAACTAATGTCCGACCAAAGCAAAGGTGAACTTCGGTTTTAAACCTGGCATCGGCCGAAGTCAGTCAGTCAAGTTATGGCTATGGAAGATAAAAAGTCATATTATTATATTATTTCTAATAAGGTATTTGTTATGGTCAAACAAATGAAAATAAATATTGATATAGTGTCTAGCTACATACTTCAATGTTAATAAAAATATTAACACTGTTTTCTTTTTCATGAAACAATCATATAAGACCTGAAAACGACAACGTCATCTTATTTGATAGAGCCTTAGATGGAACATAAATCCACAATCAATCGTTATCGCGAGTTGTGCTTTGTCCAATTGAGTTACTAGGAGACAAATGGAAAGCTTCGAAATTCTTTCTTATTAACCACAATGACAGCTTCATGTGTAGGTATAGTTCAAGTCCCCATCCAGAGGCCTGAGTCAATAACACACTTTCGCGTCACGTTCCCGCTCCGTTAACGTTCGGGTGCAGACGATGTTGCGCCAAAGTGTTAATTTTCGTAACTATTGTGTATCTAAGCAACGAAATTGACACTTGCTTGCAACTTCGTCTGCACCCGAACGCTAACGGAGCGGGAACGTGACGCGAAAGTGTGTTATTGACTCAGGCCTCTGGGCACTTCCAAATAAAGTGACGATGTCTTTTCTAAGCCTTATATCAGGGGTCTCCAAACTTTGAAGCCTTAGGGCCATAATGTTTACCTCAGTATATTCCAGGGACCAAAACAGTTTAATTTTTCTGCCCTTAACTATATTTAAGTTAATTTTCTGCGTCGTCATTTCTGTCGTTAAGTTTTACCTTGAAAGTAAATAAAACCGAGTAATCCTCATTCTGTGTATGATTGTTTCATGTGTTAAATTTACTTTTGTATTTCGTTAAAAATACTGAAGCCGAAGATACAACAGAGGCAATTTTTTGACCGAACTGGCAAAACCCGAACCCAAAACTCTGGTCTGACACTTGTACTAACACAAAAAAAATACAAAACAAAACACCAAGTATATTTGTACAATTTTCAGTAGAAGTAAATGGGTTAATAGAAAATGAAATAATAAAGAAGGATTTATAAAGGTCAAAATTCACTGTCAGAATTTTAACAATATCAGGTCGAACAAGAAATCCACGTGTTTCTGCTATGTATATAAATCTCTTTTATTACGAAATATTTCAGCCCATTAAGTTAACTGCTTCCTATACCTGACCCGCTGAATGTGTGTAAAGTTAAAATGTCAACATTAATAACACACATTTAATAAAATATTGTTTATCAGTAGGCATTTAAATTTATCTCAACGCATACCTCGCAGGATAGACGAGGAGAATGAAATATGAATAAATCTGTCATTTTTTCGGTTTTATCGAGAATAGAATTCTACGTATATGCTAGATGGTTTTTCTTGTTGAACAGACGTGTATCATTTACTTTAAATATACTCATATAAAATACGATGCAAACAGATATCTTTCTATATAACATAGTATCTTCTATTAACAGGACTTCACAGCCAGAATTTAATTTGAAATCGTTCGACTATATGCTACAATTGCCTAAAAACAGGTGTTTACTCCAAATTTTAACTTTTAAACTACGTACGAACCAATAAACTACGAAGCATTAAAAAAATACTGTCTCTCTTTTTGCGGTAAGTGAAAAGGGAGATAAAGAAATGAAGTATATTTCACTCATTATCTATACACCACTTGGTCACTAACACACGTAAATATAGTTAATATTATGTCCGAAAAACTACGAACATTAAAAAATCACTGTCTCTCTTTTTGCGGTAAGTGAAAAAGGAGATAAAAAATGCGACGTACGTGATGTATATTTCACTCATTATCTATGACACCAAATGACACAATAATCATTGCGTACAAAGACATAATTTTTAACAAGATTGTGCACTCCATTGAAAAAACGGCATGTATAATGCAATTGACGCACCAGAAGTCACCAAGGCCCACCTGCGAGAGAGCATTCATGCCCCAAGAGTTATAAATTGGCCTTCATATACCTATACATGAATATAGCAAACACGTAGGTAGGTAGACTATTATTATTTTTGCTGGATAATGGTAGGTGTTTACTTAATTGGCATTCCCTTCTCTCTGCTTACTCCACATGGGATGTGGCATGAGGGTATAGATAGATTCATCAAGTCATTGGTAAAAAAAAAGCTAATTAGCTTTACATGTCTACCTTGTTATATCTACATACATATATGTGGGCGTATAAGTGGGTATATTTCCAATAAAGTACTCAAATACTTTTTTTTTTAATAATACTCAGTTTTATTCTGCAAAATTATATAATTTATATTATACACCTTAAAAAGTACACGTAAAGTAGGTATATTTGAGTTTATCCATAATTTGTTGCACCATTCTGCATTGAGTTGACCATAATTTATTCTTTCTTCTGGGACGTCAAATTAAGAGACAATTATGGCTCCCTTAAGTGGCACCAGTGCTGCAAAAGTATATAAGAATATTTAATATATTTTTCCCTTGTTTATTATTTCTGACTCCACCATTAAATTTCAAAAAACAAAAAGGCCGGGATTTGGAGAGAATGATTCATGCATCTTTAGTATCACAAAAAAAGATTTGAGTCATCATAATCCAAGGATAAATTGTCTCTGTCCATATATTTGCAGAGTATTTTTTCATCATCGAAATAAAACAAAATTATAGCAATTAATTGATTTAATGTGTAATCATGTCTTATGGCCGGTTTCAATAACCTATCTATCCGTGACTATCGATTAAAATGTATGATTCAAAATATAGAACACAATAGATTTCAATCGACAGGAGCGGATAGATAGATTATTGAAACCGGCCAATAATGCTCAGTCTTATTAAAGTACAATGTCTTTGTGCTAAAATTTCATGTGGAAATGGAATGTCAAAATGTAAATATTATAATATGTTTCCATAGTAACCATACATGCAAAGTGGTTTCTGCAAATATATAAATATATAATATGCATATTTAGAAAACTTCGAATACTCATAATAATCTAAAAATCAAATGCATGTTGAGATCTATTTTTACATTAAACCATTTTCTCACTATTGATTCACAAACTAATTTTATATTATTACTTAGTACATTTATGGAATACCTTAATCATTCGCAAACTAGTGAATGGCATCATGAATAAATACATAAAATAAAATAATAATAATTGTACCAAAGCTTGTTTTAAAACATACATATGTATCCGAGATTCAAACATGTTGCGTGTATTCATATATCAGCTTATTTGAAATAGTAACATGAAAATAAGATAATACGTGCTGATTTTACTATATACCTAAATATCAGGATATCAGTTAAAAATTATGTACTTACATTTGCAAATGATTAGTCAAGTCTTAGTAATTCTCCATCACCGTTTTAATGTCACTAATCATCTAATCATCTTATAATCTGGAAAGTATAAAACATAAAGAATTTATTAATTTATTCTATCAGAAACATTGTTTGCTTACACACGCGTATTAAAATATTTTATTTTTAATAATTACTTTGGGAAAGGTTACGTTACAAAAAAAATATGTCAAAAACAATATAATATAAATCAATCATTATAATATACTCACTCATTTTGATCATGTGAATAATATGAAGATTATTTATTTTTTCTCACATTCGTAAATCGTAATGACTCTTTCGTCATTTTAAATAATGAAAAAATTAAAATCAAACTATAAATCAGTGTATTTAGTTTCTGATTTTTATACTCACAAAAATAACAAAATGTTGCTATGACAACAATATTGACATCGGTGAATGTCAGTCTGAGGAGTTCATACACAAAGTTACCTACATCAACTCTAGAACATTGAAACTAAGAAAACAGCATACCTAAATAAATTTGGTGAATTCTTTGCAGAATAGGTACCGGCATCAATTTAGTTCTCTGATATCGGATATTTTTTTTTAGTGTTTGTATTATTTTTATCATAGTCTTTGTAAGGTAAACGAACTGTAATTTAGTGTTAAGAGCATATTTTCTGTATTCATTTTTTAATCATTAGAAAAGTAAATATTATGTTGCAACTAATAAGCAAAAAGAGAAATAGGCGGATATGCTGATGTCAATCTACAGTTTTATTAAGTACACAAACAAGTTCACCAACATTTAATTAAAAATAAAAAAATACTGATTTATTTGAATTAATTATATAAAACACTTATTTGTAGTGTTTAAACTGTGACTTTTTGTTGATTAAAAGTCACAGTGGATATAATATAAAAAAGGAATTTATTTGTAAATAATTCAACATGAATTTCCACCGAGAACCGTCGGTTGAAAATATCAACTTCACTGATTTATTTTACTTCATTCATAGTTAAATATTTGTGAAAAATGGATCGGTGTGCCTTTACTTGTGAACTCCTCATCTACAGTACTGAACGCTCATTCTCGTATTCGTCGACTCGCATTTTGACAGACATGGAAATAAATATTATTTAGGTGTATTAAGTTATAATGTTTTTTTAATGAAAAAAAAACATTTATATAGGGATTTCTTGATGACACATATAAAAATATGTTTCCTTGGTAAAAATCAAGTAATCTAGTGCTGTAATTATGTAGTTTCAAGCATAAAACCATCTCTATTTTTTAATAATTTTAAATAAATAATCAGACGCAGATTCAACAGCGTGCCGACTCTTTGGCTCGGCTGGCCGAAATCAGCTCGAATTTTGAGTTCTACGGAAATTTTCATAAAAACTTTCCCGCAAGCGGAAAATTTAAAATGGAAATTTAACAATATAAATAATACATCACGCTATTACACTCATATGATAAATTATTCAATTAAAATTGTTTTAAATATGTTTTATTTATTCGAACTTGACGAACTAAAAATTATATTTTCTTATGTGCACGTCACAAATCCCATTTTTTTCGCATATTTAAAAAAATATGGATAAATATTACCCAAATTTAAGAAAAATAGGATTTTTCTAAAGCATCCTTGGAGCTAAATTTACTTCATCATTTATGTAACCTCTAAGATGATTGTCTTAAAATACCTCTGCTAGTCGTGATGAAATTTCGGAAGGTGTTTTTCAATCGATAATTTCTACATGAATCTCTCGGAATTTTTTTTCATTATTATTAAAAATACATTAAAATATGTTCAAATTTTGATATTATCAAAAACAAACAGTAAAAATATCATCTCATTCACGAAAATATTGCAATTAATTAATAATCAATGTTGAAAAATGGTTGCGTAAAATCATGTGACAATTTCGAGTTCCCTACCTATCAAGGGCTCTTAATGGAAATTTTGTATAATATGTTCACTGCCCAGCAATTAGGTTTTACAACTTTCAAGCTGGCGGTGGTAGTGATGTGAGAAGAGAAAATTCTCCAAAGAAATTTCTCGAGAACGAGAAATTTCTCCGAGAATTTCTCCTCTGATGGAAGAGAAATTTCTCTCCATATTTTTTCTTAGTGGTATTATGACCTTTCGCCCAGTACACTTCGCAGCCAACCTGATTGATCCAAAATTTGTGGGGCTGATTAAGGCCCAAATCAGAGGTTATTAACACCTTTTTCCATGTACGTACCTGCAATTTTTTTAAACTTAAATATGAGAATGTGGGGTGTCAAACATCAAGATTTTTCATCAGTAATTAGCACTTTTTCCTATGTAGGTACCTAACATTTTTTGTTTCCATAATTAATTGTAGCCATATTGGTGATAAATTGTCTCAACATTCAATGTACATACATTGTTATTGATTGATTGAATAAAGTTTTTATTATTATTATACTGTTAAATAAAAAATAAAAAAAATTCTTCGAAAATTCTCTATTTCTTGAGAATTCCACAACACTAGGCGGTGGTATATTATATTTAAATAAAATAAAAAAATAAAATAAGGAATCATCTACTTCATGCGCATCTAGAATCTTACATAAATATTTTATCTACCTGCTTATATTCAATGAATAATAATATAATCAAAGATAAAAAATGAAAAACATATTCGACTTGTACTTGCACACTGCTTTCACCAGCTCTACATTCATACACTTTATGATCAAAGAACCTCGGTTACTTTTGCTCATCTTCAATCAATTAATAACCCATTGACAATCTTCCCTGAAGCACGGAGAAGAAACTGGACCATTTAATTCAAGGCATATCTGCGCCAATTGAGTAACCTCTTCCCAGGACATTTCGAGCATCCTAATTCTGGACTTTTGGGTCATCGGACTCTTACGGACGGATGAACATTGGTGCTCTTTTTGACCATCTACCATTGGACATTCTAAAAATTTACTCAGTCTACTCTTTGATAAATGATCAAGTATTTAAACTTATAGATACTCACATAAATAACTACTTTAAAAAAGGTTTACAAGCATTTTTTTAAAAGCGTTTAATATAAGGTTTAAACCTTATTTTAAAAAGCGTTTAAAATAGTTATTAACTAAACAAAACGTTTTTATTTCATTCATTTGATTATATTTGTTTAAATTTTTATACTCTTTACTATTCTCAATAATTTATTCATGTTAAGAAATTAACACCCACACAGAGACATATTACGTACACCTTGTGAAGGTACGATAAAATTTATTGGTGATATAAGATCTTACATGTGTAATCTGGTGCCAGTTTTATTAAGTGATTCAAATTTATTGATGTTACAGCATTAACTTTGTGAACGGAGGGAACTATCCAATGTAAAATATACGAGTACAAGAAGGTTTTATAACAAGTCAAACAAAAAATAGGAAAATGTCATATTTAAGCCTTATTTTACTACTCACGTAGGAAAATGTCGTGTAAAACTGATTCGACAATTCAACTATTTAAATCGTCAACTATCAAAACTATCAATGAATTTTTTAAAAACTCATTTTATATTAAGCAGTAATTGTGTATTGATGCTGTGCGCCGGCGCACCCAGCAGAGACCTCTAATCTACGTAATACCTACAGGAGAGACGATGGTCCTGGTTGGGACATGTTCTGAGAATGCCCAATGATAGTTGGCCAAAAAGAGCACTGTTCTTCCGTCCGCAGGAGCTCCGTCGACCCAGGCGTCCCTCTTTCACAATACACCGTTCCTATGACAACGACCTCAGAGCGCAGGGAATGTCGTGGAAAGAGGTGACGCAATTGGCGCAGAGACGCTCTGAATGGAGGAGGCTGGTTTCTGCCCTGTGCTCCCGGGAGGAGCGTTGAGGGCGATGATTGATTGATTGTGTCCCGATGTCTAAAAATCGTCATAGGCTGGTTAAGCGCACTTGCATCAAATTTATTGCATCTTGCACAAAATGGAGAAATCAAGAGACGCACTGCATGTATTGATAAATAATTGAAACAGGATTGTGTCTTTACTCTTTCGTAAAAATACGACATCTGGAATAAATGCTGGAATATATCATTTTGTGTGCCTTATTTACTGTACCAATTATATTCTAAACAAAATGAATACCCTCTAATAAAAGAAATATATTATATTATTAGACGCACACAATTAAATAATAATGGTATGTATGTAAACCTGATGTCCCAAAACACGAAATGAAATAAAAAAGATAAGATACAAGACAACAAAGAACAAGAATAAGTGTCAGAGAAAGTGTAAGAAAACTAATAACATACAATTTATAAGTCACACATTGGGTACACTATACCGTTGTCTGTAATAAACAAATTTATCTATATCTACATCAGCGGTGGTTCCTCCTTAGATGCAGCGCTTTCTCCCTTTATACATTCATTAAGAACTTACATAATATATTTTTCAAACGAATAAGACATGATTGTTAAATCTTATTTTTGGGTTAGTTGGAAGTTAGTTGGATTGGGTTAGTTGGAAGAAATCGCGCTTTTGCGATAAACTCGCCTTCTGTATATTGATTGTATTTAATTTGAATGTATACCTTTTTTTAAAAAAAAAAGAAGATATATCTGGGTTATGTTATAAATCCAGATACAACCTTATACACCTTTCACAGTAAGCTAAAAGCTTGTGTCGTGAAAGGGAAGTTTGCCGGCACCTGGGATCGAACCGCGGACCCCTTGTTCACGAGACCGAGACTCCACCTCCAGGCTACCGACGAACTCTATTTACTGAATTTAAATTATCAGCGTTTTTTTATTTTAAATTTATTATTTAATTTCAATAAAACCTTTTATGTACTACTACTACTATACCATCACGGCATATCCCACAAGTGGGGTAGCCAGCAGATCAGCTGCATTATAGAAACATGCAAACTGTCCTCTTCGTCCCAATATAAAATCAAGAAATTCAGGATGGGTGGCAAGCCTCATCGCTGAATTTAAGATGAAAAATGTCTTATTTTTTTCCTGCCTTTTACAGGACACTCGAAAACTTACGCAGAAGAGTGGGAGACCAATTCTTTACCGGGTGCTTCACGGGAAACCGGTAAAGAATTGGTCTCAAGTTTGTAATCAATTTACAGTAAAGAATAAATAAATATAAAAACAAAATCATCAATTCAGCGAATGGATATGCAACCCAACCTGAATGTTACACGTTTATTAAATTCTTGTGTTATTACCGGCTGTCCACTGCTTTTGGTTCATTTTGGTCAAACTAAGTCATTTACCAATGATTAAAATCAACTCAAGTGAATAAGAATGTCGTTAATTTTATATTATGAATTAAAATGAAAATTGTTTGGTGATAATTGAATTTGTGTTATTTGATGATGATGATATGCCTCATCGCTACGTCTTGTATTTAGGTACATAAGTTTTGTTGACATTATCTTGAAGTTATTTACTAGTTACACAAACGTCTCAAGGCCCCTGTTGAAGAATAATAATATAATCATTTTTTTTTTTTTTTTTTAAATTGTTAACTGCTTAAAATCGTTAACCCACTTAAAATTGTTAACTGCATAATTTATTTATTGTACCTTCGTAATCAATTTGTATTCTTTCTAAATTTAGTATTGATAATGTCTTGGTAAAAGACGAAACAATTGTCTACTCATTTATAAAATATAGTGTGTATTTATAAAAAAGTTAAGTGAGTGTTTACTTCATACCATAATATAATCAAATTTTCGGGTCTCATACATAACAAACCCACGCAGCGTGCACACGAATAACAACAAAACAAATTGGTTATTATTAAACGTACGTACAGACCAATTATAAAACACTGCAAAACTCATCTCGTAGTAAGAAATAACAGATAAGCTCATCATTAAGATGAGAGATTATCGCTTAAGCTTTTTAAAAGGAGAAGGTAGACTGACTTTCAATCATACCAATCAGCTCTTAGATTATAAAGGATCGAGCGCCACTTCCTTCTATTCTTGCATACATCTTTCGCTTCCCCATGCATGCTCTCCTGTTCAATGCGCTCAACAAGTGACCGTCCTGTAGGATTTGATTTAAATAATCTTGCCATTTGATCTTAGGACGGCCACGTCTCCGAGCGCCATTCTCTCAGCCACATATCTCTTACATTAACAGAAATGAAATATTAATGTTAAAACAAATTCAACCCAAATAAGGGTTAACTCAGGTTGAGAGTCAACCTAAGGAAACATTGAATAATTAGGCTTTAAGATGAAGAAATGAAGAACAAGTCGATGTAATACTAAAAGTGACGTATCATTATCTCATCATGTTGTTGATGTTGTCTTTAGTAAAATATCACTATAAACTTGTTTATTATAATTGGCTATTGAGCGTTAGTGCAATGTATTTAACGACAACAAATTACTTTGTTCTTAGGTTTTATTACTCGAGTACTTATTATTTCATCTCAAGCAACGCCATTAAAACTATATTATTATGAAAACTGTACGTACAATATATGTAAATTAGAACATTCTCACGAATATTATTTAATTAACCCTGGCTAGTACGCCGTGGATAGCATGACAATAGATTTGTTCTAGGTTAAACATTGCGTGATAGAGTGAAGAATGAGGATATCAGGAGAATGAGTAGATGTGAGAAGAAGAAGAAATGTTGTTGATAGAATGTGTGTAAATAAATTGAGATGGTTTGGTCATGTGGTACGAATAGGAGGGGGAAGAATGACAAAGAGGATAATTATACTTGTCTGAAAGAAAGGGTGTGAGGAAGCGCAGACGTCCGAGAACTACATGGCTTGACAACGTGGATCAATTTTCAAAGACGATCGCGTGTTGAGTAAGAGGAATCGGCGTGCATGTCTGAGAAACTGGATGAATGTAGAAGAAGCGAAAGAAGTATGTAAGGATAGAGCGACATGGCGTTCCGTTCTCTCTGCCTACCCCACCTGGGACACGGCGTGAGAGAACAGTATAGTATTGTAAAGCATAACCTTACTTAGAAAACATTTAATAATAATAATGATGGAGAGTAATTAGAGTGCCATCTTTGTGCCATATCACCTCGAGGATGCTGTACATGATATTGTTCTATCTTCAACAAAGTTGTCTGTATCAAGAATTTAAATTTAAATACAAAAACATTATAATACGTGATCTCAGATACATAATAATATTTGGTTCTATTGTGCACTTTCTCAAGGATATAGAAATGTCATTAGAATAACATGTTCAGCACCGAAGCAATCGAGCTGTGTCTAACTAGAAATCACGATCATAGAGAGCATGCACAATCCCCAAATTTCTCGATGAGGCCAATAGCCTTTTGTATCAATAAATTTACTAGTTGCCTAATGTGTAATGAGAATCACAGTTGGGTGCGTTCCCGTGCAACGTCAGTTAACAAGGAAAACCAGCGGGATATACAATACAGAGAGCTCTATAAGTTGATTAAGTAATTTAAACATTAATATTTTAATCCGTTCACATGTAGGAATATCCGTCATAAACACATATTACTCAAATTTATGTTTATTAGTTGTTAGAAAGAGATCTTAATTGGTTTGCTCACTGTTATAATTAATTGTTATCTAATATTTATTATTACAACTGCTTGATCCATATAGAATACATAAAATAAAATAAAAATACTTTACAGACATGTCGATGTTTTCTATTTAAACTATCACCCATTCAGCATGTTTCTGGCTTATTAATTACATACTTCCAATAATATCACTAATAATTTTGGTCAAGAACATTACTACTACTATACCATCACGGCATATCCCACAAGTGGGGTAGCCAGCAGACCAGCTGCATATAAAACATGCAAGCTGTCTTCTCCGTGCACAACATAATGTGCGTGCCAGGATGGGTGGCAAACCTCATCGCCGAATTTAAGATGTAAAATGTCTTATTTTTTCGAAAACCTGCCTTTTACAGGACACTCGAAAACTCATGGAGAAGAGTGGGAAACCTATTCTTTACCGGGTGCTCCACGGGATTAAAAGAACATTAAGAACTATAAAATTTAATATTTATTTAATTTAAAGTAGGTTCGTTAAGGTTGTGAAAATTCATTGAAATATAAGTTTTAAAATGTAATATTAAAACACTGTTTAATTTTCACAAATGATTTTGTACTTAGTCAATTAACAATGACTAAATGCTAATTGCCGAGGGAGTTTTAAGTAACTCTTGCCCTGAAGATGCCGCAAGGCGAAAGAGCTCGGCAATTAGCATTTAGTCATTGTTAATTGATTCAATAGAAAATCATTTGTGAAAATTAAACAGCGTTTTAATATTACATTTTAAAACTCTCAAAACTAAAAGAGACACACCTAGAGAATTGATAAAATAAAAATATAGAGAAAAAATAGTGATCTGATCAGGTCAACTCACCAAATAAGCGAGTCTACAGCGTACAATCATGTTAAAACATAAATATACAAAAAATGCAAGGCGATGAAAAAATAAACAACGCCCTACTAATCTCTTATTCAAAGTTTAAGTGTCGTCATTTCAAAATTCCTACAAATTTAATGATATCGTATTGAACATTTTTTCAATTAATCTATTCGATGTAATTGAATATGTTTCGAAGCATTCTTCAATAAACACAATAATTTTCACCATAATGGTACTCAAAGATATTTTGAAATCGACTGTGCTCAGGACAAATGCTTCAAACCACATTGGTCAAATTTTATAGGAGAAGCAAAAAACTATAGAATAAAGAAAATTTCAAATTTTTGTCATTATTATTTTACTATCTTTTTGTAATGTAGTTTTTTTATCATGTCATAAAAATTTAAGAAAAAATATTCAGGAATTATCAAGTTATAAACAAAAAATAAAAAAAAATGTTGATTAAATCCTTTGTCCTGATAAACTTTAGCAACATGTTAAAGAGATATGTATGTCGCATGTTTGGGGTTATGTGGTTTGATGCCTTTTTTCTCGCCGTAAAATTATGTCTGAATGAAATTTTTTGGTATTAATAATGAAACTCATGCTGTTTGAGTCCTTTGTCCTATTGGGTATTTGCAATTAAGTCCTTGCTAAAAAAAAAATATTTTGCTTTTTCTATAAAAACTAGACTTTTGTGGATTGAATCCTTTTACCAGAATGTGTAAAAGACATATGATTGACTTCAAAACATAAAACAACTTTTGCCAAAATTGTGGTTTGATGCCTTTGTCCTGAGGACAGTCGATATGCTTCGGAAATTTGATTCAAAAGCTATGACTAAATACTTGTCTATGAGAGAAGCTAAGTTTATAGCTAGTAAAGTTACACATAATATATTATTCTGAAACACTACAGTCGTTCATAGACCAGATGAAAAGTAACGAATTGTGTGTTGAACATCAACAAAGACACCATTTTAAATCTATATTTATTGATCAAATTATTACTCGACAAGTTTGATTACTCGAACACGAGTGGACGATTTAAACAAACATAATATATTTATCATCACAACTTCAAATGTTAGTGTGATAGCCAACGTGCAAGTCGTCTTCTCTGTGCCATAAAAAATAATACATTTACAACATTTACATTTACTCGAAAACTTTCAGAAAGTGGTGTAAAATATATAACTAATTGCATTCAAAATTTAATTCATTCTAAGCTTTAGATTAACGTGTTATGTTCTTTCTGGTCAGTTTTACTTTATGGCGTCGAGGCATGGACTCTCGAGGTTAATATCAATTATTTCTTGGAGGCATTTGAAATGTGAATCCACCAAAGGATGTTGTGAATATTCTACTATACTATACTATACCATCACGGCATATCCCACAAGTGGGGTAGCCAGCAGACCAGCTGCATGTAAGAAACATGCAAGCTGTCCTCTTCGTGCCAATATAAATTCTGGACTAACATAATTAACGCTGAAGTATTGCATAAATTTGGGTTAGTTGGAAGAGATCGCACTTTCGCGATAAACTCGCCCTCTCTATCTTGATTGTATCTAATTTGGATGTATACATTTTATGTATTTTTTGTAATCAATGTACAGTAAAGAATGAATAAATAAATAAAACGAATGCATGGAAAGATAAATTCGTATATTGGCCACATAATGAGAGGTGAAAACATGCCATTCTACAACTAGTCATAAAAGGAAAGATTGAGGAGGGCCACAAAGGAGTTGGATGAAAGCAGATTTCCTGTCTTCGGAACATCTGAGAATGGACTAGGATGAGGGGTGTAGAGAAGCTGTGTCGTGCTGCCCTGGACAGAGAAAGTTTCCGCCAAGTGATCTTCAAAGTCAGGAAAGGCGACAAAACACATTCTTATAGAGGAAGAAATGCTATAGAATATATTTCATAGGTATTATACAAAATTATGACATAAATATATGATTAAATTGCAAGGTTAGACATGAGATGTGGATTAGAAAGATCGAAAAATATGCTTGCCCCTGTTCACATTCAGTCGTTTATCTAAGAGGGAATAAATGGAGACTAACTTAAACGAAAATACTAATTCCCTCGAAATATGCAGGTAAATTGAATTGGATTTCACCTAATATTAGATAAATTGTATTGTATTTAACCTTATATAATCTATTTCTCCTGCATATCTATAATATAGTAATGTAGGTATATTATATATATATAATCATTTGTGTACATATATCTATACAAATCAAGATATAGTAACAGGGTATATTATATTTAATATCCATGGAGATATTATGTAGGTATATATCTTTGGCTTTACTATTTTAAGGTACCTACTACATACCTATATCTAGTAATATATTCACTTGATCTTATTGATATGAAGCGAGATAAAGACATTTTGGAGTGCCTCCCATCACAAGTAGGTAAATAATATTATCTACTATTCATTCTATACTGAGTATGGTATTCTATTTAGTGACTTGGATTGTTTTCACACTGAAAGTAAGGGTTGCGTTACCAGTTATGTACATAGTCGGAAACAAATTTTTAGATATCATAATTACATATTTTTTTCTAAACTTATTACATCTATCTCTTTCATTGTATTTTTTCTATATAATTTAGTTCAAACAGGTTTCTGTAAGTTTTCGAGTGTCCTGTAAGAGAGGTGTTCGTAAAACATCACATATAAAACAATTATTCACATTACAAATTCACCGATGAGGCATGCCACACATTCTTAATGTCTCATTTTTTATTGACACGGAGAGAGCAATCTGGATGTTTATTACATGCAATAAGCCCACTTGTGGGATTTGCCGTGATGGTATAGAAGTAGAAGTAGTTCTAGTAATATAATAATGATTCGGAAACGGAAAGGAGACATATTCTTTACACCTTCGAGAGTTTTTGAGTGGCTTGTAAAAAAGCAGATATTCGTAAAACGTACCTATTTGCGCGCCAAGCGCCTTTGAAGTGATAGCACAGCAATACGGCGCAATATATAAATTGACATATTATTATTGACGTCTGCAATTTAGCAATGAGGTATGCCACCCATCTTGAACGTTTGAAATTTTAACCCTCTGGGAGAGGACGGCATCCATTTTTCTAATGTGCAATTTTTCCACTAGCTAGCCCACTTGTGGGATAAGCCGTGAAGGTAAAGATAGAGAGTTGAATAATTAATTATTGACTTATCATTTCAGATGATTTTATTAAAATAAAGATCCTGGAAGTATCCGAATGGTATCAGACGCATATCTCATAATATAAAAAGGGCTTTAGTAGTCGTGTACGAGTATCACAGTTTACGCTATCTAGGTATCTCTGGTTGTGAGTGATAAATCAAATGTCGGGTACAACATTATAATTCAACATGTATAATAATGTACTGTGCTTACTATGTTCTGTGTTTCTACCATTATGAACTGAGCTATCGTTGAGACACTGGGTAGCTTAGCTCTATAGCAATCCTCCACCACTGCTAGCTACACTACTAACTGAATACAAATTTAATAGAGATACAGTGAAACGGGAAAGATTGGATGAGTAGTACTTCAACTGCCATTGATAGGATATGAAAATTAATTAGAAATAAATCATCAAAAATTTATACAATAACTTAGTATTTATTTCATGCTGGTAATCTGCTGGCTACCTCACTTGCAGAATAATTATGCCGTTAGGCCCATATTTTATCGCGACCCCATGGCAGCGCAACTGTAGTGTCTACCGGGACACTATAGCAGTGGTCTCGAACCTACCGATTGTTCGGTATTTATACCGAAATGGGCCGTGTCCTACCGAAATGGTCCAGTAATCTACCGATTTTTACTATTTGTCGATAGGGAAATATAATCGGTAAATAAGTATCGGGTATTCGGTAAAAGTACCGGATACTTATTGGATTCGAGCAAATATTCTTTAAGAAAACCGAGGAGTTTTTGAATTATTCCAAATTCCTATACCATTTTGAAAATCTGGCGACGGGGGGGTAGAAATTTTCTAAAAAAGGAAAGTACCCGATATTGACATCGTCGGTACAAATACCCGGTACATTTTAGAAAGAGGTACTGCGAGAAAATATTCTTTAAGAAAACCGAGGAGTTTTTGAAATATTCCAAATTCCTATACCATTTTGAAAATTCGGCGACGGGGGGTAGAAATTTTCGTGAAAAGAAAAGTATCCGATATTGACCATCGTCGGTACAAATACCTCATATACCGATTTTGGGTATAAAATATACCATTTATACCGATTTTAGTGGATATTTCTACCGATATTGGACAATGTCGTTCGAGAACACTGCACTATAGAGACGCCAGAATCGCCACAGTATGAAAATGTGCGTCGACGAGTAAGCACTTTAATTGTGCTTGCGAAGAAGAAAGTTGTAACTTTTTGAACTCGAACCAGCGTGGTTGCACCGCCAGTGCACGTGTCGATGTTGGTCGCGCCGCCAAATTGCTTGTGCCATCAAGTGTACATCGAATGAGTTACCCTCCATTAAATGGTGTACATTTTGTTGTTCGCGACGAATAGTCGAGCTGCAATGGAGTCCCGATGAAATGTTGGCCTAAGGCCCAAAATTGAAATGAAATTGATCCATTCTCCATCACCACATCAAATTCGTCGAGTTCGTCGGTAGTCTGGAGGTAAAGTCTAGGCCTTGCGAACAAGAGGTCCGCGGTTCGATCCCAGGTGCCGGCAAACTCCCCTTTCATCACACAAGCTTTTAGCTTACTGTGAAAGGTGTATAAGGTTGTATTTCAGTTTATAACAACCCAGATACTGTATATATTTAAAAAAAAATTGTATGGTCAAAATAATTTCGAAACACAATATTCATAATATCTCCTCATTGTAGATGCTATTAAAAAAATGTGTTTGCCACACATCCTGAATGTCTTTATTTATATTGGCACGGAGAGGACAGCTTGCATGTTTATTACATGCAGCTGGTTTGCTGGCTACCCCACTTATGTGATATGCCGTGATGGTATAGTAGTAAGTATGTACAGATATAATACCTACAGGATAAAATCCACCTATAGTAATACATATATTTTTCATTATTATTTTAGGTCCTTTTATGATTTTGTCATATATCAGAGTCCGTTACCATCTTGATGTTACGGAGTGAAACAGTGTTTGACAGAAATCAATTCATTCTTCACAACAAATTCTTCCAAGTTGCATCGGTGGTATGTTCCTCTATGAAGTAGTAGTAAGAATCAAATACCACTTGTGTATCGGATAGAGCCAGGCTAATAATGAGTTACTGCATGCACGATTTCACCGCCTCAGAAGTGAATTGTGAATACACACATAGCAAAATACCAGAGACGTGTCTAGAGTTTTCATACTGGGTAAATCCAACCATCAATACAAATTTATTTAAAAACGACACTATTAAAAAATATAAAATACGAGAAAGTATCAATAAAGCATAATATGAAAAAACTTCTATATTGAATATGATGATAAGAAATTTGAATTTAATAAGAATATAAAAACCTAATTTAAGTATAGAAATATAATCTAATAAATCGAATACCGTATAACTACATAACATAAAAGTCTCCTATCCAAGTACAATCCGCTCCCTGTATTGCTGAACTTCAGCGATCGGACGAAAACCGATTCATTCAACTACAAACGATCATTAGCTTTGATTATTTTTCCCTTATTATGATTCGCAAAATAATCCCATAGATACTTATAATTTGGCGTTCCGTTCTCTCTGCCTACTCCACTTGGGACACGGCGTGAGGGTACAGTATAGTACCTACTCATAATGTGCATCATTTATGTGTGCCGTGTCCTAATATTGATTATAGCGTAGGTATCAATATAAGTGAGATAGAAATATAACAGAAAAAAGGCGCGTAAGCAGCCAAATGTGCAAGTAAGACATAATGCTATAACTTGCTAGGTACTTATATATTGTGTAATCTTTAGTACAGTTGCACTAAAATGAAGTAAACGGAAGAGCGCGAAATTTTATTTTCTTTCTCGAATCGTTTTTTTATCAATTTACAGCTTCAAAAAATCATTTAATAGGTGAATAAAAATTAGTTAATATGGTAAAGCCCGGCTTTAGGGCTGGTATAGAAGACACGCCACTGCTGCACACCCAAATACACAATGCACGACTAGTTATCCGAAATCATAGCAGCATTTTCCCCATAAATAATAAAAATAATATATCCCTCCATGACATACGAGTATTATATCAAAATATTGGTTTCAGATGTATTTCGCATTTTGAAAATATTATTTTGTTCATCAAATTATTTACCAAAGACATCGCCTTAGGAAATTGTCACCTTTGACACATTTATCATCTTCAATCTAGCAATGAGGTGTGCCAATCGTTTTAAATGGCTTTAACTTTCATTGACACGGAGAAGGCCACTTAGGATATAGTTTATCTGCTGGCTACCGCATATGTGTGATATTCCATGATGGTATAGATAGATGGACTAATACAACGAACCTTAATTATAAATTTGTATCAATTAATTGTAACTGTTAATGTGTGTCATACATCTGTTGTACGCGACATAATAAATAAATAAATAAACCGAAAATATAGATAACAAAGTCACGGACAAAAAATCTTGTCGCTGAAAACAGGAATTAAAAAACCTGTCCTTAAACAGTGATATGTTACAACTAGAATCGCAATGTCATACAAATATTCTCTAAAAATGTGTACCCACCCGTCGAGGTACAATACCTGAGTAATATATATTCATCTCTTTTCTTATGTATATATTCATCTCTATCTACCGGCCTTTTTCGTCTGTAATAATCCCCATTCTCATATTGTCTATCTCTTGTTATCTACAAACAATTTATATGTGTGTCGCTTTTTTTCAAACTAAAAATTGCGGCACCAAGGACCGCAAAGAGATTTTATTGATGGTACATGTTTGAGATTCATATTGCAAATCTAGGTATAACATATCACTGTCCTTAAATAATAAATTGAAATCGAATTTAAAATGTTACCTTTAAATATCTGTTCACTGTAGCGAGATCGGTTCGAAATTATGTTGTACAGATAATGGTAGTTAGGCTCAATTGAAGAATAAATATTGAAGTACGTGTTAATTGGTAGAAATAGATTATTTAACTCTTAAACTGCTATAACGTGAATGACTAATCGTCGAGAAAGCTTCGAAATTTGAATGTATTTACTAAACCATAGAATAATTTTATGTTTTACCAATGACTTTTATAGTATAGACTAGAACATTCTTTTTATTCTGCTTTATTTAGGACTGTGTCCTGTTGTTCTAGGAGCCTGCTCCTGGGAGGTGGATGCCCTGCTATTCCTCCATCGTTTGGGTGGTCTTACTGGAGGTCTGTTTTCTGTTATGCACTCGTCTGTTGCTATCCTAACCAGACCTCACTCTCCAGTCCAATGTATTTGGCATCGCAATCAACACAAAATATACCGCTGTCATTAATTCCATTGTTATAATCCTTATTATAAAAAATGGAATTTACCTCAATATGTATGAATTGAAGAGATCGCGCCTCTGCGATATTCTCGCCCTCTGTATACATATTGATAATATCTTATTTGAATACATCTAATATATAAAATTCTCGTGTCACGGTGTTTGTTATCATACTCCTCCGAAACGGCTGGACCGATTTTGATGAAATTTTGTGTGCTTATCGGGTAGGTCTGAAAATCGGCCAACATCTATTTTTCATACCCCTAAAAGTTTTTTTTTTGTTTTTTTTTGAGGCATTAAAAAGTACATACAGCCCTAGATTTTCACCCTTCTACCATCAACCCCTATTTTTTTTTAATAGCGATATTAGTATATGGCAAATGTATATATCATGAAGTATAATTATGGCAAAACAACGTTTGCCGGGTCCGCTAGTTTTTCTATAAAATTGTATGAATTATGATCAATGTACAGTAAAAAGTAAATAAATAAATATGTTTCGACAAAAAAAAATACCGATATAAATTAACATTTTGTGTAGAAGAACTTATAACACTGTATATATTATAAATACCTATGTACAGTGGGTCTAAGTAATATAAAACTTGAAAGTTATTCAAAAACACCTCCCTCTATGTATTTTCACAATATTTAGGTCGGCTTTTAAGGCGTCCACTGGGTAAATAATTTATTCATTAAATTTGAAAATTTATGATGAAGCAATAATAAATAAATTGAAACAAGAATATGAAGAGAAACCACAATTTTAATATAAATCACCACACAAATAATTTAGTTAGTTTGTTTGTATGTGCTTTACGTATGACGTAATTAGACAAAATAGAGAAAAAATAATGTGCCCTATACGAAGTCTCATTCTTTGAGCAGATTTAAGAAAAAAATATTAACTTTTTAATTGACAGAGAATTTTTATTTTATATGACATCATGTAATCAATTTTTTAAAAGAACTTAATATGCTATTTTACGTGTAATTTTGTAACAAAACATTTATATTTAGTTTTTTAATATGTTGTGGCTAGATAGATTTAAAAAATTGTAGATCTATATATAGTATAGATCAGCACCTGATGATGCGAACTCGGAGTCCGCGAAACCGGTCGTGCGTTAGTCTTAGTCAACAGTAACACAAAACAAAATAATAATAAATATTTATTTTATTTTATTTGATAATTTAAAATGAAGTGTTACAAAGTAAATGCCGATACAATTAATGAAATTAAAAATTTGTGTTTGAGTAAAGTAATTAAAATTACTAAAAATGAAAGCTTAATTCTATGAAAAATAAAATCACTTTTATTTTACATTTTATGATCATGATAGTACTGTCAAAAATATTTGTAGAATGGAGCCGTCTATTTTCAAATAATTGCTGAATTTTTATGCCTTTTCTAAGAAAAATACTTATGTTATCTGCAAAGTGTAAAATTGTCAAATCCATGTTTTTTTCCTATGCGAAGTCGAGTAAAACTAAACAAGTAAAAACATGATTTTTTTTCCAATTTTAAGAAGTGTTAAATTGTCAATACCATGTTTATTACCTGAGCGAAGTAGAGTAAAACTAAACAAGTAAAAACGTGAATTTTATTGCCAGTTTTCAGAAAAGCACTTATGCTATCTGCAATGTGTAAAATTGTCAATTCCATGTTTGTAGCGAAATAGAGTAAACCTGAGCGAAATAGAGTAAAACCAAACAAGTAAAAACGTGCATTTAAAAGACTTTTGAGTAAATAACGGAATAAAGGTCACAGAAGCTGATGACGTACATTTATATTCGTCTTATTATTCAAACAATTGCGCAAACATGGCTTTCAATAAAATTATATGAATTTATTAATAGATTAGCGCTGTTTCTAAATGGGACGTTTAGATTTAACAAATATTTCTAATTAATATTATTCTCATACAAATCAGTGAACTTTTATTTATATTGCTAAGACGTCTCTCTTCACATAACGTGTAATATCTATTTATTTATGAATATATCTAAGGCGTGAACCTCCTACATGATGATGATTCTGGATGATTTTATTTTGACGCCGTTTAACAGTCCCTACACTCCCTAGACCGTCTCAAGGCGCACATGCTATACAACACAAAAATAAAATCAAAATTCTCATTCACAACACAGTTGCAGCAAAAAAGAACAATTAACGATGAATAAAATATAAATAGGAATAAAATTATAACATAAGTTAACTTATTATGGAAGAGAAATTAATATATTAAAGTATCCCTTATAAGAATGTCTTAAAATAATATAGTTTCTATGAACAAGATATGCCAACCTTGCAAAATATCATGAGAATGAAAGCAGGTTTATATCTACATTTTAATGCTTATTCCAATGATTTATTCGACGCCGTTTGATGGAGCATCCATCTCAAGGGCATGGGAAACTATGTTCGAAGAGAGATATCTTCAACTTGCTCCTGAACGTTGTTATTGACTGGTTTTTACAAAAGGTCCTCGGGGAGTCGATTCCAGATGACCGGATGTAACTGTAATGTCCATTATATTATGTAAGTAGAATCGCACATATTTGTGTATCGATATTTCATACGCGAATATCGCATACTGTATAGCTATCACGGCCAACGGAAGTCGATGAGCAAATGAGCCTACAAGGCAAACGTGAACCATGCACAAGACGTGGAATGTTCCATTAAAGAATAATAAAGCTCTTATAATACATATAGGTACAATTCTGATAAATGAATTATCACTTAATGCTTTATTTTTTAAGGAGAAGTGAAATGTCGTCCAGTTGAAGTTTGAATTTTTATAATCTTTTAACCCAAAAACATCCTTACTACCAAAAAATTCGGGATTCGAACCTAGAACTACTCAAGAAACCTTCTTTCAAGGTATCCAGTAAAAGATATTGTGAAAAAAACAGAATATATTAAATTGACCTTTATTTTTTAAGATGAATTTGTATTTGAAATATACCCAATCACACTCCCTGACACCCTGGTCACAGTAATCAATATACCTACTTGTAGCGAGTGCTGAGAGTAGAGCAAGTCGGCAGAGGGTGAAATCGAACCTAGGTCTCACGATTAAAAGTCCGGGACAACTACCATCGGGCTAGCGACCACCTCGTTATCTAAGTATCGATCACCATATTATTATCTAAGTATATTTTCCCTATTCTATAAAAAAAGTAAGCAAAAATAATAATAATAAAAATTCAGAAAATATTTATAATACAGATGTCATTAAAGCGCAAATGATTTTTAAATAATCGAATGAGAACAAAAACCTTTAAAAACATACTCTCCAAGGAAGATAATTAAGTATAAAAAGACACAAGAAAGATAAGGTAGTAAGTAAGCATGTAAGTCAAAAGGACAGTAAAGTACCCTAATGTACTTATATATAATTAACTCCTCGTTCACGTTCTGACTTACTAAGACTTACGACACCCGTAAGTACAAAAAAATATAGTCCCGGCTAACTAATCGCGGATAGTCTGAGAATAAGTTATTTAGATTTAACTAAAATCTTCGACACAAAAACAGCTTGTTTCACGTTGCGCCTATCTGTCTATCTATAGGTACCCTCACGCCGTGTCCCATGAAGGATAGGCAGAGAGAACAAATCGTCAGAATATTGATTTATCATTACATACTTGTTTTGCTTCCTCAACAGTCGTCCAGTTTCTCAAATATGCATGCCGGTTTCTCTTGCTCAACACGCGGTCGTCCTTGAGAATTAGATCCACGCAGTCAAGCCACGTAGTTCTTGGACATTGCACCTACTTAATATTTTACCGAAAATTTACATGAATGGATAAAATAAACAAAAAAGAATTTACTAGCATCCATAAACTATACAAACATATGTTTACAAAAAAATCCAAAAGGCAGACACATTTATTTATGCGATTTCTAAATACCAAACTGAAAATAAAACCCAAAATATTTTATTAATATAAATTTTGTTCCATATTCAAAATATTTAAATTTATCAAACGGCAGCTCTTGCTCTATGGTCCGATCCACGAAAAATAATAAATGATGAAATGTGGTGCTATAGACGCATGCTGAAGATTCATTGGTCGGAACACGTCGAAAACGAAGAAGTGTTAACCAGGGTTGGCGAAAAAAGGCAACTCCTCAAAAGAATCTGCCAACAACGAGCTAATTGGATTGGCCACAACATCAGGCACCCAGGACTGCTCATCGCAATCGCAGAGGGCAGGACCGAAGGCACAGATGGCAGAGGTCGACCGAGAGACGCCTATATGGACCAACTGAAGAGGGACATGAGCTGTGGCTCATATATGGAGTTGAAGAGACTAGCTGAGAATAGGGAGGAGTGGAGAAATAAGTCAAAACTCGTTGCAGACCAATCCAATGGATTGTAACTCATTATATATACCGGGAATATTTTTTATCTTAATCTTTGTTTTTAAATACTAGGTATCTAGTCACTTAACCTGACGTAACAGAATAACATTTATTCCGTGACTGCAAGTACACGTAAGTATAATCGTATCTTCGCATAATGTAGGTACGTACTACCTAATAATAAGTTTACATCCGCAACTTTCATTAATAAATAATTACAGAGCGATACGTGGAATGAATTCAGATTAATTTACTTTATTATTATAGTACGTAGCTATACATAATACACACACACAAACTGAAAGTTTTCAAAGGGTAACCTTTATTAAACAAATTATAATCTGAGCGACAGTGTTTTGTATATTATTGTGTATCGTGTAACTCTAGCTTTAGGTACGGCCAAAATCAGGAATAACAATCAAATTAGAAAGTTAACGAACAATGATTTGAAAAAATATGTATAGTCTTTAAAAAATTACGATTTATTGTTACAAAAAAAGGATTTTTGACAATAAATGAGATAAAAATTAAAAATATATAAATTTTGTCTAGGAACACGCTCATAAGATGAGAATTTGGATAAATATCATTGTATTCCTCTTTATTGCTGGATTAAGGTATTGAAATACGACAAACATAATAAGTACACGATTGTACACTGGATTGGCCACAACATCAGGCACCCAGACCTGCTCATCACCATCGCCGAGGGCAGGATGGAAGGCAGAAATGGTAGAGGACGACCAAGAGACATCTATATGGACCTACTTATTGAAGAAGGACATGAACTGTGGCACATACGTAGAACTAAAGAGACTAGCTGAAAATAGGGAGGAATGGAGAAGAAAATCCAAACTCGTCGCAGATCAATCTATATTGTCAATATTAATATAAACAAACATAGATACAAATTGTTGAACGGTGTTTGTGTTTACACTGTGAAAATTCATATTAAATAATTTAAAACACTGTTATATTTTCACTACATTTATTTAAACTCTAACGTTTTCGCCCACTTCAATGGGCATTCTCAATAGTACTCTTGAGAATGCCCATTGAAGTGGGCGAAAACGTTAGAGTTTAAATAAATATACTTAGTGAAAATATAATACAGTGTTTTAAATTATTTATAAATTATAGATACAAATGGTCACAAATATGTTTTTACTGGATTAATTACAAAAAAACTGATGTAAACGTGACATTACAATTGATGGAACAAAGAAATATAATAGTATTTCAAAGATGACAGCTTTGCCGTGATTTATAACTGTTATTTTATATGTTATTTTTACATACAGAACAATTTCCTGATAAGCTATTAATTTGCATACTTGCATAGGTCAAGAACACTGAGTTTTATTTGTTTTTGTTGGATTAAGAAATTCCGGCTTCGATTATTTATCGATTAGGTAACCGAATTTATCGCAATTAATTCCAAAATTCATGTTTTATTTCCGCTTAAATAATAAAATACACAGTGCAGAATAATTTTGTTTCACAAAAAAATCTATTCAGACTGCAGTAATTAATTTCTTTCCACAAAATTCGTAACGCACTGACATCGAAGTAACGGTGTATTTTGAAAGAGTATGGATAAACAAAATATATGTATGTATAAGTATGTACATATTTTTTATGTGTTTTTAGATCTTTTTATGTATGTTTTGGTATTTTTTCATTCTTCATTTTTATATTTAATAAAGTACCTCAAATTTATGTTTATTAGATTGGTAAGAAAGGGATCTTGATTGGTTTGCTCATTGTTGTATTTAATTGTTATATTTATTGTTATAGTGTTATATGTGACACAATATGTTTAATTTTTATTTTTATAATTTGAAGTGATGAAGTATATTTTATTTTTGTTTTGATTTTAATTTGATACGATGGTGGTGTTGTACAATTGTTGTTTATAACTATGTATTAAAGGCGTAAGCCGTATGTATTATTATAAATAAATAAAAAAAATAAAAAATAAATAGCTGTATGATCCATTCCGAATAAATAAAATAAAATTAAAAAAAAAAAACTTTTTTCACCTTCTCAATTTATTGGCACTTGGGATCGAATCACACACAATTCTTATGCACGAGGTTGAGCTTACAGGCAATCGACGAACTCAATTTTATACAATTAAAAAAATATTTAACGATAATGAGTTATAAAAAGAGCAGTGATTAATCTTTGTATTCTCACTCGCCACCGTGACGATACGCAACGTTGAATATCATAGTAATTATTAATCCCAAAATAATAATTTCATATAATTTCGTTATATTATTTCTATTCAATTCCATCCCATCCATTCCCACCGCAGATTCCAGCAACGAGACGACTACGACGATGAATGGCTGGTGGATTTATTACACAAATGGGGAAACAAATAACACAATTAAAACATTGGACATACTTACTTACCTACAGTACTCTACAGTACATGGTTGCCTATGTATCTATTTACAAACAGAGTATTCACATCATCCCATACTATTAGCTACGAGGGCAGAGCAATAAGCCTTTTCTAAAAATATTAAAATACTAGTGCACAATTTACAATACCATTCTGGTACCAACACTTATCGCTACTTTAATGCAGAACTTGCCTATGAGTTTTTTTTGATAATTTTTCAAAGTAGCAGATTTAAGTTTTGTTTTAGTAATAATTAAAAAAATATTTAAAATATATAAAGCAAATTTTGACAAGCATTATTATTTTGGAATCTAATAACTCTCATTCGTTAAATTATCTCATATCCTATTATTATCATTTTTTAATACTTAACTCAGTTTGACCAAAAGTTAAACTTTGGCTAGTTCTGCATTAAGGTAGCGTTATGTATGCAAGTGAAACATGGACGCGTTTGAAGAAAGACGAGAGTACCTACCTACACTTTTCTAATAATCTAATTTGATTAAATCGTAAAAAAAGGCTTCCAAAATTCACTGTGTCGATTTTTAAATAAGTAGAACTCCATAAAGTAATTAAAAAACAAATGTTCGTTGCTTACAAATTTTGTCAGTCTCCGAAATAGAAGATAGTATTTTCAAAACTTAGGTAAATATTTTCGGTGATATATTTTATACCCTAAAAAAATATGCAAAAAATAAAGTGTAACCAAATTCATTTTTTTCTTTTTTAAGCAAGTCAAAATATTTTCTGCTTTCAACGACTACCAAAGACAAACTTAATGAATTAGAGTGCTCAAAATTTATCAACAGACTTTTCAATTATGGTATTTTATACAAGTTTTGTTAAATTAAAAGCTATTTTACGATAAATGCAAAACTCATGGACATATTGATCTTCCCTCCTAGTACCTGCAACGTACCTACAATTCCAATAAAAGTTTCATACTAGACAAACGTAGCTTAATGATGTTTCTATATACAACCACTGTTTGTTTCCGACCAACAAGTTATATTGTTTTAATTTTAATACATTTGGTCAACATTTTGACCCGAAGTGACGTAGGTAGAATAGCCATCCACACTCCTCAGCATTATACAACCAGATTAGTCTCCATAATATAATCAGTCATGATCACTCAAGAACTTTCAGTCTAATGCCGGGAAAAATCACCTATCCAGATAGATATGGATATCATTAAAGATTAGGCTCTGAGAGTTCAGAATACTAGCATCATATATATTTTTTTATTATTACAACCATTACTGACTTTATATCATTACTTACTTACTTTACGTGTCCGGTCTTTTTTAAATCTTATATCATTATCTGGGTGTTACATGTATGTGTTAAGTGAATTGCATATAATTATGTGTATCATCGCGGTAGTACCCATAATACAAGTTTCATATCCTATTTTGGGACTATTTGGGACTTTGATTTTTGTGAATTGTCTATACTTGTTATGTTATGTTATCCATTGCATCACGGCAAGTGAGATAACCAGCGGAATAACTGCTCTCAAGTCGTTCACTCCGTGACAGTAAAAATTAAGGCATTCGAAATGGGTGGCATATCTCATGATCTTAAAATATCTTTATGTGATACCTACTTCACGAACGTTCCATACTTAACATAAATATCACATTCAAATCGCATTAGATTTATTAATAGCTAATCCACATGTGATAATTTTATGAATACATACTTAAGTAATACGCTGTATAATAATAATAATATATGTCGGTTCAAGGAACGGTAAGTATACAATAAAATAAATAATACTTTTAATTATGCAATTATGAATATCATTAAATACTAATATGGAGGCAACGCAACGGAGTTATGTCAGAGACAGAAGTGGTAGATAGCTTTAGAAGCACAACACTATGGTACCGCAAGTGGGCGATAGACATATTAATACTGTAGTTGTGTATGTTAATAGATGCAGGATTAGTAATATAAAAATAAAATTTAGGTAGCATAAATAAATAGATAAATAAGTTGAGTGATTGTTAATCAA
Source organism: Athripsodes cinereus (assembly GCA_947579605.1). NCBI lineage: Eukaryota > Metazoa > Arthropoda > Insecta > Trichoptera > Leptoceridae > Athripsodes > Athripsodes cinereus. The sequence continues at coordinate 5,374,539 of OX388307.1, read as the reverse complement.
CTATTTTAATTCAGGTGTTAATTTGGAATGGGCAAAACGTTGAGAAACGCTGCGAGTAACATGTCACTAAAGGGGCGTTCACTTCCAGTGATCACTCTGGATGATCCTCCAAAATGAAAAGGTGTAAACAGGAGTTTCATCAATAGTGATCACTAGTGATGATGGAAGAAAGCGATTACCACCCGACATAATTTTGTTGAAAGGTCCTTTCACTGAAACGACCATAAACAAGTTTTATCCTATTATTTGTCTTATTCTCGATGAATTGGTATTGAAAGTCAGAATTATATGCAAAATTATCATGCTATCGAGAATTATACATATCAATTTGTTTAAATTTTTAATGTGTTATTTTTCATTTATTTCATTTTTTTGTACCAAAATACGTCAAACTACAAACAACATGACCATCAGTGTTGACATGGCAGTGAAAGCATAGGATGAACAAGTGTGAAAAGACGTGTCCACTTTCGAAGAACAGCTGTGACCCTGACACTCTGGACGATCATCCAAAGTGAAGCAATAATGTAAATGCTACTTAAGTCGAGTCTAACAGTTATTCCCTATAATATGGCTAAAAATTAATATTTTCTATTCTGATGTCGTAGTAACACTGTGCAAATATAGAATAGGTTTACAAACAGTGGGCTTAAGGGCCTAATTAATGGGGACAAACATCCTAGATACAATCATAATAATATCCCACGGGATAGAGAAAGGATAAGTCAAAAATTATTCATGGGACTTAATAAAGGTAAAAGGTTGGCGCTCTAAGCTGAGATGGCGCTGCTCTCTGTTGTTTATATACCGTGTACCCTACGACATGTACATTGTACAAGTACAGTAAATATAATATAACCAGAAACTATTATAAACATTGTATTACATATCTTTACGGTCCAATAATGTGTGATACTAACATACTATATATAAACATAAGAGCTTCCGAGCTTGGATGCCAAGCACGACTCACAAAATATTCGCGAATTCGATGTTGGAAAATATTAATAACAGAAAATGTACGATGATTTTCCATCTATTCACAGTGTCGGTGTTTAGGTAATAGTGTTGACAATCTCCTTATAAGATGAAAGAAGTCTCTCTTAATAAAGAACATAATTATAGTAGAAGAAAACATTTCTTTATTGATTTCTTCATGATTTTCACATATTTTCATTCGTATTGAGAAGTCAATGAAGAGAAATATATTTCTCGATAATCGATGTAACAAACGTGCAAGAAGCAGCAAGTTTTGAAGAACACTCGAGATTCTAGTCTAGAGGGCCATAGAAGAAGAAGAATGTTGTCCACCGACGGTACTTGATGGAAGTTCCTTCCTGTTAAATTATTCAAAATAAAATATTTATGTTTGGTACTTCTTCACTTTAAATTAGCCTGATGATGAGAGCGGTAGCTCTTGAAAGCCGGCTCGCAATCAATAAAATCAGTGTGGAAGTTATAAACATAACAGTACAATGATATACTATACCTTCACGCCGTGTCCCAAGTGGGGTAGGCAGAGAGAACGGAACACCATATAGATCTATCCTTACATACTTCTTTTGCTTCTTCTACATACATATAACTTCTCATACACGCACGTCGATTCCTCTTACTTGACACACTGCCGTCTTTGAGAATTTGTACACGTGATCTAGCCAGGTGGTTCTCGGACGCCCGCGTTTCTTCACACTCCTTCTTTCAGACAAGTAGGTATATTCTCTTTGTCATTCTTCAAACAACTGTTTTACTTTTATTAAGAAAATAATTATCAAGTAACGGATGTTCATTGTAGAATACTAAAAAATATTCAAAAGAAAATATCCGTTCTACTCGAAGGAAAATGTTACAATCGATGTATTCACATTGATACCTATATACACACATCTCTAAGCAGAAAGGAAGGAAGGAAGGTAGTGTTGGTTACCTATGAACGATAATAATAAACTTGTATAATTTATTGCTAATATTTACATAAACACTCCCGTAAAATATTGTAAAACTTTTGACAACGTTGTTACTCTATGTACAGTACAGTATCAGTGGGTATTGCTGTTAAACGTACTAATATTATTATTCTAAATGTATTGTAACTTGTTGTAACATTATCGTAGACCTGGACGGAAAAATATCTTGGCATATATACCAATATCTATTTAAATATAGGCCACAAACTATTGTAGTATATTTACGACAATGAAAAAACTAGTCGCGTTTATTTTTTAGCGAATAAAAATAATTATATCGCATGGAGACCTTATTATTATACTAAATAAATGAATAAAAACAAACATGTCCGATATTGTATACAGATTAGTGATGTAACGAATGTACGTATTCGCATTCGCATTCGCGAATATTCGCATATTTCAAAGTATTCGGATTCGTATTCGCTAAAAAATATGCGAATATTATTTTGGTAATAAAGTATCGGTAATTCGGTAAAAGTACTGGATACTTACCTGGTACATTGTAGAAAAAGGTACAGCAAGAAATTATTCTTTAAGAAAACCGAGGAGTTTTGAAATATTTTAAATTATTATACCATTTTGAAAATTCGGCGACGGGGGGTAGAAATTTTAATGTTTGAGCAATTGTAGAAATTTAAAGCGCAAGTCAATATTCGCTATTCGCATTCGCGAATGTCGGCAACAAATATTCGCATTCGCGAATATCCAAAATCACACATTCGTTACATCACTAATACAGATACATTTGCCAGATTGTTAGACTAATAATATGAAAATCAATGCCCTCTGTGCAAACTTACATTCAGCACATTCGTAGATAATAAAAGTGTTTTTTATTACGAAAATCTTTCAATGATAACCTCATAATATGACGATATGATAAAATATTATCAAAAAAGATATAAACAGATAATTAATTTATTAATTATTCATTTAATTTGAGATTTCAGCGATAGACCGTTTAAACTTCCAAACGACCGTTTAAACTTCCAAACGAAAGAGTAAAATAAAAATGAAAAATATTTTCAATAACTTAACTAATAAAAAAAATATACAACCTAGATAAATATGAATAGAGAGATGATGAATAGAAAACGCGATCATCCAAAGCTTATAAAAGTCTTGTATAGTGATCTATAAAGCTTTATATTATTCTACTTTCTTTATTTTCTAAAGCTTTCATTAACATTCTTAAGACGCTGGGATAAATTAATATTTAGTTATTTATAAAAGCTTTTTTCCTAGAAATCATTTACCCATTGATTAAACAAAGTTGTTTAAGTTTGAAAATAGATAAATCAAATAGATAATAAATATATATTTTTTTAAAATCATGACCTTTTTTCCACTGATATAAATTAAACATAAGAAAATATTTCTGAAACAAAATGCCTTGGGATTATGCGAGATATCTTGCAGGCGACTTATTTCAGATAATATCAGTTTTGCTAATATTATCTTTTGATAGTTTGATTAACTGAAATTGTAAAATATCCACTTGTTTTATTTGTGTCTAGCGAGGCTGTGTTATTTTCTGAAACATTATTGAATAATGCTATATGGGGGGGAGGCGTGGACTTTTGGCTACCTTTAAAATTACAGACGCATTTTTAAAATTCATTGGTCGAAACATGTCGAAAACGACAAGGTGTTGAAACGGATTGGGGAGAAAATGCTCTCTTTAAAAATATTAGCCAATAACGAGTAAACTAAATTGGCCATAACATCAAGCATCCAGTCCTCTTCATTACCATAGAGTCCTCTTAAAGATAAAAAAATTGTTTACTTCATTTCATATTTTTTGATCTTCCACCTATTATCGTTGCTCGACATCAAAGCGCCTTTTCTTATAGGACACTCAAAAACTCACAGAAAAGAGCGGGGGAGATTTATTCTTAACCGGGAACTCCATGGAACATATGAATATTTATCAAAATTTTATTACCATGAATAATGAATGACACACAAGAGACAACAATTTCATTAATCGCGTTGCGTAATTACATTCACAAGATTTGTGTCTTTTGATGATTAATATTAATAACAATAATTGCGATAATGACAATATACATAATAATTATGTAGGTACACACTCTGTCATACTATTATCATATACAATAATATTTCCATCTATAACACATTGCCAGCATCACACATAGGTAAACGTAATAATTATGTAAACAATTACAATATTATGTCCCTCTGTACTACTTACATACTATAGTTTAATATAAATTATGTACGCTGACAACCTAACATGTATTATGATAATTTCATACAGTTTGCCACAGCAAATTTGTATCCCTCTTTAACACTAGGTAGGTATTGATTGTAAATATCTATACCTACCTCTATCTAGCAGTGGCGGGACTAGACTTTTTGTATTGGGCATGCTGTTTGTGTACAGTAGCCTCTTTTACAATATACCGTTTTAATGACACCAACATTTGAAAAAGATAAATATCACGCGGTTTGTGTAGGTACAGTAGGTATTGTTGGCCAAAAACTTCACTATTTTTCTGTCCGCAATAATCTAGATAGTCTGGATGACCTCTTTTACAATAAACCATTTTAATGACAACAACATTTGAACAAAAGAAATATTAAAGGATGGAAAAGGTGTCTCAATTGATGCAGGATCACTCTAATTGGGGAGGCTACCCTATACCAACTCGGAACTGCCAAAATAAAGCGATAAAGGGCGATAGTCCCCAGTCTTAGTGAAGAAACAAAAACTCAAATATGAAATTTCAATATTTATTAAATATAATCGATAATATTAAACATTTTCAGCAACAAATAACTCAAAATACTTAAGTGATAAAGCTATTTTAAATATAATTTAATTCTTTTCTCAAGGCAAGGAACCCGACATCGAGCTAATTATTGTACTTAATATCTTGAAACGAGTAAATTAAAAAAAAAATAATAACAAAACAGGGAATGATATTTTTTTACAATGCAATACAAAGATATTCTTTAAATTTACATAACACACATTTACACCCACTCAAGTGTGTCATTTTGAACTTATAAAATTACGAATATGCGAATATACCTACATCAAAATTTAGAAGTAGGTATATGGATTAAAAAATTATATCTAGAGACTGTTACAGTATTTATATGAAATAAAGCAGAATGTTATCATAATTAGAATCATAAAATTATATACCGAACAAACCTATAGTAAATATTGAGTCATAATGTTTATTGAAAAATAATGTTAAACTCATGTTAGATTATTTATTTTATCACATTGGTTAGAAAATAATAATATCTACATACCTATGAAAATAAAATTTATAGTAAACACATAAAAAAGTAATCAACAATCAGATGTAGATATAAAAAAGTAAATACGCAAGAAAGCAATACAATTGAACAGAGATGAAGATTTTTATTATTATTTATAAGATTACAGCATCTCGTCCCTTGTCGGACGATTTGTGTCAAGCTCAATATTTTTAGAAAGTATCATATAATTATAAGGCACTAATTTACACAATAATATATTTTTTGGCGGATTATAAAATTTTAAAAAATTATACAGAAATGAGATGTTGAAATAATAATTATTATTATTTTGTTAAATTTTTGTGCAGTTACAAGAACGAGTATAATATTTTATAACAAATTCTGCTTATTGGTAAAAATTCACAAGAAAAAAGAATAAAAAGAAATAAAGAAAAATAATAAACAACATTTCTATTAAACACAGTACCTACATAAGTAAGATATAAATAAATTTTAAAGTAATAACATCAATAAAAAATTCAAGAGATTCATGTGCATTTTTATGGAATGGCATTTCCAATTATGAATCAATTGTATAAATATTTATCAATTACCCAACTAACATAATAATTAATAAACAAAATATAATTTTTTACCTATATTCGAATTCTAACCTCCTTTCTTTTTTTAAAAATATTTTTAATACATTTTGGTAAAATTCGGGTCTCTTAAATTCGGATAACATTTTTTTTTCTATTGAGATGATAGCAAGTTCAGTTAAACGTTCTTGTCCCTGCGTATTTCTTAAATACGTATGAATACGCTTAAGAGCTGAAAATGCTCTTTCAGCTGACGCACTTGTTGCCGGTATCGTAACTATGAGTTTACATAATTTATATAATTCTGAGAACACTAATTCTAAGCTATTGTTGTAAATGAAATCTATTATTTGAAAAACTTGAAAATCTCTTAACTCCGGAGATGCATATAATGACTGTAACTGGTTTTTTAAAATGATCATATCAAAGTGATTCCCGTAATAAAATGTTAATGAGGAAAATTCTTCTTGGGGAAAATTCTTTGTATAACCCTCAAATTTTTTGGTATCCAACAGTCGGAAAAAGATGAGTTTGTAAATTTCTGAATACCTTTCGTTGATTTCTAATGAAATATTATCTCGTATTTCGAGAAAAATTCTTTTATATTCAGTTTTAGGACAAACAATGTTTCTTCTTGTTCTTGGACTATTATTGTTTTCCAATATATTATTATAAATCAATTCAAATGACAAAAAAAAATCTGTGTGTAACCATATATCGAAAGCTTTTAATTTATTAATACAGTATCCAATATCGATTTCTGATGTTTGTATTAGTTCATACAATTCATTAGTTTTGACAAACAAAGAATCAAATAATTCAAGAAAGAAATTAAAATTGAATGACTTTAATTGTTGTAGAAAATTTTCCGCTGACAATATCGTATCTCCTTCCCATTCACCAGGATTATCGATCATATCGGAAAACATCTCAATCAAATAATTTTTTTGATCGTAAACAACGCTTACAATTCGTGAGTTATACGCCCAGCGTGTGATAACTGAGCGAGGTATTCTTTTGGTGCAAAATTTTTCATAATATGCAGTGCGTTTTGTGCTACAATTAAAAAAAGTTATTAATGACTGAAGTACTGAAAAAAATGACCTAACTTCGCCGATTCTCTGACACGATTTGGAAAGAACTAAATTCAAAATATGAGCGCTACACCAAATGTAAATCGCTTGCGGAAAACACTCTTTAATTTTACTTTGCACTCCATTTCTTGCACCAGACATAATACTGGCTCCATCATAACTTTGGGCTATTAATTTATTGGAACAATCGTACTTATTGATTGTTTCAATCAAAATTGCTGAAATTGTGTCAGCATTGCGATTTTCGGAGACGTTTATGAATCCTAAAAATCGATCATGTACTTGATTTTCAAAGCAATACCTTAATATGATACATAATTGTTCTCTATTGCTAATATCGGGGGTTTCGTCAACTATTACTGATACGAATGGTGAATTTTTAATTTGAAATTCTATATGTTCTTGTATTACGCAAGCGACGCAATGAACTATTTCATTTTGGATTTTATTAGAAAGATAACTTGGTCCAGATTTAGTTTCCAGGTGATTGCCAAGTAGTGGATCGTATTTGGAAAGCAATGTAACTAATTCCAAAAAGTTTCCTTTATTTAACGATAATTCAGACTCATCATGCCCTCTAAATGGAAGTCCTTGCTGCGCCAAAAAACAAACAACATCGACAAGTCTGCTAAACATAGCTCGATTGTTGTCTACTTTAATGTTGTGGCGGGATATTTCATCCTTCAACTGTCGAGATAATGCTACTTCTATTCTCTGTTTACCAAAATTGCAAAATGAAATTACCGCTTGTAAATGTTGTGTAGAAGTCTGATGTCTCTTGATAGCATTATGAATATTGTTCAAATCACAGTAGCCTGTAGTATTCCAAACGTTCTTTTCTGTGTTAAAAAATACACAATTCCAGCAAAAAAACTTATTCAAATGCGAGCAACCAGTTATCCAATGCGTACCATATATGTTTCTATTGAAATATCTTTGATATTTCTTATTTGTTGAAACTATGGTTAGGTTAGGAGTTGGCCTAGGCGAACTAATAATTTCTTTTTTCAAACTAAACGGTAGGCTGACAATAGTTCCGTCAACAATTAAGGATTTTATACATTTTATATCTGTACACGGCACTATATCATTATCCATATTGATTATCTGAAGTTAACAATGGAAAAACTTACTTTCGTGATTTTTTAGATAAACGCGATGAACTTAAGTTTCGGGGAAATCCATCTAATTGAATGAAATTGAACCCTAATAATCATATCGCATTAACATGAATGTGGTATCTCAATAAACACAATTCATTTAATCGGTATTGGATTAATTTACGAACTACACAACGTCAGTTCATTAAAGATGATTAGTTAAAAATGACTCAACCGAAGCCGTATACACATAATAAAAATTATATTATTGTGTTTTGCACTAACACATACAAACCTTTCCTAGATGCATTGAATCTGGCGTGCAAATGTATTGTACCACTACACTTGCATATACACTAGTATTAATCACTTGTATTAAGTACGTTAATAGTATTTGTGCACAACACAAATACTTTTAACGTACTTTCCCTACGTGTGACAGATAACATAAAAGCTACATATGATGCAAAGAGGTGGAAATAGGACAGAACTATTTACTGGGGTCATACGAATTTATCCGTATCATTGAAGTGAAGTTTGCAAAAGGTTTGCTAACGTTTAGCGCGAGATTTGAATCAAGGTTAATTTACTTTATACCGTTTATAGGTACATTTAGTGACCTGAAGTTTGCAATAGATTAGCTAGCGTTTAGCGGAAGATTCAAACGAATATATTGTCGTTTGTTTTAGATATTTTCTCTCGTAAATTATAGATTTATTCCTTAGGCATGCGTTGCTTTTTTGCATGTATGGAAGGCACGCCACTGCTATCTAGGTATCTATCTATCTATAAGATTTTGGGTCCAGCAGGGTTACTTTTGACGCAATCTAAATACGATCATAGTCTTAATACTACGACGTGCGAAACTATTAGACAAAAATACGTGCATACATACCAATCTCGCGGTAGCGGTATAGCGTGGTATTTTTGACAATAGTCCCTTCGTGCGTCGTATGATCAAGATCAAGACTAGATTAAGATCGTATTTAGATTGTGTCATGAGTAGCCCTGCAGATGAAAGCATGAAAGCCTGCTGTGTAGCGTTCCGGTCTAAAGATTTTTTTTTCTAAATTGTCAAAAAGTTGCTGTGTAGCGTTCCGGTCTAAAGATTTTTTCTTCTTAATTGTCAAAAAGTAAAAATATATAATTTTAAATATTAATAAAAATGAACTTTCATAACGTGACCACCGAAGAAACAGAATACATATTAAATATTAAACATAAAAATATACAATTTATATACCCTAACATCATATAGCAAGTAGGCAGAGAGAACGGAATGCTGTATTAGCCTATCTTTACAAACTGCTTTCGCTTCTTCCACATTAATCATTATTCAACAGAAATTACAATGTTACAAAATATAAGATATTCAGATGAAATGAAGTGGCGAATTTTTACTATGTAGGGATTTCTTTTAACTGCCCACATATTGACACAGACAGGGCAACTTATATGTTTATTGAATGTGGTTGGTCTGCGATGTTGATTGACTGGCTGCATGATTATAACATGCACTTAGTCAATCAGCTGTCTTACTTGTGGGAGATGCTTGTTGGTATAGATAAAAATGTATACCAAGATTTTTTTTTAAATACAAGAATGCGGGGTCCGTGGTTCGATCCCAGATACCGGCAAAACTCCCCTTTCACGACACAAGCTTTTAGTAGCTTACTGTGAAAGGTGTATAAGGTTGTATTTGGGTTTATAACAAAACCCAGATATATCTTTTTATATAAAAAAAATGCATAATTTACACATAAGTAATATCCGTCTTCTATTGATGATTAAATGTAATGAAACAACGCCTCCTTATAACAAATCATACTTAAATATATTATGTATGGATAAAAAACTAATTTAAAACCTTTAAAAATAACTATAACATAAAAACATGAATAACCGCAATGTAACTTCCCACCCAATTAAAAAACAAGGATGTTGGTTCGAAATTTGAAAAAGAGAACCTATAATTATTTCGAACCGTTTAGAACATAAATACAAATTTTGAATATGGAATAATGGAACACGGTAGTATTATAATAATTTACAATCAACAAAAGAATACGGAGACGGTTTTTAAAATAAGAATAATACAACATATTATTATTACTACGTCAAGTAAAAGTGAATTTGGTTTAATTGTTTAGTATTGGATTACGACCGCAACAAAAAAAAATTACATTTAAAATATAATTCAGGTATCATTATTTATGCTCCTGTCATAGGCTAATTCATATAACAGTCTTTCACCAAAAAACCTGGTATTTTTGCGAAACCTTGTCTAACATAATTATTTTATTTTCTCATATCATCACAACATCTTCGAAAAGTGGGGTAGCCAGCGAACTAACTGCATATAACAAACAGAACCCAATCACAGGAACTTGAGAAAAATGTTAGTGAACCAAATTTGCACATACGACTGTGCTCAGGACAAAGGCATCAAACCACAATTTTAGCAAAAGTCGTTTTACGTTTTTTTTTGCTTATAACCTGACAGTTCTTGAATATCTCGAGCGCTTTCGTCAATGTTAATAAATTGACATTTTCAAGAGAACTCTTTTGTCAATGTTAATAATAAATGTCAATTTATTAACATTGACGAAAGCGCTCGAGATTTGAATAAATCTTAGTGAGAAGTAAACTGTGTGTTATTTAAGGCAGTGTTCCGCAAAGCGTGTGCCGCGGCACACTGGTGTACCGTGGTCATCAGTTGGTGTGCCGCGGAAAAAAGTCAAGGTTTTGTTAAGATAATACACCTAAAAATAGCTGAGAGCTATAAGAGCAGGCGTTTTGTTGGGCGAGGGGCAGGACAGCCTTTTTTATCTGTGGTGTACCTCTAAAAAAATTTGATTTGATAGGTGTACCTTGAACACAAAAAGTTTGCGGAACACTGATTTAAGGTATAATATCATCATAATGAATTTTCACTCTGTGAATGTACAAACTTTAGAGTTACATTACAATTAGATGGTAAAATAATAATGACAATAATTTTTGTCATTTTCTTTATCCCACAGTTTTTTGCTTCTCCTAAAATTTTTTGCCGATGTGGTTTAAACCCTTTGTCCTGATCACAGTCGTATAGTTACAATTTAAACCCTTTGTCCTGATCACAGTCGTATAGTTACAATTTAAACCCTTTGTCCTGATCACAGTCGTATAGTTACAATTTAAACCCTTTGTCCTGATCACAGTCGTATAGTTACAATTTTAAAAATTACATTAGACGTATTTTAAGTACATGAAATATGTTAGTTTACTAGATTCGCACACAAAGTACAATATTAGAAAATTACATTGAAAGTAATTGAAAGTACCTACCTACATTTAACACAATATGGCACGGAGAAGGGCGACTTTTACGTTCGTTCATACAGTTACTTCACTGGCTACCCCACGTGTGACGATAATAATAGAATTTTTGAGAAAAATATTCATTAAATTCTACTCCGTGGAGTAATAATAATACCTAATAATAAAAATCTTTATTGCACAAAAAAACCAACATTATTAAAATATAAACATTGTAGAACTTAGACCAGACAAATAAATTTGTGGAATGGGCGAGTTTATCGCAGAAACGCGATATCTTCCAACTAACCCGGCAAAGAATAAATATCCCACTCTTTTTGGTTGAACTTTTCGAATGATCTGTAAAACATCGTGAATAATATATTTAAATCTTCAAACTCGGTGATTTGATATGGCACCGATCTTGAATGTTTTAATTTTTTTTGACACATTGAGGACAGCTAACATGTTTATTACATGCAGCTAGTCTACAGGCCACCCCACTAGTTGGATTTGCTGTGATGATATATTTTTTTTTTATTTATTTATTTTATTCTTCACTGTACATTGGTTGGAATATTACAAAATAAAACAATAATACCATAAAAATATCATTTATACAATTCAATGTACAGAGGGCGAGTTTATCGCTAAAACGCGATATCTTCCAACTAACCCGGTATATATAGATGATATTATATATAGATAGGTACTTTTAACATCATCATCATGAATGTCTATTCATGCCATCCACAATGAATGCCTTTTTTATTATGGCACACAGAAGACGATGTGTATATTCATTATATGAAGTTAATCCACTGAAGTTGGTTTAAACACTTTAAACGATAGATAATGAGATTTTAGTCAAAAATACTCATATTAATCGAACTATATAAATATACTAAATACAGTACAGAAACATAATGTATGGATGTTAACATGAAATAAAATTGATATTTGATTGTCATGTGAATCGTGCAGGTAGATGATCCCTTATCAAAAATTCCCTCGTTCGTTTGTGCAATCGCATTGTTCTCCATGTAGTTGACTACCGCATTTTTATTTTAATAACAGACGGGTGCCTACGTACAGACACACACAGTGTCTCAGGTAGGCGGAATTCTAAATCATCATTCTAATACAAAATATTCGAAAATGAATAATATTGCAAAACGTCAATATTATTTAACAGCTGATGTCATTGTTGTCAAAAGTGTGTCACCACGATTGTTGTACAATTTTTAGACAAATAATAATATATAATGCATTTTTTGTTTAAACTCTGTGTTTGTTCTTACCTTCAATGTTATTTAGTCTGCTTTCGTCTGCGTACGTGGGTTTTCCAATGTCAAAACAGTAACAACACTTCACATAAAAATACACAACAAATAATAACGATGAGATAATTCTACATCTGCATAAACATCAATAAAACTATTTTATAATATTATATTAATATAATTTGTGCATACGTTACAACAATGTTGCAACTTTGTAAAAAACGAAAATTTATTAAGTTTTTATATTAATCGAATATTTTAATGTAGCTCAAACAATATTACCACAGAAATAATGTGCCTTTTTCACTTCTATAATCGATTTTGCGTAGTGTATATTTTAATAATAAAACGGAAACCACGAGGTCGGCGTCCTCTTTAAACAAACCTCTTTATTCAACACAATTTTTATATTATAAATTTAATTATATTTATATAGACAAAATTGTATTTCTATTGCAATAGTACAAAAGCCGCATTACAAAACAACAATATAATGTGCATTTCACAAATATCGATTTCACACTCTACTCTCATAATATTTTACGTTGTAGTATGTATGCATTATTATTAAATTGCGGGAATGTTATGATATTAAATATTATTATAATTTGATAACTAAACAGTCGATAATAAAACTCTCAGTTTTGAATCCACCGTGTGATAAGATCGTCTTTATTTACAGTGTACAACTGATTGAATTATTTTAAATTAGATTGATCAAATTTAATAACAAAACAATCTACAAATAAATAATAGTACCGATGGTAGTAGAGATGTAACGTTTTCTCTGTTTATTCACTCAAAATTGTATTTGAAACAACCTTAATCACAATTCAAAACGAAGACAACAATACTGTAAGTTTAAAATCAATATCTGTTTCGTTTTCACACAGATATATTAATATACACGACATTTCTTAAATGAAACAGTTCGTCAGATAGCGAGACACAGACACCACGACGGAATCTCTCATGACACTAGCAAAGCGCATATCAGTATAAACTGAAAATGGCGACTATAATTATTATCTCCGTTCAAGCCACACTACATTATATACTTTACTCTTTCTGTCCCGCCAACGTACTAGTGAAGTAGAAAGAAGTGACGATAAACATATTTAGCCAATTAGATACCACAAACAGAATGCGTCGCCTGAATAAAGCTCAGACACGACTCGTATAAATTTGTCTCACAACTTTTTGAGCGTAGAGCGAAACGTGAATACATATAACGCGGGGGATAGAAACACTGTATATAGGGGGCTGGGACGATAACAATTGTGCATCTCAGTCCTTGGTAGCGCAAAAGAGGGAGAGAGTCATAGTAACATAGGTAGCATTGTGAATTGGGGTTGTTATTATGTAGGACAGACGTTCACTCGATAGATTTTAAGTATGGCAACAAAATAATGTGTTATTATTAATTTATAATTTATTATGTTGTTAATTTCTACATTTAATTATTATTTAAATGATTTTTTTTATCAAAGATAATAATATATAGCATTTATAAAATGATTGTGATACATAACGTCGTTGCATATTCAAAATGATGCATGTGCGAACAATTTTTATTTAGGCATACTCTTAAAAACTGTTCATTATGGCATTAAAATTATTGTTTGGACTTTTTATTGGCACGTGTTATTATCATAAAATATTAAATTTTAATATCTGATACTAAGAATCACTTTATAAAATGGTTACAATAATAATAATAATAATCGGACTATTTATATGTGGCGCCGTTTAATGATCCGTGACCATCTCAAGGGCGCCGTGACTTCTCCCGAACAGTAGTGTTTTCAACTTGGTTCTAAACGTGGTTGTGGACTGATTCACCCTCAGATCTGTGGGCAGTCTGTTCCAGACGGATGGCGCGGCGGCTCTGAAGCTCCTTTCTGCAAATTTGGAGGTGTTCGCCATATTGGGTTTCACGAGTTTGTTGACAGCAGAAGAGGCCGAGCGCAGCGGTCGTTTCGGAGTTTCGTCGACGGAACAGAGTTCGGTTAGACATGTGGGTGCCGTGCCGCATAAGGCCTTGTGGACAGTGAGACACAATTTAAACTCCACTCTCTCTGGGACCCTCAGCCAATGTAGATCTTTTAGTAGTGGAGTGATGTGGCAACGCTTGTTCTCTCTGTAGATAGTCCTGGCGGCAGCATTAAAAGCCATCTGGAGGCGATTGAGAAGAGTCTGGGGCAGTCCTGTGTATGTCATTCATTATAAGCAGTAGGTAATGTTTATTCTGGAAATGTCAAAACATTTTTAAATTTATATACCTACCCCATTTTGAATATGCAACGACGATAATGAAAATTAAATAAACAGAGAAACACTCATCGGGTCATAATTTTGTGTTATATTGAGATTATGTTAAGGAAAATGTTGTAAGAGTCCAATTCAAGTACACGCGTAATTATAATTAATAATATGTATAGGACCTAATAAAATAGTAAGGTAGTACTAATATTCTCGGATAATATATTCCAAAATAAATA
This sequence comes from Athripsodes cinereus, assembly GCA_947579605.1. Lineage (NCBI taxonomy): Eukaryota > Metazoa > Arthropoda > Insecta > Trichoptera > Leptoceridae > Athripsodes > Athripsodes cinereus. The sequence goes on along the minus strand of OX388307.1, from coordinate 5,359,458 downwards.
ATAATTTAAATATGCTGTTTCACTGAGATGCTAATGGTGTCTTTTCTACTCATACTTGAGAAAGCCATAATGGACCCCTTCAACAAAACACAATCAATATGTACTAGTGATGTAACGAATATTCGTATTCGCATTCAAAAAAGTATGCAAAAAAGTATGCGAATGTTTTGCGAATAATATTTTGGTAATAAAGTATCGGTAATTCGGCAAAAGTACCGGATGCTTACCCGGTACATTGTAGAAAAAGGTACTGCAAGAAAATATTCTTTAAGAAAACCGAGGAGTTTTGAAATACCTACTTTAAATTCCTATACCATTTTGAAAATTCGGCGACGGGGGGTAGAAATTTTAATGTTTGTGCAATTGTAGAAATTTAAGCAAGTCAATATTCGCTATTCGCATTCGCGAATGTCGGCAACAAATACAGTATTCGCATTCGCATTCGCGAATATCCAAAATCAGACATTCGTTACATCACTAATCAATACCCTTCAAACTCAAAAGTTGTTGTGTACCTATATGAAATAGATATTCACAAGCCGGTAAAATTTTGAAAAAAGCAATTTTTTTGTTTGTATAGAAGACTTCTTCTTCTTCCTCGTAATGTAGATCATCGATCTGTTAGGTCAGAAGTTGATGCCTCTTGTGATGCTGAAGACCAGCTGTCTTTCCATCTTTTTGGTGGTCTTCCTCGGGGACGAAAACGACTGGTGTTTCCTTAGCAGCTATATTATGTACGAATCTGTTTTCAGCCATCCGATCTACATGGTCTCTCCAGAATCGTCTCCTTTTCCTACTCCATCTTACGATGTCCTCCGTGTTGCATATGTTCCTAATCTCAGTATTTCTTATTCTATCACTGAGAGTTTTGCCCGCAATAACACGTAATGTTTTCATCTTAGTAGGTTTGATGTTCTTAGTAGGTTTTTTGTTCGTGTCGTGTCTGCTCTTGTTTCTACACCATATTATGTCATAATTGGTCTTACACAGGTTTTATTTATTCGAACTTTACTATCAATTAGCATGTGTTTATTTCTCCATATGGTACTCTTTAGGCATCCGGCTAAAACTGAGGCTTTATTGGTCTGCACTATCACTTCGTTGTACAGGTCACTATTGTTAGAAATTTCAACCCCTATAGAATGGGGAAATATCGTGTATAGAAGACGCGCTACTGAATATAATTCGTTTTTAATCCTAACTCAAACACATAATATTAATATCTTCATAGTTTCTGATTTTCCCTGATAAGGTAGGCCACTAAATTTATCGTAAGATAGTAAGGTACCTATCTAAAATCTCTGCTTAATCACAGATACACGAGTAGAAAGTACGTATCTATTTGTAGAAGATAAATTGTAAATTATTTATACACCAATCTAGTTTTACCCGCAGTCGTCCAGGAATTAAACATCAAATTGACGTGACATACACAACACATTGCAAGAAACATAAATACTTTTTCAAGGAATAACAAAAAAAAGGAGAAAATTGTTAGAAAAATGGCAGCATCATGATTCAAATAATTTTGCAAGAGATTTTTACAAAAACAAGCAACAATATTATGCTTTCCGTCGTGAATTATTTATTTATATGTTTTATATTCTTAAGGGACACAAACAGTTCAACCTAACAAATATTAACATTCTCATTCATCGTCGTGTTGGTACCCATAACACAAGATTTATATCTTAGTTTGGGACTAGCTCGGTCTGCGTGAATTGTCTATGCATGTTATGTTATGTTATGTTATATTTCTCCATTAAACAAACCAATCAAGGTCCCGCAAATTACCGAAGCGTATGACGAACACATTGTTAGTAAATAATAATACCTACATACCTACTTTACCCTACTCAAATCAAAAGCAAAAAACAAGACAAAAATCATGAAAAAAAGTAATAATTATAATATATTAAGCCAGCCAAAGGATAAAATGTCGAATGGTGAGTATTATTTTTAAGCGAATGAATGTAGAAATGTGTTTATTAATTATTTCCCTGTTTAATTTACTTATTTTGTTCTTCGCTGTACTTTGGTTACAACAGTAATCATTACTCAATATTAAAAATCAGCAATATTATCGAATCAATGTTTAAAATTATAATTACAGAACCCTGTATGGCAAGTTGCCGAGTGTCCTATATAAATGGCAGATGTTCGAAAAAATAAAAACACTTATATCAATTCAGCGACAAGGTATGCCTCCCATCCTGTTTATCTTGATTTTTTTATTGGCGCAGAATTTTATTCTATTTGCATGTATGTATATTACATTCAGCTGGTCTGCTGGCTACCTCACTTGTGGGATATGAAATGATGCTATGATGAAAGAGAGTTTTTTTCTTCTTTGTAGTATCTAATATCGATATCTATTAAGTAACTACATAAATACAAACATACGAACGGTTACAAATATTTATTAGATCAATCAAAGTAGACACTATAAAGGAAACATGCCTAAATTGTTTATGAAATAATGGATTTTCCTTTCTGAGCATTTACGTCGCTTTGATTCAATGTCTCTACTTAATAAAGGTACCTACCTGATTTTGAGTTTAAGAAAACATTAGTTTTGTCAGTCACGGAGGTCTAATGCTATTTTCAACCTAAAATAATTATTTTTTAACAAAACTTAAGATAATATTATATAATACCTTTAGTCATGTCAGCTACAGGGGTAACTCCGAAATCTTTAATAAATGATTTATAAAATAAGATTTACAGCTAAACTTATACATAAAAATTCAAAAGTCTATTATAATAAACACTTGTAATATTGTTAGAAAGTTTCTGAACACAGATATTTCAGGCACAATTCTGGTATAATGAACCCGCATTTTGAGCCTTATCCTTTGATTCTGGACAGGTAAATTTTTCCCGGCATTAGACTGTTAAGTTTTCGTGTGACCATGACTGATCATATGGAGACTTATCTGGTTGTATAATGCTGAGAAGTGTGGATGGCAATTCTGCCACCGCGTTTAAAAAAAACATAATCGAGCTAGTCTCAAATAAAGATAATATTATGAATGTTGTATTAAGGGTACTACTAACACGACGATACCTACTTTTATAGAATGCAGGAATCACATTAATAATTAAAGTTTTTTTAGGCTTACCTCATGTTTAGGATAAGTTCATTTATAGGATTCGTATCTTGGGTACTCTAGGTATAGTAGTCTTGATTAAAACTTATAGATGGTCTTGTAAAATACCATTGACTTCTACCAGGACATTTCGTGCAAGATTCAGCCTGACGTTGAAGGGAGGTGGTAGGATTTCAGCGGTGGTAGGGTTTATCGTGGAGGAAGCAGGCGTCGATGAACGATGACCTCAAACACAAAGAAAGTAGGTTGCCAGCGCCGATCAGTGCCGGTAAGCGCCGGAAAAGCAAATCGCAATCGGCGTTCCTGCTTTTACTATGTTCGTGTTCATTGAAATGCATGTAACCATTCTCGGCGCTGGTAGACGCAGGCATCGGAAAGCAGGTAACCTGCTTTCTTTGAGTTTGCACCCTTACGGTCTGTAGTATTTTTAATATTTTTAAAATCTTAATATTTTTTATAAAATAAATCTTTTCAATATGTGCGGTTTTTTCACTGTATTTTAAAAACAAAATAATTAGTTGAAATGTGTTTGCAAAAAATGACATTTTGTAGGAGAATGTAATTATGTCAAAAAATATATTTACAATAATAAAAATAAATCACTTTAATATTTATTTATTATTTGACATGAACTTCCACCAAGTACTGTCGATCAACAATATCAACTACATAATATTATATCTACATGCTTATTTTCTTTTTAATTGTTATTTCCAGAAGCTTACATTTCAATGTACTAAAAAATACCTAAATTTTGATGCGAAACACGATGATCAAATCACAAAGAAACATTTCATTCTTTTGTTTGCCAAAATGGAAAATTAAAAAACAACAAATGAAGATGAATAAGATATGAGGAATGGATACAATATTTTTTTTATTAGATAAACCAGCGGCGTGTCTTCCATACAAGCCCGAAAGTCGAGTTTTCAAACAATAAAAAGATAATAAAATTATTAGCATTAACAATTCGAGAATTCTAATTTTCGAGCGCCAGTAACGATATTCTGATAAATATACGAGTGCAGAGTAAAGAGCTATTATCAATTATCATAGGCAAGAAGTAAATCATATCATTTTGTTTTGCTTGCACATAATGGTTGCTTACGTGGTTTATGGTTGTTATCGTTTTATCTCGCTCACACCGAACTATTTGTACCAAAATTTAAAGTGATGAGCTAATGTAAGTACGGATAATATTACTTCGCGATTTTTATATGGAGACCGGATCGTTAAGATTGAAGTGGGATGCATTGGTTCTCGTGCAATCACCGACGTTTATTGAGCACGGTCATTAATTGAATGGAAGACCATTATAATTATTATGGAGTTAAATAGAACCCATTTTCGTCATTTTTTTTTTATTTTTGCATCCACAATTGCCATCCGTATTTCTCAGCATTGTACAACAAGATAAGTCTCCATATGATCAGTCACGATCAGTTGGGAAAAAATCACCTATCCAGATATACAGGATATCAAAGGATTAGACTCAAAATGCGGGTTCAAAACACCAGCATTGTGCCTGAAGTATCTGTGTTCAAAAACTTTCTAACAATATTACAAGTATTTATTTTGTACTTTTAGTATTATTTTTATGATCTGAAATATGTGCATATATATAAAAAAATGTATTTAATTATATAGTGACCAGGTTTCGACATATGAAGTCATCGTCTAACTTGGTTTGAAACATAAACCAAATGTGTTTTTTTTAGTATACCTACCTATAAACATGGAGTTTTACAAAATAAACATCAACTCAATAAATAGTTAGTTAAATATGTACTTTAGTTTATTCGTATAGGGGAGGGGTGGGCAAGACGGGGCCTTTAAGCTAAAATGTCAAAAAAAAACACGTTTCTTTCTATAAATTCTTAAAAAAAAGTTTATTGACACAGACTTTGATCTTTAATCTAGCAAATGAATCACATATATGTAAAAATAAACATTAAAAAATAATAAATATATTCAATTTAAAAAAGCTTTTTTACCTCGTCTTGCTCCATGGGTTGGGGCAAGATGAGGTACTAAAAATATACACTTAAATATACACTTTTGCACTACAAATTATGAATTTATCGACCTACTGTGGTTTTGTGAACAAACATGGATGGTGTCTTGGTCTTCATCGTCCACTCCGTTGCATGAACACTGTTAGTGTATCTAAAACGATGTTTTAGAAACCTTATCAGTCTTTTCCAGCCTCAGAATTTGTTCTCGTTGAAATAGTGCTGTTTGTTATTTTTAGCTGCGAGTTGATATAACAACTTTCTTAGTTCCATTGGACTTATTCCAAAAAGAAGTTTTTATTTTTTATTTTTTTTATTTATTTTATTTAACAATAATTATACAGACATTACAATACATAGACTATTTGATAAAACTTAAATCTAAACATCCTCCTTATAGAGACAAGTCTCGTGTAAAGGAGGGTTAATTTTCCATGTCTATACTTATTCCACCAGTTCAGCCTCTTCATTGTAATTGAATATTGTAAGTTTAGGACTCAATGGAACTTTTACCTTGTCAATTACATGAAAGTTCTTCCTTCCCAGCATAAATCAACGTTCCAATATAGTATATTTGAAGAATTGAATAAAATTTTGCAGCTAGTTTACAGCCTTATTTCCTTTTACCTTATACCTATCCTTTCCTTGTACCAATGTACCAACCAACCCCATCTTGCCTCTTTCACTATTCTTTTCAAAAAAAAAATTTGTTTTTGAAATAACATTTCACAGTTGATAATCGACTATCTTACCTTAAAATACAATAGTTGGATCTTGTTTAACGACTGTCAAATAATTTGAATCACGATATTCTTTCTTCAACGACACAATCAACAAAATTAAGCAAAATAACATGAAATATGCGAAAAACACGTTTAGTATCACAGCATCATACCGAGCGAGCAGCCACTGCTGATGTAACTTTGTAACTAGTGGGGGGTCTGAAGAGAGCATCTAATGGCATCCAGCGTTCAGGGCTACTCGGCACGGTTTCGCTTTTATCACAGTACCCCATCTTACCTCACCACCCCGTCTTACCCCACCTTCCCCTACACACATTATAATTATGGTCTAATACTTTTTTACAACTTTAATTGAGGGTGGGCTTACCTGGTTTGAAAACTGCAGATACGCCACTGAGACATACCTACATATATTATGTATAATATCATCAAACAATAGATGTATGTACATAATATCATATTATTATTATCTACAGCGGTAATCATAATAATATTGTAATACATTTACTTTTGTTGTGTAAATACAATGTATTATGCATATTATTCTAATTTATATTAGAAAAGTAGGTGCCTACCGGAAAGAGTTTGCAACCAAATTCATCGAAACATCGATAAACTGCAATTGAATCTATGAATAATTTATAGCTGGTCGTTTGTATTTTGTTATTTGGTTACACAAAGTGGCTGGAGTGAATTGTGCATTGTAGGTATATTGTTAGTTGATTTGTATTGATTATTATTATTATTTATAAGATTACGGCAACCCGTCCCTTGTGGGACGATTTGTGCATAGTACAATATTTTTAGAAGATGTCACGTAATATTAAGGCATTAATTTATAAGATAATAAAATTTCCTTAGACGGATTTTAAAATCTTGAGCTATTACACAGAGGGCATCAGTGTGCAAGAGGCAAGACATAATTGATCAGATACTGGACTTCAGTTATCTCATAATACAAGTCATAAGAGTCTCTTATTGGGCAACCGAGGAAGACGTGGTCCAGAGATTCCACATCGAGCTCGCACTCGCAAAAAGGGGACGAGACCAAACCTAACCTAAATAGATGACTGTCTAATCTGTGGTGATTAAAGCGCATGTATTTGTATTGATTATGTATAATTATAAAGATGCATTGCAAAATTGTTACTGGATTTGTACTGATTATGTATATAAATATGCATTGCATCATTTTCATTATATTTTTCCACGACAATATTATAAGCACATAATTTGTGAGATGCCGCATGGAAATACATACATCATGCATGAAAAAACATGTAACAACAGGAAAAATATTTAAAAAAGTATGTTAGTTAAACACATTTTTGAGAATTTATAAATGTACGATTACCATGGAGCACTCGGCAAATAATTCACTCTTTTCCGTTGGTTTTCGTGTGTCCTGTGAAAGGCAGGTGTTCATATATACATACATACCATCACGCCGCTTCCCTCGCGGGGTAGGCAGAAAGGATCGAGCGACACTTCCATCTATTCTACATCTTTCGCTTCCGTCACTGTCATACAATTCCTCAAGCATGCTCTCCTGTTCAATGTGCTCAACACGTGACCCTCCTGTAGGATTTGATTTAAATGATCTTGCTATTTGATCCTCGAACTTCCAAGTCTCCGAGCATCATTGCGATATCTTTTTGGTCATTCTGTCCTCATTCATTCTTTTCACATGCCCAAACCATCGTAACTAATTTATATTCATCCTTGTTATTACACCAACTTTCATTCCACATTCCATTCGTAGATCACTGATACGCACACGATCTCTCAGACTTTTACCACACATCCTTCTCAACGATCTCATTTCTACTGCATTTATGCCACTTTCATCCTTCTTTAAAGACATTTCACATCGCAAATTCAGCAATAAGGTTTGCCACCCATCCTGAATGTCTTATTTTTTTATTGGCACGGAGAAGTCAGCTTGCGTGTTCATTGCATGCGTTTGGTCTGCTGATTACCCCACATGTTGAAAAATCAATGTCTTAAACTTGGGTATGTTTCATCCCTATTCCTAAAGTTTTAGCGTTATTATCTATTAAATATTTATTATGTTATAATTCAGTTGTATTTCTCATTCATACAATATTGTATTTGTTTTACTGTAGATTGACTGTGTGTGTGTGTGTGTGTGTGTGTGTGTGTGTGTGTGTGTGTGTGTGAATATACTTTACTACTATATAACCTATATGATATCATAACATTAACAGAGAATATTATTAAATATATATCAAATACATATATTATACATAGGGCATGTTCCATACTGTTACTTAAGTCAAACTTAAATTCACAGAAATCTTGTGTAAATGTAACAAATGAAACCATCATATAAAGCTAAGAAAAAACGAAAGCTGGAGCCTAAGTCGGATTACTCGCACAAATAATCAAATATCGCGAATAGGACGGGTTGCGAGTTCAAGTCCCATCCAGCCTAAGTCGGATTGCTTGTACCGTCAGTAACGCTACAATATCTCCATGGTATCAACGGTGCAACATTAGCAATTTCCGTTGTTACCATGGAGATAATGTAGCGTCACTGACGGTACAAGCAATCCGACTTAGGCTGGATGGGACTTGAACTCGCAACCCGTCCTATTCGCGATATTTGTCCAATTAAGCTACCATGATACCTGCCGAAGGCATCGAAATTCTCTTTGGTGTATTAAATTTTACATAATAATATGTGACATCATTTTAAAAGCAACATTGATAAAAGTTTTTTTCTTATTTCAAAATCATCGTACTGAAGGATTTTCAACGAAACTTTTTTAATAATGCCTATCAAAACAGATTTAATTGCGTTTAACACTAGGTATTTATTAAATCTTTTTTTTATTATGCCTCCGTGGCAGATTTAATTGAGGCTTTTCTATGGAACTTACTTACTGTAAGTATTTCTGTATATTCGTAGCACGTGTGTATGGAAAATATATACAATGATGAGGAAAGTGGATAGCACGAAATGTAGAAAAGGATAAAGGAAAGAAAACCGGTTTCACCGAAAAACCGAGAACTGTATTAGGTCATTTCGCAATGTTATTCAAAAGCAAAGAATTGACTATTTGAATTCCACGTCATTCGATACCTCCTACGTAAACTATCGTATCCCAAAAAATGTCGATTTTGACTTTTTTGTATATTTTGCTATATTTTAGTGAAAACTATCATCCCTAAAATTGAAATCTCAAAATTCCCTCTGGAAGTACCATTTTTACACACGTAAACTATCGTAACTTCAATTTTTATAATTATTTTACGACGTAAACTATAGTAAGTTTAATTACTATACTATTCGCTGGAACAGTCATAAGACTCATAAGTGCATTTTACGTCTGCGTAAATCTTGACCAAATGTAATTTTTTCATTGCAATTTAGTAACACTTCACGTCTTTTTATTTCTTAAATACGCACAGTATATATGCACACCTTTCGCCTTTTTGAGTTTTAGAAATATTATGCATAATTAATATAAAATGTTGCACATACATGTGTTTATTTATATACATATTTTTATTGGTTTTAAAAAAATAAATATTGCATGATGTGTAACCTTCAAAATTAGATCAATGTTTGACCAGCGGTCCAGGTTTGTAACAAAAATTGTAGTTATTTTATATATTATTCATGCAAATCATTTCAACGTTTCAATTTAAATGTCTACATATTTTAAGTAATTTACGAAGTAAACTATCGTAAGTGTTAGATACAATACTTTCTCTAAAAAAAAAATGCTATCGTATGTGTAACATACGATACTTTACGTTGGGTAACAATGGGCAACAAGAGTTGTAGGTAACTACCACATACGACAAGTGTGGCTAGTATTTGAGCGACGTAAACTATCGTATCTACCACTTACGACAACTGTCGCTAGTATTTTCAAGCAGAAAATTATCGTAAGAGTATTTCCATAAAATCTATGGAAAAAATCTTTATAATGATTATTGCAAATTAAAATAACATTACATTATTATAATATTACATAATTTGAAGAATATCCAACAGTAAATGTAAGTATAGCAGCTATTACTAACTTTACAAACTTCAAACAGCTCTACTGAGAATTGTTGTTTTTCAACATACGATAGTTTACGTAGGAGGTATCGAAATGTTTCTAATATTTATTTATTTCTTTTATTCTTCACTGTACATTGATTACAATATTTCAAATCAATACAAGGTATCATAAAAATATTAGTTATACAGAGGGCCAGTTTATCGCTAGAATGCGATGTCTTCCAATTAACCTTACAGTGTAACTAATTTTTACAACGATTTCAATATTCTTTTGATGTCAACAAATACATACTGGTTTATTGAGCTATTTCTTAACTTTACTGTTCCCACGGGCCTGAAGGACTCTCTTTTTCAAAATACTGTTCTTATCGTAAAGATATCTGTAGGCCTAGTCAAAACATATTTAAGCGTTACGTTTTCGTTTCGTTTTCGTTCAAACAAGACGAGGTTGCGAGAAAGCGTCGATTTTCGGAGCTACTTGTGTATTTTAGCTCCGAAAATTGACGCGTTCTCGCAACGTCGTCCGCGTTTGAACGAAAACGTAACGCTTAAATGTGTTTTGACTAGGCCCACAGAGCGTTCGGAATTCGTGGAAAGAGATATCCAGAGATATTACTATATCACCTTGAACAGAATCAGCTTCTTAAAAATGAATTTCTCGAGGACGGCCGTGTGTTGAGTGAAAGAAATCGATGTGCGTGCATGAGAGGTTGCATTTATTTATTTTATTAACAGTATAACAGTCATAAAATCTACCTAACTGAACATGAGCCGGTGAGCCCGTACCAAAGAAGACTAAATGTAGAGGCAGCGAATGAAGTATGTAAGGACAAATCTATATAACGGCCCGTTCTTTCTGCCTACCTCACTTGCTGCATGAGGGAATAGATTGACAAACAGATAGATAGAATGAGCTTGCTTCTTTATTGTGTTGTAAAAAAAATACGTAAGTTATTAATTGATGAAATTAGTATTCAATTTAACCTCTAAATAATTTATATTAAACCAATCATTTTTTCTGATGTGAAATTTCAGTCTAGTAAAGCTGAAATTTTGAAAATTTTCTGAAAGAATCAAAATTAATAAGCAGTAGTAGAAAAAAGTAGTACCTAATTAATCAAAAATATTTGATAGTCTTACTACTACTACTATACCATCACGGCATATCCCACAAGTAGGGTAGCCAGCAGACAGGCTGCATATAATAAACGTGCAAACTGCGTCCTCTTCGTGCCAATATAAAATCAAGACATTCAGAATAGGTGGCAAACCTCATTGCTGAATTTAAACCTGCCTTTTACAGGACACTCGTAAACTTACGGAGAAGAGTGGGAGACCAATTATTTTTTTCCGGGTGCTCCACGAGATTCCTGATATTTGGTAGTATGATTGTCAAAATTGAATTTCATAACCAGCATTCTTCTTCTGCCGGTTTTGCCATCTTTATAATATAAGGGTGTAGTGGTGGTTTGTAGAACTGAGGGAAGGGAGGTGGGTGGTAGATCCTCTGCCCGAGGACATTTATATTATTTCAACGTCACAAACATATGAAATTTTTTAATGTAATGTAATCATTGGTCCGTCTTTAATATATTTAGGGTTGCTCTCTGTAAATCCACTCCTTTTTAAAAAAATATATTCCATTATTTTAAAATCCACTCCTTTTTAAAAAAATATATTCCATTATTTTAAACATACCCTTCGGTTTAATCTTCTTGAGAATAATTTGAAATGTTTTAATACAATGTTCGAGATTTTTTTTTAATTGCAATGAAAAAATCTAACAAAAAACTTATGCCAAAAAATATTGTTTTTAAATATACTCGTACATCTATCTGTGTTTGTTTATTTGTTGATTAGGGTTCGGTGTAAAATACATTCCTTACATTATGAACTTTCAATGCAATAGTGGAGCAAGCCACCTTGAAATAATAAATAAATAAATTAAATTTATGTTCACAAAAAATAATGTTCATAAATTTTAATTCCCCATTATCTCCTAAAGTAGTCTGGGGTTACACTATACTTTTGCACGATAGCCTCATCTGTTATTTTTCAGACATTATACAATGAATAATTATTCGATGAAAAATGCGATAATTTTATTAAAATTAAGGCTAGGGTATGTATGGTATGTACCTATTGCTATACTGTTTTGAAATCTGGACCCTAAATATTTTTTTATTATTTATTTTTATTTATTTATTTTTGCATGCAATGAATCGCTTGGGCGCATTTGAAATGTACCTTCGTATTCATTAGACTGATAGGGTCACAAATGTAGAGGTGTTAAGAAGAGCTGGAATGAACAGAGAACTCCTGTTAGATGTCAAAGTGCGTAAGATCTCGTATCTGCAGGGTTACTCTTGACAAAACTAAACACGATCTTAATCTAGTCTTGATCTTGATCATACGACGCACGAAGGGACTATGGTCAAAAACACCGCACTACCGCTAACGCGCGATCGGTTTGCGTGTATTTTTGGCCAATAGTCACTTCGTGCGTCGTATGATCAAGATCAAGACAAGATTAAGATCGTGTTTAGTTTTGTCAAGAGTAGCCCTGCTGGGTCATATAATGCGTGGAGAAAAGTAACACATTATGCAGTTGATTATGACAGGCAAATTAGAGGGACGTCGGGGAGCTGGCAGAAGGCAGATATCGTGGCTGCGCAATATACGAGATTGGACTGGAATGAGAGGTGTGGAGGAGTTCTTCCAGACAGCGCAGGACCTAGAAGCCTATGCCAGAGTGATCGACAACGTCGGGGGGACCTGACACGACACCTACAGAAGAAGAAGAAGGCTTGCGGGTTCAAGTCCCGTCCGGAGCACTACCGGATAAGGTAACGCTGTCTTTTATAAGTCTCATAATATGGTTGTTTCATATATTAAATTTCAATTTTTTTTAATCAATCAATTTCAAAAACTTTTTCAAAGATCCAACCCTATCTACGAGCCAGCGCGTAGTGTCCTTAGGCGTTACTGAAGGAAATTGCTTCGCTCTAAAGAAAAATAAATAACCAACAACAAGGTTATTATTATATGAAAACTTTCTACAATATTGTTTAGAGGTGGGATTTAAAGACATGCTCTAGACGCCAAGGTATACTATAAAACCTAAATATTGAAGAACCTAACTTTGAAGATTTGTCATTTTTATTTTGAATTTAATATTTTATTTTTTATTATTTGGCATCTGAAATTGTATTTTACTAACGGGCTGTGTCACCACCTCTGGATAAAGTTCTAGATAACTATCCTTAGGATAAATTTATCTACAAGATAAACTGAAGCGAGCGTTTCACCACCTACAGATTTTTTCGGATTGTTATCCGCCAGATAGCAGTGGCAACGTTGTAATTTCATGCGTTTGTTGCATGAATGTATGCACGTCATATGCACGTAGGTAGGAATATATCGTGCGTTGCCTAGGAATATATCTAGGCAACGCACATGTAAACAAATTTTGACAGTTTAACACTATCTAAGACTTATCCGCTGGATAACTTATCTAGACCTTTATCTATAGGATAGCGCTGTCAGGGAGTCGTGAAAAGCATTTTTCGTTTTATCCGTTAGATTTGTGTTGGATTGGCTATCCTGCACTTTATCCAGAGGTGGTGAAACAGCCCATAAGTCCATTTAAATGAAACCTTGAAATAAATAAATTGTAATTAATAAGAATAAACATTTGAATAAAAATATATGTCCGTCCTTGCGGTGATTTATCACAAGACGGCGCAAACTAAGTTGTCTAGAATATTGTTATTATTTAATATATATTATATTGAAATCAAACATACTCGTACACTAACAGGCACATCAAATACATAAGGTTAACAATAAAATCAAAATTAGAAACAAAGATGTGCCTTATTACAGACGTTATTGGTTACAATTCACTGAGTCAGACACTGGTCTAGGCCAACCTAATGCCTCAAAGAGCAACAAAGTATTCCCAAAAGTCCAACCGAGCTGCATCAAGATGCCAGGAGCAAACCCGATGCCAAACAACAGGTGTACATTAAATTTCTGTCATTTGTGACATACCTATTATATTTATAAGAATAAAGTAAAATATTTTATATTGATATATCTACGGCGTGAACCTTTTACATGATTAACAATTCACAAAAAATCACACTCCCATGAAATAATATAAAATTAAATCAAATTAAAAGCAGTAAACAAAATTAACAGGCATTTCATTCGAAATGATTTATTTTATTAGAATAGAATAGAATAGAAATTCTTTTATTGCGCATAAATACAAAATATCAACATACATTTTTTCTTAACATGGTTACAATTAAGTTGCAGCAGCCTCACTAGGTTAACCTGTATCGAGATATTATATGTAGATCTCCCTTAGAACATAGGTTGTATTTTGGTTAAAAATCTGAAAGAAAAATTATAAATTAATTTGAAAAAAAAAACACAATTAGGTCAAACTCTACCTTTATTGTTGGCACAAACTGATACATTTCGCAGCTTCACAGCCAAATAAAGTTTCTTTTATATACTATTTTTAGGAAGGTCTCAGGAGGAAGGGACCTTCCTCCTATAATCATTGTCCATCTCTCAGGACCTCCCGAGTGCGAACACAAATTTTCTTTATTTGTGCGTAAGTGAGTTTGAACAATTCTAAGAAGAGCATTGCTTTATATACATTACTTATAAGAATTTTTAAAATTATGACATTATATTTACGTTCAAATAAAGAATACTTCATTCGCGCTTATTGCCAATCCGAGTCAAACATTTCAACAAACGTATTTCACACCTATTCATGCCATATTTTATTTGTTATCAAATTAAATTTAAGACTGGATATTTATAAAACTCATAAACATTATTTTACAAGTCCTGAAATAAGTAGGTATACATTATTTTATTTCGGGAAAAACATAAAACATCACACGTTATTGTATCACTAGGACAGACGTGTTAGCCTACGTACAGCGCCATCTATTGTATTATATTTTTTCCACTGACTTGTGATTCAAACCTTTATGCTACCACTAGAACTGTGGTGTCAATTTACATGAAGGGTAAAAAAACATAAAATGCTTTATCAATAATCCGTTAGATGGCAGGCCAGACTCATTTTAAAACATTAAATTTCATATTATATTACTCTATCTCTATAATTTCATCGTAAATAATATAAATGGCGTCATTATGTCTAAAATCGCAACAGCTTTGATGCGATCACATAATCAATGTAATTTTAAAGATTATATTTAAGAAACAACTTCTGTTTTGTTTTCCCTAGACCCTTGCGCTCAGCAAAGACATCCACCAATATGCTGGACGAGATCAATAGGGCTTTTGGCGTCGCAAGACCCGTCCTCTGGAACCGACTCCCCGAGGACCTTCGTAAAAACCAATCAACAACAACGTTCAGGAGCAAGTTGAAGACATCGCTCTTCTAATATAGTTTCCTGCGCCCTTGAGATGGATGCTTCAATAAACGGCGCCGAATAAATCATCAGGCATACATATCTACATCACTTCTCTGCTCTCCCATACAAGTGAGATTTATAGTTTTATACTTTATAGTGAGCTTACTTATGTAAAAGTTATGTTAATAGTGTCCAATTTTTACACAATATGCCAATGGGAATATAATATGTCAAATAAATATTCGCTTTCGCAAATATGTATAAGGTAACATACCCAATAGCTGACAATCTAAGAAAAGAAGCTCAATTTTTTGTTAGTGAAAAATTTATTTTTCAATAGGTATTTTTAAAAAGAGTTACACAAATAGCTGGACCATTAGATTATCTAATATATTTTAACAAATGGTGATGCTAGAATAGTCCTATTTATGAAAAAATCAATAAATTTCAAATGTCCATTTCGTCCCCTATTTCTGACACATCCAGTGAAAATCCAGTAGCTGACACCCCAAAACCTGACACATGTTTAATTTTGATATGGCATGTAGAAAATCTTATATTTTTAATTAATAACAAGTAAAACTTATATTATTAATTGTTGTCAATCTTTTCGACCGACGATTCTTGGTGGAAGTTCATGTTAAATTAATAGAAATAAAAGACTTTTTGATATAAAACAAAATTAAAAATGTAATGTTAAAAACACTGTTAATTTTCACGTATAAAATTACTTTAGTTTTACACGCATAAGATTCACGTATTTTTTATATTAAAATGAATTTTGCACAACTTAACGGACTAACATTAAAACTAATTACGATTTTTTTTGTTTAGTAGTTCCCGGTGACTTAATTGTTCTCGAACCGGCTTTCAGGAGTTTCCGCTCCCATCATCAGACTAGTGCAAAGTGAAGAAATTATATTCCAATACAAGGTGTCATTAAGCCTAAGCCAATTTGTAAGCAGTGGTACACCTTTCTTGATTCCTACTAAAAGGATTTTGCACAATCTGCAGGGTTACTCTTGACAAAACTAAACACGATCTTAATCTAGTCTTGATCATACGACGCACGAAGGGACTATGGTCAAAAACACCGCGCCACCGCTATCGCGCGATCGGTTTGCGTGTATTTTTGGTCAATAGTCACTTCGTGCGTCGTATGATCAAGATCAAGACTAGATTAAGATCGTGTTTAGTTTTGTCAAGAGTAGCCCTGCTGTTATTAACAATGAGGTGTTGCGGAGGGCCAAGAAAAGATAGAGACATGTTGTCCAGTATAAAGATGAGGAAAATGGCATATTTGGGACACGTACTTTGAAATGAGAAATATAGTTTGCTCCAACTTATTTTGAAGAGAAAAATTAAGGCTAGTTGCAGTGTGAGAAGGCGGCAGATGTCCTGACTTAGAAATATCCGAGAGTAGACCTGAGTCCAGAGGGTGGAAGAGCTGTTCCGGACAGGACAGGATAGAGGAGCCTACGCCAGGGTGATAGCCGACGTTCGGGAGAACCTGGCATGGCACTTTAAGAAGAAGAAGATTAATAATTATTATCATAATGCCATTCCACAAAGTTACACTTGGAAGCTTTGAAATATCAAATATTGAGTTTGATTTCGTTCAAGTAATCAGATACTCAACATTGAATTGAACAGGAAGAAAAATACACGAGTGAAAAAAAATTGTTTCTTAATTACAATAGGTATGTCTGATGAATCAGACCACAATTGCAAAATATATATCGCATATTATTATACATACTATATGGTAAGATAAGTAGAGATAATACATAGATAAATATAAATAATATAACAAGTAAAGTTCTTTTTGTTGACACAAGCAAGTTATTATTATCATTGTTACCATTCGACTTCTTCAAAAAAAAAACAAGTTAAACCAGTTGTTGGTATAATAAATGTCCCATTTGCAATCAACATAATCTCGTATAATAATAATACGAGTATATAGGAATGAATATCTAGGTGGGTAGGCTTACTCTATATATAATAATTATATTCAGCTAACTACTATATATTTATGTCTAGAGAAAAATTAATTTTTCAGTTATCCGGATGCGGGATATTTTTTATTTATTTGTTTTATTCTTTTTGCACATTCATCATTCGAAATCAAAACGAAATCGACAAATCGATTAACATAAAAAATGTGATGACAAAGAGTGGCGAGATTATAACTATATTAGTGAATTCATTCATTCATTCATTCATTCATCGCCTTCAACGCTCCTTGCGGGGGCACAGGGCAGAAACCAGCCTCCTCCATTCAGAGCGTCTCTGCACCAATTGCGTCACCTCTTTCCACGACATTCGCTGCGCTCTGATGTCGTTGTCGTTGTCCTATATGTTAGTGAATGCTTCTATCTTACCAGTCATATTAAAACAAAACACATATAACAAAAAAAACATCACATAGTCTTATCCCGGAGAACAAGGCAGAAACAAGCAAGCTGCATTCACTGTGTCGGTTTTTATGTAGTAGAATTCCATAATGAAATCGAAAAACAAATGAGTTTTCTACTACAGTATATTGTTTATTATTTAAAGATGGCCTAAATCACTCGCAAACGAGTGGATGGCCTTGAGAAAAATAGAAATAGAAAATAGAAATATTATTTAAAGAGATTATGTCTTATAAGGATATTTTCAATTCAACGCTCTTATAAGACAAAAGATGTCTCTCTACATAATAAACAATATAGCAGAAAAACATTTGTTTTTTTATTTCATCAAGCACGCTCCATTCAGGTTTCAGTGCGATTCTGTACCAGTTGGCCGAACTTTTTTTTTAATAATGTACCTATATTGATACTTCTTCAGAGTGTGCTTCGTCTTAATCTTCATAGGAACGCTTGAAAGTGTACCTAAACATTAGGAAATACAAGAAGCGATCTGGTTTAGAATTTTGTAGAATATCCGGAATTCGGCCAAATCACTATCCGTTTCATCATCTCTTTACTTACATCTACATCTCTTATTTATTTATATTTACCTACATCTCTTCACTCTAGTTATATTAACCGATCTAGCAACAATAATACGTAACCAGAACACGTCCGAAACTGGGTACTTTGTAGGTATACAATATAATTATACATGTTCAATTTTTATATAGATCATCGCAAAAAGTAAAATTTCATGACACAAAAATATGCAGTGGTCAACAGTAGACAGATTTCTTACATAGACGAAATCTCGTTTTTACCCAAAGACATGGTATATCTTTGTTTTTACCATGCAAATTACACTTATTTTCAAACTTATTATTTTTTATTGCTAAAATATTTTTTTTTATAGTCGTAAGCATTTGATCCTTTTTCACTTTTTCAAAATGGGTTAGATGTTCTTCATTTTCTTATTCTTTTTGGATCATTTTCGTCTTATTGAAGGAGGCTTACGTCTTCATGATGTCTGATTCAACACAAGTCTACAAGGTGGTTTCCCCATCGCTATGATGGTCTTCCCACACTTTGAGCTCTTTTTGATTAATAGAGTACCTAGATGTTTTTTTTATGAAACTTTATATGAATTTATGGTAATAAATATTTATGGAGTTTTACTATACCTATTACTAAGTATAGTAAAACTCAAAACAGTCCGTGTTTATTTCCATAAATAAAAAGATATTTTCTTAGTCTGCATTCATGAAGGGACTATGGTCAAAAACAACACGCTACCGCTAACGCGCGATCGGTTTGCGTGTATTTTTGGCCAATATGATTGGCTTATATGGCCAATATGGCTTCGTTCGTCGTATGATCAAGATCAAGACTAGATTAAGATCGTCTTTAGTTTTGTCAAGAGTAGCCCTGCTGTTCTTCCGTCCGCAAGGGTTCCGTCGGCCCGGGCGTCCCTCTTTCACAATACACCGTTCCTATGACAACGATATCAGAGTGCAGGGAATTTCGTGGGAAGAGGTGACGCGAATGGCGTAGAGGCGCTCTGAATGGAGAAGGTTGGTTTCTGCCCTGTGCCTCCGAGAAGAGCGTTGATAAGCACACAAAATTTCATCAAAATCGGTTCAGCCGTTTCGGAGGAGTATGATAACAAACACCGTGACACGAGAATTTTACACCTATATTAAATGCATTAAAACAAGATGTTATCAACATTATTGTCCAAAATAAATAAATAAACATACAGAGGGTGAGTTTATCGCAGAGGCGCGATCTCTTCCAACTAACTCAAGTTATATTTTAATGTTATTTTTACTTCAAAATGTTTACAACCACTTGCATTACGAGTACATATTCTGTGAAACCATCTCTACACTGTAACTAGGGATTGCAATCCCGCACCGTTTTCAATCCCGCGGGATTTTTGCTGGATTGACTCCAATCCAGCGGGATCCCGCGGGATCCCGCTGGATTATTAAAAATTGCAAAAAATAACAACATCTTACTGTACATAATTGAATATAACATAAATAACTATACTATCATATTATATGAATTTGACATAACTATAGGTACTATTTTTCTTACTAATTCATTATCTAATCAATCAAGTATTATGGAACAAATTTTAAAATATCAAATGAAAAGTCACTTTTCTTTTTAGAAAAATGATTTTAAAAAAAATAGCATTAATGGTGTTATCTTCCAAGATACTTCTTAAGGAACTACATATGTAGCCAGCGACCGAAAATGCTCATTCTGCCCCCACACTAATTGTTGGTTAGATACTTAATAAAAAGTCGTGCAACAAAGTCAAATACTTTTCTTTAACTCATCACTTTTAAATGCTGCCATTTCTTTTTTCAATATTTTTTCGAAGCATTTCTCTTGTCCAGTTTCTGTCTGTTTAGTGTAATCTTCATCGTCTTGCTGCATTTCTTATTCCATTTGTAAAGTTAAATTGTTTTCCACATTCAGAGACTGTTATCTGCAATTACATCACCTACAGCTACAAATTGTACATTTCGAGCGTCTTCTATAATGACTCTATGTAACATGTTTTTCATTTCTTGCCGCAACTTATTCTTTTTCGGCATTACAAATATTGAATTGCACGTTTTCAACTCTTAGTCATATTTTTTTGGATGCGGAAAATAAATCAACATAGCTGTAATTTCAATGCATCTTTCTTTCACTCTTGCACGCAGCGCCCCGGATAGTACATCGCTTAATACTGTGTCTAGCTTCTCTAACTTCTCTAAAATAAATCGAAATGTTATATCTGCCGTTATTAGTGTAGACTCTCTTCTGCATAATACTTTACGACCAATTTAAAGGGCTGCAAGCTGTCAATCACGTTTTTGATTTTGTGCGTAAATTTTATGTCAGATGCTATGTCGATGAGAGCCTTCTCAATGCAAACTTTGAGACTAAAATCTTTCTAACATATCAAGCAAGCTGTTTTAGCGAGTGCAGCAATCTAAGATTAAGCATAATTCTTTTCCTGTTTCTTCTTTAAGTATTTTTGCAAATATGTAACACCTTTAGTTGGCGACTTTCGTAAAATCTTCAGTTTGCGGATTCGCACTTGCGGATCCGCAAGCATTTGCGGGATCCCGCAGATCCTAAAATTACGCGGATCCCGCTGGATTGCGGGATCCCACTTTGCTGGATTGCAATCCCTAACTGTAACAATAATAATTTTATATGACAGCTGCTGTGCACAATAATAAGTGAATCACATGAGAAGAAATAATTTTTTCACAAAGATAACCGAAATTACGCAATAAAATAACATGCTACATTATTAATATAGTTAGTAATTTCAGTATTATAGTGAAATATTATTGCATTGTTATATCTATATGGAATAATATTTTTTTAATATTTACTCATAGACGGATCTATAATATATTATTATGATCCGATAAATTTAAAGAAAATTATGATAGTGCTATGTTTTAAATGGTTTAATAATTTTGCTTTAATAATGACATTGAAGGAGACCCACCGACCACCCGGATAGCGCAGAAGTCTGGGGACTTCCAAATAATTGACAATATAATTGGCAGGGACCTGAAGGAGGCAGAGTTGCGTTCGGAGGATGCAGGGGACCGAAAAACATGAAAGATGAGGACTAGGAGGTCGGCTGACCCCAAGTAAATGGGATAAAGGCGAGGGCAAAGAAGAAGAAGAAGCATGACAAAATATTACATAAATAAATCGATCAAATTTAATGTTTTAGTGTTAATAGTATGAAATGATATTCTAAATAAAAAAATATACATATCAACAAAGGGTGCTTTTCACCATAAATTAAAAAAAAACTGTTTTATTTTTATATTTGAAAAGATTTATAATATGTTTTTGAACAATCATTGTTTTATAATGAATTTTAGACGAATTTCACTAACCTTTATAATACTTATTCCCCTAAACGATAGTAGTAAGCAATATTCTAATGCCTTTATAATGGGGTTAATATTCAAGTGTATATTTCTACTTTTTTGCTAACTAATAACATTACTCATTAAAACCAAAATATATATTCGCACAGTATATCTTTGTTCTCACAATATGTCACGCATGTATACCTATAGAAATTGGCAAAGGTAATTCAAAAGTTCATTATGTGATAATGATCTATCGAATAGACATCAACGCATGCGTGTAAAGGGGTTATCGAAAACGATTGGTTCCAAATTTCCAATATCCATCACAAAACGAAAAGGTTTTATTCTAAAGGTAATGAATAAACAGATGGAAGATATCCCAAATGAGTTAATTTTGAATGTCTTCCGTCTACAAAGTACTACACACACCATCACGGCATATTCCAGAAATGAGATAGCTAGATGGCAATGTACTTAGATACTTACATTTTTTGTCTTTTTTATTGTCTATTTTCTTTCTTTTGGAGGAAAGTGGCAGGTGCTAAAGTCAACGATGCACTTCGACCATTGTCAGCAATGGCGATGTGTCAAACATGGTGAAAACGCTGGAACAGAATACCATTTTAGTTCCGTCATTTATGGATGCAAGAAAAACATGGACGTAGTTGAAAAAGGACGAAAGTGAAATAAATGCTGTGGAGATGCGATCGCTGAGAAGAATGGTAGGTAAAGCATTGCGTGATAGAGTGAGAGATGAGGATAATTGAAAATAAGCGGATGCAAGAGGAGTGTTGTGGATAGAATAATGTGTGTAAATAAATTACATGTAAGTCATTGAATGAATTATGAAATGGCGACAAAGAGAATAGGTAAATTTATCTCAAAGAGGGAATATGAAAAGCGTTGGCGTCCAAAAACAACGTGCCTTGATCACGTAGATCAAATTCTCAAGGACGGTATGTGTTAAGTAAAAAAAATCGACGTGCGTGTATGAGAAATTATATGAATGTAGAAGAACCGAAAGAAGTATATAAAGATAGATCTATATGGTATAGGTTCTCTCTCTGCCTACCCCACTTGATATACGGATGTGAGAATATAGTATTATATAAGTATAGTACATTATGAAATGTCGTTTCATAATAAAATATTTGTTAATAAATACACGATATACGAAACCTTGACAAATTGTCGGTTACTTTAATTTTTCTCAGAAATATTCAAGGCTTGTCATAAAACATCTTAAAACATCAAATCACGTTCGTAGAATTCTTACTTTTTATTTTATATCCATTACACAACATTTTGAGGTTGCAATATTTTGTCGTATAAATTATATTAAACTACTCGTATTAATTTATATTAGTTCGTCGGTAGCCTGGAGGTAGAGTCTCGGCCTTCAGAACAGGGGGTCGTTGGTTCGATCCCAGGTGCCGGCAAACTCCCCTTTCACGGCACAAGCTTTTAGCTTAGTGTGAAAGGTGTATAAGGTTGTATTTGGGTTTATAACAAAACCCAGATATATCTTTTTAAAAAAAAAAAAAAAAAAAAAAAAAAAAAAAAAAAAAAAAAAAAAAAAAAAAAAAAAAATAGGTACTACTGTACCATCACTAGTGCTCCCTCTCATACACAATAATTTTATTAAATTTAAAGTTGGTGCGTTAATGTAGAGGACAGTTTGCATGTTTCTTACATGCAGCTGATCTGCTGGCTACCCCACTTGTGGGATATGCCGTGATGGTATAGTAGTAGTAGTAGTAGTAGCGTTAATATTGTGAAAATTCATCTCAATATGTATATTTTTTAATATTAATAGTGTTTTAATATTGCATTGTAATGCAATATTAGAACACTGTTATTTTCACACATGGTTTTGTATTTAGTCAATTAACAAAGACTAAAAACTAGTTGCCGAGCGCTTTTGCCCTGCGGCATCTTCAAGGCAAGAGCTACTTAAAACTTAGTAAAAACGTACGATATACAAATATTATAATTACTAAAACTCAGTTTTAATTTTTGCCCCAATGCGAAAGCATTCGGCAATTTGTATTTAGTCATTGCAAATTGACTAAATACAAAATCATATCATGTGAAAATGAAACAGTGTTTAAATATTAAATTTTAGATTATAGTATCCCGTGGAGCACCCGGTAAAGAATTGGTCTCCCACTCTTCTGCGTAAGTTTTCGAGTGTCCTGTTCGCAGATGTTCGAAAAAATTAAGACATTATACATCTTAAATTCAGCGATGAGGTTTGCCACCCATCCTGAATGTCTTGATTTTATATTGGCACGAAGAGGACAGTTTGCATGTTTCTTACATGCAGCTGATCTGCTGGCTACCCCACTTGTGGGATATTTATTTATTTCAATTTTACAGGATACATACAGTTGATACAAAAAATACAATGGTCTATAACATATTTAGCAATAAGCAAACCAGTGAAGATCCCTATATTACCCTTATGTGCTCTACAAAACATACATAACCAAACACAACAGATAAATCAAAAAACAACAATTACAATAGAATAGAGTAAATTTATATATTTATATATAGATATGCCGTGATGGTATAGTATACTATAGTATAATAGTAGATTATAATAATTTTATCTTAAATTTACCTATATCTCGGTATTTTCATTGCACTCAATATATTAAATGCCTTAAAGCTGATCTCTTGCAAATATCACCTGCACAGGATGTCTTTTACAGGACACTCGAAATTACACATTAATGTATTAAAGAGTGAGAGACCAATTCTTTACCAGTGATTTCAAGGAACATTATAGTATTTCGATCTGATCATGTCTAAGTTAATCCATGTTTATGTAACTCGATGTGATGTATCCATGATATATGTTTAATGAAATTGGGTTAGAAACAGTTGTATAAAATATTGCATAGTATCTTTTGAAAATTAACTGTGGAAATTAGAGTAATTTTGGCTTAATCAGTAGTTTTTACACAATTATAGCATTAATTAACTAATTACACCTTGCATTTGTTTATCATATATAAAAATCTGCAGATATCAAAAAAATTTACATCATTTTGTAACAGATTTTTTAGCTTCAGTGCCTATTGAGATTATATACATACATGTAAATAACTGAAAATTAAGTAATTGATAACAAAAAAATCTTAAGTACATATTACAATAAAAAATAATTAAAAATAGTATTGCACCTACTTTGGCCGTCTTGTACTCATGCTGTTTAAAGTGTGTGCGGATATTTCATACAAGTCTGATGACACGAGTAGGTAATAATAAGTCATTACCTGTCGATTTCAATAAAGAAATACAGTAGTAGGTACGTTTATTTGTAGTGGTTATTATTACATGTTTATTATTATGTCCTATTTGATTGCATACTTGTGTTGTATTGTTACTACATCCATACAACACATTCCGTTCGGACACAATATCACGCAATGGAGCATCGATCTGTTGTTGGTTAAAGATAAGGAGCGGTTACCATCAGCTGTTAGTTTCCATACTAATTATATTATGTCTATACTTTCTTAAGATTAAGCTAGGTTTTGTAATAAACCCCAATCACTCTAACATCAAACAATATTAGCTTAGTATAGGTGGCGTAGGTTGGTAGCAGGAGGATTTGGTAGTGCTCTGGATGGGAATTCAACCTGCAGCCTTCAGTTATTGTGGTTTATAAAAAATAATATCGAGGAGTTCAGCATGTCATTCTGTGATGATGACGATCATGATCGGGTTTTATGATAAATAGGGATCAAATCGTTTATGTGAAACTTTACACAGGTCTACCGAGAAAATTATGATTTTAAGAATTTGTTTGATTGTTTAATCATGATTTCATTAAAATATAGGAGTTTTTATAAATTTTGATCGAAATTTCGTAATTTTTTTTGACAGGTCATCCATGAAGTGATGATTTTAAGAATATTCTGACATTTTAATCATGTTTTGGCAATAATATGAGAGTTTTGTAAAATTTTGATCGAATCGTCAACAAGAATATTTTTGACATGAAATAATATGAAATAATGGTTTTAAGAAATTATTTGACTGTTTAATCATGGTGTGGCAATAATGTGGATATTTTGATTGAAACGTCTACTCGTCTAATCAATTTGGTTCGAATCGTCGACATGAATATTTTTGACAGGTCATCCATGAAGTGACGACTTTATAAATATATTTGACATTTCGAACATGATCTGGTTACAAGGGTTTTTTGAGAAATTGGGATCAAATCGTTTAAATTTTAAATGAAACTTTTTGACAAGTCTACCATGGAATGATGACTTTAAGAATTTGTTTGACTGTTCAATCATATCATAAAAATATGGAAGATTTCATAAATATTGATCGAAATGTCGACATTTTTTTGACAGGTCATCCATGAAGTGATGATTTTAAGTATATTTTGACATTTTAATCATGTTTTGGTAATAAATAATATGAGAGTTTCGAACAATTTTGAACGAATCGTCGAAATGAATATTTTTGACAGGCGACATGGAATGATTTTTTCAGGAATTTATTTGAAATTTCAATCATGATTTCATAATAATATCGGTGTTTTGATGAATCGTCTACATGGATATTTTTGACAGGTCTACCATGAAGTGATGATTTTAATAATATTTTGACAATTAAATCTAGATTTCATGATAATAATATGGTAGTATTGATAAATCAAGTCAGATCATGATCGAAATGTCAAATATATTCATAAAATCGTTATTTCATGGATGACCTGTCAAAAATATTCAAGTCGACGTTTCGATCAAAATTTATCAAAATTACCATATTATAATGAAATAATGATTGAACTGTCAATATATTCTTAAAATCATCACTTCATGGTAGACCTGTCATAAATATTCATGTTGACGATTCGATCAAATTTTTTCAAGCTCTCATATTATTGCCAAAACATGATTCAAATTTCAAAATATTCTTAAAATCATGACTTCATGGATGACCTGTCAAAAATATTCATGTAGATGATTCAATCAAAATTTTCAAAACTCTCATATAATTGCCAAACCATGATTCAACTTTCAAAATATTCTTAAAATCATCACTTCATGGACCACCTGTCAAAAATATTCATGTCGACCATTCGAACAATATTTATCAAAAACACGTGAAATCATGATTAAATTGTCAAAATATACTTAAAATCATCACTTCATGGGAGACCTGTCAAAAATATGCATGTAGACGATTCAATCAAAATTTATCAAAACACCGATATTATTATGAAATCATGATTAAACTGTCAAACATATTCCTAAAATCATCGTTCCATGGCAGACCAGTCAAAAAAAAATCTTCTTGACGATTCGATAAAAATTATTCAGGAATCTCACATTATTGCCAAAACTAGATTAAAATGTCAAATATTCTTAAAATTATGATTTCATGGATGACCTGTCAAAAATATTCATGTCGACGATTCGAACAAAATTGAGCAAAACTCCCATATTATTGCCAAACCACGATTGAACTGTCAAATTATTCTTAAAATCATCTGTCTTCATGGATCACCTGTCAAAAATATCCATGTAGATGATTCAATCAAAATTTATCAAAAACACTGATATTATTATGAAATCATGATTGAACTGTCAAACGGATTCCTAAAATCATCGTTCCATGGTAGACCAGTCAAAAAAAATCTTCTTGACGATTCGATAAAAATTATTCAGGAATCTCACATTATTGCCAAAACTGGATTAAAATGTCAAATATTCTTAAAATTATGATTTCATGGATGACCTGTCAAAAATATCCATGTCGACGAATCGATCAAAAATTTTTAAAACTCCCATATTATTGCCAAACCACGATTGAACTGTCAAATTATTCTTAAAATTATCACTTCATGGTAGACCTGTCAAAAATATCTATGTAGACGATTCGATCAAAAATTTTCAAAACACTCATATTATTGCCAAACATTGTTTTTTTTTTTTTTTTAAAAAAAAGATATATCTGGGTTTGTTACAAACCCAAATACAACCTTACACACCTTTGCCACTAATATATTCAAAATATTCTTAAAATCATTGTTCCATGGTAGACCTGTCAAAAATATTCTAAATGACGATTCGATCAAAATTTAACAAAACTCTCATATAATTGCTAAAACATGATTTAAATGTCAAAATATTCTTAAAATCATCACTTCATGGTAGACCTGTCAAAAAAATCTATGTAGACGATTCGATCTAAAATTTGCAAAACTCTCACAAAATATTCTTCCTGACGATTTGATCAAAATTATTCAAAGCTCTCATATTATTGCCAAAACATGATTAAAATGTCAGAATATTCTTAAAATCATCACATCAAAAATATCCATGTAGATGATTCAATCAAAATTTATCAAAACACCGATATTATTATCAAATCATGATAGAACTGTCAAACATATTCCTAAAATCATCGTTCCATGGTAGACCTGTCAAAAATATTCTTCGTGACGGTTCGATCAAAATTATTCAAAACTCAATTGAATTGTCAATATAGTCTTAAAATCATCACTTCATGGTAGACCTGTCAAAAATATCCATGTAGACGATTCAATCAAAATTTTTCAAAACACCGATATTATTATGAAATCATGATTGAACTGTCTAACATATTCCTAAAATCATCGATCCATGGTAGACCTGTCAAAAATATTCTTCGTGACGATTCGATCAAAATTATTCAAAACTCTCCAAAATTATCCAAAACATGATTAAAATGTCAGAATATTCTTAAAATCATGATTTCATGGATGACCTGTCAAAAAAGATCATGTCGATGTTTCGATCAAGATTTATCAAAATTACCCTATTATTATGAAATCATGATTGAATTGTCAATATAGTCTTAAAATCATCACTTCATGGTAGACCTGTCAAAAAAATCCATGTAGACGATTCAATCAAAATTTATCAAAATACCGATATTGTCAAAAATATCCATGAAGACGATTCAATCAAAATTTATCAAAACACCGATGTTATTATTAAATTTAAATTTCAAAATATTCTTAAAATCATCGTTCCATGGTAGTCCTTTCAAATTATTCTTATTGACGAAGCGATCAAAAATTTTCAAAACTCTCATATTATTGCCAAAACATGATTAAAATGTCAAAATATTCTTAAAATCAAGACTTCATGGAAGACCTGTCAAAAATATCTATGTAGACGATTCGATCTAAAATTTGCAAAACTCTCATAAAATATTCTTCCTGACGATTTGATCAAAATTATTCAAAGCTCTCATATTATTGCCAAACATGATTAAAATGTCAGAATATTCTTAAAATCATCACTTCAAAAATATCCATGTAGATGATTCAATCAAAATTTTTCAAATCACTGATATTTTTATGAAATCATTCAATCAGAGTTTCGATCAAAATTATTCAAAACTCTCATATTATTGCCAAAACATGATTAAAATGTCAGCATATTCTTAAAATCATGATTTCATGGATGACCTGTCAAAAATAATCATGTCGATGTTTCGATCAAAATTTATCAAAATTACCATATTCAATCCAAGACGATTCAATCAAAATGTATCAAAACACCGATATTTCAATGAAATCATGATGAACTGTCAAACACATTCCTAAAATCATCGTTCCATGGTCTACCAGGTCTAACAGGTCTACCTGTCAAAAATATTCTTCTTGACGATTTGATCAAAATTATTCAAACCTCTCATATAATTGCCAAAACATGATTAAAATGTCAAAATATTCTTAAAATCATGATTTCATGGATGACCTGTCAAAAATATTCATGTCGACGATTCGAACCAAATTGATTAAAACTCCCATATTATTGCCAAACCACGATTGAACTATCATTTCTATCAACAGATTTCATGGATGACCTGTCAAAAAAGATCATGTCGACGTTTCGATCAAGATTTATCAAATTTACTATATTATTATGAAATTATGATTGAATTGTCAATATAGACTTAAAATCATCACTTCATGGCAGACCTGTCAAAAATATCCATGTAGACGATTCAATCAAAATTTATCAAAACACCGATATTATTATGAAATCATGATTGAAATTTCAAAATATTCTTAAAATCATTGTTCCATGGTAGACCTGTCAAAAATATTCTAAATGACGATTCGATCAAAATTTAACAAAACTCTCATATAATTGCTAAAACATAATTTTAATGTCAAAATATTCTTAAAATCATCACTTCATGGTAGACCTGTCAAAAATATCTATGTAGACGATTCGATCTAAAATTTGCAAAACTCTCATAAAATATTCTTCCTGACGATTTGATCAAAATTATTCAAAGCTCTCATATTATTGCCAAACATGATTAAAATATCAGAATATTCTTAAAATCATCACTTCAAAAATATCCATGTAGATGATTCAATCAAAATTTTTCAAATCACTGATATTTTTATGAAATCATTCAATCAGAGTTTCGATCAAAATTATTCAAAACTCTCATATTATTGCCAAAACATGATTAAAATGTGAGCATATTCTTAAAATCATGATTTCATGGATGACCTGTCAAAAATATTCATGTCGATGTTTCGATCAAAATTTATCAAAATTACCATATTCAATCCAAGACGATTCAATCAAAATGTATCAAAACACCGATATTTTAATGAAATCATGATGAACTGTCAAACATATTCCTAAAATCATCGTTCCATGGTAGACCTGTCAAAAATATTCTTCTTGACGATTTGATCAAAATTATTCAAACCTCTCATATAATTGCCAAAACATGATTAAAATGTCAAAATATTCTTAAAATCACGATTTCATGGATGACCTGTCAAAAATATTCATGTCGACGATTCGAACCAAATTGATTAAAACTCCCATATTATTGCCAAACCACGATTGAACTATCATTTCAATCAACAGATTTCATGGATGACCTGTCAAAAAAGATCATGTCGATGTTTCGATCAAGATTTATCAAAATTACCCTATTATTATGAAATCATGATTGAATTGTCAATATAGTCTTAAAATCATCACTTCATGGTAGACCTGTCAAAAATATCCATGTAGACGATTCAATCAAAATTTTTCAAAACACCGATATTATTATGAAATCATGATTGAACTGTCAAACATATTCCTAAAATCATCGATCCATGGTAGACCTGTCAAAAATATTCTTCGTGACGATTCGATCAAAATTATTCAAAACTCTCCAAAATATTCCAAAACATGATTAAAATGTCAGAATATTCTTAAAATCATGATTTCATGGATGACCTGTCAAAAAAGATCATGTCGATGTTTCGATCAAGATTTATCAAAATTACCCTATTATTATGAAATCATGATTGAATTGTCAATATAGTCTTAAAATCATCACTTCATGGTAGACCTGTCAAAAAAATCCATGTAGACGATTCAATCAAAATTTATCACGATACCGATATTGTCAAAAATATCCATGTAGACGATTCAATCAAAATTTATTTAAACACCGATGTTATTATTAAATTGAAATTTCAAAATATTCTTAAAATCATCGTTCCATGTTCCATCGACCTTTCAAATTATTCTTATTGACGAAGCGATCAAAAATTTTCAAAACTCTCATATTATTGCCAAAACATGATTAAAATGTCAGAATATTCTTAAAATCATCACTTCAAAAATATCCATGCAGACGATTTAATCAAAATTTTTCAAATCACTGATATTTTTATGAAATCATTCAATCAGAGTTTCGATCAAAATTATTCAAAACTCTCATATTATTGCCAAAACATGATTAAAATGTCAGCATATTTTTAAAATCATGATTTCATGGATGACCTGTCAAAAATAATCATGTCGATGTTTCGATCAAAATTTATCAAAATTACCATATTCAATCCAAGACGATTCAATCAAAATGTATCAAAACACCGATATTTTAATGAAATCATGATGAACTGTCAAACATATTCCTAAAATCATCGTTCCATGGTAGACCTGTCAAAAATATTCTTCTTGACGATTTGATCAAAATTATTCAAACCTCTCATATAATTGCCAAAACATGATTAAAATGTCAAAATATTCTTAAAATCATGATTTCATGGATGACCTGTCAAAAATATTCATGTCGACGATTCGAACCAAATTGATTAAAACTCCCATATTATTGCCAAACCACGATTGAACTGTCAAAATATTATTAAAATCATGAATGCATGGATGACCTGTCAAAAATATTCATGTCAACGATTCGAAGAAAATTGAGCAAAACTCCCAAACCATGGATGAACTGGCAAAATATTCTTAAAATCATGACTTCATGGATGACCTGTCAAAAATATTCATGTCGACGATTCGATCAAAAATTTTCTAAACCCTCATATTATTGCCAAACCATGATTGAACTGTCAAAATATTATTAAAATCATGAATGCATGGATGACCTGTCAAAAATGTTCATGTCAACGATTCGAAGAAAATTGAGCAAAACTCCCAAACCATGGTTGAACTGTCAAAATATTATTAAAATCATAAATGCATGGATAACCTGTCAAAAATATTCATGTCAACGATTCGAACAAAATTGAGCAAAACTCCCATATTATAGCCAAACCATGGTTGAACTGGCAAAATATTCTTGAAATCATCACTTCATGAATGACCTGTCAAAAATATTCATGTCGACGTTTCGATCAAGTTATTCAAAACTCTCATATTATTGCCAAAACATGATTAAAATGTCAGAATATTCTTAAAATCATGATTTCATGGATGACCTGTCAAAAAAGATCCTGTCGATGTTTCGATCAAGATTTATCAAAATTACCATATTATTATGAAATCATGATTGAATTGTCAATATAGTCTTAAAATCATGATTTCATGGATGACCTGTCAAAAATATTCATGTCGACGATTCGAACCAAATTGATTAAAACTCCCATATTATTGCCAAACCACGATTGAACTGTCAAAATATTATTAAAATCATGAATGCATGGATGACCTGTCAAAAATATTCATGTCAACGATTCGAAGAAAATTGAGCAAAACTCCCAAACCATGGATGAACTGGCAAAATATTCTTAAAATCATGACTTCATGGATGACCTGTCAAAAATATTCATGTCGACGATTCGATCAAAAATTTTCTAAACCCTCATATTATTGCCAAACCATGATTGAACTGTCAAAATATTATTAAAATCATGAATGCATGGATGACCTGTCAATAATGTTCATGTCAACGATTCGAAGAAAATTGAGCAAAACTCCCAAACCATGGTTGAACTGGCAAAATATTCTTAAAATCATGACTTCATGGATGACCTGTCAAAAATATTCATGTCGACGATTCGAACAAAAATTTTCTAAACCCTCATATTATTGCCAAACCATGATTGAACTGTCAAACATATTCCTAAAATCATCGATCCATGGTAGACCTGTCAAAAATATTCGTCGTGACGATTCGATCAAAATTATTCAAAACTCTCCAAAATTATCCAAAACATGATTAAAATGTCAGAATATTCTTAAAATCATGATTTCATGGATGACCTGTCAAAAAAGATCATGTCGATGTTTCGATCAAGATTCATCAAAATTACCATTTTATTATGAAATCATGAATGAATTCGTCGGTAGCCTGGAGGTAAAGTCTCGGCCTTCAGAACAGAGGGTCGTAGTTCGATCCCAGGTGCCGGCAAACTCCCCTTTCACGGCACAAGCTTTTAGCTTAGTGTGAAAGGTGTATAAGGTTGTATTTGGGTTTATAACAAAACCCAGATATATCTTTTTTTTTAAAAAAAAATTGTCAATATAGTCTTAAAATCGTCACTTCATTGATGACATGTCAAAAATATCCAGGTAGACGATTCAATCAAAATTTATCAAAACACCGATATTGTCAAAAATATCCATGTAGACGATTCAATCAAAATTTATCAATACACCGATATAATTATGAAATCATGATTGAAATTTCAAAATATTCTTAAAATCATCTTTCCATGGTGGATTTGTCAAAAATATTCATGTCGATGTTTCGATCAAGATTTATCAAAACTACCATATTATTATGAAATTATGATTAAATTGTCAAAATATTCTTAAAATCATCACTTCATGGTAGACCTGTCAAGAATATCTATGTAGACGATTCGATCTAAAATTTGCAAAACCCTCATAAAATATTCTTCCTGACGATTCGATCAAAATTATTCAAAGCTCTCATATTATTGCCAAAACATGATTTAAATGTCAGAATATTCTTAAAATCATTACTTTATGTTAAACGTGTCAAAAACATTCATGTCGACGATTCGATCAAAAATTTTCTAAACCCTCATATTATTGCCAAACCATGATTGAACTGTCAAAATATTATTAAAAACATAAATGCATGGATAACCTGTCAAAAATATTCATGTCAACGATTCGAACAAAATTGAGCAAAACTCCCATATTATAGCCAAACCATGGTTGAACTGGCAAAATATTCTTGAAATCATCACTTCATGAATGACCTGTCAAAAATATTCATGTCGACGTTTCGATCAAAATTATTCAAAACTCTCATATTATTGCCTAAACATGATTAAAATGTCAGAATATTCTTAAAATCATGATTTCATGGATGACCTGTCAAAAAAGATCCTGTCGATGTTTCGATCAAGATTTATCAAAATTACCATATTATTATGAAATCATGATTGAATTGTCAATATAGTCTTAAAATCATCACTTCATTGATGACATGTCAAAAATATCCAGGTAGACGATTCAATCAAAATTTATCAAAACACCGATATTGTCAAAAATATCCATGTAGACGATTCAATCAAAATTTATCAATACACCGATATAATTATGAAATCATGATTGAAATTTCAAAATATTCTTAAAATCATCTTTCCATGGTAGACTTGTCAAAAATATTCATGTCAATGTTTCGATCAAGATTTATCAAAACTACCATATTATAATGAAATTATGATTAAATTGTCAAAATATTCTTAAAATCATCACTTCATGGTAGACCTGTCAAGAATATCTATGTAGACGATTCGATCTAAAATTTGCAAAACCCTCATAAAATATTCTTCCTGACGATTCGATCAAAATTATTCAAAGCTCTCATATTATTGCCAAAACATGATTTAAATGTCAGAATATTCTTAAAATCATTACTTCATGTTAAACCTGTCAAAAATATTCATGTCGACGATTCGATCAAAAATTTTCTAAACCCTCATATTATTGCCAAACCATGATTGAACTGTCAAAATATTATTAAAATCATAAATGCATGGATAACCTGTCAAAAATATTCATGTCAACGATTCGAACAAAATTGAGCAAAACTCCCATATTATAGCCAAACCATGGTTGAACTGGCAAAATATTCTTGAAATCATCACTTCATGAATGACCTGTCAAAAATATTCATGTCGACGTTTCGATCAAAATTATTCAAAACTCTCATATTATTGCCAAAACATGATTAAAATGTCAGAATATTCTTAAAATCATGATTTCATGGATGACCTGTCAAAAAAGATCATGTCGATGTTTCGATCAAGATTTATCAAAATTACCCTATTATTATGAAATCATGATTGAATTGTCAATATAGTCTTAAAATCATCACTTCATGGTAGACCTGTCAAAAAAATCCATGTAGACGATTCAATCAAAATTTATCAAAACACCGATGTTATTATTAAATTGAAATTTCAAAATATTCTTAAAATCATGATTTCATGGATGACCTGTCAAAAAAGATCATGTCGATGTTTCGATCAAGATTTATCAAAATTACCATATTATTATGAAATCATGAATGAATTCGTCGGTAGCCTGGAGGTAAAGTCTCGGCCTTCAGAACAGGGGGTCGTAGTTCGATCCCAGGTGCCGGCAAACTCCCCATTCACGGCACAAGCTTTTAGCTTAGTGTGAAAGGTGTATAAGGTTGTATTTGGGTTTATAACAAAACCCAGATATATCTTTTTTTTTTTAAAAAAATTGTCAATAGTCTTAAAATCGTCACTTCATTGATGACATGTCAAAAATATCCAGGTAGACGATTCAATCAAAATTTATCAAAACACCGATATTGTCAAAAATATCCATGTAGACGATTCAATTAAAATTTATCAATACACCGATATAATTATGAAATCATGATTGAAATTTCAAAATATTCTTAAAATCATCTTTCCATGGTAGACTTGTCAAAAATATTCATGTCGATGTTTCGATCAAGATTTATCAAAACTACCATATTATTATGAAATTATGATTAAATTGTCAAAATATTCTTAAAATCATCACTTCATGGTAGACCTGTCAAGAATATCTATGTAGACGATTCGATCTAAAATTTGCAAAACCCTCATAAAATATTCTTCCTGACGATTCGATCAAAATTATTCAAAGCTGTCATATTATTGCCAAAACATGATTTAAATGTCAGAATATTCTTAAAATCATTACTTCATGTTAAACCTGTCAAAAATATTCATGTCGACGATTCGATCAAAAATTTTCTAAACCCTCATATTATTGCCAAACCATGGTTGAACTGGCAAAATATTCTTGAAATCATCACTTCATGAATGACCTGTCAAAAATATTCATGTCGACGTTTCGATCAAAATTATTCAAAACTCTCATATTATTGCCAAAACATGATTAAAATGTCAGAATATTCTTAAAATCATGATTTCATGGATGACCTGTCAAAAAAGATCATGTCGATGTTTCGATCAAGATTTATCAAAATTACCCTATTATTATGAAATCATGATTGAATTGTCAATATAGTCTTAAAATCGTCACTTCATGGTAGACCTGTCAAAAAAATCCATGTAGACGATTCAATCAAAATTTATCAAAACACCGATGTTATTATTAAATTGAAATTTCAAAATATTCTTAAAATCATTGTTCCATGGTAGACCTTTCAAAATTATTCTTATTGACGAAGCGATCAAAAATTTTCAAAACTCTCATATAGCATGGCAATAGCCAAAACATGATTAAAATGTCAAAATATTCTTAAAATCATGTCTTCATGGAAGACCTGTCAAAAATATTCATGTCGACGATTCGATCAAAAATTTTCTAAACCCTCATATTATTGCCAAACCATGATTGAACTGTCAAAATATTATTAAAATCATAAATGCATGGATAACCTGTCAAAAATATTCATGTCAACGATTCGAACAAAATTGAGCAAAACTCCCATATTATAGCCAAACCATGGTTGAACTGGCAAAATATTCTTGAAATCATCACTTCATGAATGACCTGTCAAAAATATTCATGTCGACGTTTCGATCAAAATTATTCAAAACTCTCATATTATTGCCAAAACATGATTAAAATGTCAGAATATTCTTAAAATCATGATTTCATGGATGACCTGTCAAAAAAGATCATGTCGATGTTTCGATCAAGATTTATCAAAATTACCATATTATTATGAAATCATGAATGAATTCGTCGGTAGCCTGGAGGTAAAGTCTCGGCCTTCAGAACAGGGGGTCGTAGTTCGATCCCAGGTGCCGGCAAACTCCCCTTTCACGGCACAAGCTTTTAGCTTAGTGTGAAAGGTGTATAAGGTTGTATTTGGGTTTATAACAAAACCCAGATATATCTTTTTTTTTTTAAAATAATTGTCAATATAGTCTTAAAATCGTCACTTCATTGATGACATGTCAAAAATATCCAGGTAGACGATTCAATCAAAATTTATCAAAACACCGATTTTGTCAAAAATATCCATGTAGACGATTCAATCAAAATTTATCAATACACCGATATAATTATGAAATCATGATTGAAATTTCAAAATATTCTTAAAATCATCTTTCCATGGTGGATTTGTCAAAAATATTCATGTCGATGTTTCGATCAAGATTTATCAAAACTACCATATTATTATGAAATTATGATTAAATTGTCAAAATATTCTTAAAATCATCACTTCATGGTAGACCTGTCAAGAATATCTATGTAGACGATTCGATCTAAAATTTGCAAAACCCTCATAAAATATTCTTCCTGACGATTCGATCAAAATTATTCAAAGCTCTCATATTATTGCCAAAACATGATTTAAATGTCAGAATATTCTTAAAATCATTACTTTATGTTAAACCTGTCAAAAACATTCATGTCGACGATTCGATCAAAAATTTTCTAAACCCTCATATTATTGCCAAACCATGATTGAACTGTCAAAATATTATTAAAATCATAAATGCATGGATAACCTGTCAAAAATATTCATGTCAACGATTCGAACAAAATTGAGCAAAACTCCCATATTATAGCCAAACCATGGTTGAACTGGCAAAATATTCTTGAAATCATCACTTCATGAATGACCTGTCAAAAATATTCATGTCGACGTTTCGATCAAGTTATTCAAAACTCTCATATTATTGCCAAAACATGATTAAAATGTCAGAATATTCTTAAAATCATGATTTCATGGATGACCTGTCAAAAAAGATCATGTCGATGTTTCGATCAAGATTTATCAAAATTACCATATTATTATGAAATCATGAATGAATTCGTCGGTAGCCTGGAGGTAAAGTCTCGGCCTTCAGAACAGGGGGTCGTTGGTTCGATCCCAGGTGCCGGCAAACTCCCCTTTCACGGCACAAGCTTTTAGCTTAGTGTGAAAGGTGTATAAGGTTGTATTTGGGTTTATAACAAAACCCAGATATATCCTTTTTTTAAAAAAAAAAATTGTAAATATAGTCTTAAAATCGTCACTTCATTGATGACATGTCAAAAATATCCAGGTAGACGATTCAATCAATATTTATCAAAACACCGATATTGTCAAAAATATCCATGTAGACGATTCAATCAAAATTTATCAATACACCGATATAATTATGAAATCATGATTTAAATTTCAAAATATTCGTAAAATCATCTTTCCATGGTAGACTTGTCAAAAATATTCATTTTGTTTGATCAAAAATTTTCAAGCTCTTTTATTACCAATTATTGCCAAAACATGATAAAAATGTCAAAATATTCTTGAAATCATGACTTCATGGATGACCTGTCAAAAATATTCACGTCGACGTTTCGATCAAAATTTATCAAAACTACCATTATTATTATGAAATCATGATTAAATTGTCAAAATATTATTAAAATCATGAATTCATGGATGACCTGTCAAAAATATTCACGTCGACCATTCCAGTAGCCTGGAGGTAAAGTCTCGGCCTTCAGAACAGGGGGTCGTAGTTCGATCCCAGGTGCCGGCAAACT
This sequence comes from Athripsodes cinereus, assembly GCA_947579605.1. Taxonomy (NCBI): domain Eukaryota; kingdom Metazoa; phylum Arthropoda; class Insecta; order Trichoptera; family Leptoceridae; genus Athripsodes; species Athripsodes cinereus. The sequence goes on along the minus strand of OX388307.1, from coordinate 5,320,533 downwards.
CCCCTTTCACGGCACAAGCTTTTAGCTTAGTGTGAAAGGTGTATAAGGTTGTATTTGGGTTTATAACCCAGATATATCTTTTTTTTTTAAAAATAATTGTCAATATAGTCTTAAAATCGTCACTTCATTGATGACATGTCAAAAATATCCAGGTGGACGATTCAATCAAAATTTATCAAAACACCGATATTGTCAAAAATATCCATGTAGACGATTCAATCAAAATTTATCAATACACCGATATAATTATGAAATCATGATTGAAATTTCAAAATATTCTTAAAATCATCTTTCCATGGTGGACTTGTCAAAAATATTCATGTCGATGTTTCGATCAAGATTTATCAAAACTACCATATTATTATGAAATTATGATTAAATTGTCAAAATATTCTTAAAATCATCACTTCATGGTAGACCTGTCAAGAATATCTATGTAGACGATTCGATCTAAAATTTGCAAAACCCTCATAAAATATTCTTCCTGACGATTCGATCAAAATTATTCAAAGCTCTCATATTATTGCCAAAACATGATTTAAATGTCAGAATATTCTTAAAATCATTACTTTATGTTAAACCTGTCAAAAACATTCATGTCGACGATTCGATCAAAAATTTTCTAAACCCTCATATTATTGCCAAACCATGATTGAACTGTCAAAATATTATTAAAATCATGGATAACCTGTCAAAAATATTCATGTCAACGATTCGAACAAAATTGAGCAAAACTCCCATATTATAGCCAAACCATGGTTGAACTGGCAAAATATTCTTGAAATCATCACTTCATGAATGACCTGTCAAAAATATTCATGTCGACGTTTCGATCAAGTTATTCAAAACTCTCATATTATTGCCAAAACATGATTAAAATGTCAGAATATTCTTAAAATCATGATTTCATGGATGACCTGTCAAAAAAGATCATGTCGATGTTTCGATCAAGATTTATCAAAATTACCATATTATTATGAAATCATGAATGAATTCGTCGGTAGCCTGGAGGTAAAGTCTCGGCCTTCAGAACAGGGGGTCGTTGGTTCGATCTCAGGTGCCGGCAAACTCCCCTTTCACGGCACAAGCTTTTAGCTTAGTGTGAAAGGTGTATAAGGTTGTATTTGGGTTTATAATTATTATTATACCCAGATATATCTTTTTTTTTTAAAAAAAATTGTAAATATAGTCTTAAAATCGTCACTTCATTGATGACATGTCAAAAATATCCAGGTAGACGATTCAATCAATATTTATCAAAACACCGATATTGTCAAAAATATCCATGTAGACGATTCAATCAAAATTTATCAATACACCGATATAATTATGAAATCATGATTTAAATTTCAAAATATTCTTAAAATCATCTTTCCATGGTAGACTTGTCAAAAATATTCATTTTGTTTGATCAAAAATTTTCAAGCTCTTTTATTACCAATTATTGCCAAAACATGATAAAAATGTCAAAATATTCTTAAAATCATGACTTCATGGATGACCTGTCAAAAATATTCACGTCGACGTTTCGATCAAAATTTATCAAAACTACCATTATTATTATGAAATCATGATTATTAAATTGTCAAAATATTCTTAAAATCATCACTTCATGGATGACCTGTCAAAAATATCCATGTAGACCATTCAATCAAAATTTATCAAAACACCGATATTATTATGAAATCATGATTGAACTGTCAAACTTATTCCTAAAATCATCATTCCATGGTAGACCTGTCAAAAATATTCTTCTTGACAATTCGATCAAAATTATTCAAAACTCTCATATTATTGCCAAAACATGATTAAAATGTCAAAATATTCTCAAAATCATGATTTTGAGAATATTCATGTCGACGATTCGTACCAAATTGATTAAAACTCCCATATTATTGCCAAACCACGATTTAACTGTCAAAATATTCGTTAAATCATCACTTCATGGATGACCTGTCAAAAATATTCATGTCGACGTTTCGATCAAAATTTATCAAAATTACCATTTTATTATGAAATAATGATTGAACTGTCAAACGAATTCCTACAATTATCATTTCATGGTAGACCTGTCATAAATATTCTTGTTGACGATTCGATCAAAATTTTTCAAGCTCTCATGTTATTGCCAAAACATGATTAAAATGTAAAATATTCTTAAAATCATGACTTCATGGATGACCTGTCAGAAATAATTTATGTCGACGATTCGATCAAATTTTTTTAAAACTGTCATATAATTGCCAAATCATGATTGAACTGTCAAAATATTATTAAAATCATGAATTCATGGATGACCTGTCAAAAATATTCACGTCGACCATTCGAACAAAATTTATCAAAATACCCATATCATGATTGAACAGTCGAACAAATTCTTACAATCATCATTTTATGGTAGACCTGTCAAAAAGTGTCATATAAACGAGTTGATTCAAATTTCTCGAAAAAACCATATAACCAGATCATGTTCGAAATGTCAAATGTATTCATTAAATCGTCACTTAGTGGATGACCTGTCAAAAATATTCACGTCGATGTTTCGATCAAAATTGGTCAAAACTACCATTCTATTATGAAATAATGATTGAACTGTCAAACAGATTCCTAAAATTGTCACTTCATGGTAGTCCTTTCAAAAATATCTATGTAGACGATTCAATCAAAATTTATCAAAACACCGATTAATACCGATAAACCATGATTGACCTGTCTAATATATTCCTGAAAAAATCATTTAATAGTCTACTAGGTCTAACAGGTCTACCTGTCAAAAATTGTCATTTGAAAGATTTTATGAAAATTTATCAAAATACCCATATATCATGATTGGACAGTCAAACAAATTCTTAAAATGAAAAGCAAAATACTAATAACCCGATTCGGCCCTGCATTTATGATCTATAAAAACAAATGAATATTGTGATCAATCATTAAACCGTACAATGTATCAAGGTCGCATTTGCATACAATTATTCAATAATATTCTTTACAAACAAAACAATTATCAGACATTGCATTTATTGAATAATGTCTGTGTATTAATATTTTTATTATGTAAATAGAAACTCTACGTAGCCAGAAGACTTACTATATGTAATAAACATAGCAATTGGTCTCTCCTTGTCAATTAAAATAAGGCATGCAGAATGGGGGGTGTATTTTGAATTGAAGATATTAAATGTCTTAATAAGGAAGATTCACGAAAACATGCTTTTTTAAAGGACATTCTCATGAGACGATAGAGCAAACAAACTATGCCGGACGAAATCAATAGAGCAAATAAGTCATGCTTCTATGATAGGGCTTTTGGTGTCGCAAAATCCATCATCTGGAACTGACAACCCGAGGGCTTTCGAAAAAAGAAAATCAATCAATCAGACTAATATACTGACGTTCATGACAATTATTACTAACCCAACTAACCCAACACAGCCAATAACTCACTCGCAGACGGATTTCACTCCTTGACATTGCTAGACTATTCTCTGACCCATTGTGTATTGTTATGTGTGTTTATTTTTATAATTGACAGTGTTGTTGAGATATGTTTGTAAATAATTGATTTTTGTTTGACTAGTTGTTTTTATTCGTTTATTATAAGGTTTTAGCTTTCTTTTGTTTTTCTTGCTAACTTCAATAATTCTATTGTTTTATATCTCATTGGTATTTCTGCCACAACACAGCCCTATGGCTAGTGTGGAAGACATTTTTTATGATTGTATTAAGTATGTTAAACTGTGCTATTATGAAGATGTAAAGACGATATTATTTTAATAAAGATTTGAATAAAGAATTCAGGAGCAAATTAAAGACATCGCTCTTCAAACTTTGCAGCTTGCGCCTTTGAGAGCGGTTCTATAAAACGGGTCGAATAAATCATCCGACATACATACATTCAGAAACCTACGAAAAAGTGTAAAAGATAAAAACAAAAGATCTTTTGATGGATAGTCCTCGGAATAAATTTTTCAGTTTACAAAGTTGCTAGTCCATTTTTTAAACTAAGTATTTTATTGTCTATATTTTTTGTGACTTATAAAATACCTTTTGGTTTCGTAATGGTGTGAAGTAAATATTTCCTTATTGTATGGTACCACTTTGTTCCTATTATCCAACAGTGGATACAATTAAAAGAAAATTAATAATTAATAAACTTATGTACTTGTATTAATTACTAATTTAAAAAAATCATACCTACACATCCTTATAAAAAAATCATTATAATTAAATATGCGTATGCATTGTTGTGGGTGTACTAATTTAAATTATTTATTTTATATTTATAATGCCGCATTCTTAGTAAAGTAGATAAAACAGTATTATCAATTCAAACCATTCTTGCGAAAATACTTGGGCCTTCTATTCCAGAATTCAAAACGTTGAAACAACTAAAGAATTCGAATCGAATGTACTAAGGCTAGAATTTCACAATTATGAAAAACTTCGAATCAAATTTTGAATCTGAATCTGTGGAATTCCGGAATTCCGCAACTTTGAATCAGTTTTAAAGTTCGAATCGAATATACAAGAGCTATAATTCCAAAACTTCGAATCAACTCTGGAATTCGAATCGAACGAATATACAAAGGCTAGAATTCCACTATTCCAAAACATCGGATCAACTGTGAAATTCGAGTCAATTTGTGTTCAAATCCGAGTTAAGAATTGTATCCCGTCAAATGACCATAAATTTAAAATTTTATTCACATTGTTACCTATCAACCCTGTTTATTAGAATTATGAATTTTGGCTCCGGTCAAGACCGGGGAACGGATAGATTTTGATAGGTTAAGATAAGGGAACTGATAAATTAGGAAAATATTAACAGCAAAGATCCAATTTCTCCACAAAAAGATAATAAGAGGTATTTACGGAAAGTGTTTTTGTTGTTGTAAAACCTCACATATGAATGATTTTTTTTATTAGTAAGGAAAGGTTTAGTTATAATGAATTTTGCTAAAACTGGTTCTAGTCTTTAACAATACAACTTGACCTGTTGTCATTTTTTAAGCAATTCTTACCATCACGGCATTTCCCACTAGTGGGGTAGCCAGTAGACTAAATGCACGCCACAATCGTGCAAGTTGTCCTCTCTGTGCCAAAATAGAAATCAAGACTTTTACCTCATCGTTGAACTGAAGATAATAAAATATGGATAAGAAATTACACGCATAGGTGTGCGAGATGTAATGGTTGTCATTGATGTCTTAAACTTAAATTTTAATGATTACCTGCCTCTTACAGCCCCTTGAAAACTGATGAAAAGGAGTAACCTTTTCTTTACCGGGAATTCTTCGGGATATTTCGGTATAATTAAGCAATACTTAAAAACCTATAATCTGATTTAAACTACATTTTCCACCACAATTTCAATACAACAGGCTAATATAACCTTCGAAATCACACTCCGTGACATAGAACCTTACGTGTGCTGACTATTATTACACAAAAGAGTTTGAAATCAATAATATCTTTACAAACCAAAATGTGTTTCCACTCTATGCCAAAAACGTGCTACTACTCAAGGACACGATGGATTATAAAGAAATATATGCATAAATAATGAGAAAAATAGATAATAAGAATTATTTAACATAAAATTTGTCTCATTTAATCAGTTAGTAGATTCTTTGGTTGACAAATTTATAGATATTTATAACAGGTTCTAAGAGGTATTCTATACCTATATAGAATTCTCTCTCTCTCTCTCACACAGTTTTGTTTCCCATTTCTAAATTATATTATATCTTTGATATCGTGTATCTGTATTCAATTTAAAAATTGATGCAAAAAGAATAATTATTTTTAGATTAAAAATATGTATCCGTCTAGAGTTAGACAAATACATAAATATAAAATTTTAATACCTGGTCAATTATGATCTGCTTTATAATTTTGTTTGATTATGTACTTAAATATCGATCCGTAAAAAAGCTGGTAAGAAACAGTTAAGCATCGGACCAACACAAATACTCTTATTCTTCTTCCAAGTCGGTCCCTCAATGGATCGTGACCACCATGACCCCAACCAAGCGACAATGTCTTCCACCGCGCCCTGTCCTCCGCCTGCCTAAACGCCTCATACACTGTACCCCCTGCAGCATCTCTCACATAATCTGACCATCTTGTTGATATTCGGCCCCTTCGTCTTCTTCCTTCGACTTCACCAGACAAAATATTTTTTTCTAGATTGTCTGGCTCACGTCTTAGGTATAGTATGTCCGAAAAAGCTTAATATACGTTTTTGACATATAACAGACAGTCGAGTCTTTATCTGGAGCTCAGTCAAGATAAAATTATGTCTAAAGATTCTTAAATGCCATTGGTGACATTTAAGGGCCGTACTAATTACGCTATTTAGAAAATTTAGAAATACATTGTTTGAAAACTTTAATAAAAAGTATATTACTTACTTATAGAATTATTCAATCATAGTTAAAATGTAAAGTTTATTACACACTCAGATACCATTATTTTGTCCGGGTTTTATTACTAACAACAAACTTAACTCCAACAAAAAAACATGTATGTCTATGTATTTATGCTTAATCTTGTCACAGAACTTATTGATCCATATTTAATATTATTCACCTCTCGGTGTTCTTTCACGTTTTATTGAACAAAATAATAGCAGATAACCTTTAAGAGTCTCCATCTCTTTTTTCTGGCAATGCACCCGATACACGAGTGATTCTATCATTATAAAGTCCACAATAAGAAAGGTTATTCAAATGTTTAATGGTCTGGCTGGATACATTGATATTTTTTACGTGATGTATACGGAGTTTGTCAGGAGAATTTAAAGTGTATTATAGTTGTGTTGTTGTCTAGATAATGTTGGTTTTCTTCTGGGATCGCATTGGCCTTCAGCTGTAGTTATCCTTGAAAGAATCGTCTTATTGTCAGTCATAATAATATCTAATAATCATCAATCTCGATATGTTTTGTAATCCAAACCAACAGTGCTGCAGCACAAAATAAGAAATTGTATTATCAAATTTACTATTCATTTCCGTAGTATTCTCCACATCATATACCTACTCGTAAATACCCAGTTCATCATTCTAGGCTTGCTAAGATGTAAATAAAATAAATACGCAACCCTCCTCCCGAAAGGAAATATTGTTGAAATAGTTATAATATAATTAAAAATTATAATTAAAAACAAACAAGTTACAGTAGGTTTACTCTTGACAAAATCTAAATACGATCTTAATCTTAATCATACGACGCGCGAAGTGACTATTAGTCAAAAATACGCGCATACCAATCTCGCGGTAGGGGTAGCGCGGTATTTTTGACCATACTCCCTTCGCGCGTCGTGTGATTAAGAGCAAGACTAGATTAAGACCGTATATAGATTGCGTCAAGAGTAACCCTGCAGAATGTAATAAAAATCTATCGATTTCACTTATCCCGTGGAGCACCCGGTAAGGAATTGGTCTCCCACTCCGTAAGTTTTCGAGTGTCCTGTAAAAGGCAGGTGTTCGAAAAATAAAGAAATATACATCTTAAATTTGAGGTTTAAGCAATGAGGTTTGCCACCCATCCTGAATGTCTTGATTTTATATTGACACGGAGAGGACAGCATGTATGTTTGTTATGTGCAGCTGGTCTGCTGGCTACCTCACTTATGGGATATTCCGTGATGGTATAGTAGTAGTAGTACCAAGTAGTAGACTTCACTTAATTAACCTAGAAAAATAGATAAATACCACATGATGCATTCGGTAGATAGAAAAGATATTACATATATAGTGAAAACGTGCCAATTAGATACAAAGAAATAACAAATAAAATTGGCTCTTGGACATCCATATTCCATGTTCATGCGTGCGAGAACACCGACAAAAAATGACCATGAAACGTATTTAACTTTCGTGCAGAATGCACACTTAAAAAATTGTCTGGTGTGATGAAAAAAACTTCAATTAGGTATTTATTATAATATTGCTGTTGTCTTTGTTATATAATATAATTTTGTGGTTAAATGTAAAAAATAAATACTGCTTCTATAATCATGTCATTGTTTTTTAAGGATTATTAGTACCTACTTACATATTTGTCAGACAGTTTCTGCAATTACGTAACTGAATTTATTTAAGTATTTATTTATCGAGTCGAAACCCAGAATAAACCAATCAAACTGATCCGCAGTACTGTGCAAAACTCACAGCAGGTGGAGATGAGTCAAAAATATCCTCCTTAGTGCATGTGATAGGACACAATGGACACTCCAACAAGTGTGGCATGGCCTGTGCTGCATCAAAGATTCGTCTTGTAGGAAGCCCCATCGTCCTCTATTGTCACGACAGTTTCCTACACCAGATCTTAGTCGATTTAGGGTTTTCCATGTTCTATAGTCTGAATATGGAAAATAAAGACAAATAATATGGCCAAAAAAAAATACGTGTAAGTTTAATGAAACTATCCTTGAAAGCACGAGCTCTGCTCAAATTTGCCTTTGCCTTTGCTTCATCTATCTAATCTTCATACATAATTCATTATTTTTTTTTTTCAATTTCAATAGTTATCTAAACTCAGTGTCTAACTCCAAGGTCTGTTCAGTGAAACCATTCAAAGGTAGGTTGATGCATCTCAAACAATATTAACGTACCTTCGCTTTCCATAGTTTTTTTATCGTTATTTGTTTTTCAACCGTGAATGATTTATCGCTTACCTAAAATTAATTAAAACAGTACATAACAATAAAAATCATTGTTTGTGAATAATAACTACTAATTGTTCAAATAAATATTTTAGTTCATTTGTATATGTGTTTGTACATATGTACACTATTAACATAATTATTAGACAAGCTAGAGTATAAATTTCTACTACCTATGCATAGTCACATCCTTTATGCACGTTTTAGGCTAAAAACATTACAAATTTCTGACATATTTATTGACAGAGATAGGTACTATTACAGTGACGTCATGTCATCATACTGTATGAGAATTTAATATGTCGTTCTGCACGTTTGAATAACACAATACAATTGTTAATAATTATAAAAACTGACTAGATTCTGCGCAATTTTTTACATCAAATAAGGATTGAACGGTCAAAAATATTTGTATGTTGGCGACAGGGTCCGATCTAGTTAGTTAGCCGCTCCAGGCAAAAATAATATTTGCTGGCCAATATAATGATACCTTATGAGGATGACATGAGTATGTTATTCCATTTGGTATTGTTTATCAATTTTTCAAGTGATATTTTTTGACAGTCAAAATTTCTATCCCCATCGCGAGATTTTCAAAAACGAATAAGAATTTGGAATATTTCACAATGTACTCCGTTCGGTTAAAGACTATTTTCTCAAAATCCCGCATTTCATATTTTTTAATAATTGCTCCCAAAACTATAGAAATTTCAAATATTTTTTAATCTCTTCGATTTTGTCAAAGAACATTTTCACGATCCCAGGAATTTGATTGCCACCACTCATTTTTACCGCTCTGGGCATTACCTCGACTCGCATACGCTCCAGATCGGGCCCTGCATGGTACTGCCAATTTTTTTTGCTTTTCCTCCTGCTGCTAACCTACTCTACATTCAAGACATAAGAATCTGTGAATATATTTGTATAATATATATTTCTAATCCAAAATCATGTTTAAAATACTATATTTTCGAGCGAAACCGAGTATTACTAGTAACAACAAAGTTTTGATTTAACTGCAGCGATATCAAAATTACTCACCGACATAGTTAAGTAATTATATACTATGTTATTATTTATTTACTATCACGTGTTACAATCAATGTAATATTTATATGCACACTACTTTGTTTATATTCAATGGGCATGACGTTCTTACAAGCTGTTAAATTTTATTTTGCTTACTTAGCCAAGTGTACCTAATTTTATCGAAAATTTTGAAGGAAAATGAATTTTTGGTGTTATTAAAAATCTGGATGCGACGCAATTGCTGCGCGACGCTTAAAAACACGAATCCTTTTACAACATTGACTAAATGTTTAATTGAATTGGTCATCATATTCGACATTGACCAATTTATTTATTACATATTGCCAAACATTTTGTTGACATTTTGTTGACATTTTATACCCCAATGTTTTCATTTTTCACGATTTGATTTGACTAAATTTCTTAATGATTTAATTTTATAATTCGATTCCTAATTGTGTTTTGTTCTTCGCCAATTGTTGTTCTCGTCTTGTTCCAACTGAGTTGTGAATGAGAATTGTTTTTTTTTATGTATAATATAACATGTAAAAGGCCCAATTGATTTTATATTTAATTAAATTTAATGTTTTAGTGTTGACATTGTGAAACAACATTTAAATAATATAAAATATAAAAAAACACTGTTTTATATTTTAGATTTTATATTTATTTTTTTTAACTTCTCTGCAGTTCTGATATTTTCATATATATGACAAAGGTCTTCCTGCTGTGTGTGTTTTTGTTTTTTTATATATGTCTGCATGTTGTATGTTTTTAATTGTTAATCCAATGTCTATATGTAAATTGATATCTATGATTGTGGATCTTTTGATATGTTTTTTTTAATGTATAAAAAAAGCTTATTAATAGCTGTTAATAAATGAATAAATAAATCATGCCTCATCGCTGAATTTAGAAGGTTCATTAATAATATATGATGTGTTTTTGAAAAAGACAGTTACACCAGACTTGGAGAAATTTCGTAAACTATTGCAAAAAGGGAATAAGGATCGAGCAACATTACCTTACGCCTGTGGTTGGTTGCTCACTCTTTTTTTTAGTTATTCCTTTTCAACGCTGCTTCCAGGACCTCCGGCCATTCCAAAAGCTCTTTCAGTCACGTATTTGATTTAAATGTCCTTTACTGTAACATAGCATACAAGAAACTTTACATTTTCTAACCACATTTCATCTGGATTTCACAATTTATCTTTAAGAAAGGAAGAAAGGAGATACAAGGGAGTAAAATGGATAGAAAAAGGGACTAAGACACAGTGTCAATTTTGGGTGATCCTTGACCGCCTGCTTGAAGGCAAAAAGATATAATTCAACTGTCTAGTTTCATAGCTCAACAAGTTGAAAATTTTGAGTTAATTGGTAATACACATAATCAACGAGTTCGTCGGTAGCCTGGAGGTAGAGTCTCGGCCTTGTGAACAAGGGGTTCGGGGTTCGATCCCAGGTGCCGGCAAACTCCCCTTTCACGACAGAAGCTTTTAGCTTACTGTGAAAGGTGTATAAGGTTGTATTTGGGTTTATAAAAAAAAACAGATATTATCTTTTTTTAAAAAAAAAAAAACTAATAACTATAAAAAACACATGGTTCTCTTTACATATTAAATATTTAGTTTTGGAAAAAATGTATGTCTATTTTCAATTCCACAAATAAATAATTCCAGTTGAACAAAACAAAGACAACGTATGTCTTTAACAGCGCGATTATTATAAATACCTAGTATATTTCACTTTCTGTTGTGTTTTTAAAGGGTTTTTTGGGTTAGTTGGAAGAGATCGCGCCTTTGCGATAAACTCTCCCTCTGTATATTGATTACATCTCAATTGAATGCATTTTTCTATAAAATTGTATATATTGTTATGAGTTTTAAAATGTTAAACTAAACACTGATGATCATAATATTATCATACGTGAAAATTAAACAGTGTTTAGTTTAACATTTTAAAACTCATATAAAATGAATTTTCACAACCTTAACGCACCTACTTTAAATTTAATGTAGGTATATATTGTGATCAATTTACAGTAAGGAATGAAACAACATAAAATAAAGCATGACAAAAATATACTTACATTATAAAAGTGACGATTTCTGGAATATTAGACATTTCTACTTATTGATTTATGGAACTGGAAAGTCGATTTGTAGGTACACAAGTATATTGTGTAATGCAGCCATACCTACTCAATTTTATTTTCTTCGGGCCACATACATATATTTGAAAAGTTACGCGGGCCGCAAAACTATATTGGTATAACGAAAAAAAAATCATGAACCCCCCCCCTCTCCTCTGAAAACATATCTTCTCAATACTCTGTCCCTGATAGTTTTTCATAATTTTTTTACAGTAGTACACTATAATTTATGCAATTACGTATTCTAACGCGCCCTTGAATTGGTGTATTGTAACCATTAATGAAATGATTGATACTTCTTATGATATAAAAAAATATCTAGATACCTACGATATATTATATATTTTGTATGGATATATTATGTAAGTATATAATAATTACATTTTATGCATAAATATAGTAATAATAAAAAACAGTTGTAGATAATGAGTATAATCAGTAGAAAGTGCTTCCTGTATGGAGGACCTTGTATTGTAATAATATTTACTAGTGATGAAACCGGTAGTGTTTTGACCGGATACTAAATAATTAATATCCGGTCAGGTTCTGAACCGGGTAACTAATGTAATGACATGTTTAATTTAAAGCGAAGTATCCTGTGTGGAGTAAGGTGAGATGATTCATAAGTTATTTATTTTTAAAATTTAGGTAATAATAAAAATATAACACTGTATAACTTTCACTATTTAATATTTTGCTTAAAAGCTTTTCGGACATACGTCCATCTTCAGTAATAAATATCTTATAACTGATTACTGAAGATGGATATCTTATTACTGAAGATGGACGTATGTCCGAAAAGCTTTTAAGCAAAATATTAAATAGTGAAAGTTATACAGTGTTATATTTTTATTTTTATTACCTAAATTTTAAAAATGAGCTTTCATAGTGTTACCTCTTCAAAAATAGAAAAGTTATTATTTATTTTGTTCTTTACTGTATGTACATTAGTTACAATATCAACCATCACAAAGTTATTATAAAATTATCAGTTTTACAATTTAAAGCAAAGATGACGAATTCATTGCTAGATTGCGATAACTAACGACTAATCCCGTTAATTATAATGAATACGAATAACTGCAGGATACTATACTATTCCCTCACGCCGTATCCCAAGTGGGGGTAGGCAGAGAGAACGGAACGCCAAACAGATCTATCCTTACACACTTCCTTCGCTTCCTCCACACTCATACAGTTTCTCATACACGCACGTCGATTCCTGTTACTCAACACGCGGCCGTCCTTGAGAATTTGATCCACGTGATCAAGCCACGTGGTTCTCGGACGTCCGCGCTTCCTCACACCCTTTCTTTCAGACAAGTATATCCTCTTTGTCATTCTTACTTCGTTCATTCGTTCAACGTGTCCAAACCACCACGCGCATTCTGTCCACAACACTCTTCTTGCATCCGCTCATTCTTCTAACCACTGCAGGATGTAAGACTAAATATTCATGAATAAACTTTTTAAACTGAGCTGTTAAAAATATGACAGTATTTTTTTAATTTCTTTCTCTCTCTCTCTCTGATTGATTAACATTTTTCGTAGCAAGATGATAGTGTACGAGTAGTATACAGACCAAAGATATACGTAGAAAAATTGTGCACCTCTTTGAAAAACGAGACACCGGGATAGTGATTGTAAGGCCTAGTATTTCATACTGGCCTTAGGGCTACTTTGAAACGCGATCCAAAATAATTTCAATAATCCTGTATATCAATGTCGATAAACTTCAAGATAGGACCTATCTAGCTCAAAAATGTTAGGGCCAGTCAGAGTACAGTTTAGGGTACCCTCAACATGCGCGCAACTAGTCTCGCGCACCGTATTATGAAACTTCCTTACTTTTCGGGAAATATTTTACATAGACAAGTTGTTTATTTCACCAATTTTATTTTAATTTAGGTTTTGTATTACAAGAAATATTCTGTTTATGTTGAATAATTATAAGTCATTTCAATCCTATTTAATTTGCATTTATTTTTACAGATTTTGTTTATAAAACGCATTGCATAAAACTACAACTTATATAAATATAGAAATCTTTAGTAAAAATAAATACATAAACCATTCCACGTTTCATTCCACGTTTCATTCCACGGAATCGACTTTATTGAGAACGACTTCTGATCTCATCTCAAGCATTGAATCTGGTAGCCTGGTACTAGTGTCATTCCTGGACATGAGTGCTGCTTTTGATACAGTTGACCATGGTATCCTACTACGAAAGCTGGAAAAGGAATTCGGCTTAAGAGATGAGGTCCACGAGTGGATTGCATCTTACCTAGCAGAGCGTGAATGTGAACTCAAGTTCAATAACACGCTGCCTGAAAAAAGCTCATGCATATACGGCGTTCCTCAGGGGTCGGTACTTGGTCCTTTGCTTTTCAATTTATATACGAATGAGCTTGAATTTCTAATCCAACAACTTGGTTTCCAAACGTATTCGTATGCTGATGATCGGCTTTTCTTCAAATCGTGCTCCCCTGATTCACAAGATCTACTAAAACAAGATGTTATTTCATGTATCTCTGAAATTTCGCACTGGATGTCAGTGAATAAATTAAAAATAAATCCTACTAAGACCGAATTCCTTTGGGTTGCTTCACCGAGACGACAACACCTTATAAATTACGACCCTATATCCATTCAAAACATCAACATCATTCCATCCAAACATGTTAAGTTTCTTGGAGCCTACATTGACAGTTCATTATCTATGGATAAACACGTCTCATCAACCGTCAGTAAATGTTTCTTTTCACTGAGGCAATTAACTCCCATTAGAAGATGTCTGACATCCCACGATGCTAGAACATTGATAAATTCCTTTGTGGTATCTCGGGTAGATTACTGTAACGGTATTCTGGCCAATTTACCGCAATACCAGCTTCAGAGAATCCAATCTGTGCTCAACGCCGCTGCCCGCTTAATTTTCAAAATGGACCATCGCTCCCATATAACTAGTACCCTCAAAAATCTGCACTGGCTCAAGTGCGCTGAAAGGATTGCTTTCAAGGTTTGCCTCACAGTCTTCAAATCCATTCATAATATGGCTCCATCATACATCTCCGAACTCTGTAGACAGCAAGTTCCAAATCAAAGACAAAGCACTCTTAGGTCAGGTTCTGATACGGGTGTCAGGTTGACGGAAATCGGTGTAAGAGGGAGACCTAAGTATTCCTTTCGAGCCTTCAGCTCGGCTGGACCATCCATGTGGAATGATCTTCCTGAACAAGTGCGTAAGACACAGTCTCTTGATCTGTTCAAGAGTCGATTAAAGACACACTTGTTTGGTATATCATATAAATGATATGAATTGTACAACTTATTGTTATTTATATATGTTTAGTTTTTATAATAGCTTATTAATATTTGTATTATATGTATCAGGCTTTAATCATAGGTATAAACACGATATTTTAGGATGCGCCCTTGAAGTGAATATATTCCACAAAACGGCGCACTATAAATTGTCTAGTTATTATTATTATTATTATTTATTATTTTATGTATGATACGAAATTGATACATCTATTTCTGTCGATCTACCCGACAGTAATGCGGCCTTTATTATTTTAAATTATTATAATAAGTTATACTGTGTATATTATTTATACAATATTCATCACTTTATCAGATATATTTATTTCCATTACTAGCAACACTTTTTCTACCTGCGCGGTCTATTGTTTACAAACACTCGTTATTTCGCATTCAGACGGACAAAACGTCGCCTCAGAACAACAAGGTTCTATCAACATAGGGAATAACACATAAGATAGAATCTTGTGGTTCTGAGGCGACGAAAAATCTAGACGCCGCCCTACGCGCACTGATAATGTGTGAGAAGTTAGGTAAAACGGTTTTGCGCATGCGTATAGCATAAGGCGACAAGCTTATCCATGATGATATAAACTACGATTGATATACGCGATCAATGGTAGGTGTCGGATTGCGGCTTACTCTATCGTACTTTCGATCGAACGTACGAAATACTAGGCCTTAGAGGGCTGTCCGTTTTTAACAAACGGTTATATAATATACATACTCGTAATTTTACCTACCTACTATATTTATGATGAAATGGCAATGTGTTAGGCAAAAGGCACCTCTTTACCAATTGCTATCTCAAGTGCTTTATTTTTTTATAAGAATTTGGACCTTATCACCCCGACGGAAAGCATATTTTTGCTTATATTTTTATCAAATTTTCCAATCTTGTTATTGTAACGTGTCTTTGATCCGAACGAATATTGAGTAAGGTAGGTACTCTCCAAAATCCGGTCGCACAGTTAAACTAAGCCAAATGTCGAATATTTGCCGGATATTCGTTCCATCACTAATTATTAATAATAAATACACAATGTCGTATTGTAATAA
This sequence comes from Athripsodes cinereus, assembly GCA_947579605.1. Lineage (NCBI taxonomy): Eukaryota > Metazoa > Arthropoda > Insecta > Trichoptera > Leptoceridae > Athripsodes > Athripsodes cinereus. Next base: position 5,304,295 of record OX388307.1, on the reverse strand, counting down.
TCTCTAAAGAGTTTATTTTTTATATCTTTTATTACAAATTTCATTGTATTCTTTGATCAAGTCAAAAGTGTTTTGTTTAACAATGCATTTCACGTATACTGATCTTTTTATTATTTTTATGTTTCTAGACAAGACAAAGAGTTGCTATTTTAAAGGTTGTCTAGGTGAAACTGCATATTATCATGGCAGAACGCACTGACGTTTTAAATCTGACATTTTGATATTTAGTAAGTTAGTTACTTCCGACAGTAAACTGGCAAAGTATTTGTACTTTGGCATTTTCCGTCTTATGTGGTGTTCTCACTTTGGCGAATATCGCCAGGCACCAAAATATCGCCAGCCGTTTGAACCGTGTGAACAACCGTGAAACGATAAAAACCAGTAGAAACGATATCATCTCGAGTTGACCACCTTCCAACTTTTTCAGCCGATTGAACGATATGTGCATGCGCAGATGTGCGCGGCATTCGTATCTATGGTAAAAAATTATAACCTATAAATTTTATAATGTTTCCCGCTTCGTGACAGCTGTTATCTTTGTTGTTGGTTTGTGGCGTTTGTTTCCTTAATTAAAAGGCGCCTTATAACCTCTACTATAACATTTTCAACTAAAAATAAACACTTCGCGATCTCCATCTCGACGTCCGCCATTTTGAAAACAGTGTGAAAATCAAAGCGCATCTGACAGATCGTTTCTATATCGGTGGACTGTGTGAACAGGTGTGACGATCAATGGATGTCCGGCGAATTTTGTTTTTTCGCCTGGCGATATATTTTGAAATTCGCCTGGCGATATTCGCCAAATGTGAACACCCCATTATAGATAAACATTGATCAATTTGAGTAAGAGATTATAATCTCATCGTTTTTGTTCATCGACTCAATAGACTAATAATTTATTTATTTATTTAATTTAATTTAATATGGTACACAACAGATGAAAGACATGTAAAACTTCTAGTAACAAAGTACTTATTTTCTAAGAAAACGTATTAAAATAATTATTTTTGATTTTGAACCACTCTAGATTATTCCAGTTAATTCTACTCACCGATAGTCAACCTATTGGAATAGGTATTAACAAGGTAGATATTATGTTAAATATGATACACATACAATAATTATGTGAACTTCCTTTAGGAGTGCATGATACAGAGTTTCGACGCTTATGAATCGACTCAAGACTTAGTTAAGAGCACTCTTTATATGTAGCTAAAAAATCCAATTCCTCATCCCTCCGATGTTGTTTAGAACGTAGATTCACTCATTTCCAGTCGTCTATAAAATTTCATTTTTCAAGATCTCAATCAATCTTATGCAAGAATCCAAGAAGCAAACGGTTGAAGAGGGACTAAAATGAGATCGCTGCACAAAACCTTTTTCAAAATTGACCAAAATTTATTTTCAACTTTTTACTTTAATTTTGTAATTGTTTCTTTTTTTAAATAATATTTTTGTATACCTACATGTATTATGTGTATTCAATACTTAACATATATAAAAGACTTGGGACATGAATTTCTGAAATAAATAATATAAATTAGGCCACATTGTAACAATGATTCAAATTATGTTTATAAGATGTACTGCGATTATTACAGATGCATATAAAACATAATTCATGTACCTACTCTTATGTTATATTATGATAGGTAATATATAGCTACTCATAGTATGGAGATTACCGGTACATTACATAAAGCATACAGAGAGCCAATATTGCTATAATAACATCAATAATAACGATAATATTGTATATTATGAATCATTTTATTATTATTATAATATACCTATACGTTATTATCTACTTATTTATTTATTTATTCACAATCTTTATAAATCATAGAGTTTAACATGAAATCTTTTATAAATGTGTGATAGTTTGTATGTTTATATTATTATGTCCTTTGTAGATACTCTAATAAGACAAGACAGAGATAAAGCAATACATTCGATACAAAGTTTCATCATGATGGAAATGATAGATGTACCTATTGTAGTATTGTTGTTGAGTGTAATGTTGAAATCGTGAACTATTGTACCAGGTGTGAATTTTTTTAATTGTTTGTTGTTTTATAAGAAGATTGTTGTACATTTTTCTTGTTAATTATTGAAGATCTTTTTTTGTCGTTGTTATATTGTTGTTTGTATCTGCATGCTGAGTGTTTCATTTATGTCTTGCATATCAAGGGTTTAAAAATAACGATTTTTTTTTCATAACGTTTAAGCAAACTGAATTTGTTCCGCCCCAGCCAACCTCTACTGTATGTATTGTGTACGGCGTGTTGTAGATTCCTGTAATTTATTATGGGACTACTTAGCGCGGAGACTTTTCTTATGCGAAAGTAGCTGGGTGCGCTCGGATATGCAGAAAATATTATGAATCCGATGTAAGGTAAATAATATATATTATAATACATACCTAATCTATATTTTTATTGAATGGTATGTATGACAATATTAACGGCGCGAACTGAATGGTTGCACTTTGTTAAATGATTGAATTGGTTACAACAGATGTTAGAAAATTGCAGTGTTTTTGTTGAAATAAGTTTTTACCTATTTACTGTTTGTGTTTATCATTGATATATTTATTTTATTTTGTGTTATTCTGTGTCTATTTTATCTGTAACTTTTGAACTAATGTCTGTTGATCTATATTGTTAAAGGCTTTGCCGTTTATGAGATGAAATAAATAAATAAATAAATCATCGTAACATTCGTAACATCTTTAATAGATGGTAAGATATTAAGATTTACGTCTTAAATAGATGAGGTTTACCACCCAACCTGATTTTTTTGTTGGTACGGAGAGGGCAACTTGTATGTTTATTTCATGCGGTTGGTCTACTGGTTACCCCACTTCTGGGATATGCCGCGATGTCATAGTAATAGAGAAGTAGTATTATTCTGCATGATGATCATTTTCTGAACGAGGTCGAGTAAAATACACTAGCGTAAATTGAATAGTTCGATATTATGGACAGTATTGGCATGAAGAGAGACACACTGTCTGCTGCATACCTCGCTTGTGGAATATGCTGTGATGGTGTAGTAGTAGTAGTAAATTATGCACGTGTGTGTAAGACAAATGATTGCTTTTTAAATGTTTTTATTTATGAATTATTTATTTATTTAAACTATGAAACAATAGATAATTATGTAACAACATTAGTTTGAAAATGACTTAATACGTCGAAAGCAGGGTACCTAGACAAACCGCACTTGGCGATCGACTACTGACGAACTTTTCGACGATCTACCTACTGTAATGTACCGTGTAATTATGCGTTATTGTTGCGGTTATTGTCGAAAATTCGTTTGTAGTTTGTAGTCCAAGTGCGGTTTGTCTAGAGCAGTGTTTCCCAACCGGTGGTTCGCGAACCCCTGGGGGTTCGCTATGTGTACAAAGGGGGTTCGCGAAAATAATAGCGTAATGGCGGGATTTTAAATGGCCAAAGAATCTCCTTATTTAACTTCTGGCTCAGTATAAAAAATGAATATTCTGTTCTGTCAAAAAAAGCCATAGACGTTCTATTACCATTCTGCACAACATATCTGTGCGAGAAAGGATTTTCAACATATACTTATCTGAAGGATAAATATAGAAATAGGTTAAATGCAGAACCTGATCTAAGACTGAAATTGTCAGATATTGAGCCAAACTTTCAATTGCTTTGTTCCATGAAACAGCCAAAAATATCCCATTAAGAGCTTTTTCAAAGGGAACATGTGCTGAAATAAGAACCAATTTGTTAAATTTATTTTGTATTGAATTTTTATAGCTTATTTTAGTCTTATTAATATTACCTAATCATTTTAGTCTTATTAATGTTTGTGCAATATGTAAAATAAATGTTCTACAAAATTTTATTGTTTTTGCCTATCATTAACGGCTACATAGGGGGTTCGCCAAATTGTGTTGGATTTTACTTTTGGTTCGCGAGGAGAAAAAGGTTGGGAAACACTGGTCTAGAGGGTCAAGTCACCATTGAATGAAATATTAAGTAAAACTAAAACCAATTGTGTTTTCTTCCATATATAAAATAATATTTTATTCAAGTTAAAACAATTTCTCTATTCCTCTGCAGATATCTCGTATGTGTACCTAATTTAAATTATAAATAAACTGAATGTGTATATTTTTTTACAAATTGGCTAAATCTAGCATTAATTTAGTATAGTAATCCTATAGGGAACAGTAATCTCTCACCAGGACAGCTTAAGAGGCCCCTTTAGCAAAAACGATAAAATATTCAATTTTCAACAAGTTTGGTACACAAACTCTCAAAACGTGTTGACCCTACGAACATTTTGATTTGATAAAATATGAAAACAAATATTTATTACCAATATCAAACTTTGACTTTAAAAAAAACTCTATTTTAGCTTCATAGTATTCGTTTATAAAAAAGCATATTTCTAAAAATCAAATTCGGGGGTGTGTTTGGTACATCAATGCACAAGAATCCTACAAATTTCCATATATTTATTTTAATATTGAGAATATTTAGATAGTTATTACAATTAGAGAACAAAAAAAACATTTTTTTTTGTTTTTTTCATGGATATTGACCGACTTAAAAAATTTTTTTTTTGATAAATTTCTCATATTTTGAAACCAAAAATCACCACATGAACTTTATTTTTTGTATACTAAAAGAAGTTTGCTAAAAACTATAGTATTTATATGCTTGATAGGATGAATAAAAAATATATATATTTTACAAATAATTTGTATTTTGATATAACAAAAAGTACCTAAATAAATCTCGTCAGTCTGCGATTTATTTATTTTTTAGTAAAAAACTAATATTGGTAATAAATATTTGATTTTTTATTTTATCAAATCAATATGTTCGCAAGGGTCAACAAGTTTTGGCACTTTTTCTATCAAAATTGTTGAAAGTAGAAAATTTTACCGTTTTTGCTAAAAGGGGGCCTTAATAGACTTCATACTTGAGTCAAGGTGTGCATACTTGAGTCTTGCTGCCATATTAAAGTATTGTGCCAATAACTTAACATTTTTTATAATACACATTATGTATTGAGAAACATTTTTCTGGATTAATTTCCGCAGTTTGATGCCAGACAACAGATTGGATAACACTGTTTTACATAATGTTAATAGTAAAGATCAGTCTACCACAGACAAAGTAATGAATTGCAGATCACTTTCACCAGTACAAAGTGGAAAGAGTTATACTATGCAAGTATTATTAAATGTTATAACAGTAGATTACATTATTATGTATATGCATATCGAAATTGGTGTCTCAAGTGATACACTGAATATGCATGCATTACCTCACATAATATGTATGTGTATTCATCATACTATATGAACGACAATGTCGCAAAAAACGAATACTATATGAACGACAATGTCGCAAAAAACGAATACTATATGAACGACAATGTCGCAAAAAACGAATACTATATGAACGACAATGTCGCAAAAAACGAATACTATATGAACGACAATGTCGCAAAAAACGAGGAAAAGCGAACTATATCGTATTAATTACCCCGTAAAGATCAGGAAATACTATCATATTTTTTCTTTTAGAAATTAAATTTTTGAGATTTTTGGACACAAAGTGTTTTTTTATTTGATAGTTTGTTTTTTTTATGTTTGTTGTCTTTAAATTAAGTAATACATTTGAATAAAATTAAAATATAAAATTCAAAAATAATATAGAGTTTGTGACAATAAAAATAGTTTACATGATTTGTATTTAAAAAGTAAAAAAAAAATTAAAGTGACAAATAATAGTGTAAAAGCGCTTTTGAGGTGATTTAATTACAAAAACAGCGCAATATACATACTTAAGTGATCCAATTATAATATCTTTGGATAAAATCAATCAGATATCTCGATTGGAGAACCATGACCACACAATACAGCATCGTGCAATCAGAAGCGGCGAGAAAGGCGTCTCAATGCTTACGTATTTTTTGCTGACCGGTCAGCTGACTTGCAGCTGATGAAGTATTGAACTTCATTATTCCGGTGCCATTTAGATAGGAGATTGGAAATAATTATGAGATCCCAAAAAATGGTGGTATTTTATGGTTTGCATTAAATGTTTATCGATCGTCAATTGGATTTTGCACAACATTGCGTTGTGTAGGCATAATTCTCCAATCTAGTTGACTTATTGGTTTTGTCATCTGCACATTGTGCTTAAATCCATTTAAACAGTAAAAAACGTAAATAATCTAAACATATCGTAGAAGGTATGAAAAAAACCACTGATGGTATGGAAGAGACGAATGTAAGAAGAAATTTCTCTGTGCGGTAGACGAACCAAAAGTCTGCGACTGACCTACAAGTTGGTTAGCGTTATTTGTTTCTGAATAAATAAACAATATTTTATGAACAATTCTATACATGATTCATTCATGCCTTATCATTCCATCGTTTAGTATTCCATCTCTGTATGAGACAGCAATATCCTCTGCATGATTCGCCAATCAAAACTGTCATAGATGGACATCTTGTCGGCAATCACCGTTGCTTCATGTTCATGTATTATGACTTCATCTATTGGTTTCATAATATTATTAATGTGGATCTCTGTAACAATGGGTACTACAGATTGTGATTCAGATACATAGGTGATAAATCTAGGAACATAAAAGTTCCTTTGAATGATCCGCAGACTTTATTATTAAAGATTGCCAAATCAGGAATCATTGACGTACACCGCTGAATTAAAAAAATAATTACCTAGATTTGTGTTACTTTTTTACTACCGTCAATGCGGTGGTATAACCCATATCATAATCATCATCTCGCCATTGACATTTTAGTGTTCAACACAGAAGTCTTACGTACATCGCATACAAACAGAGAACTTCTGACAAGTATCAAGGTTCAAAAAAGCTAAAAATATAGACTTTTGCATCAGGGCAAAACTGAGGGACGTCATGGAGTACGGAGAAGACAGATGTCGTGACTGCACAGTATACCTACTGCAATGAGCGCATATGGAAGAAAAGCAGGGTTACTCTTGACACAATCTAGATACGATCTTAATCTTGTATTGATCTTAAGCCTACGATTCGCGAGGGGACTAAAATAAAAAACACGCGCTGTCGCTACCGCGAGTTTGGTATGCACGTATTTTTGACTATAGTCACTTCGCGCGTCATAAAATTAAGATCAAAACAAGATTAAGATCGTATTTAGATTATGTCAAGAGTAACCCTGCAGGTTCGAACAGCACAGAACAGGGAGGCATTCTTCAATGTCTGGTGGGACCTAATGTGGATGAAAAAAAATATCCCTCGCAGCCTCGCTCAACCTTTACTCAAAATGACGTTCATAAAAAGGTACAATATTATTGAGTAAGATATAGATAAGTATAATGATTGACTAGATAAGTTCTCGCAGTAGCGATATTATGTCAAAGGTATCGATTTCAATATTTATTACATAAATGAGTAGACACCTCCATCCCATAATAAGACAATAGTCGTTGTTATCATTTTATCTAGTACCTACGTTGCTAATGATAAGACGTCATTTAGTTTGTTGCTTTGTTACTGTGCTTTGATCACAATGGATTGACCAATTCACGAGAAACTTCACACAGTGTTATGATAATAAGTAAAGATGTAGTGAAATCATAATACATACATGATTTTACTAGCAAGTCTGATTCAAAAGTAACGCAATTTTACCCAATTTATATCCCATAGACTCCCCGGTAAAAAAAGGACTTCCACTCTATTCTGTAAATCATCGTGAATAAGGAAAGGTGTCCGTAAAACCTCACTTATAACATCTCTAACATCCATCCTGAATCCCTGATTTTTTAATGTTCTGGAGAGGACAAATTGTATCATTATTTCAAACAGTTTGTCCGCTGGCTACTCTACTTGTAGGAGATGTCATTATAAGATGGATGGATAGAACTTTACTTCACTATGCTCATGACCATAAATCTGTCGCCTACAGTAGCTGATAGGTGCCCTTTTTCAATTTGTTCTTCCATTTCAGCCTTAATTCCTCCTTCTTTCTAATATTTATTTCAGAATCTATCATTCGTACCACTGAAAAACCAAAATGTTTCTGGACACTTTATCTCTGCTGTCTGTACCAATTTCAATGTATAGTTTACATTTGTTTATTCTTTGTTTGCATAATAATTTTGTTAATCCAGTCATACATACATATTATGTGTATTTCATTTTATTTATTTTTTCCCGTACATGATTATTAATAGTTTTTATTCGTATAGGGGGACTTTCCTGAGTCTGTCCTTCAGACCAGGGATGTCGCGAATATTCGCATCCGCATCCGCAAATGCGGAGCTTCCGCATGTATTTGGACATCTGCATCCGCATCCGCATCCGCAATAATCGATGCGGATGTTCATGCGGATGCGGATGTAAGACAGGTTGCGACAAGAAAGAAATGGGGCGGGGTCGGCGAATGGCGCGTGCCGTTCGCACTTGACATTAACCAATGGGAACGAAAAAATTGGTGACAAGATCCGACGCGTTTTTATTTTTGCCGGTTTTATTATATTTTTGCAAATAACAAAAGAAGAAAAAAAATATTTAGCCAAAAAAATCATAATAGTATTTTATAGCAACAATTTCTTCACATATTTGACAGTGGGGCCTACCAACTAAGATAGTTCCTACTTTTTTTCTATAACATCTTGTACATCCGCATCCGCATTCGCATCCGCATCCGCGGATGTGAGCCTTCAAAAATCCGCATCCGCATTCACATCCGCGGATGTGTAAATATCGACATCCGCAACATCCCTGCTTCAGACCACCCGTGAAGATAAAATGTAGTATCTGCAAATGCAAATAAATAGAAGGCCCGACTCCTGAGATATCCTAGTATGTAGAGGTTCATTCTAAGTAATTTTTTATAGTATATTATGTATTTACTATGGACCTAAGAGGCTTGCACAACCCACCTCCGGATCTGGAATAAAGATTAATATTGTTAATATTATAGTAGCAGTAGTGAAAATTCACAGAGCAAAAAGAACAGCTATCACAAGTGACAACTTTTTGTCTACAAAGTGTAAAAATGACGAATAGCAAGCTGTTACAAAATTAATTAGGGAAACAATATTGCCTATGACATAACAGACTACGAGATAACAACAATGAATGAGCCACTAATGAAGTTTTTCACACAAAATCTATTGCTGTTTGGAAGTTATTACAATGGTAATACGGAATTGTATTATCTTTTTCAATTAGCACTTGTATTGCTAATTATTTTATTTATATTTATGAGATTCTGTACAGAGACACATGCGTAATGAAACAGTCTGACATAACGTCTAAATATTTTACTATCTTGTATTTTCGTAATAAAAATCTTGATGGATGTTTGACGTTATCAGTCAAATAATTGTCTCAAAGCGTTTTTCTTTGAAAATAATAATACTGTTTTCTCAACAGTGTATATTTATTTATTTATTATTCAATTTACGGCAAACATTGGCATTTACAAGATATATACATATATAAACATACAAATATATAAATAAAATTATTGTAAAGTAATTCATATACATATGTATACCTATATGTATAATTTAAATTATAACAAAAAAAGCAACCAAATATCATCAATATGGTTGTTTTTGTTTCCATCCATCCATCCATGTTTAAACAAAGTATGTACTTACATATTATTATTCTTATCCTTGTTCTAAATGAGTCGGAAGCTCATTGTGCCTAACACTCCATCCAGAAATTCCAGTTTATTGCTACATCCAGAACCTATGACTATTCCAAACCAATTTACATTACAAAAAACTTTTGATTGGAGTATTTTATCGGTATTTATTTTGAAAAATCTCATACCTACCAATAACAAAATAAAAATCTGTTTTAATTGTTTCTTTATACGTTATAATAATATTTAATAATAATACAATATAATCTTTATTCCATATCTGAAGGTGGGTAGTGCATGCCTCTCAGGTCCATATTAAATACATAATTATAAACATAGAAAAAAGTTTCCTAGGTTTCGACATGTGATGTCGTTTTCAAACTAAACCTAACTAATAAAACTTACTAATAAAATATTGAAACATATTTTTATTTTGTTATTAATAAACTTTTTATTGTTTTATAGACATTTTTACATTATCGACTTAACTCTATAATCAGGTTATATAAATCAAACGAAGTAAAGGAAAATCCCTGGATGAAGGCTACAAAAAGTCAGCCGAAATGTATAAGGAATATCCAATAGTAATTCAGTCTCAGAATCGATATAAAAATAATTTTATTTGTTTTGTTTGGTACTTTATGTATCATATTAATTAAATCTTTAAATAATAATGCAATCTGTTTTGTAATATAATAAATAAAATGACCTCTAAACTTAGTTTAAAGTGAAAGGTGGAGAAAGACCAAAAGTTCAATGCGATCATTTCTCTCATCTTATAAATCTTTGGCTGAATACAAACTCCTTCATACTTAATATGTAGGTAAGTACTCGGTATCGAGACATGCATAATATAAATAAGGCTTTGACGCCATCGTAGTTCGTGTATTTTTTTTAATTTTTAGTTGGTAAAGAATGACTGCAGACTCCCCTTTCACGACACAAGCTTTAAGCTTACTGTGAAAGGTGTATAAGGTTATATTTGGGTTTATAATAAAACCCAGTGGGCCTAGTCAAAACACATTTAAGCGTTACGTTTTCGGTCAAACGCGGACGACGTTGAGAAAACGCGACAATTTTCGGAGATACTTGTGTATTTTAGCTCCGAAAATTTATGCGTTCTCGCAACGTCGTCCGCGTTTGAGCGAGAACGTAACGCTTAAATGTGTTTTGCCTAGACCCTAGACCTTCAGATAATATCTTTTTCAAAAAAATATATATATTAAAAATAAAGCTACATATTTATTATTATTATTTTTATTTTATTCTTCACTGTACATAGATTACAATATTACAAAATAAAACAATAATATCATAAAAATGCCAGTTAAACAATTCAATGAACAGAGGGCGAGTTTGTCGCTAAAATGCGATGTCTTCCAACTAACCCGGTAAGTACTTAAAAAAACTCAACATTTACTCTTAACTATAACTCTTTTTTTACTATTTGAATTTCGAATAGAAAAAGTTTTCCTCTATCAAAACCAAATTTGGATATTTATCGAGTTGCATCTTTCCTCCGTGGAGCCGTGGAGCGCACTGCAAAAAATTGGTCTCCCACCCTTTTCCGTAAGTTTTCGAGTATCCTGTAAAAGGCAGGTATTCGAAAAAATAAAGACATTTTATATTTCTAATTCAGCGATGAGTTTCACCACCCATTCTGAATGTCTTATTTTTTTATTGGCACAGAGAAGACGGCCTGCATATTTACTACATGCAGCTGTTCTGTTGACAACCCCACTTGTGCGGTATGCCGTGATGGTGTAGTGATAGTAGTAGAATCTTTCCTCATTGCTGATAGCATCTTATTCCTTAGCTTGATGCATTTTGGGGTTAAAGGGGTAGAGGTAAAGGAGAGGTAAAGAACGTATTTCTTTTCCAGAAAATGTGAAAAATATATATTGTAAATATATAATAAACATTGTTAAATAAAATAAATATATAAAAAAAGTTTTAAAAAATGCTTGGCAAAATCTATCATAGTTTTCTACGTCTAGTCTAGTATCAATGATCTACCTGAAAAAAAAATCAATGAAATAAAATAAATTACTCATTTGCGCATGGGCCTATATTGAGACTGGACATTGTGTGCATTGAAGAGGTATATGGTGCAATGTTCCTTTCTTAATGGTAATATAACAATAACCGATCGCAAATATACCAAATGTAAGAATGAAAGTTCATTCCACAAAACAGTGATGCAACCAAGAATTTATTCAATAAACAATATTTATTACGACAAAGATGGAGTGTATAATTATTATCTCTCAATAAGGTACAAGTCAGAATACTCTTGTACATACAATACATGTCAAAATACTTAATGATCATAATTCAGTGACCAATTAATTCACCCAAAATAAAAAAAAATAAAGTATAAAAGAACATACATACACACCATCACGCCGCTTCCCTCGCGGGATAGGCAAGAAAGGATCGAGCGCCACTTCCTTCTATACTTGCATACATCTTTCACTTCCGTCACTGTCATACAATTCCTCATGCATGCTCTCCTGTTCAATGTGCCCAACACATGACTGTCCTGTAGGATTTGATTTAAATGATCTTGCTATTTAATCCTCGGACGTCCACGTCTCCGCGCACCATTCCTCTCAGCCAAATAAATCTTCTTAGTCATTCTGTTCTCATTCATTCTTTCCACGTGCCCAAACCCTCTCTTAACTATGAGTAACACTCCTTTTAAATTACATATGTGTATTTCATATATATAATAGAATAATCAGCGAATCACAATCTTCTTGGTTGAAAGGAAGATTCAATGGTGCAATTCTTTATAATCATAATAATACAGCTCTTTATTTTAATTTTGAACAAAAATAGTACATAATGCCTTGTGGCAATGTCTTTCAGCTTCTACACTTGCGGGGTAGCCAGCAGATCAGTTGCATGTAATAAACATGCAAGCCGTCTTCTCTGTGCCAACAAAATATTAAGACATTCAGGAATTTGAGATGTAAAATGTCTTTATTTTTTCGAACACCTGCTTTTTACAGGACACTCGAAAACTTACGGACAAGAGTGAGTGACCAATTCTTTGCCGGGTGCTCCACTGTTTTATGTCTTTCAGTAACCTTTATATTACATTAAGTTACCCAACAATAAATAAAATTAGCAACAACAAGTAAGACAATACATCCACATTAAAATTAATAGATTTTAATTATCATAGATCTGATATATCACCAAATACAGAGATATCAAATCGCGGTTCGTATTGCGAAGGCTTCACACACTTTCTTTGTCGCCCACACTTTAGATAAACATCCGTGACGTAATTTTTTTTTTTTTTTATTATTATTTAGGCATTCCACCCAATTCTGAGTGATTTTGCTCCGTGACGTAATGACTGATAAATAAATAATAGAAATAAAAGCGATAGAATATAACATTACAAAGATCAGATAATGGTGAGTCATCGAAAGAAAGTCAAATAAGACGTAATTCGTACTCACACAATAATAATAATTATGAAATCAAAAATGCTATTGAATTTCGTTTATGAAATGTCTGGCCAAACCGGAAACAATACAACACATAGTTTCGAGTTGTTCTACTCTCGCTCAAACTGAATATACTAATAGACATAATCATTTTTTTTTTACTTTTATTTTTACTTTTACTTTTCTTTTCTTTTTATCCTATATTTTTAATTTACTTGTAAATTTTGGTGTTGGGTTACAGGGTGGTGGATTTTTCGTATTCCTTTGCGGTGGGGGGTAAAATGTAAGACAATAGGTAGTACGCTTTGACGCATATGGCAGCGATGAGGCTTGCCACCCATCATGCCGCGTCAAAGTGGGTGAAGGGCACAAAGAGGAGAGCGGAATGCAGGGTGGGAGTTTTGAATGTGAGAGGAGGGATGGTAAGAAAGACGGACGAAATTTTAGAGATGATGAATGATAAGTATTTGGATGTTTTGTGTGTCTGCGAAACGAAGAGGAAAGGGTGTGGTATTAAAGAAAGTGATGGAAGGATCGAGTTGTGGTCTGGTGTTCCAGATACACAACACGCATGTCAAGGTGTGGGTGCTTTTTTATCGGAAAGAATGAGCGAATGTATGAAAGGGTATGAATGTGTAAGTTCCAGGCTAATCTGGATCCGTTTCAAAGTGGGGATGACTAGGATCTTACTCATAGTTGGGTATGGTCCTGGGAACGATGCCATAGAGACGGAAAAGGAAGAGTTCTGGAATGGCGTGAGAAAGATTGCAGAAGATAAAAAAGAAAATGAAAGATTGATCTTGGCAGGTGATTTGAATGGATGGGTGGGTGTTAGGAGAAATGAACTTGAAAGTGTTTTGGGAATGAATGGAGACAGTAGAGTGAACGATAATGGCAAAAGAATAATTGACGTGTGCTTGGAGATGGACCTCTTTGTGGCGAATACCTTTTTCGCCCACAAGGAGATCCACATGTATACCTGGGAGAGAGGGAATGAAAGATCGATGATTGACCTCGTGTGTGTGGACTCTCGTCTCAGGAAGGCGACCACGGATACTAGAGTGTATCGAGGCGCTGAGCTGGAGACGGATCATTTTCTTGTCGTCTCAAGAATAAATCTATTCTCCGGTTGGCGTTCGAGAACACAAAAGTCCACGCCATCTATGAGATTGAGAGTCGAAAAACTGAAAGATGAGAGTGTAAAGAATGAATATGTAAAAACTGTGAATGAGAAGCTGAGTGCGAACGAAAAGAATGATCTAACGATGAATGAAAGGTGGGATGTCTTAAAAAGTGTGCTTGTAGGAAGTGCAAAAGAAACATGTGGTGAAGCTAAAGTTGGACGTAAGAAAGGCGATGCATGGTGGGATAATGATGTGAAAGAAGCTACAGATAAGAAGAAGAATGCTTGGAAAGACTTACTGAGTGTGAAACAGTGTGACACATGTGAAAAAGAGCGAAAGAAAGAAGTTTACAAGACATGCAAGAAGGAAGTGCGTGAAGTTGTGAAAATGAAGAAAAAAATGCTTGAAGATGAAGAATGTAAGAAATTGTCTACGTATGCGAGTGAAAATATGAAGATTTTTTGGAAGGAAGTGAAACGAAAGAGGACGGGTTCAAGTGTGAACAGTATGAAAGGGATAAAAGACAAGGATGGATGTGTGTTAGTGAATGATGAATGTGTGTTACGGAGATGGAAGGAATATTTCGAAGATCTGTTTGAATGTGATGGTACAAATGCAAATGAGTATGACGACAGTGAAAGCAGTGTGAATGAAAACGATATGATAGACATGAATGAGATTATGAATGCATTAAAAAGAGCGAAGTGCGGTAAAGCTGTAGGGTATGATTGTGTTGCCGTTGAGCTCATCAAGTCTGGTGGACCGGGGGTTCTCGCGTGGTGTTTGGAGCTTTTCAACGATTGTTGGAGAGAAGGTGTTACTCCAGAGGATTGGAGGAGGGCTATCATCTGCCCCCTGTACAAAGGGAAAGGCTCTAGACTTGAATGCGGGAGTTATCGGGCTATTAGCTTGCTGAGCTCAATAGGGAAACTGTATGGTAGAATTTTGATTGAGAGAGTACGAAAGATAACTGAGTGTAAGATATGGGATGCGCAAGGAGCTTTTTTGAATGGCAGAGGGTGCACCGATCAGATCTTCTCCCTGCGAATGGTTATAGAGAAGTTTCTGGGTAAACACCAGAGGCTTTTTTGTGCGTTCGTGGATCTGGAGAAAGCATATGATCGAGTGGACCGTGAAAGGTTGTGGCGCGTGTTGTCGGAGTATGGGGTGAGCAGCCGGTTGATCCGCGCAATATCTTCACTTTACGTGGGAAGCTCCGCTTGCGTGAGGGTAAATAACACTCTCTCGGAGTGGTTTGTCCTCACCAAAGGAGTGAAGCAAGGTTGTGTCATGTCTCCGTGGCTGTTCAACCTATTCTTCGACTACTGTATGCGACCTGTGAAAGAGATGGATGTTGGTGTCGAGCTGAATGGGTTTCGGGTGAATGCATTGATGTACGCAGACGATTTGGTGTTAATGGCTGAGAGTGAAAGGGACTTACAAGAGATTGTTACGTGTGTGTATGATAGTTGCAATTTGAATGGTTTGAAAATGAATGTTATGAAGACGAAAGTTCTTGTTTTTGAGAGAGAGAATGAAAAAACGATTTGCGAGATTAAAGTTGGTGACGAATGTTTGGAGCAAGTAAGTGAGTATGTATATTTGGGAAGTATGTTTACTAGGGATGGAAGATGCGATGGGGACATTGAAAGAAGGAAAGTGGCCGGTGCTAGAGTAAACGGTGCACTTCGACCCATTGTCAGCAATGACAATGTGTCGAACATGGCTAAAATGCTGGTGCACAATACCATTCTGGTACCGTCACTTACGTATGCAAGCGAGACATGGACGTGGTTGAAGAAGGACGAAAGTGGAGTAAATGCAGTAGAGATGCGATCGTTGAGAAGAATGGTTGGTAAAACGCTGCGTGATAGAGTGAAGAATGAGGATATTAGAAGAATGAGCGGATGCAAGAAGAGTGTTGTGGACAGAATGCGCGTGAATAAACTACGGTGGTTTGGGCATGTTGAACGAATGAACGAGGTAAGAATGACAAAGAGGATATACTTATCTGAAAGAAAGGGTGTGAGGAAACGCGGGCGTCCGAGAACCACGTGGCTTGATCACGTGGATCAAATTCTCAAGGACGGCCGCGTGTTGAGTAAGAGGAACCGACGTGCGTGTATGAGGAACTGTATGAATGTGGAGGAAGCGAAGGAAGTGTGTAAAGATAGATCTGTTTGGCGTTCCGTTCTCTCTGCCTACCCCACTTGGGACATGGCGTGAGGGTATAGTATAGTATAGTAGTACATAATCATGTCGCAAAAATAATACATCAAAATTTAGCAATTAAACATAATCTATTAAACTCACAAAATGTAATTCCTTATTATAAATACAACCCGGAACCGGTTTTAGAAAATCAAAATTACAGGCTCTATTATGATAAAACCATAATAACAGATAGACAGATACATCATAATAGACCCGATTTAGTATTACATGATAAACGTAATAAAATAACGTACTTAATAGACATCGCTGTTCCAAATACACATAATATACAAACAACCGTCGCAGAAAACAACGTAAATATACAGAACTAGCAGGAGAAATAAAAAATATTTGGCATTCTAGGTCCGTTTATATAATACCTTTAGTCATGTCAGCTACAGGGATAACTCCGAAATCTTTTATAAATAATTTACAAAAATTAGATTTACCGGTTAATTTGTATATTAAAATTCAAAAATCTATTATAATAAACACTTGTATGTAATATTGAAAAAAGTTTTTGAACACAGATATTTCAGGCACAATGCTGGTATTTTGAACCCGCGTTCTGAGCCTAATCCTTTGATATCCTGTATATCTGGATAGGTGAATTTTTCCCGGCATTAGACTGTTAAGTTTTTGTGTGACCATGACTGATCATATGGAGACTTATCTGGTTGTATAATGCTGAGAAGTGCGGATGGCAATTCTGCCGCCGCGTAAAATTATCAATTATATATCTATTATCCATAGTGTGTATACCTTACTTACAAATACACAGGTGTCTAAAAGCCTCTCACACATGTCTGCAGGTATCTCTCTCCTAGACTTTCTGCAACTAGTCACCAGCGACTCTAGTTCTTTTATCTTCACCCTGTCTTCACTCCACTACCCTTTTATTTATTCTTTACTGTACAGCTATAATAGCTTAATAATAATTACAAGCAATTTTATAAAGAAATACCATTAAATTTAATACATCATACAATCTAGATACGCAGAAGGCGAGTTTATCACGGTGGTGCAATTTCTTTCAATTAACCTAATTGCGTAAAACTTTCACAAAAAAACTTTAGAAAATAAGGAGAGGTACAGGAGAGAAGAATAAGTAGGAAAAGGGACTAGGAAACAAATGCCAAACTTTGAGTGAGAAACTGGTCCTTGACCGCCCGCCTGAAAGCGTGAAGATCGGAGAACAATCTTATTTTGAAAGGCAGACTATTCCAAAAACGATGCGAGGGATGGAAGATGCGATAGGGACATTGAAAGAAGGAAAGTGGCCGGTGCTAGAGTGAACGGTGCACTTCGACCCATTGTCAGCAATGGCAATGTGTCGAACATGGCTAAAATGCTGGTGCACAATACCATTCTGGTACCGTCACTTACGTATGCAAGCGAGACATGGACGTGGCTGAAGAAGGACGAAAGTGGAGTAAATGCAGTGGAGATGCGATCGTTAAGAAGAATGGTTGGTAAAACGCTGCGTGATAGAGTGAAGAATGAGGATATTAGAAGAATGAGCGGATGCAAGAAGAGTGTTGTGGACAGAATGCGCGTGAATAAACTACGGTGGTTTGGACACGTTGAACGAATGAACGAAGTAAGAATGACAAAGAGGATATACTTGTCTGAAAGAAAAGGTGTGAGGAAGCGCGGACGTCCGAGAACCACGTGGCTTGATCACGTGGATCAAATTCTCAAGGACGGCCGCGTGTTGAGTAAGAGGAATCGACGTGCGTATACACGCATACGAGAAACTGTATGAATGTGGAGGAAGCGAAGGAAGTGTGTAAAGATAGATCTGTGTGGCGTTCCGTTCTCTCTGCCTACCCCACTTGGGATACGGCGTGAGGGTATAGTATAGTATAGTATAGTACTATTCCAAAAACGAGTTCGCAAAAAAATTCAAGCTATGAATTGTATGGTATCTCCAGAAAACGCTCGCTATTGGACTGCAAGGGTTTTTTGTCCATCAAAGTCCAGCAACATGTCCATGACCATTTCGAATTTTACCACTCTTTCGACGACGTCGGTAGTCCCAGCCGAGTCTATGCGTATCTTATATTTCTTATACGATCGGAGAATTTATTTGTAGCAACGCTCTGTCATACCTCCTTGGTACCACAATCAGTAACTTAGTACTGTAGTTGATATGTTCAAAGTTTCTGCCCCACTTATCAATAGTGGCATACATTTTACGCTTTAGTCATTGTAAAATGTTGCTAGCGAAAAATTACTTATATAGATATGTTAATGACTTTGAGATTCAACAATTTTTTTTCATATCCATTATTGTTAAAATTAATATTATAAGTTTTTAATTATATCTAATTGATTTTTGGAAGTCTAGATACAAATGAGAGGAAATAAAAAAGTAAAGAGTTAAAATTATGTCGCAATATTTTCAATATGAAAAAACGACTATATTTACACCAAATTGTATATTTATGGAAGACGGACCCTGAGATGATTTCATACATTAGTTATCCGTGACCCAAACGGGAAACTAATCCGAAACCTCGAAATAAAATTCACCGCGCCATTGAAATCAATTAGATATATTACTTTTAATTCTTTAATTAATTTATTACGGTATTTTATTATTATTTAATTGCAGGAACATAAATAACACCGTTTATGATTGATGTTTCAATGATACAATAATGGTAGGTGTTTTTGTTTATATGAATGTTGAACTTTCCATTGGTTAAAAAATTCATGAATCATCTTCCAAAATGCATTAATAGTGGTCACGTTTGTAGTTTTTTTACAAACCAATCTGTATTGATTCTTACTTAATATTTTTTTCTGACAATTACTTATTGACTAGATTACATAATTGATGATTTTGTGTTCAGTTGTTGTGGTTCCAATAAATAATTATGCAGAAACTCTTAAAAGTAAATCAGATTTCTTGGAATTAATCATGTGATCTCATAATTTATTCAAAATATCTTGCTTACATAATAAATATTAACTGTTCTAGATGTTCACTGTGTCGGTGTTTAGGTAGTAGAATTCCATTATAAAAAAAAATGTTTTCTTTATTGAGAGAGCCAGCTTTTGCCTTAAAAAATGTATTGACAATGTCCTTATAAGACGAAAGACGTCTCTCAATCTTCTTCGTCCTCGCCTTTATCCCATTTACTTGGGGCGGGCTCTCTTAGTCCTCATCTTCCAAGTTTTCCGGTCCCTTGCATCCTCTAAGCGCAACTTTGCCTCCTTTAGGTCCCTGGCAATTGTGGAAAGACGTCTTTCAATAAAAAACATATACATAGTAGAAGAATACGTGTATTTTTTTAATTTCAACTGTTGTGGGCTTTCACTGTCAACATTTAAAGATTATGATGTACTTTCGGGTTTACTGCGTCCGGTTGATCTTCCTCCTTCATATTGACTTTTCGAGTTTGCTGATGGATTCATTATCAAAAGTATGTGTTGGATTACATATCAGTTGGGGCTGCCAAAAATCTTCAAACAATCGATACCTGTGGGTGAAATAAAGCGATAAATATCGGTCAACTTTTAGTAGGTACTCCTTTTTAATTAATTATATAATATATCAAGACATTCAAATTTGGAAGGTAGTTCCCATATTATACATAGAAGTAGATATGTTTTATTCGCCAATTTTTTATTTTATTTTTTTGTTTATGATTAATCTAATTGAATAAATTATCTACTATTCAAACACCTTTACATCATTAAAAACTACAATTGTCCATATAGGCAACTAATACAAATATAACCTTGATTCCAAAACAAAACCGCAAACCGTGTTTTTTTGGTAGGTACAGCAGAATTTAAATAAAGCTGAATAAGTACCTATTACTATACCATCAGCAGACCAGCTGCATGTAATAAACATGCGAACTTTCCGTGTTTTCCATGCCAACAAAAAATTATATTATTAAACTTCATCTGTATTGGTCGCAGTAGAGTTAATATTATTTTTATTTGTGCTCAATTAACCCTGTAATTAACTTATCCTAGTTGCTCCCGAAGAAATATTAATATGAAGCCTATAAACGTCATATTATTATTCTTGAAAATAATCTTAAATAACAGCCTACTTGGGTGTCTTCAAAACCGTTAACCATGCATTTTTATTTATATTTCTATTCTTAACCGTCTTGCTACCAATGTGCCCACACAGGCACATGAAGGATTTTATTGATTAAAATTCACTTATTTAGAAAATAATTCATAATTATTAATGCTGATATTATTAATTTTTTTAGTTCTTTAAGATGGATCAAATATGTTTTTGTTGAAGTCACTAATTGATGTGTTACAATTCAGAAAAACGGACAGAAAAGAATTGTTCTCTTCGGAAATCGAACCCACAAAACTTCACTCACGAAGCAAGTGTGTTTGAAACACATACGAGTATTAGCTAGGTACATATGTATGCTTGTCACCGCCGGACAGCAGAATTAGAAAAGCTGGCACTTAATCACATATATTACGAAGTACGTAAAAATACCAAAAGTGACCCAATTGTTTTTTTTATGTACAGTATATAAATAATCATGTATGGAAACTTAAGTTGTACATAAATTAGACGCAAGTATTTACCTCTATGCTCATTATCATTATTCCATGAATAAAACACACAAAAAGTGTAAAAACCTTCACCTAATCTAAAAAAATAAATAAAAGACAATGAAGCGATTGTTCCCATAATATTTTGTTATAAAAATAATTTTAAACAAATGAATTTGGCATAATAGAGTGTTTGTTATCTGTACCCAAAAATAAAAGTATTCATATTCAAATTTTCTTGTCTTCTTCTTTTATTGTTGGTTAGCTTGAAGTTGGTTAGCTGGAAGATATTGCCTCCAGGCAATAAGCTGGCCAATTGCTCATGATTTTTCTCTGATCAATAAAGTGTTCTTATTATTATTATAATTGTTTTACCGAATTTGGGCACAGCCTGCAGATAACAAAACCAATCAGATATCTCGATTGGAGAACCATGTTTACACATTGTAACATTGCACGAAATCTAATCGGAAGAAGTGAAAAGGGTGAATTTGCTCTAGGCTGGCTTAAGTGATCACTAATTCCACCACTCTCACTATCACGATGTAAGGTCCACCAAAGTTAAATTTGAAGAAAAATAATTAATTTTTTTAGTCTTGTTTTTGTTCACTTAGTCTTAATTAACTCGTTCACCTGAATTTTATCTTATTTATTAATTTAAATGCATGTTGTGGTGTTTTTGTATTTTTGTATTTTGTTCTTAACTTTGATGATTTTTTGAAACCCTTCTGGTAAATTTAGGATCTTCACTGGTCCACCTTTTGATTTTGTAAATTGTTATCATGTACTATAATCGACTGTCTGATCCTGTATACATTGTAAAAATAAAATAAATAAAATAAAATAAAATGGTTTTTATGTAGAATTCTGATTATACGCATTGTACTGTAATCATTTGTATGAAATAAGTTTAATAGGTATATGGTTCTGCATACATATTATAAACAGTATAGGTAAGCTTTTGTTAACACATTATTTTCTTGTAAGCGTCACCTTGTAAAAGGCATTAGGGTTAAAAAAATTGTTTGCTCTTTTTACATAATATGCAAATAATATGAACGCACCCGGATATTCGAAACCCTTTTTTTATTTTAAATAATTATCATATCGAAATGGTCATAGACTGATGCTAGAATTTTTTACTTGAGTATTGAAAGTTTTAATAATAAATTTAATTTTATTCATGTTTACTACAAAAAAATTAATGAAATTTTCAGGATATACGTGCAAGTTAGTCGGAAACAGAATTTGAACCATACATCTATATACTACCTACCTACCTCCTTTTTGTACAAAATATTGTCAGCAACTTGACATGATCATAACTTGATAATGGAGTTTCAAATTTTTTAGAAGTCTGAAGAAATCTCACTGCAGGCCCAAATCAATGTTTAAAACACATTTTAAATATTCAAAAATAAATGTAAAACAATTTATGGTGTACCATCCTCTCAATAAATATGGCATTCCATCCTTTCTAGCTGCCCATTTGGGATCCAACATAAGGATAATATATAGATATAATTTATTTAAGAATAGAATCTTTGTTACTTCGAATTTGCAGTGGGTTATAATAATTATTATAATAACAAGTGTCTTAGGAGGATTTTGGATGTAAAATGGTATGAACATGTCACAAATTATGCTGTGCACCGACGCACCCAGCAGAGATCTGTAATTTCCGTGATACAGGAGAGACAATGGTCCTGGCTGGGTCATGTTCTGATAGTTGGCCAAAAAGAGCACTGTTCTTCCGTCCGCAAGGGTTCCGTCGGCCCGGGCGTCCCTCTTTCACAACTCACCGTTATTATGACAACGACATCAGAGCGCAGGGAATGTCGTTGGAAGAGGTGACACGATTGACACAGAGACGCTCTGAATGGAGGAGGCTGGTTTCTGTCCTGTGCCCCCGAGAGAAGCGTTGAGGACGATGATGATGATTATATAATAATTATTTTCAAAGCGTAAATCAAACTCACCAACCCATTTTAAAGTAGAAACATGAATTCTGCAATAAAAATTCGCATATCGCAAATATATCCTATTTTTTTATTACGTAACAATAGAAAACATTGTATCGGTTTCTCTCACACATTAGCGCCGCCTGGTGACGAATGCACCATACTATAATCATACATGAATGCCTATTGTATTTTCTATTGTGTTTCAGAGTTTTGGTATTATGAACTATGACGATTAGTGAACTACAAAAACATTATGTGACCCAGTTTAGTAATAATATGTTTTAATGTACATGGTTTATTTAAATGCTAAATGCATTATTAGACCACAATGACAAAATGACGAACGGACAGATATAAGTGTAATCGATGGTTTAAAGCACAGAAGACCCATGTCCACATTTGACAGTTAAGAGAAAACAGATTTTGAATGTTTAAGATGTTCAATCAATTAATTAATTTTAAATTAATTCAAAAGACGTCCTTGATGGACATGTGCTTTTAAAGAATCAAGAAAGTCGATATAAATGCATTCTCAAATATCTTAAGTGACATGTTACATCTGTGCACAAAAAAAATGTAAATTTAAAAATGGGTGGCATTTGGTTTTTGTTAAATATTTGGAAAATAATAAAAGTATTATTGGTAATCGTACTCAGGACATATGTAGATGATGTTGTAAATGATCTTATACATATATTAACTCATTTTACCTAAATAGTGGACATGTGTCTTTTGTGCTTTAAACCATCGAATGTATTATAATAAAATGCATGAAAGTGATTGTCATTGAAAAGAGAAGAGATGTCAAAAACAAATCGAACATCGAAAATGTTAAAACAAAATAAGTGAAACGAATTAAAAAACACAAGACTTCGTTGATATCAAATATTATCGCTATTTTTCTTATTAGCCTGATTCAAATTTTCTTAGTTTGGAATCTGCTGCCGACTGCAAAACCTCATGACGAATGATGATGGAATCAATCTATTAACTTCCGTCTCAAGGGCGTCAATTAAGTATGCAATCTTCAATTTGATCTACAGTTAATCAATAGCTTCTGATGTCAACCTGTACCTTCATATCTCTTTATGTATTTATTTATACAGGTACATAATATACTTACATATACATACAAACAACCTTTGATACATTGTGGAACGAAACAGAACCTTAATAATAAAACACCCATCCTGTTTTTTTTATAATTTCCAAATATTCATATAAGACGATTCACGTTATTTATTTATATATTTTTATTTATATTATATTTTCAAAAAAAGTAGGGATCCTTACTAAAACTACTTTTTTTAATACCTATCAACCCGTGCGTAGCCGGTGCGGACCGCTATATTCAATAAATGAGATCAGAGAAAAATATCTCGATCAATTTATATTGATTTGTTTTTAATTTATTGATAATACGATATTTATCGATATTATATCTATCTCGTGGAGCCCCCTGTAAAGAATAAGTCTCCCACTTTTTTCTGCAAGTTTTCGTGTATCCTGTAAAAGGCAGGCGTTCGTAAAATATCACGTATTAGACAATGAAGATCTAAAACACCCATTCTGATTCTTTTATTGACATAGAGAGAACAATCTGTATGTTTATCAGTCTACTGGCTACCCTTCTTGTGAGATATGGCGTAATGGTATATGGTTCAGTATTATAATTTTTTTTTATTATATTATATTATTGTATATATTTGTTTTATATTATATTATTGTAAAAACCTGTAGAAATGCCTATAAAGGAAAAAAAATATTATAATCATTTATACATATAACAATATTAGATTCCACATTTTAAACACAATAAAATTTAAATAAAACATGAAATAACAAAAACCATAAAATATTAAAATAAATTTATATTCAAAATGTAGAACCCCAACATTATTCGAGTTGATTCTTCCATGATGTTCTATGAAATAAATACTACAATCATGGGAGATCACTTACAGAGCTACAGGGACAAAAACCTATGGTATGGCCTTCTGCATGCTGTATTTGCGAGCCTCTCATCTACTCCCAGTTTTCTGAGATTGCTTGACAGACTCTTAGGTATTAAACCATTCACAGACAACACTATCAATATTATTAAATTAAGTATAGTAGGTATTCATTTATTAATAAATCGATGCTATTTGATATCCCTAAAAAGCGATGCAGATAATTTATTATTCTCCAACAATCATACATGACGAAGGACACAAGCTCAGTCCTCTATCAACTTAACATGAAAACTATATACATAATTATATATATACCTATATAAGTAAATAACAAAACGATGCAATACTTTTTGTACTTATAAGTAAACTAGATGTACTCGACTGTCTAACAATGTGTAACTTGTAGAATTTAGATTCAAATATCAAAAGGAAAAGATGCTAAGTTTATAGACGATTTATTTAAATGTGTATCACTTAATATTAAAACCATAATAACTTGAATTCGGGTGCATTATAATAATAATAAAGCTTTATTGACAGAACATAATATTACAAAGTTTGTACAAGAAACACATAATAAATAGAAAACAGTGCTCTGTCAAATGGCGGACTTGTTGCAGAGCAACATCTTCCAGTCAACCATTGTCATGCAATAAAACAAGAAGAATCAATATTGAAACATTCTTCTTCTTCTTCTTATGGCCTTAAACCCGTACTTCCAGCTCACTCAACCATCGTACGGCTGCCTCCGAGGCGTCATGTATTTCTCTCAGTCCCCCGTCAAAGGAATATAGGGGGCACTGCTCCACGATGTGGTCCATGCTCTGGGTTTCCCCGCATGTGCAGGTGGGTGAATCACCATCCCCCACTGATGCAGATTTGCTGCCGAGCAGCCGACTCCAGTCCTAAATCTATTGAGCCTGCACCAAGACCTTCTGGTTAGAGAGAACCCGGGCTGTTGTTGAGTTGGGTCGGTCACCAGGTAGCCTCTGGAGGTATCTGCTGTTGCCCAGAGATCTCGCCATCGCTCTTGTGTATTGCGATTTCTCGGGTTATCGTTCATCAGCCAGAAGGGATGTCGTGACTTAAGTCGTTGGGGGGGCGGATCGTCAATATCGGTATGTATGGGCAGGTTCCCGTTGTCGTTAATTTTATTCAACTCCCTGTAGCATGCCTCTTCGCGTCGTAGGTGGGGGGGCGCTATGTTGATTGAAAATATTTTAACATACATAACTACGTTTTATTTCACACAAGAAATAATATAAATTATTTATGCCACTTTTAGTGTTTCATACTTATAAGGTCCTTACTGTTCTCCAAAATTATCTATTCTTTTAGATCTCAATAATCCTTAAGCTTCACATCACTAATTTCTATTTCTTCCTTAACCATCTCTCCACTGTTGGATGTACAGCTCTTCCATAGTCTTCCATTTTTCTATTGAGGTATTTTTGTCCACTTTTTACTTGGGACAGGGATGATATCATCATACTACTTCTTTTGAGGTCGACCTGTTCCTCTAATTTGATCCCATAGTCTCCATTTTAGGAATCTGGATGAGCATCTATCGGTTACCTGTCAAGGATGTATTCTCCTGGTTCATTCATCTTATGGTCGTTCACAATTTGACTTCCGAATTCCGTAGCCACCGGATCGCGTCGTCAATAAGAATCAATCAACTCGCTTGGTAATGACATACGATCTCGAAACAATGACACTGACAACTAATTTGCACAAAGATCTATGGAGGGGCAGCCTGAGAGACAAAATATTAAATGTGGAAATAAGACGCCGAACAAAAGTTCTCGGTATGGTGGGCCGTATCACAGAATAAATTAAAGTTGCAATATGGTGGTTATCATCTGATACAATTTACATAAAATAAACTTTGCGTGTTCGTCTCTTCTTGATACGTTCGTGATCTGAACGATATTGTTAAATGATGGTAACAACATGTAACAAACGATTATCTATAATTTACAGAGTAAGTAAAGGAAGTTTGTATGAACACTTATTGGATGCATTCCGTGCCGATATCATTTTACTTAGATATAATATCTTGTTTTGTGATGTTTAAATAAAATGTTTCACTATGAAATCATTGTGATTATTTACTTACACAAAACACGACATGTTACTCACATTACCTACAAGCATGTTGTACCTTCAAGTGAATCAATATTATACAATCACGACATATTCCATAAGTTAAGTAGCCAACGGACTAAATTCAAGTAATAAATATGCAGATTAACCTCTGCCTGCCAATAAAAAATAAGCCATTCAGAATTAACACTTATTCTTTACCGGGGCTCCAGAGGGACCAGCTCCAAGGAAATAGCATGCAAGCTGTCCTCTCCATGCTAACAAAGAATCAAGGCATTCAGGATGGGTGGCATTTTGCCATCGCTGAATTTAAGGTGTACGAGTATATAGTGAGTTACAGTCGATTGGATTTTCTACTCCATTCCTCCTTATTTTTAGCTAGTCTCTTTAGTTCTACGTATGTGCAGTTGGTCCATATAGGTGTTTCTTGGTCCATATAGGTGTTTCTTGGTCGACATCTACCATTTCTGCCTTTGGTCAGGCCTGAATGCCTGACGTTGTAGCCAAAAAACCTTTTAATTTTTTAGACGAACTCCTGCCTTTTACAGGACACTCTAAAACTTACAGAAAAGAATGGGGGACCAATTCTTTATCGGAAGCTCCACAGGACATAATAAATTATTATTAATTTTGGAAAATGCTTTCAGAAAAAAATAGTACTGCCTTACTAGCCTACATATTATACCATAGTGGTTAATATAATGACATGCTTTTCTAGCCTCTTCATACAACTCAGCATATTATTGTTTCATAGTAAAACTGTGTACACTTTTAACGCAACATAAAAACTAATAGAAATTACTTTGCAATTATTATTGCTTTGCCACTGCGTAAATTAATTGTCTATTGTTTTGTTTTTTCTCATATTTCTTTTGTTTCAATACATTGTTTTATGGTGATGTTGTGCATAAAGGAAAATACTAAACTTCTATTACCTACATATTATATTACCATCAAACGTTTTCCTCAAATGTTGTAACTAGGAAGTTTCATTTTATTGTGATACAATGTTACTCATATTGTGTGATACGTTTTTTTCTATGTCCAGTTCGTTATTGAGTTAATTTTATTATTTATATATTTATTACCTTTATTTTATTCTTTTTGCTCATCATCATTTACATAAAAAAAAATTAACAAATTAATAATATTCTAGTCTGTACGTTCACAAAGTGAAAATTCATACTGATGAAAGTATTTTTTTTTTAAAGATATATCTGGGTTTTGTTTCTTATAAACCCAAATACAACCTTATGCACCATTCACAGTAAGCTACTAAAAGCTTGTGTCGTGAGGGGAGTTTGCCGGTACCTGGTATCGAACCACGGACCCCTTGTTCACGAGGCCGAGACTCTACTTCCAGGCTACCGACGAACTCGAACGACGAATTACAAAACACAGTTAATTTTTCACTTTAATTTATTTAAAACCTCGAGTACTTTCGTCAATATATATCGATTGACATTTTCAAGAAAACTTACAAACTGACGAAAGTACTCGAGGTTTCATATGAATTAAAGTGAAAAATTAACTGTGTTTTGTAATAAAATAAAAGGTTATTCTTATTCGCACGGCGTGCGAATAATATTTCTTCCTTATTCGCACACTACCGTGCGAATAAGAGGTAAATATTATTCGCACGGCGCAGCTATATCAAGCCAAAGTGACATACGTCGAGAGTATGATAATTTTTAATTTTTTTTATTTGTTACTCTTAATTTTGATTTGCAACAATCAACCTTTATGTATCTATATCGTTAAACTAAAAACTATGTGTATATAGTAATTTTTCATCATTTTATCAGACTATTTGGCGTGTTTTCTTATATATTTTGACATAAAAACACTCCAAGTGTTATATTTGTATGAAAAAAATTCTTGATATTTTTATTTGTTAGTCTTAATTTCGATCTGCAACAATCAACCTTTATGTATCTACATCTTAAAACTAATAAGTATGTGTATTTAGTAATTTTTCATCATTTTATCAGACTATTTGGCGTGTTTTCTTATATATTTTGACCTAAAAACACTCCAAGTGTAATATTTGTATAAAAAAATTGTGAAATTTAGGAGGAGGAGGACAATAACATGGCATCTTATAGAATTTGAACTGATAATTTTAAATTATAAATGTAGAAAAGGCTAAACTATACTATACCCTCACGCCGTGTCCCAGGTGGGGTAGGCAAAGAGAACGGAACGCCTTGTTGATCTTTCCTTACATATCTCTTTCGCTTCCTCTACATTCAACCAGTTTCTCATACATGCACGCCGATTCATCTTACTTAAGACGCGACCGTCCTTGAGAATTTGATCCACGTGGTCAAGCCACGTAGTTCTTGGACATATGTAGATT
Source organism: Athripsodes cinereus (assembly GCA_947579605.1). Lineage (NCBI taxonomy): Eukaryota > Metazoa > Arthropoda > Insecta > Trichoptera > Leptoceridae > Athripsodes > Athripsodes cinereus. The sequence continues at coordinate 5,274,906 of OX388307.1, read as the reverse complement.
GGTTATAGATGTAGACAAGGCAATTGAATGAAAAATGAAATACAAATACTATAAGATGTTTGGAGCAAGTGGACGAATATGTTTATTTAGGAAGTATGTTTGTAAGGGATGGTAGGTACGAAAGGGACATTGAAAAAAGAAAAGTGGCTGGTGCGAGAGTGAACGGTGCACTTCGATCTATTGTTAGCAATAGCAATGTCTCGAACATGGCTAAAATGCTGGTGCACAACGCCATCCTCGTACCGACACTGATGTATGCAAGCGAGACTTGGACATGGCTGAAGAAGGACGAGAGTGGAATAAATGCAGTGGAGATGCGATCACTGAGAAGAATGGTAGGTAAAACATTGCGTGATAGAGTAAGAAATGAGGATATTAGAAGAATGAGTGGATGCAAGAGGAGTGTTGTTGTTAGAATGCGTGTAAATAAATTGAGATGGTTTGGTCATGTGGAGCGAATGGATGGTGTAAGATTGACGAAGAGGGTGTATTTAGCTGAAAGAGAGGGTGTGAGGAAGCGCGGGCGTCCGAGAACCACGTGGCTTAACCACGTGGATCAAATTCTCAAGGACGGTCGCGTGTTAAGTAAGAGGAATCGGCGTGCATGTATGAGAAACTGGATGAATGTAGAGGAAGCGAAAGAAGTATGTAAGGATAGAGCGACATGGCGTTCCGTTCTCTCTGCCTACCCCACCTGGGTCACGGCGAGCTCATCGACGCCTGCTGCCTTCACGACACCCGCGCCGCCGAAGCCTGCCACCGCCCCTCTACGCCCCAGCTGATGTCAGGTTGAATCCTGCACGAAACGTCGGGCAGAAGCCAACGGTCTTTCTCAAGACCAACTATAAAAGCCTTTCTCAAGGCTACTGTACGTAGAGTACCCAAAAGCGATACTTATATATGAATAATATGCTCTGCGAAAACACCTTTTCAAACATATACATACATATATATACATATATATTCATATATATTCATATATAGGGGTGAGGGGAGGGAGGGGAAGGGATATGGTTAAGTTGAGTTATTGAGAGAGAGATAGTGATGTTTCAGTCTGCTTTTGAATATAGAAATAGTAGGAGCAAGTCTGATCAATAAGGGTAAATCATTCCATAACCGAGCTGCATGTATAGTGAATGAAGATGTAAAGAAGGATGATCTGTGAGTGGGAATACTACTACCATATCATATCATAATTCAAAATAAATCAGTTATGGGTAATTGTCTTTCTTAGGTGTCAGATATGATAATAAACTCTTATAAATATGCTAAAAAAAGAGTGAAGAATGAGGATATCTGGAAAATGAGCGGATGCGAGAAGAGTGTTGTGGATAGAAGGCGTGTAAATAAGTTACGATGGTTTGGACATGTTGAGCGAATGCAAGATGAAAGAATGACGAAGAGGATGTATGAAAGATGAGGTGCGAGGAAGCACGGAAGGCCAAGAACCACGTTGCTTGAGCACGTGGATCAAATCCTAAAGAACGGCCGCGTGTTGAGTAAGAGAAATCGGCGAACATATGTGAGAAACTGGATGAATGTGGAGGAAGCGAAAGAAGTTTGTAAGGATTGATCTATACGGCGTTCCGGTCTCTCTGCCTACCCCTCCGGGGACACGGCGTGAGGGTATAGATAGATATAGATAGATTATATGCTCAATACACAGTGTACGGCCCTCCTTGCCTTTGCTGCGGGTCACCATCGAACCATCTGAAGCGCACCCCGTGCTAGCACCCACACTAGCAAACGTCATTGTTTCCACCAAGGAAGCCGTTCTGAGGAGGGACCATGCTCCACGCACCCACAGGTGGTCCGCCTGCTCGGAGGTAACACACAGATGACACAGACACTGGTATATTAATAAAATTTCACAATTTTTTAATACAAATATAACACTTGGAGTGTTTTTAGGTCAAAATATATAAGAAAACACGCCAAATAGTCTGATAAAATGATGAAAAATTACTATATACACATAGTTATTAGTTTTACGATATAGATACATAAAGGTTGATTGTTAGAAATCGAAATTAAGAGTAACAAATACAAATTTAAAGTTTTTTTTCATACAAATATTACACTTGGAGTGTTTTTAGGTCAAAATATATAAGAAAACACGCCAAATAGTCTCATAAAAGGATGAAAAGTTACTATATACACATACTTATTAGTTTTAAGATGTAGATACATAAAGGTTGATTGTTGCAGATTGAAATTAAGACTAACAAATAAAAATATCAAGAATTTTTTTCATACAAATACCACACTTGGAGTGTTTTTAGGCCAAAATATATAAGAAAACACGCCAAATAGTCTAATAAAATTATGAAAAATTACTATATACACATAGTTATTAGTTTTACGATAAAGATATAAAAATGTTGATTGTTACAGGCCGAAATTAAGACTTACAATTTAAAAAAATAAAAAAATATATCATTCTCTTGACGTATGTCACTTTGGCTTGATATGGCTGCGCCGTGCGAATAATATTTGGCAAAGGCTATTAATTTGTCCGTAATTACATAGAAAAAAGAAAGAAATTATAAAATTTATCCATGGTGAACTTTTCCATAGAGAAATTGCAAAACAAAATATCTATTACACACTTTTTTTAATAAAAGTCGGTATAAGTATCCGATACTTTTTTGAAAGAGGTATTTTGAGAAAATACTCTAAAAGAAAACCGAGGAGTTTTGAAACATTTTAAATTCCTAAACCATTTTGAAAATTTAACGACGAGGGGGGGGGGGGTGGAAGTTTTAAGGTGAAGTTAAGTTATCAAATAATGTTCCATATTTGAAGTATATTGTTGTGCGGCCGGGCCGCACATTTACGACTGCCAATCAGTGTGACCAGATTTTATTTTCAAAAACTACTAAATGGGGAAGTCAAAAACTTCTAAATTCTTAAAATGGTATAGGAATTTGAAGTATTTCAAGAACTCCTCGGTTTTGTTAAACAATATTTTAGCATAGTACCTTTTTACCGGGTATTTGTACCGACTGTTGTTACTTTTCGGATACTTTCATACCGACTATTGAAAAAAAGTTATTTGCTTAAATTTCTACCCCCCCCCCGTCGCCGAATTTTCAAAATGGTATAGGAATTTGAAGTATTTCAAAAACTCCTCGGTTTTCTTCAACAATATTTTCTCGCAGTACCTTTTTCTCAAATGTATCCCGTATTTGTACCGACAATTATTTTCGATCAGTAAGTATCGGGTACTTTTCCCAAGTACCCGATAATTTGCCGACTTAATACAAAAACTGCCAAAATACTACTAAACATTCTTGCAAATGCCTCAAAAACTACCAAAAAAGTAGGAAACTACCAAATCTGGTCACACTGCTGCCAATATTGACAGACATCAAAACAGCGTGGCTTTGTTTATCTTTGCATAAAATTCCTTACGAATAGCCACTGAATTGACAGACGTCAAAACCATGCCGTTTTGTTTACATAATTTACTGTAAAATACTTCAAGGTCAAAACTGTCATTATTTGACAGTGACGGTGACAGTAATTCCTGTTACTGACGAATAGCCGATGCGATAATATTTACCTCTTATTCGCACGGTAGTGTGCGAATAAGGATGAAATATTATTCGCACGCCGTGCGAATAAGACCAACCAAAATAAAAACTATCATAAATAAATTAATTTACATAAAATAATGTGATGATATGCAGCGGCGAGATTATCACTATATAATTGATTTCTTCCATTTAACCACGTCAAAGTAAAACAAAACACACATAACAAAAAAATCATGAAATACAAGAAAAATCGCCCTTTGAACCTAAATAAGAAAAAATCTGCAGTCCACACACCCAACACTCTAACGGGACTGAATTATAGGAAGAGGTTAGGGAACGGATGCTGAGTTAGAAGACAATAAATATTTCTTGACGGAATATTTAAATCCGTTAAAAGATTGAGATATTCCATGAAAAAAAGGGAAGTTATTCCAACAACGAGCACCACATACTGAGAATGATTGTGAGTAGAAATTGGTGTTATATGTAGGAATTACCAAAAGACGCTCGTTGTTGGAACGCTGTGGTAGACCATGGCTGGCTAGATACTCGATTTTTTCTTTCAAATATTAAGGAAAAGACGTTGCATAGAGCGTTTTATGAACAAGATTAATGAATATGGAGCTCACGTTATCGACACACTGTTAGCGACTTCAGAGTATGCTAATTCTGAGAGATGTGATCAGACCTTTTGAGATTAGAAATGAAACTAATGCCCAAGTTTTGAAGTCTTACAAGTTTGATCTTCCAATTTAACAAAACATTTTCCTCATTTAATTTATCTAATATAATAATATATTCGTAACAAAGATACTATTATTGTATTGCATCAAATAAATAATAATGTCAATTCTCTGAATCAGCATTGTTATTCAAGGCACTTAAAACCAGCTCTAAGATTTCGCACATCATGAGTCATGTTATATTAGAAACAAAGGATTTGTTGCTCGTATCAAAGCAACTATCAAAACAATAAAACAATAATAAATATATCGTAGGACTTAAGAGCAGTAAATTAGATAACAAACTAGGTATTTGCATCACTCTGCTGAGATTATTTTTATCAAAATGATAAATGGGAACAACTTTGTGAACAAGATTTAATACCATAAAATCCATACTATATACATAACATAACATGCATAGACAATTCACACAGATCGAGCAAGTCCCAAACTAAGATATGAATCTTGTATTATGGGTACCAACACGACGAAACACATATACATACAATGCACCAAACACATATACATGTAACACCCAGACCCAGGACAATTTGAGAAAGATCATTCTTCATTTTGCCCTGGCCGGGAATCAAACCCGGGACCTCGTGACTTATAGGCAATAGCGTTACCTCCGCGCCACACCGGCCGCCATAATTATATTTAATATTAATCTATTCATAGATTGTTTAAAAACATTTTGATTGAATAAAAAATTGTATTATTTTACTATGCATTTTCAGTAGGTGACATTATACAAAGTAAAGCATACCTAAAAATAAATATAGACAACTTTTTTAAGATGTGCCGGTTTGTGGAAAAACAACCGCAAGGGCCCATTCAAGAATCATAACACCTCCTGAACAATAGGGTTTTTAACCTTGCCTTGAACACCTCCACACTCTCCAGACTCCGCAAATCATAGAGAATTTTATTCCACAGCAACGACATTACCTACATAATATAATTCACTTTTTGTAACGATTTAGCCTCCAAAACAATAAAGCCTTCCGATGTTGTTTAGAACGTAGATTCACTCTATTCCTAGTGGTCAAAAAAAATCATTTTTCAAGATATCAATCAATTTTATGCTAGAATCCAAGAAGTAAAAGGTTGAAGAGGGACTAAAGTGGAATAAATGCTGTGGAGATGAAATTGCTGGACAGAATAGTTGGTAAATAGTTGGTTGCGTGATCTATCAGGGGTACGGAAGGTAAGGAAGAGGATATTGATAAACAGCAGGGCTACTCTTGACACAATCTAAATACGATCTTAATCTAGTCTTGATCTTGATCATACGACGCACTAAGGGACTATGGTTAAATACACCGTGCTACCGCTTCCCCGCGATCGGCATGCGCATATTTTTGGCCAATAGTCACTTCGCGCGTCGTATGATTAAGATTAAGATCGTGTTTAGATTTTGTCAAGAGTAACCCTGCAGTTCCAAGAAAAAACTTTAGCCTACAGCCATATTTTGTAGAGTATGATTACCTATTCACGACGGATTTTTAATCCTTGATGCGGCGACGTTCCCGTTATATAAAATTCGGACAAATAAATTAAGAGAAGATTTACACATCTATAATGCAACTTAACTTAAAATATTAACATCTTGAATTCCGTTAAGAGACTTTCCAAACATTCTGAACATTCTACTACTACTACTAGTAGAAGATAGAAGATACACATCTATAATGCAACTTAACTTAAAATATTAACATCTTGAATTCCGTTAAGAGACTTTCCAAACATTCTGAACATTCAATATTGTATATTAAATAATGTGAGGACTATCTTTCCGCCAGTTTAATAACACATACACTAACTCTACTTAACCCAGATAATCCTGAAATTTTTTTTTCATCCGAAATTCATAATTTTTGGATATGTTGTTGAATTTGGTAAAAAAATAATGTTGTAGAAGAAGAAATAAAAAAATATATTTTTAAAAGAGTTTTATTGAAAAAAATATAGTGTCCTTTTAAAAGGACAATAGTAATATCCACTACCTAAAAAACATTGTATGAGAAACATAAAGTATTGAGGTGGGATTCATTTTATAATGTAGTTTTGTGTTTATATATCTAATTATCTGTTGGATTATGTGGATTTACATGATGATGTGTAAAGTGGACATTAAGAAAGTAGTTTTTTTTATTATTTTTCGTGATATGGAATGAAACAATCGATGTGCAGTGTAATATTGCATTTTTTAGAATATATATTACGCGCTGGTATTTTCTGTGACACTCTCTTCAACGGGTTTGTTTTTCTTGATTCATTATAAAATTATCAAGTCTGTCAGAGCGGGAATCAATATTTTTCAAATTGGAAGATCTGGGACTTTCCTTTGTTTGAAAGATTGCAATATACTGAGAACAACACGTCTTCTAAATGTTAATTGATCAAGTTTTTCACCTGAGTATCGATGTAGTTGCCAGGAATTTTACATTGCAACGTCATTGAAGGAGACCCACCGTCCATCCGGATACCGCAGAAGTCTGAGGACTTCCATTTATCCGAATTCTACACTTAACAAATCTTGTCCACACCGAAGATGCCATTGTGGGCAGCCTGAAAGGCTGACCGACCGAAAACAATCCCGTGTGTGGAATCTTTTGACTACAATCCTTTGATGTCCCTTTAGCCGAGAGAAGCAAACAAAATCATAAAATGTTTACATATATATAAATAAAAGAAAACAATAATAATAAAACAAACAAAAAAAATATATCGCCAACTGTATCACCTTCTCTCTCAGATTTTTCCGCTTCCAAGGATTGTTAATATGTCGTTTAGTGATAACGAAGCTCTAAAATAGAAAAAAAAACATAATTATAAAGTATATAATATATTAAATAAGATTTTTACAAATGTCTTTAGTAATTTTTAATGCTAATCGATGTGAAGTGTAAACATATTTTGTGACAAAAAGTTGAAGAAATATAACTTGTCTTTATTACGTACACCTATAAAAAAGCATACGTATGTTACTATTGTCCTTTTAAAAGGACACTTAAATTTAACATTACGAAATTATCACATATTTTCAAATATTATTTTTTTTATAATTCAATCGTATTTTAACAACATTTAAGTACATAAAAATAAAGCATGCATGTATTTTTTAATTATTATAAAAAAGTTATTTACCGTTTTTTATCCAAAGGTGGCGGCGACATCAACCCAAAATCTCTAGCACTATTTTAAATTCCAAAAACTTGACCCCTCGTCACAAAACAATGCTCAAAACTGTTTCATGATGCAAGTTGATTCATTAGCTATGCAAATAGACTAGCACGACTGCTTAGGAACAAAATAATTTAAAGATATATCCATTTATATCGAGGTACTACTACTGTCCTTTTAAAAGGGCAATAGTATTATCTGGGTTAATCCCATTAGTGGGTCCCTCCTTGCTTATAATATCTTCTAATACTATTCTTCTGTGAGTCTAACCTCCTCTGTGAAGATCATCAGAGCTTTTTCCACCTTTTTGTAGAAACAAAAAACCTTTACTCTATCGATTGTAGTTGCGATTAGATTTTTCGCATCACTTATATAATTATGCATTGTAAAAATAGTCTCTAGTTCAACACTGAATAATGGCATTGTTGCCGTAAAAGTATTACTCAATCGAAATTTTAGCAATACATGTTATTAATAGTATGAAGACTGCTTATTTGAATATTTATGATACATCTCGTACAAAGCTGTAAACATTATGTAAAAATAACAGTTTGTTAACTTTGCAGACATCCTTGAATGAAACAACATATTCACGTCAGTATAATCTAGGTTTATAATCTATAAATACTTATCTTCTTAGTCAGACAGATGTCAAAAATTATTGGTAAATGTTTTTGCTTCCCACCGTCTTTCTCTGGATGCTTCTGAAGTGATATATTCTGTTAATAATTGCCTACAGGCAAGGTTTAACGAACACCTGCCTTTTACAGACCATAGGAAAACTTACAAAAAAAACTGGGAGAGCTATTCTTTGCTCTATTTATTCCTCATGAATCACGATATTCATCATACCGTTCGGATGATGAATAAATCAAAACACGTGATTCCCAAATTTCTGTATTTCCTTACACCCCTCTTTCACCCTTTCACTATACTACTACTATACCATCACGGCATATCCCACAAGTGGGGAAGCCAGCAGACCAGCTGCATATAATAAACATGCAAGCTGTCCTCTCCGTGCCAATATAAAATCAAGACATTCAGGATGGGTGGCAAGCCTCATCGCTGAATTTAAGATGTAAAATGTCTTATTTTTTCGAACACCTGCCTTTTACAGGACACTCGGAAACTTACGAATAAGAGTGGGAGACCAATTCTTTACCGGGTGCTCTACGGGATTCCCTTTCATAAGCGTAAAATTTAAAGCGTAAACAATCAAAATTCTTTGCTCTATTTATTCCTCATGAATCACGATATTAATAATACCGCACGGACTCCAATATTTTTGAATGAATCAAAACACGTGATTCTCAAATTTCTGTATTTCCTTTCACCCTTTTAACCCTTTCATAAGCGTAAATTTTCAACATTCTGTTTCAATATCTAAATAAAATAATTAATAACTTAAAAAAACACGATGAAGTAACATAAATTATTACCGTTTTGAAAAAAAATGTCTACGAAAAATATTTTTCTAGGTTCAGTAGGGTTATCCTTGACATAATCTAAATACGATCTTAATCTTGTCTTGACATAATCTAAATACGATCTTAATCTTGTCTTGATCTTTATTATACGACGCACTAAGTGACTAAGTCAAAAATACATGCATAAAAACCTCGACGAACAAAGTGACAATTATAGTCGGTATTTTTGACTATAGTCACTTCGTTCTTCGTATGATTATTATCAAGACAAGATTAAGATCGTATTTAGATTATGTCAAGACAAGATTAAGATCGTATTTAGGTTATGTCAAGAGTAACCCTGCAGGTCCTTGGTATAGCGTTTAACAAAATAAATGCCGATAAAATACAATATTTTGCATATTTTATTTAAGCAGACACTGACTAATATGTGAATGTACATAAAACGAAACTCTAATAAGTGCTAAAAAGTCATGTAAATATGATTACGTCAAGAAATTCAATAGGTATAACTATCTAATATAGAGGTTCCACCTAATTACCATCTAGAGTGCGTCCAGCAGTCTAAGAACATCAGTTGGACAGTTGTAGTTACCAATGTAATGTTTGTACATACATTTTATGTAAAATACGAGTAGGTAGTGAACCTTTAATATAGACTATAAATTCAAAGGAAAATTGGTAATGCGACCAATCATATTTTGCGACCAATATAATTTCATATAAATCAGTCTCGTATAATATAATCAGTCATATAAATCATATGAGCAAAATGTTCAAAAATGTACGCTCATATTATTTCACTCGAATCTCTTGTTGTAGACTGCATTTATAAAAGTACGTTTGTGTTGGATCCAGAATATATTGATGGACCATATATAAGAATTTCACCTTTTTCCAAAAATCAACACTATTTGTTTATATTGTGTTCATATTGGTACATTATTATTATTATTATTGGATCACTTATATTGCGCTGTTTTTGTAATGAAATCACTTCAAGAGCGCAATATTATTTGTCACTTTAATTTATTTTTATTACTTTTAAAATACAAATCATGTAAACTATTTTTATTGTTACAAATTTTGGGCATAATATTTAATTTTTTTTAAATTTATCACTTAATTTTAAGAAACAAACACAAAAAACAAAACTATCAAATAAAAAAAAACACTTTATTTTGGTCGTAAAATAAAAATAAATAAAAACTTAATCGATAAACTATTATATTTAATTAAAAAATTGGAGAAGTTATGGGTTCAGTCAGCTACAAGAGCGCCATCTACCCAAAAACATATATAAAGGTACATAATATATTTTGTGTTTCACACTTGAAGGACATTCATTGTTTTTTATTTGATTTAAAAGTATTTTTATAGGTTTCAGGTATAAAGCTTATTTATTTTATTTATTTATTTATTTTCTCGAAGGGAACAAACAGTCAACACAACAAGTATTACAACAATTAAAATTAAATGAAATATAGACCACAAGAGTCCCCCTATATTACCACAGTTTAAAAAATTCAAAGCAACTAAGACAAAACTAACAACAAAAACAAAGAAATATAATAATAAGATAAGATAAGACAAGATAAGAGAAAAGTTAAACATAATGATCAATCATATTATAATACAATTAATAAAATTAATAAAATAAAACACATCAATGAACAGTAAAACCACCGATTCAAGCAATATATAAAACAATAAGTAATAACTTTTCTATAATAATATAATGGATAAAGAATATTAATGAAATAATTAGATTTAAAAATATAATAATATAACAAAAAATCATAAATTAATAAATAATGAAATCAATAAGTCAGTAATTCGAATTAAATATACAATAACAATTAAAAAAAATACATAAAATAAAAAATAAATTTAAATTAAAATTAATGAATATAATACAATATAATATAATATAATATAATATAATACAATATAATACAATATAATATAATAATAAGATTACGGCAGATAGCCAATAAATAATAAATAAACTATAATAATTTAAAAAAATACATAAATTAAAAAATAAATTTAGATTAAAAATATTTTAGATTAAAAATTTAGATTAAACTTATGTCATCCATGTCTTAAACTTCAGCATTGATACGAAAGAGACCATTACCAATGCAATTTTATGGAGTGAAATAGCATAACTGTTACATTGTATGAATGTAGAAGAAGCGAAAAAAGTATGTAAAGATACATCTATATGGCTTTCCGTTCTCTCTTCCTACCGCATCTGGGACACGGCATGAGGGTATAGTAAGGTATAGTTATTTTAAATTTTGTAACATAATTTTAGAAGAAATTAGTACAGGGCCACCATTCTAGTAATTCTATGGTAGTGGTGCCTTCTTTACAGTTGCTAGGGACTAGTGTTGAGTACTTCAACAATTAGGTATACCTGGTAGTATGTAGTAGGCATTAATACCACTAAACCATCACCCACACTCTCCGTCCTCGCTATCCGCACACCGTTGCTCAGTACAGTGACACACTATATCATAGACCTGTAACACGTTAAATAAATATTCTCAAACAACTTATGTACTTACTGCTAGCCTTTTTATTTCCACTGCTAGATATAGGCTTCCTAATGTAGTAATATTTTGATAAAAAGGAATCTAATTTTCTATGACACAATCGTCTATGAAAGTATTAAATATATTAGAACACTTAATCACTTGCAATTGTGACTATAGTAAAAACAAAAATTAAGACTTTTACATCTTGAATTCAGCAATGAAGTTTACATGTTCATTGCAAGCAGCTGGTCTATCGGCTAAAGTGGACAGATGGTACAGAATGGAGAAGAAAGATTGTTGAAATAACTTTATTTTTCGGATATTTCAGGAGTTCTAGTACTTCTATTTATCCGTTTAGGTGACAATCTATTTATCTTTCAACTCTCTCTAGTCTGTCAGTACTCCTATGCCAGTGTTGGCATCTTCGACCCTACCACGTCAGTGGGCGGGGACCCGGTCCCATCTTGAGACCCACTCATCCACAAATGCCTTGAAGTGTGAAGCGTTTGTGGAATTTAAAAATGGAGAAGAAAATCGAAACTCGTTGCAGACCAATCCAATGGATTGTAACTCTCTACATATAAGTACAGTAGTAGTTATATGAAATTATTTTGGACCGCAGATTCGATTAGACTCAATATCTATATTTAAAGGTCACTGGCACCACACACTATAATTATAATATCAGCTAATACAATACACAAATTATTATAGGCACTCGTAATGTAGTAAGCAGTAGTAAAATCGACAACCGATAATACCAGGTAATAATACATATCGGTATTATAACATAACAACAAGCATAAGAAGAGAACAGTGTTCTGTCTGTTCATATACAACAACTACAGTACAACAGTAGAATGGCTTAGTGCACAGATGTTGTAAGTACCACCACAGAATTCCATACAAAACCTAGAACCCTGACTCGTTTTCAAAAGTGAGGCAAAAAATCTATTAGCTTTTGACAGAACGGTTGGCGAAAGCGTGTGGTGTTTCCTACATTTTATGAACTCTTTCTCGCATTTTTGCAAAAATATATCATTTTTACATTTGTATAAACGTAATTGGACATTTATTAAAGTTATTGTCGACGTTTTAACCGATATACCACACTTCTTTTTGTCAACCGTTCTGTCAAAAGTGCCGAAAAATGGTGCCTCACTTTATTACAATGAAAATATAAACGAGAGCTCCATCTAGGTATTATAAATAAAAATCTATGAGAACCACAGAGATGATTTTACAGGGGAGCATTTGAAAGTTTAACTATTGCTTTGTTTATGAATTTGAAGACTTAATTAATACATTATCATATTCACTGCTTTATTATTATTACATCTTGCCATATTCGTGCACGATAATCTTCGAAAAAATACATTTTTTTTGTGTCTCGATTTACCAAAAATTGTACTTACCGCATCTGTGCTCTAAGCCATCGAATTATGTGATATGATTGTATATAGAGTATTCGAGTATAGTGTTGTGCTACTCCCCCACTATAGGTGAACTCGGTACCTCTCACCGTCCTCTATATAAAGCCCTCCGCATTGGTAAACTGATTAGTCGGATAACACTCCCAAAACAAGACTCTCTTCGGGTCCGTCCCTTCTCAGAAATAAATAATAAAACAATCATCATTTCATCCCCCTTCGTCGGGTAAACGTGAATTTAAAAAAATAAAATTCAAAATGAAATACTCGGCCGTGTTCTTTGTTGCTCTCGCCCTCTTTGCCACCGTGAGGTGTGAAGATGCCAAGGAAGAGCCTAAGGATGTTGAAACAGTCAAGACATACAGAAGACTCATCCCGGCTGATGTGCTGAGAGGTGAGTCCACTTTCACAACGATTCATAATTAATCGCAGTGACTTTTTTTTAATCGATTTACGATTTTCAACAGTGTGTGAAAACTCTTTGTGTGAAAAGTGTTTCTTTTACCATATACACGTAGATTGAATCATGTTGTGAAAATCACATTATTATAAAATGTTATTTATTTTAACGATTATCTCTCTGCTGCTATTATTTATTTGCATTAACGTGTGATTTATTACATCACTGAATGTGATTTCAGCTTTCATTACGACCATCGCAGTGTAGCAATCACATTATTATGTGAATAATAATTCGTTACTTAACTTAACACTATTGGTACAATAATCTTACTGAAATGCCAATACATTATTGTCTAGATTACAAACACTAGTTGCAGTGAAAGATTATAATATCACTTATGATATATTTGTTCAGTATCTACGATTTAAAAAATATGTCTGTATCGACGTTATTTTCACAAAAAATAGTCTATTCTTTATTATTTTTTTTTCAATATATAAAAACCTTAATATATGTAACTGCAACTCTAGTCCTGTTTTGTAGTGATATTTCAATTATAAGCAATCAGTAATAATTATTAAAATAAAATTTACACATGATATAAAAAATTGAAAATAAAAAACAAAGGGCGAATTTATTGCTCAATATCCACCAACAAACTATGATTTGTAATATTATAATATCCATCTATTTACCAAAAATGTGGTGGCCAGTGAATAACTGGAAGTTATAAAAGTACTAATCGTCACTTTCGTATCGTGCAATACACAAAAAGCTTGAAATTGAAAAGATTATACACTAAGTAAAGGATGAATAAATAAATAAAAAATAAATAAGTAAGTTATATTTCTTGTATGCATTTAATTAGAACAAATTAAGCTAAGTATTATATTCACCTACACACAAATTCATGTTTATTTATAATTTAGACGATTTGTTTAAATTTAAATGTTCATTTACCTTTAGCACCAACATTTAATCGGACATCACAATGTATATTATATTTTATTTTATTTTTATTATTATTATAGTATTGTTACCTGTTATATACAATGGAAGTTGTTGTATATAATGACAACAACAATAATTATACATAATATATATACATCACAGATAACCAAATAATAGAATAACGGGATTTATGTAAACGTTTTATATGGAATACACTTCCACCATTCTTAACGGATTTATCATCGAAATGTTGTTTAAAGTTGTCGGCTCTCATTTAGCAATAGACAGAGGCGTGCTTTCCATATATTTATTTATTCATTCATTTTAACTGTACATTGATCGCAATATATTAAGAATAAGAATATCCAGTAGTTTCTATTGTCATGTTGTATTTATTGTCTCTTATATGTTGATTGTGTTTGATCCAAGTATGTTGTTTTTTTTTAGTTATTCCACTTTAAAGGCTATTTAGCCGTATAGATTATTAATAAATTAATACATACAATTTTATAGAGAAATGCAAATAATATAGAGAGGTCGAGTTTATCGCGAAGGCGCGATCTCTTCCAATTTACTCAATATGCTAAAAAGCAATGCAAGCCTAGCAAAAAAGTTGGATATTGTCTGATGTTGTTTTACAAAAATTACAAGATCGTGAAGTATTACAAATCATGGCGCGTACCTATTTAAAATTACCTGTGGAAATATTACGGTTCTGAAAGGGTTAGACCAATTAATAGTAACACGAGTAGTTAAAATAATGATTTTCATAACGTAACTGTTGCGTTCTATTTATTCGTTTTACATCACGTTGCGATATAATGATAATAATAATATGTCTGCAATAGTAGTAAACCAAGTGTTGTCCTGTATTTCAATATTTTTGTCGAGCACAAATGTTCACGAAACAGGTTTGACTCTCCTCTCAGTGTAATATATTGGTTTTGTTATATATATTAAAACACATTATTATTATACCACATATAGTTACACAGTACATACATAAGAAACCACATAATGCAGACGAAGAATAAATAAAAGACATATTTAATAACGAAAGCCTTTAGTGAAAGACATTTTATGAAAATATCATAAACCATTTCCATACAAATGAACAGCCAGCGTATTAACTATACAAAAGGACAATATAATAGATAACAGTTCATCATTTTTTCAGTTCAAAGCATCAAAAGATCTATTCTTTCTTTAATGTACATAAACATGGACATTTTGTTGAAAGGAAGTCCACGTGTACGTGTATTATATACAACATACCTAACTAGTTAATACTTATTCAAATATATTGACTATCGGTGAGTGTGATCAATTGGAATGATTTCTTCAAAGTTTGGAGAACCCTGTGCTAGACAAAGGCCGATTAAATCCCTTGCATGCTTTTCAGTCTTAGCAATACGAAAACGAAATCCATTATAAGTTTGTTTTAATAATATTTTCTAGATAATTAAACCTTAACATTTATTATATTTCCTTAATTAAAGTATACAACTCGATTCATTAAATTATAATATGATTCGTAACATTTATGTAGCTACTTGTCAGTTTCATACTTTTTAGCGCTAACAAGTTTCCTTGTTAAAAAACATAAAAAAGGAAATCAAATAAACGTATTATAAACAAGTTTCATTTAATACATTGATTTCCTTTAAATACTTAATATCACTATATCCTTTCACCGACGCATATCCGTTTGCCATTGTTCAAAATAGAAAACGAAAAGTCATTGAACATAGAATTAGCTATTTATTATACCTACCAATCTAATTTCGTTGTAAAACAATATTTTTCACTCGTGTGTGGGAAGCATTCCATAATTCCAAAGAAAGGAACAGTTCCATAAACGGTAAAGTTTCTTTATTTTTGTAGTCAAATTTGGGATTCATAATCTAACATTAAATTTGCATACATATTTATTCTCAGTGAAATTTTTGAATAACACATGTCGTTATGTACAATATTTATAGAAACGCGTGGCAATCATTTTTATTACTACTACTACTACAACACCATCACGGTATAATATCCCACTAGTGGGGTAGCCTGCAAACCAGCAGCATGTAATAAACATGCAAGCCGTCTTCTCTGTGCTAATAAAAAAATAAGAGATTCAGTATGGGTGGCAAACCTCATCCCTGAATTTGAGATGTAAAATGTCTTTATTTTTAGAACACCTGCCTTTTACAGGACATTCGAAAACTTACGGACAAGAGTGAGAGACCAATTCTTTGCCGGGTGCTCCACGGCATAAATTGGTAATTTATTTATTTATTTATTTATCAACTTTACACGGCGTGAGCCTTTTACATGTTAAACATATATAAGCAAAGAAAAAAAACAATTTGACAGCCAAAAACAATAAAATAAGAGTTAACAGCTGCAGGTACAAACTTATAAAACAAACATTAAGATGTAAAAAAATTAATAGTTACTTGCACAAAACATCAATAGTAATAAAATAAAATGATTGTATTAAATTATAAAGAGTAAAGAAAAAACAAAATTGAGGTTGGACTTAAATATTAAGCCATTGTTGAATATAAACAATAAGAGACAAAAGTCTTATATTAATTATTATATTAATTATTTAGGTACTCTTTTGTTTTTTGCTCGATTAGAAAACCTTATTTACAAAATGTAAAATTGTGCAAAATCTAATCGGAAGAAGTGATAAGAATTTCTCAATTTTTGGACTTTCTAGCGTAACAGCGAGAATGGTGGAATGGTATACGTTGTCCATGGATACCGAAAGTAATCACTTTTAAAGCCAGCCTAGGGCCTCATTTCGCACTTCTTTAGATTAGATTTTGCACAATATAACATTAATTTATTTATTTTCGAAGAGCAAACATTGTGAAATTTCGTCATAATTAACTTTTCGGACTGCGTTAAGTATTTTTTTATAGTTTAAAGTATTAGAGTATTAGACCAGTTTTAAGTATTTTTTCACTGAGGATGGACGTAGTCCGAAAAACTTTTGAAAATATAATACTTTAAGTGTAAGACACGGTGTTTTAATTTAATTTAATCAAACTAAATATTTAAATATTACATTGTTTAGGTAGGTAAACATGATTCTCCAATCGAGATTTCCGATTGGAAACATAAATCTAAAATCACTACGAACAATCAAACGAAACCTAGATGCGTATGAATGAACTATTATTATATATATTGTATTGAACTCCGATTGTGTTTTAGGAAAGAAAAAAAATAATATGTGTACATAATGTTTTACAATATTGTATGTTTTGTACTGTATGTAATATTAACATACCTATGTAATATTAGGTAGGTACTTCTAGTTATAATTATTCATGTTATGGGAAATGTGTTATATGTACTTACTTTTATTTGCATAATACAATATAATAGACATGTTGAACTATAATATGATGCATTGTTGATTTCATGGTATGGTGGCGATGTCCGCCTACATCTGATACCTCATTTTTTATATATATATTT
This sequence comes from Athripsodes cinereus, assembly GCA_947579605.1. Taxonomy (NCBI): domain Eukaryota; kingdom Metazoa; phylum Arthropoda; class Insecta; order Trichoptera; family Leptoceridae; genus Athripsodes; species Athripsodes cinereus. The sequence continues at coordinate 5,257,213 of OX388307.1, read as the reverse complement.
ACCAAATAATAATATATTTGTGTACGTTAGTATGTTTATGTGCAAGACCGAGAAAAAATAATATACTGTATACAAGATCTCATCTTTTGGGCGGCAGCAGTGGCGGCAGGCTTTAAACAAAAAATATCATAAAATACTTTCACAAGAATATTAGTGTTACCTATCAGAGTTCTATGGGAACTGAAAATATTTCTACTACATATTGGTCAAAATATTTTTATTTAAGTTTATTGAATATAAGTACCTATATCAAAATGGAGATAAAAAATTTGTTAGTATCTTGACGTAAAATGTAAAGAAAATGTATTTCCATAAAATCGTTACAATTTCAAATAATGAAAACATGGCCACAATGGCAAAAATAATCATAAATATTATTTTGTATCAGATCATTATAAAACTGTCAAAATATTTAAATCATAATGTTGCCAGTTTTTAAATAATAATTTGTGTTTTTATTTAACTTTTCTTAGGAAAGGAGTTATGTTTTCTGCTAGGTACCATTTTACATATTCAATAAAAAACAGATTTCTATATGTTCTATCGTTTTTAGCTCATCAATTTAATAAAACTGTTGTAATGACAACCGATATGTTGCTTATTAACAGAAATGAACTTTTTATAAAAATTACAAAAAAAATATTAATTCTAGAAATCTATCATCAACTGAGATACGAAATTGGTCTAATATGTACAAGACGTGTTAATTTGTCTATTTAATGTTAATTTCCTGATCGAAGCCGGGTAAACTATTCTAGTGCTTACTATTTCGTACTGACTTACCTACCGGTCACAGTCTAAATGATTGAATGAATGACCTGCATGATAGTATTAGATACACTCATCAACAGGTCACACACAACACTATTACGGATTGATGTTGACAAATCTACTTTTGTTAATCATATTTTTATTTTTGTCGGCCACGTCACTTTTAAGCGATAAATTGTTAAGTAGGTACGTTCAATTGTTTTACAAAACAGGTGATAATGGCAAAAACAATACTTAAATTTGTCATCTAATTGGCTATCCGTTATAGTAAATTGTTCAAAATTGGTCTCATTTAAAGTCATCTGTTTATATATCCCTGTTAATATTATATTTCCTGGTCAACATGTGAGAATTATTTTCTTAGAAATCTAATAAGAGACATATTTTTAATATAATCCGTAACTTTTGGCGTATTATCCATTATGGTATGAAGTAAACACTTAACTTTTTTATAAATACACACTATATTTTATAAATGAGTAGACAATTGTTTCGTCTTTTACCAAGACATTATCAATACTATATTTTATAAATGAGTAGACAATTGTTTCGTCTTTTACCAAGACATTATCAATACTGTATTGATAATCAGTATTGATAATGTCTTGGTAAAAGACGAAACAATTTTCTACTCATTTATAAAATATAGTGTGTATTTATAAAAAAGTTAAGTGTTTACTTCATACCTAATAAGAGACATTTATATTGAAAAAATGTCTTTTAATTCATCATTTCAATAATTTGAATCCTCTTGCATACAAAGAGAGTAAGTTTTGTAAAATATGAATACCTACCGCGTCGTAATCTCATCGTAACTCCTTGATGTTTATAAAAAAAAAATTAAATAAATTTACTGGCGATTAACGTTAAATTGTACTATCTGCAAGGCTAGAAAATTATTCAATGATTTTAATGTTCATGTTGATATTTTCAACATAACATACAGTGATTTTATCGCCAGGATAGAGACTCTCCCTTGATTCTGTTGTTTCTTTTAGATGACGTCTCTTTTATGATATTTTTTTCTATCTTGGTTTTTTTTTATTTTGTTTTGTTTATTTTCCTGCTGAGATCGCCTTGGCCATAAGCTGTTATAGTCTCAGTGCAGGATGACATTCTTAAGATAATAATATTGAGTTACGTCATATATCTTTTTCTGCTCGGTTTCAATTGTCCAAAACATATTGAATTAAAGCAAAGTTAAGCATCTCATCTACCACTTTGATCAATTCTTTACGCTTTCTCTAACTTTTCACATTATTTTTTAGTTGAATATTATATTTTAAAATTTATAGAAACCAATAAAAGAAAAAAGAAATCGATTCCCGGCCAGGGCAAAGTGAAGAATGACCTTTTTCAAATTGTCCTGGGTGTGGGTGTTGCATGTATGTATATATTATGTGTAGTGCATTGTTTATGTGTGAATCGTCGCGTTAGTACCCATAATACAGGAATCATCTTAGTTTGGGACTAGCTCGATCTGTATGAATTGTCTATGTATGTTAAAAAAAAAAAATTGCAGTCAACCTAACTAAACACGTGTTAGGTAATGGATGTTCATACATATGTGAGTTTGTGGCACGTTTTATTAGGTAATTTTACATCATTTTGTCATTTATACAACTTAAATATACATATAGGAATAATATATTATAAAATCATATATTTTTAAAATGAATAATGACAAATGATTCAGACACAGTAGATACAATATGAACAATATTATAATTGATTACTGAATCAGTCGGTAATTCTGATAATCATTCATTCATTTATTCTATAAACTATTTTAATATGCATACTGATATATACATTTTTAAATAATTTGCAAAAATGGTTGAATTTTTTTGCCTATTATTGTTAATTGTATTTCTTTATTTATATTATTTTTTTTTGATGCCGGAGGTTTAAATAAATTTATATAATTTTATAATTGAGCTATTTTACACAATCAAAATATACATATCAATTTATATTTCATTCATTTATAAATTATTATTTCATATTTCATTGTTAAAGTAATCAGCGTACCTATATTCTATGTAGAAAAAATAAATATCGGTAAAATATACCTAAAAAATACGACATTTTTTTTATTATTATTTTTGTTTAGGCATTCCACCCAATGTGGACTTCGATTTTTTTCCTGAAAAATGTCAAACTACGAATGCAAAGTTATTGTTCCTTATTTATTTATTCTTTACTGTACATTGATCACAGTACATACACTTTAGCAGAGAAATGCATTCAAATAAAATAAAATCAATATACAGAAAGCGAGTTTTTACAAATTTACTTTTAATGTGGTTTTATTTATTCTTCATGATATATACTGAGTAAAAGTTTTTATAAGATTCTAAATGATTGTCATTATTCTAAACACTCTAAAAATATGAAATACCTTACCTAGATATACCTATAAAACATTTTACATCTTGAATTCGACGTTAAGGCAAGCCAAAGTTAAATGTATTTTTATTGGGACAAAATTTATTCATCAAATAGAACGTGATTCTCCAATGATTACCATATGGAGTATGAACAATAATGAATATACCCACTGCAGCCTTCGTTACGAACAACGGTCAAACAGCACATATAATTATTTTGTGATTTTATTGTTTGAATTTGTTAACTTTTTTATCAAATAATCCATTTGAAGGTGTTCGAAATTACGTGATAAAATCATGGTCAATTTTTGTTGTTTTATTTTCACGGTAGAGAACACATAAAATATTTCGTAGAAAACCGTTTTTATAATCATTCAGTGTATTTGTTTCTGGAAATACTTGTAATTAAAATGCAAATTCATGTATCCTTTATTGAAAAAATATATACCTACTATAAAGTTTGATAAAAACTTATAATTTAACTTTTTTTTGTTACATTATTAGCTGTCCCTGAGAAAAACGTGGAACACTGCCTAGTACAACTTTTACTTACGATTATTATGATTAAAAAATAAATATAAAAATATATATTGAATTACTTTTTATTCCTCGTACATAGACTTATTATTGTAATTGTTTGTTTGCATTTATACATTACCTGATATATTTTCCTGATCAGCGGTAAAAATTAATTAGTTCTGGTAGTTATACAGACGAGTAAAAATCGTACACCAATGTATAATAGAATTTTTTTTTCGTCTATTAAATTCGACTGGTCAATGACTTTATCAGCTATTTTGATATGTTGTGTATTTATTTATTTATTATTGGACAACATTAAAGTGTCGTTTACGTGCTAAAGCACCTCAAGGACTCTGTACGATACATCAATTCTAGGACATTACATCCACGTCATAATATAAATAAATAAAATTGTTGGTTGAATCTAAATTCAAACAATAACCAAGAATCCATTTCAATCCATATCCATGATGGCTGTATTTATCAATATTTAATCAATTCCTAAAATTGGTGTGACTTCATGAAAGAAATCAGTCTCAAATTATTCGAAAAATTGGTAGCATGAGAGTTTCTTTGACTATTTTAATTAAAATAACAACGAGAAAACAGTAAATCTTATCCAACAATCGAAATTAAAAAGTGGAGGACTTTTAAAAGCTCAAATTCTATTTAAAATTTCGTAAATAAATTGTAAAAGCTACCAAAATTATTTCTTATTAATACAGTTTCCTTAATTTGTATGTAAAGTTATTATTTTTTGTCTATTACATTTCATATAACGAAACAACTAAGTTGAAACAATAGTCACAATAATGTCAAATTATAAGTAACATCACTTTACAAAAAAGTTATACTTAACAATATCCACGTTAAAGTTATGCAATACCTACCTCAAAAACTACTTATTCATAGCAAAGCATCCGAAATTAAATGAATGAAAATATCTACTCTTTAAAATCTTGTTAAATTGTGTTTATTATAATAAAAAATAATAATATTTAATTAAAAGATAAATTATATAATTGTATTCTTTAGTAAAACACTTTAGTAAACATCAGTCACGATATATGATTTTGAAAGTAAAGTGTATTTCCGTTCTTTGAATAAAGACAAACGCCATCAATTATAGTGTCTTTACTGAAGAACAATAAATATTATTATTGAAAATAAATATACAAAGACAAGTGATCTAAGAAATGCATAATAATAGGTGTAGTATAGCTTAAAAATATTTATCTATCTATCTATACACTCACGACGTATCCCATTCTATCTACAACACACCTCTTGCATCTGCTCATCCTCCTGGTATCCTGATATCATTCTTCACTCTATCTCGCAAAATTTACTGATCACTATAACCTGCAGGATTACTCTTGACACAATCTAAATACGATCTTAATCTAGTCTTGATCTTAATCATACGAAGCGCGAAGGGACTATGGTCAAAAATACTATACCGCTACCGCGAGATTAGTATGCACATATTAATAGCCATTTTGCACGTCGTATGATCGTATTTAGATTTTGTCAAGAGTAACCCTACTGTTTGTAAGCATTGAGACGCCTTTCTCACTATTTCTAGTTGGATTTTGCACAATGTTACATCGAGTAAACATGATTCCACAAGCGAGATGTCTAATTGCTTCTATCTTTCTTCGTTTATCAAAGGTGTAAATATTTTCAGTGAATAATGTAAATTCCAAATTACAACAAATTTACTGAATCGTTTTATTTGACTTACATGTATATATTCTCACAAAAATTTATTAAAACCGGTATTACAAGTTTTATTACACAACGCGATAAATTATTCTTCATGAAGTATCAATCATTAATTCTTGGTGAAATCTTAGATTTATAAGGACACGTGTTTAATTAGACAATGCTGAAATTCGATTTCCACAATAATTACATTAACCTTCGAGACATCCAGGATGGAACATGTTTACCATTTTCACGACACGAATTTCCTTTCGTAATAAACACGACATTTGTACATGTATCTTCCTTGGTAGGTACTCGGTACCTACTTACCTATTTGATGAAGAACGGAAATGTGTAAATCATGTTTCAATCAAAGTACATAAGGGGATGCTCATACAATATTTGCAATCAAAATAGATTAATACTTCTGTAACCAAAGTGTTACGAATCCAGTAGGCCTAGTCAAAACACATTTAAGCGTTACGTTTTCGTTCAAACGTTGACGACGTTGCGAGAACGCGTCAATTTTCGTAGCTACTTGTGTATTTTAGCTACGAAAATTGATGCGTTTTCGCAACCTCGTCTTGTTTGAACGAAAACGTAACGCCAGAGGTAGACGAAGATTATCTTAGAACGGACCGGGCGCAATCTAGTTATTTAGCCGTTCTGCCTTCAAAAATATTAATATTTGCTACCGTTTACAATGAAAACAAGTTATAAGTCATGAGTATGTTATTCAAATTTGCCATACTAGCTCAATTTTTCAAGTGAGGTGCTTTTTCAAATAATAATAAAGACAATTTATATTTGGCGCCGTTTAATGATCCGTGACCATATCAAGGGCGCCATGGCTTTTCTTGAAAAGCAGTGTTTTCAGCTTACTCCTGAACGTTCCTTACTCAGATCCATAAATTTAATGATTTCACTGATATCATAATTACATTCGCCCTTGGCCAGATTATCAAAGAGTTACAAGAATTGAGCAATATCTCTAGTTTCGCGGGCGGTTTTAAAGACTAATGTCTCAAAATCTCACATTTGATATTTTTTTAGTTGCTTTACTGAAAGACTTTTTCATAGATCTCGATTTTCAAATTTTAATAAATTCTCTTATTTTCAAAATGTCTACCCCCCATCCCTTGCTACCAAAGTTTCGACAGGCATATAGGAATCTACAATTAATATTTTAGTAGCGTGCAGTACCTATAATGTCTGATGTCTGTAAATGTACTGCTATTAAATATTATAGTATCATACAACACCTATAATGTCTGATGTCTGTAACTAACAGCATTACAATTAACACACTAGTATTAAATATTATAGTATCATACAACACCTATAATGTCTGATGTCTGTAACTAACAGCATTACAATTAACACACTAGTATTAAATATTATAGTATCATACAACACCTATAATGTCTGATGTCTGTAACTAACAGCATTACAATTAACACACTAGTATTAAATGTTATAGTATCATACAACACCTATAATGTCTGATGTCTGTAACTAACAGCATTACAATTAACACACTAGTATTAAATATTATAGTATCATACAACACCTATAATGTCTGATGTCTGTAACTAACAGCATTACAATTAACACACTAGTATTAAATATTATAGTATCATACAACACCTATAATGTCTGATGTCTGTAACTAACAGCATTACAATTAACACACTAGTATTAAATATTATAGTATCATACAACACCTATAATGTCTGATGTCTGTAACTAACAGCATTACAATTAACACACTAGTATTAAATATTATAGTATCATACAACACCTATAATGTCTGATGTCTGTAACTAACAGCATTACAATTAACACACTAGTATTAAATATTATAGTATCATACAACACCTATAATGTCTGATGTCTGTAACTAACAGCATTACAATTAACACACTAGTATTAAATATTATAGTATCATACAACACCTATAATGTCTGATGTCTGTAACTAACAGCATTACAATTAACACACTAGTATTAAATATTATAGTATCATACAACACCTATAATGTCTGATGTCTGTAACTAACAGCATTACAATTAACACACTAGTATTAAATATTATAGTATCATACAACACCTATAATGTCTGATGTCTGTAACTAACAGCATTACAATTAACACACTAGTATTAAATATTATAGTATCATACAACACCTATAATGTCTGATGTCTGTAACTAACAGCATTACAATTAACACACTAGTATTAAATATTATAGTATCATACAACACCTATAATGTCTGATGTCTGTAACTAACAGCATTACAATTAACACACTAGTATTAAATATTATAGTATCATACAACACCTATAATGTCTGATGTCTGTAACTAACAGCATTACAATTAACACACTAGTATTAAATATTATAGTATCATACAACACCTATAATGTCTGATGTCTGTAACTAACAGCATTACAATTAACACACTAGTATTAAATATTATAGTATCATACAACACCTATAATGTCTGATGTCTGTAACTAACAGCATTACAATTAACACACTAGTATTAAATATTATAGTATCATACAACACCTATAATGTCTGATGTCTGTAACTAACAGCATTACAATTAACACACTAGTATTAAATATTATAGTATCATACAACACCTATAATGTCTGATGTCTGTAACTAACAGCATTACAATTAACACACTAGTATTAAATATTATAGTATCATACAACACCTATAATGTCTGATGTCTGTAACTAACAGCATTACAATTAACACACTAGTATTAAATATTATAGTATCATACAACACCTATAATGTCTGATGTCTGTAACTAACAGCATTACAATTAACACACTAGTATTAAATATTATAGTATCATACAACACCTATAATGTCTGATGTCTGTAACTAACAGCATTACAATTAACACACTAGTATTAAATATTATAGTATCATACAACACCTATAATGTCTGATGTCTGTAACTAACAGCATTACAATTAACACACTAGTATTAAATATTATAGTATCATACAACACCTATAATGTCTGATGTCTGTAACTAACAGCATTACAATTAACACACTGATATTAAATACTACTTACATATAATATCATACAACACCTATAATGTCTGATGTCTTTAACTAACAGCATTAAAATTAATGTAATAATAATAAACTTTATTGCACAAAAAATCAACATATGAAAATATTCAATTTAAACTTATAATTATAAAATATTTTTTGTGCAATGGGCGAGTTTATTGCATAAGCGTGATATCTTTCAACTAGCCCAATGTACTGGTATTAAATATTATAGTATCATATCTACAACACATAGAGTAAGTAATCTTAAAAAAACCTACTTAGTTGATCTTTGATAAAACACCTATAATATCTGATGTCTGTAACTAACAGCATTACAATTAACACACTAGTATTAAATATTATAGTATCATACAACATTTATAATCTCTGATGTCTGTAACTAACAGTAAGTATTAAAGTAGCATACAACACCTATAATAATATCTGATGTCTGTAATTTTTCGCAACACAAAAGTGATGGAAAGTGCACCACACCGATAGTTGTTTGGTAGCTATTAGGTACAAGTAATATTTATTTATTAATTAATCCACTGGGTATTTGTAACAGTAGTAACCTTGTTCGGTGATGCACTCTCTGGTTTTCGCAACAAGTTTGCTGGCATTTAACAGTGAAAATATCACTAAACCGCTCACACACAATAAACCTTTATTTACAAAAGGCCACCGCCTTAATAAATGTCAAGATTTATCTATCTGTACCATCGTGCCAATTTAATAAATTAATCAGTTTAATCACGTGCTCATTATTGCGTCGGTATAAAGTCAGTTTCAGTCATATTATGTTTTCAATGTTTGTGTAAGAAAACATGTTTGAAATTTATTGATTTTTTGTCAAAAATTAAGTCTAGATTTCATTAAGATTTTACATCATTTAATTTTGTTTCCTTATTCTTAAATTACGACAAATTAAACATGCCTTGTGGACAAGATTGAGTTAGTTGGAAGAGATTGCGCCTTTATAATAAAAACACCCACTGTACGAGTATATTGATTATATCTAAATTGAATTCATTTTCTATAAAATTGTACATATGTATTGTAATCAATGTACAGTAAATAAATATGATTAACAATCTGATTGTCTCTCTTTTATACAGTTTTCTAAAAAAAAACGAAGTCAGGTTGTAAGGGATTTCATGGAAAGTATTTACTCAATTGGCGTAGATTATTCTGAACGAATAAAGCTCGTTTCCATCCCAGTACTTCAAAAAATAGCTTTTGGAAACCAATAAATGTAATGTATAAAATACTTAAACATAATTGTTACATTTCACAAGGGATTTAAAATATTAAAGGAAATTCGATAACTCTCATTTTCACGACTACATTATAAATAATGAAATTACAACAACGAGACAAGACGAACCACTTCAAAAAAATCTTCGGTTTCAATTTCTCAAAGTGCTCATTCGATTTTATTATCGGAGCGAGTATGTTCGATACATAAACATGTCGAATACACAATCGAAAAACCAGTTTGCCTGAAAAATAATACCCATGTTTCGATCTTGTGTTATTGCATAAACGGAGAGTTCAGCGTCGATTGGCGAGTAATAATAATTATTATGTATTTATTTACAAGCGCAACAACCTACGTCGGACAATAAATTTGATTTACATCGAAACTAATGCAAATTTATTGCCAACAAGTTTCGGATGAAGGCAATAAAATTAATTACAAAAGATTATCTGATTGTATTCCGAATACAAGTTGGCAGTTTAGGGTTGGAATGATCGAATTATACAATCGAATAAAATTTTATTCATTGAATCGTTTTTTTGATAGATAAAATTTATTTGAGTTCTGTTTTTTTTTCAGACCAAATGCTTTTTGCTTTTATTTTATATTGTACATAATAATGTTAAAGGAACAATTAAATACAATCAATAAACAGACACCTCATTTACACAATAATTTCTCAAAATTTCTTAATTAAGATCCTCACTGATGCAAGTGTGAAAAATCCAGTTTAATACGGAAGGCGTATTTGCAAAAGAGTCGCAATAAAATCCAGTAATTACTTTTAAATGCCGTTAATATTAATAATTGCACAACAAGATGAATGATTACAAAAGCCTTTTTGAATCATGAAATAGTCTTTGACGTGGGTTTTAAATATCGATACATATTATCATAATTTATTAAGGTATAATAATATAATACAATATAGATTTGCACCTGACAGCAATGTAGCTATATATTATCATTATACCTATGCAATGCGGCTATATATTAATACAATATTATCTCGCTGCACCCAACATATTAATTCACCACAAGAACGGTGTATTGTCATAAGAATAATAATAATAATAAATGCACAATATAATAATATGAAACATCGCCTTGTTAATCCGAGAGAACGTAAAAGTGAAGGTGGTACATAATAATATTATTATTACCAATATATACGATATGTATTAATATAGTGTTATAATACATCGCTATATAGTTTCATGAAATATATTATGTTGCACATATAATTATTTATTAATTCTACATTTAAAGCTGTAATGTTTGATAAATATTTATGATATGTTATTACAAGATAATAATATAATATGTCAATTTAATATTATTATATCCTATTCGATTTGATCAAAATAGCTGTAAAAACTAAAGTCATAACAATTGTTGGTAGCAATAATTAACAGTCATTTTTTTATTAATAAAAAATACGCATGCATAATTAATTAATTATTGTTAGTTCTGCGAAATAGAAGTTATATACCTATTATATTTTTTATAAGTTCTACGCGGAAAAAGCTATTAGAGACCACTTAGCATACTGCATGCCGTCAAGCAAGATATCGACGATATTAATAATGGCAGAGGCCGTCCAAGAGACGCTTATATGGACCAACTGAAGGGGGACATGAACTGTGGCTAATACTAATAATAGCTGAAGAGACTGGTTGAGAATAGGGAGGAATGGAGAAGAAAACCCAAACTCGTTGCAGACCAATACAATGGACTGTAGTAACCCATTATATATAATAATAGGTACTCAGGAAATATTATCAGTCTTTGAGAATCCGATGCATTCGGATGATCATCACTTTTTTTCGTCATTCTCTCCATATGCAAACTACAAAAATACTGATTGTCTAGAGGTCAAAATTTAAAAAAAAAAATCGAAACTTTAATTTTTTTAATCACATAACGAGAGGAGAAAAATATACCATCCTACAACTGGTCATAGAAGGGAAGATTGAGGACCGTAGAGGGGTTGAAAGAAAGCGGCTTTCCTGGCATCAGGACATTCGAGAGTGGACCGAAATGAGTGGTGTGGAGAAGCTGTTTCGTTCTGCACAGAACAGACAAGATTTCTCTCGGGTGATCATCAACGTCGGGGAGACCCAATAATATTCGTAAAAAAGAAGAAGAATCAACTTGACGTAATGCGAGTAAAACTAATATTATACATACATATTATATTTGAACGCTTAAAAGTTGTGTGTGATAATTTATTCGGATATTCAGTATTACAAAAAATTGACACATTATGTATATGAAAACAGGAAATTCGAGGTTGTGCAAAACTAAAAGTAAGCAGTTGTCAAGAGTAGGTAATTTCATCATAATACCTTCGTTAGTTCGTTAACTGAGATATTATTTGGAAAAACCACGATGACTGGACCACATACAAGTTTGACTAGATTATTTGCATAAATTATTAGTTAAACGCTTTATTTCTTAACACCTTTATATTGTAATACCTACACAAACTGCGATGTTAACCTTTGAACAAATATTTTTTTATTAATTTATCCTTTACCAATAAGCTACGAGTAATAAGTTACAATCCATTGGATAGGTCTGCATGAGTTTGGATTTTATTCTCCATTACTCCCTATTTTCAGCACTTTAGTTCTACGTATGTGCCACAGTTCATGTCCTTCTTCAGTTGGTCCATATTTACAAGTAATAAATATCCAAATTAATATATTTCAAAGAGCCTGCACTTAAAATAATTATCATATATGATTGTTTATTTCTTGGCAGGTATGCTTAATGAGTTTGTAAACTATTGTAAAAAAGGCTTGTACGACGTTTGATGTGTTAATAAAGAAGTAAACAAATATGTACTGAGTGAGTACTGCAGCGTAATATAACTATCTACTTATATAATAACAGCTAGTCTTCTGGCTACCCCACTTGTGGGATATGCCGTGATGGAATAGTAGTAGTAGTATATTGAAAAATTTCCTGACGATTGACAATGTCCTAAAAAGACGAAAGACGTCTCTCTCGTAAATAAATCGAATAGTAGAATAAAACATTTGTTTTATTTATGTCGTTGAAAATTTTCATTTCGTGGCGTAGTCTGGTTTCGCTCACAAACACAAATTTTGTCTCGACAGACAACAAGACATTCATTGTCAATATCATTATTGTTTTTATTTATCAAATTTTCTATTGATCTTGTAGTTTGTTTTGCCAATAATTATATTGGTGACGGCTTTTATTATTATTATTAACAAAGAAAGTTGTCTACGTAATTTTGTGTTTTGCACTTCAATTATTGATTATGTAAAAACTTGATTTTTATCGGGACAGCTCACTCTTTCTCTCGTTGCTGTCACCTTTCATTGCTCTTGGCTCTAGACTCATATATTATAACACATAATACAAACAATTCACACAGATTGAGCTAGTCTGAGACTATTAAATGTATATTATGAATCTTTTTTACACTGGTAAAGTGTGACGTCATCAAGCCCTTTCGCGCTCCAACTGTCAAACTTTTGCCTTGTTTTCCCACATAAAAGTGAGTACTAAAAACCAGAATCCCGTTAAATATTAGATCAATATAGGGCATATTTAATAATTAAAATTAAGAGATCGCGAATTTTCTTAAATTGTCTATACTAAAATTGGAAATTCGACAACGATGAGGGGGTAGTCGAAGTTTCAAAATCGGGACATTTTCTTAAATTCCCGTATCAAGTTGTCGTCACGGACTCCGCAATTCGATGATGGGTGGACTAATAGTTAATCGATTTTTTTTTATTTATAACATTTATGGTCATATAATGTCCAGCTCCTCTAAAATGTATACTATTTCACACGATACTTGTTAATTAAATAAACAAATAATTAAATCGCCATACTAGCACTATGTACATAAATACATTTATATCTAAATATGTTGTTGCCTAGCGCTGGTAAATAAGTCCCTTTCACTTACAATATAATGCTGAAAACCCTGTATATATAATATTTTTATCTGTTTTAATGTACATCCCGGAAAAAATGGAAGATTTAACAATCTAGCGGTAAACACCCCTCTGTGCATTGATTTGTACATAGCTGATTATTTTACAATATTTTGTAGGTAGAGCAAAGAATAAAAAATAGATATAATATTACCTTGTTATTTTTTATTTAAAAAAACTACTACATCTTCTATTGATGCATTCATCGAAGGAAAACAGGAAAATATGCTTTGAATAAATAAGAATTTCCATTGAGGTTCATCTATTGATCATTGTCCTGGATAATAAAATTACACCCCTACATAATAATATATTGTTTATATGGAATCACAATAGAATGTGAATATATTGTCGTTTTTAATATAGTTGTTACATATTTATTACATACAGAACCTAGATTAAAAATACGATATTTTGAAGTAGGTATAACTGATGTGAGTTTTTGTAAATACTACTAGGTATACAATCACGGCATATCCCACAAGTGGGGCAGCCAACAGACCACCTGCATATTATAATAAACATGCAAACTGTCCTCTCCGTGCCAATAAAAAATCAAGACATTCAGGATGGGTGGCATACCGCATCGCTGAATTCAAGATATAAAATGTCTTAATTTTTCGAACACCTTGTAAATACTTAACCACTCTTATATTAATCCCCAATATAATTCACATCAAATGACGACGATTTCTCAAAATATTTGCATGGAGGCTAATTTTCTTATTTCGGGCTGTAAATTTGATCAGATTTATTAAATTAACTGCACGCTAAATGTTTTTATTTTTCTCTGAAAAATGTCGGGTTTTATAGATAGTAAAATAATATAATTTATTATAATCAATGGATAAAATATTTATATATAAATACATACAATAATGTCGGTAGTTTTATAATGATTGTATAATTACACAACACGTCCGTCTAGTCTATGGTCTTACATACATTGTATCCTTGAAACATCTCGGGCACCCATTTATTGCATAAAATGTTTTTTATTACTCCGATATATTGCATATTTTTTGTAAATTTCTATTCGTAAGTATGCAATACATATTACGCAAATGCACCATTTTAAATATTTTACTTCTTTGTGGCACTTTAAGAACAATCTGCGCCATTATACTATACCAGCACGACACATCCCGCAAAAAGGGTAACAAGCATAAGCCAACCAGTGATATGTTATACCTAGATTTGCAATATGAATCTCAAACATGTACCATCAATAAAATCTCTTTGCGGTCCTTGGTGCCGCAATTTTTAGTTTGAAAAAAAGCGACACACATATACTTAAATTGTTTGTAGATAACAAGAGATAGACAATATGAGAATGAGGATTATTACAGACGACAAAGGCCGGTAGATAGAGATGAATATATACATAAGAAAAGAGATGAATATATATTACTCAGGTATTGTACCTCGACGGGTGGGTACACATTTTTAGAGAATATTTGTATGACATTGCGAATCTAGTTGTAACATATCACTGAAGCCAACGAACTAACTGCAAGGTCTGCAGTCAGCAAGTAGTAAATATGCAAGATATTTTGGTAGTATAAATAGCTAGACGATTTGAAACACATATAAAACAAATATGTCAATATTTTGATAAATCGGAACATGGTGAATACAGGTGAATAGTATTCTTACTGTTTTTCATAAAAAGTTTAAAATATTGACTCATTCGTGATCTGCACTTTTTTTTACCAATAAATAAGATTTGCGTAAGACTTATGTACATACAGAAAGAATATTCCATTGTATATAACGTTTCACAGTTTGAAATACATAATAATATATCGTAATATTTTATGCATTATTTTATTGCTGTGTTATGATTTAGAAATAATTACTCGCTATTTGTTAAGCTAATTAGCATCAGGATGTTACGGCAAACTATAAAGACATATTATTATTATACGATTGTTTCAGTATTACATTATTGCATAAGAATAATGACATGTAGTATGGATGAACGCGATTATTGGCACACTTATTCATGATAAATTTTATGCAAAAAAAACTGTAATCGAATGAATTATGATTGCAAAACTTTATCGATTTCTTTTGCATCTTATGTATCAAAAATAAATATGCAAACTCATCATAAAATTTTCAAGATCCCTGGCCTACCCTAAGTCTTGTCGGGCTTAAGCAGAGGTTTTCACTCCATTGTTTTCTTTACCTTCTCTCCTTATTTTCCTTCCTCTCTTCCCTTCTTGGTGCACTTATGTATAGCTGTCGATTATTTATATTCCATTGTGGAACAGACTGGGTGATTAATAATAATTATAATATTCTCACTGTACGTTTGAAATGTATGTAATATAATACGTACCTATTGAATTTTGGTAAACTTTACTGGTGTTTGGCTTAATTGATATCTGTCGTCATAATTATACCTAACTATTCACTGATATTAAATCAAACTGTCTATTACACATCTAATTTCCATATATTGTAAAACTGCCTATTTCCAAAACATTTCAAAATAAAATAATGTAAAATAAGATGCATCAATTGCTAAAGCAACTTTATAGTCTCTATGCAAAAGCTTTCCTGTATGTAATCGCTTACCTTCAGGTTTTCAGTTGTTTATTTTTTATTATGGAGCTTAAATAATTTCCATGACAGTATATATAAAAGCAAAAACTATTTTTTTTTATGGAAATTGATTAACTTTTTGACATAATCGAGTGCAGGAAACTGGATGACACTTGCTCAGTAGTTTGGATGTTAAGCATCTTCCGTATTCAAACCATTTTAGATAAATATTGTTCACATGTATATAATTCCGAAAAACGATCTGTTTATTTAATAAATGTAAAAAAAAATATGTTGATTCAACTAGATATTCTTTTATTACTAGAATGGTTTTTAAACTCAATGACAAAATCTTTTCTATTTTCTATACTTAGATAATTATTATAATTATATCATATTCAAATGATAGTTTATAATAAGAAAAAAATTTAGTCCGTTTGTAGGTATATGTGTTTCTATGTACCTACTCAATATACACCGTAATTAGACGAGACAGAATTAAAACACTCTATACAAGGCAAGTATCAACCTTTGGTCAGATTCTAGACTAAAAACATAATGCATATCGTATATCTTGATAGAGATATAATTAGGTATGTGTTATCAAATTTCTTTGAGAATTAAATATTGATCTGAATGTTGTGTCAGAAAACAAAAAATTAATCATAGTTATGTCAAATTATAGATGTATTCGTAAAGTAGGTACTCACGTTATCAGCTGTAAGTGTTAATTTGTCAATTTGGTGATTATTTCCTGAACGAATTCGTGTAAAACTACTCTAGTACCATTCAGAATGAGTCACCAAATACACATTACATTAATAGCGAAGTATATTATCCGAGATTAATCTCAAATAACCTTGTAATGCTGTTGTAATAACTTGTCTTCGATTTAATAGCAGATAGATTAAACTGCTCTTAATAACAATGAGCGTTTGCTTAGTTTTGGCCTTAGCAATTAATAAAATATGTCAACGAGAACAATCAACATAAGATCTTAGAAGGTCCATGTAGCAAAAATATTGTATTCCAATGTTTTTTTAATTTATTTATTTTTCTTATCATCCGTAGGCCATATATTTAGCACTTGGAATCGTCAAATAATACAAATAATTTGCTATTCTATAACAATCACAAACAATTTTCAATAGTTCGTTACTTCACCATAATATCAAACACTTCACAATGATCATAGACAAGAAAAGAAAATAAAAGAAAACAAAAAAAAATGATAAACTGATTAAGGAATTTCATTTCATCAAAGCTATTTTGAGTGTAAAAGGCCCAAAACAGCTTCACGTCAATGTAGGAATGTAAAAGATAGATAAACAAATCAAATACAATGACAAACAAATTAGCAAATGCTTATATTAAAACAAAGCGGTAAGCTCACAAGAACAAAGTCAAAGATACCATACTAAAACAAGCAAATTTATCAATATGTTAGAAGAGAGTGAGTTTATTAGTAT
Organism: Athripsodes cinereus; assembly: GCA_947579605.1. Classification (NCBI taxonomy): domain Eukaryota; kingdom Metazoa; phylum Arthropoda; class Insecta; order Trichoptera; family Leptoceridae; genus Athripsodes; species Athripsodes cinereus. The sequence continues at coordinate 5,239,480 of OX388307.1, read as the reverse complement.
GTTAATGTTCTAAATGTTCTAATGTAATAAAGTTCGTGACAAAGAGTTTTCAAAAGCTCTCGTCATTAATTTAAGTACATATAAATAACGTTACGTTACTTTATTACGACCTGAAAGGTGACAATGAAAGCTCTAGAAATCCAATCCGCATCATAATATACAGTCTTAAATTGAAAACGTTCGTTTTCAATTTAAGTAGACTCCAAGTTAAGGACGAAATCTATATTTAAAAATCTTCAGCCCTAAATATTTGTAACATTTTACGACGTATGTTTAGAATATTTACTAATTTTTTTATTGTTTAACCGGATTTGGGTGCAGATGACAAAACCAATCAGAAACCTCGATTGGAGAACCATGTCTACACAATGCAACATTGTGTAAAATTTAATCGGAAGAAGTGAGAAAGGTGTCCCAACGCTTACGAATTGACTCTAGGCTGGCTTAAGTGATCACTTTCGGTGTCCATGGACAACGTTCACCAATTCCACCATTCTCACTGTCACGATTTAAGGTCCACCAATCGAGAGACGCTTTATTCAAACCTTAGAAGCAACCATCTTTTTGGGATCTCATTTTTCAGATCTCAAATAGATCACTTCTCACTTCTTCCGATTAAATTTTACACAATGTTGCATTGTGTAGACATGGTTCTCCAATCGAGGTTTCTGATTGGTTTTGACATTTTACGACATTTCATTAGTTTCAGTTTCATGCATTGTATTGAAAATGTGTATTAAATATATTTTATTTCTTTGCGTTTCAGATTTCCCTGGTATGTGCTTTGCCTCCACCCGATGCGCCACCGTAGAGCCTGGCCGCAGCTGGGATCTCACTCCATTCTGTGGTCGCTCCACCTGCGTAGTGTCTGAAGACCAGCCACCACGTCTCTTGGAGCTCGTAGAAGACTGCGGACCACTCCCATTGGCTAACCCCAAATGCAAGCTTGATACTGGTTAGTATAGCCTATATACACATATCGCCTCCCTTACTGCAAAAAAAAAAACCAATATTCTACACAATGCTCTGAGTATGTTCAATACAATATTGTATGTATGTGCATGAATATATGTGGCGTTATCTGTACATGTGTGTGTGTGTATATATATATATGTATGTATGGGTGTGTATGTATGTATGCATGTATGTGGGTGTGGGTGTATGTGGATGAGTGTGTTTGTGTGTGTGGATGTATGTGTGCGTGCGTGAGCGTGTGTTATGTTATGATTAAATAAAGTAGGGAAAATAACCTTAGTAACTGAAGTAAAGAAAATTGAGCGCTGAGACAATGTAAGGTGAAAACTGGCTCAGTCTACCTTGGTACGGGCTCATGCCCAGTTAGGTAGACATTAGTGACTTATCTTTTAAAATCTGTTTTGTAAATAAAATAAATAAATAAATATTGCAATCAATACATGGGTAATCTTACCCTCTTCATATTCACTCATTATTTATATAACCAACTTACATTGAAAAATAAATAATTAATTTCAAACTACATTTTTATCATCCTATTACTTTCGATTGTTTTTCTACCATTTATTTTTCTAATTTTAAATGCAATTAACAGTAAAAACATTATAACAATTTTTTGTACCTATTTGCTTGAGGTCCAATGGCAATATAATAAATAAATGAGACATTATATAAAAAACTTCGTTGCATTACTGTACAGTAGATATCTGCTTTCAAATACATATTAAAGAAAAAACTAAATTTGTAATTGCGAAATGAATAAAATGGCAAATCAAAGTTGTAAAGTAACGAATGTACCTGATTAAACTTTCATTAGCTGTGTATTTTATGACTAAAATCTAATTCTTGTCTTTCTTTGATTACAGAAAAGACCAACAAGACAGCCCCATTCCCAGTATGCTGTCCAAAGTTCGCCTGCGAGGATGGAGCCAAATTAGAATACCCAGAGATCCCAACCCCAGCTCCAGCTGAAGCACCTGAAGAGAAGCCCAAGGCTTAAAAAAAACAACAAAATCAAACAAACACCATTAATTATATTCTAATTACTTTTTAAACATCACTACACATACATGCATTCTTCTCGTCTATATTTTCTTTAGACTTTATTATTCTTCCCACAAAGTTTTCGAACAAAAGAAAAAACGTTTTAAAAATATATTTAAAATTAATTGTTAAAACACACATCACTTTTGTTAGTTAAACACATTTATAATTTGATTAATAATAACTTCAAGTTACATAATTAAATTTATGACATTTCTATTATTTTTACTACTGGCAAGACTAGACTCTGTAGTTAGTGAAAGAAAGTTTTATACTACTTATGTATATGTAAATTTATTATTTTAGATATTATCGGTAATGATAATATACCATGAATGCTTGTCGTGTTTTTTGCTGGCGGATATTTTTCACGCTTTCAAAAAATAATGACATCATATTGAGCAACTGTAAAAACATCATCATTTATTATATAGCAATCTTGCCAAGTCAATTTTATTAATCATATAATGATAATTAAATAAAACAATAATTATAACTATAAAAAAAGAGACAAAACTTTCCAATTTTCACAATGTTGATCAAATAATTATTAAACTTCAACTTTGATTTGTACAAAAAAGATATTTAAAATATTTTTTTACGTAAGTATTAATAATTTAAGAAATTTCTATTCTTCAAATGTTTGTCACTCTTTATTTTATTGTCATTCATTCAAATAATAATATTGTTCCATTGATAGCTAATTATTATTATTTATTTCTTATTCTTAGAAAACGAAAACGTGTAGGTACAGTGGGTTAATGTGATATTAAGTAATAGATTATTTTATTAATTATTCTTTTCCGACCAACATTATAAATATACAAGCTGTTATTTTAACAAATCGCCAGCAGCTCGATCGATCAATATATTTTTTTAATAACAGATCAAAAATACTAACAGACAAAGCGTAGATCAAAGCAAAATTAAGGATCAATATTTTTTTTTATTAATAATCAGTATTGATTTCTATACTCGTATACTTATTATTTTTTTATCTTTTTTATACCTACTACTACTATAATGTCTGATAACGAACACTCTTTAAATATTTTTGTATCTATGATTTTTTTTGTTTTTGTGAAACATTATTTTATTTTGTATTTTTTTTAATCCGAAATAATATATTGAAATAAAGTTTTATAAAAAATATTATGTTTTTTTACTTTTCCTCTTTAATAATACCCTTAATATCCTTTTTCAACTTTCATTAAAATAATCACAGTGAGCAAATAATTTTATTATTGTAAGCAATAAGAATTTATTTTGGATTAATCATGGCATATCCCACAAGTGGGGTAACCAGCAGAGCTGTCGCATGCAATAAATATGAAACCTCTATCTTCTCTGTGCCAACAAAAACTTAAGTCATTTAAGGATGGGTGGCAAACTTCATCGCGAAATTTAAGATGTACCTAAAATGTCTGTAATTTTTAGAACACTTGCCTTTTACAGGATACTTGAAAACTTACGGAAATAAGTGGGAGACCAATTCTTTGCCAGGTACTCCACGGAACAAAATCTTAATCCAAATGTAATCATATTGAGCTTAATTCTAAAACCTTGAACTCAATTTTGAATGTTTTTTAAATATTCTACAATGCACATCCGTTACTTGATTTTTTAAAATCGCGATCGATTTCGGTAAACCTTTACCATTGACGAGCGAGATAATACTGACTAATATTTTTGTTAAAACATCTACAAAAACAAAATAATTGAAAACAATAGCTGCACCTGTTAAGGATTAGGCATTGTAAACATTGTGAGAAGAGGTGATTTATAATGATTTATTACTTTATTTACAATATTTACGTTTGAATTCAAAGCATTATTAATTTCTAATGTTTCCAAAGAACATAGTTTAAAATAATTATTAATATTTGTATATTTAAAGGAACTATTTGTTTTTACGAAATTGTGATCAAATTCAATTATATGATTCGCGAACTCGGAATAATTACTATTTTTAAGGCAAAGTTCGTGCTCTCTAAGTCTAGTTTTAAAATTTCTTTTGGTCATACCTATATATGTAGCATCGCAGTCATCACACTTAAGTGTGTACACTCCATTTTTTTGCAAGGGTTCATCTTTATTATTTAACAAATTAGATAATTTATTATTAGTGTAATATGCTGGAGTAATAGTGTCCGGTAACGAGCCAGTAATCTTAGAAGTTAACCCCCCCACAAAAAGAATTTTTCTGTATGGTTTGTCACGAAATCGATCGCGATTTTAAAAAATCAAGTAACGGATGTGCATTGTAGAATATTTAAAAAACATTCAAAATGTCTCGTAACTGTTACATAGTTAATCCTTCTAAAATAACTGACCTTGAACTCAAAATTGAGTGGTCCTAATCCTGCTGCCGATGTACCTACCTGTTTCACCAGCGATAACTATAAATAATATATTTATAAAATAATCCATAGATAACTAACCACTCTTGAAAATATAGAAAATAAATCCGTTTTGCCCTACTGTTCTACATTTTTATCCACCTTTTCTAAATTATACATCTCCTCCCTGTGTTCATTAGACAAACGAAAAGGGCGAAAAACTTTTAAACTTAACCCATTTCTTCCCAACGTTGCGTTCACGCAACACTAAGTTTAACTTTACAAAATGCAGTCAAAACGACTTTATTTCACAAATCTCATTATGCATATGTTTAAAAGCATTCATTAGCTCTTGTTTATGTGTTTGTAATTTTAAAATTGGTAAAATATTTCGTAAGAAATATTAGATCAAAAAAATACTAAAACGAGTTTTCTTTTTTCAATATTTTTCAATAATTTATTTCAAGTGTTAAAATATATTTAATTCAAATGTTATTTTATATTTCTATCTTCTATATATGCGGAAGGGATATGGATAAAAAAAAATATTATGTTAAACTGTGACGCAGCAGTGAATGATTTATGTATACGTTGCGTATACGTAACGTTGGGAGTTTCCCAGTTAGCGTTTGCCGTAGGAAAAGTCGTGAATATTTGGTACAAATAAGACTTTTAAGCAAATATTTGGTGTTTATAAATTATTTTGTTATCTTAAAGCTTTGTAAGTACATTTTATAATAATATTATATTAAGACTCGTATTTCTTATAATACCTATTAATTTTTTTTAAAAACTATTTTGCATTTTAAGAACGCATTTTTTGCCTTATTTTTTAAATAAAAAATGACTTTCCACAAGAAATTTTTTCATTTGTAGTGTTTTTCAAATACTCATGAGTAATTTCACAACTTTTCTTTAGTTTTATTCATTAAATGAGCATTCATTTTAAATTTTGAACAAATAAAAACAAGTTATCGAAAATTTTCAAAGATTTTATTTTACCGGAGAACTCCCAACATTATGTGCGGTGTAAACGACAATACATAATGCTATTTTTTTTTATTTATAATATTATTTCAATTAAGAGAAATTTAAAGAGAAATTTATGTAAAAATTGCATATTTTTTCACGATTTCTAACTTTGGGAAGAAATGGGTTAATTCTAAGAACGTTATTTTTTCATATAAAATAGTTCTGGATGTGATATTAGTTCAAATACACCCAAAACACGTCACATAAAGCAATATGCTAATGTAATGAAGGTGGATTGAGTCGGCAGTGGATGGAATCAAGCCAGGATTTCTCAATTGAAAGTCCAAGACTCTACCGATCACCTCAAACAATAAATTTATTATTTCCATAGGTGGGTCATGGTTAAAAAATAAGAAATATAATGAAACAAGTAAGGATTGCACAGAAATACATAAAATACCTACATAAGACTGTTAATTCAATGGAAAATAAAATTGTCAATGCGACTAGTCAAATTTTGAGACCAATAGAATATTTTCATATCACTCTTAAATGAGCCACGTTCATATCTCTGCGCGAGTCCCTAGTTCTTAGTAGGTAGATGCATTTATAGAAATATATAACTGCTGATACAAAATAATTATATCGATGGTTCATGGTTCGATCCCAGGTGCCGGCAAACTACCCTTTCACGACACAAGCTTTTAGCTTACTGTGAAAGGTGTATAAGGTGTGGTCAGTCGAAAGATTTTTGCAACTCTTCATTCTCTTAATAGACTTCAAAATTTCCTCTCTATTGACACAAAGTCTTTGTTGATTCAATAACTTGTTCATCCAATAATGGACTATGCTGACGTATGCTATTTGGATCTCATATCTGAACTTCTTAATAAATTGGATCGTCTTCAGAACGTATGTATCAGATACATCTTTAACTTGAGGAAGTTTGACCACATTTCAGAATACAGATCTCAATTAAAGTGGAGAACCATCAGAGAGAGAAGAGATATTCGCACACTTTGTCTTCTGTTCAAGGTGTTATCAAATCAAGATGCACCAATATATCTCAGAGAACGCTTTCAATTTGCCTCCTCACATGGTCTGCCAATCAGGTCAGCAAACAATGGTCTTCTTACTCTTCCCTCTCACCATACAGATTTTTTCACTTCTTCATTTACGGTCCATGGAGCTAGGCTATGGAACCAACTCCCTTCGGAGGTTCGCACGTCTTCATCATTTTTGGTTTTCAAGAATAAAATTTCACGGCGTTGACACTTATTCGGTTTTTTCTTTTTTGTCTTTGGTCGATTAAGGTAGGATTCCTTCCCTTTCCCCTTCCCCTCTCTTTTTGCACAGACATCGTAATTAATTTACTATTTATTCTGATATCTTTTTATATTTTATATATGTATGTATTTTCTTGTATATATATTTTTTTTATTTTTAATTTGAGTATTTAGTCTTTTTTGAAGTTTTTATCTTCTTTCGAATGGTTGACTGGAAGATGTTGCTCTGCAACAAGTCCGCCATTTGACAGAGCACTGTTTTCTATTTATTATGTGTTTCTTGTATAAACTTTGTATTATGTTCTGTCAATAAAGCTTCATTATTATTATTATTATTATAAGGTTGTATTTGGGTTTAGGTACATGTATAACAAAACCCAGATATATCTTTTTTTTTTAATTTTATTGGAAGTGCGTCTTTTTACAACAATCACCATCGTTGTGTTGCAGACTTAAAGGAAATTCATTTTTATAATTATTGTAGGAGAATTTTTATTGCTTTGATAGGTTTGTATGCAGTATGATGTGCCATACCTAAGTATGAGTTGAAAAGAGACCATTAGCATCTCTTTTCAACTCATGTTATGTTATGGAGTAAAAAATCACAGTATTATTAATTTCGGATCATAAATTCTGAGAATTTTTTACTGCGATACCTGTATATAAGGTCAATGTTGAAAATATACTATGTATTTGCATAATAGGTATCTACCTCCACGACGTTATCAACAATAATGGGTAGTCAGCAATTTGTTTTGATAAATATTCAAAATAATACTCCCAGTATTGTAATAATTTTGAAACATACATAATGGAACGATGTTAGAACAAATTGCTAAAAATCATAGTCTCCACGAATCAACCATAATTATAATTATTATATAGGTTAGCAGAAACCTATATAGGTTGAAGGAGCTACCGACCACCCGTTTAGTGGAGAAGTCTGGGGACTTTATCAATTTTCTTAGGTAGGCAAGTATTATTCAAATTTATTAATGTACAAACGAAATATGAGTAGGTAAATATATGTAAATTACGCGCACATTCACCCTCTCGTCGCCACAAATATCTGTTACTTACGGTATTGGGGTTTCCCACATAATTATAAATAAAACTCTATGGGGTTTCCATTGTCTATTGTTCGTCACTAAGTGTTGCCAAGTCAACGTATTTTACGTAGATCTACGTGTTTTCGGTCCCATTTAGTAATCTACGTAATGTTGTTCCGAAACTACGTACTTCAGTTTTTTGTCAAATCACTCAAATCTAAGAATTTTAATTTTCGAACACACCATTTTTTCAATATTCCTTCACAAATCCGAGCAGATAGCAAAATATACATACATACATACCATCACGCCACTTCCCTCGCGGGGTAGGCAGAAAGGATCGAGCGCTACTTCCTTCTATCCTTGCATACATCTTTCGCTTCCGTCACTGTCATACAATTCCTCATGCATGCTCTACTGTTCAATGTGCTCAACACGTGACCCTCCTGTAGGATTTGATTTAAATGATCTTGCCATTTAATCCTCGGACGTCCACGTCTCCGAGCACCATTCCTCTCAGCAAAATATAACCTTTACTATTTTGAAATTCTGGCGACAGGGGATTTTAAAAAAACGCCCTCACTTTTCAAAATGCAGCTAGGAAGTCTACAAACTTTTTTCCCAAATCTACGTACTTTTATTATCTTTTATTAGCGACGTCTTTACAAATCCCGAGTTGGCAACACTAGCGTGGCTGTCAAAAATGTCAAATAATATTTCACTGTCGTCGAATGTCATTCGATATAATTTTCATTGATGTTATTCGTAATTGCAACGAAAAATGTTAATTAATTGTTCCGTGGTCCATTACAATTGATTGTATCTTCCGTCTACGTTGTTTTACGCTCCTGTTATATAATAAAATGGTGAGTTTTGTTTGTACTTTGATCACATACACCATTGGCAATGTTTTTTTTTGTTAATATCAACTTTGAGCATTTTGTGTGCAATAAATCGAAAGTTTATTTCATAATTAACAACTCCGGATCTTTAAAAATCTTCAATATATTTGAACACAGTTATTTAGACCTTAGTTTTGGCATTTCGCAGCTAGTGATATCAGTTTAACAATATGTATTCATCTTTAATCCAATGACCCTAATTATCGGCTTTGCGTTGCTATCATTTCCTGGGGGTAAATGATGTGTTTATCTTCGCATATTTAAAATACAAAAATTTAATTCTCTTAGAATTAGTAAAATCATGAAAAAAACTTCATTTCATACAGCAGTTAAAGGTTATACAGTTTCATGTCAATTAAAAATCATAGTAGGTACAGGTTATGTGATGATCTTGTTTTATATTTATGAATTTGTACCTCTCAAAATGTATTATTGACACAGAATCTTTCTTATAGTGTACGGCGTGTTTATGTATTTTAAAGAAAATATTTTGTTTTTAACTCATAAACTACCAGTCCAGTTTATCTTACAAGTTTTCCGTATGTTTATATGAGAATGTTTCACAAAACAGTGTGATTTTTACTGAAGATTATAAAAAATTCAGAAGGGAGTTTTCATAGATCCACAAATGAAAATAACTAAGGTATTCGTAACAGAATAAAAATTTGTTTCAAAGTTTTACTTGTTACTTTATTATAGTCACTTAGACTGCAATAGACCATTAAAGAATGACATCACAGAAAATTATTTGGAGGTAATATTTACCAACTTGACCATAAGTTATTATTCAACCTTCCTCAGACTAATGTGAAATTAAAATATGCTTTCCGTAGAAGCTAATAAGGTATATATTTATATAAAACTGGTTTCTCTTTCTAACTGCGTAGCTCTAACTATGTGTGAAAAACAGATAAAATACCCTAAGACATGCTACCTCAGAATGTACATTTATTCAAAGTAGAGCGTTGTCATGTATTAAACCGTTTCAGCTGTCAGTTGTCTGTCATTTTTGTTATTATTTTATCACGTAGAAACTCAATAGATTTTGTAAAAGTTCTAAAATGCCTTTATCTTGTTCCGTTATTGGATGTAACAATAGAGCAAATAGAGATAATGTCCGACTCAAGACAAGGTTTGACTGACAATTGTCATAACAAACGATCACGTGTTATGGTTTTGAAGTTTCACCCTTCAAATAAATGAGAACTCCATAGAAGAGACCACGTGACCTTTAATGGTCTATGTCTTTTTCTAACTTATTATACATAGATATAGAATTTTACAAAACAAATATCGACATATTGCTCTTTCATAAAGGTACTTTAGTAATTATAATATTATTGTAATATACCATTGGTCTGTTGGTGCTGCAAGTTTATTACTTTTTCTTTTTTGTTTTATGTCACTGTAATTGTTGTTTATGTTCTTCAAATTGTATCCAAACATGTAATAAGCTTGTGGCGTGTGTTTTTGTAAAATAAAAACCTGTAATAATGCAAGTTGAGAATTATACACATTGTGAAAGTATTGAAATTGTGTATTATATAAATGTAAATATTTTTAAAAATATATAACTAATTTTAATAATATCATACTCTTTGTATATATATATATATGAAGAAGATATTGTCATATGTCGGTTCTTATATTTAAATCACTGCAACAGTCATGGTATTATTCATATTATTTTTATAACGCGGTGGCCGAATTGCCATCCACACTTCTCAGCATTATACAACCAGATAAGTCTCCATATGATCAGTCATGGTCACACAAAAACTTAACAGTTTAATGCCGGGATAAATTCACCTATCCAGATATACAGGATATCAAAGGATTATGTTCAAAACGCGGGTTCAAAATACAAGCATTGTGCCTGAAATATATGTGTTCAGAAACTTTCTAACAATTTTACAAGTGTTTATTACAATAGATTTTTGAATTTTTATGTACAAATTTACCGGTAAATCTAATTTTTGTAAATTATTTATTGAAGATTTCCAAGTTACCCCTGTAGCTGACATGACTAAAGGTATTATATACACGGACCTAGAATGCCAAATATTTTTTATTTCTCCTGCTAGTTCAGTATATTTACGTATTTTTTCTGCGACGGTTGTTTGTATATTATGTGTATTTGGGACAGCGTTGTCTATTAGGTACGTTATTTTATTACGTTTATCATGTAATACTAAATCGGGTTTTAAATTATTTTCTTATTAACTTGTTTAATAATAATTATTTTTTGTATTACATGTATTTATTATGATTTTGAGTTTGGGTCAGTTAGAAGAAGTAACATCTTAGTGATAAATTCACTCTTTATATTTGTATCGAACGTGGCTCTCCCCGTGTACCCTCGTAACAGTGTGTCGACGCACTACACCGCGTGGTATATACTTAGGCTGTCGTGCCTAGCCATGCGGTGAGTGTGGATGGCATACGCACTTTATTCAATGTTTATTTAAACTGTATTTCATGTGTTCAATATCATTTCATATTGTCATAATGTATAACTTCATTTAATATTCCAGTGTTGTGTGTTGTCACGTTACACCGTGTTGGTATGGTTGGGATGTCGGAGCAGATAGGTATAAACCTGTCTGTCCTTCCTTGCCGCGCGGTGCGCGTAGGCAGCACGCATCACACAATAGTTTACTTTGCATTGTAAAACACGACTCATAATAGTTCTTAATCAATGTAAATGTTCATAATAATTCTTCATATCATAATTTAATGTAATGGCACACTACATCGTATCGGTATGGGTAGAATAAATAAAGGCTATGACGCCACGTCATTCCCAGCCGTGCGATGAGTGTAGTCATCATATCATTCATGTATCATATCATAATGTTGTGTCTTCCTCCCCGAGATGTTTCCTGTGCGGCAGCCCGCTTGCATGTGAGGTGTCGCGCAGGAGTGGGGAGGTTACTTACGTCGACCGATGCGCGTCCGCGCCGCGCTCCCGCCACTGTGTGGTGAGGTGCGCGGACGGCGAGTATCGGCCGCTTTATATACATGTTCATTTCAATAAATAAATTACTCTTCTCTACTCTTCAAATACAACCGCGCGTTTTACTACTCTACCTACTACATTGAACTGCAGGCAACAGATCGTCGCACACCTTCCAATCGCCGACGAGTTCTCGAGTGATTCCTGCACTGAGGTGGTTACCGTGACCCGGCACCGCCTTGTGAATACGCCGCCGTGTGGCTTCTAGTGTACTCAATATAGTCAGCGCTTGCTGGGATCATTGCCCGGTTCGCCCGTACTTGCGAGTGCACTAGCTAGCCGCGCCTAGGTGTTGAAGCGAGGTGGTGTCGGCGGAAGTAAACATCCCCAGGCCGGTTGAACGAGAGAGTCTCCGACGTGTGCGGACTGTGTCGGTGTCTGGGCCGCCCACCGTTTACACGGAGGATTATCATATATCATCATCGTACCCGGCGCGCCATACGTCGCCGAAGCGGAGGCTGTAACCAGCGAACCCCCCTACTCACCCCCTGCTCCATACCATCCGGAGTACGGTACCGCTGTGGAGCTATCAGAGGCTTTGTCACCTGCCAGCCGAGAGGAGCGGCGGCCGTGCGGTACAGATTGGTCCTTCGAGCCGCGGATCAGCTAATGCTTCGGCAAAGATGATGGCGTTCCTGAGGCAGATCCGCTGCAGACCACGACAGCGCTACGGAGGGGCACGTTTCTTCATCTAACTTCTGCTCACATGACGAGACAGCAGTGCACAGGACGATGCAACATCTTCATAGACGACTGCGGGTACTGAACAGGGAGAATGCCGCACACAGGAAGTGGGAGGAGGCTGTAAGCACTGAGACAGCTGTAGCAGCACCAGTCATGTCTACCACCACTTCAATTTCATCTTCATCATAGATTGCACATGTGACCAACCATCAGCGAGGACTCTTCACCAAACCAGACCGGAGGGTGGCACCATTCACTGCCACACCTGACATCCGAGAGACCTACGCACCACCTGCGGCCCATGAAGTCAGCAGACCGGCACATGAAGCACCTGAGTATATTCATACTCACAAGGCAGATCTGCTGCAGACCACGGCGGCGTCACGAAGAGGCACGACACTTCATCTGACTGCTGCTCACATGACGAGACAGCGGCGGACAAGGCGATGCAACATCTTCGGAGACGACTGCGGGTACTGACCAGAGAGAATGCCGCATACAAGAATTGGGAGGAAGCTGTAAGAACTGAGACAGCTGCAGCAGCACCAGTCATGTCTACCACCACTTCTATTCCATCTTCATCTACAATCCAGACATCCGGACCAATGCATGGTACCAACCTTGCCCATGTGACCATCCTTCAGCGGGGACTCATCGCTACGCCGGACCAGAGGGTGGCACCATCCACAGCCACACCTTACATCGAGAGCCCTACGCACTACCTGCGGCCCATGAAGTCAGCAGACCGGCACATGGAGCACCCGAGTACATAATACTCACGACAGACGGAGCCAGCCTGCACATGTCAAGGATGACATACTTCCACAGCAACGGAGCGGCTCAGTACATTACTGAGAGTTGGAGCAATAAACCGATGTTCCGCAACCCACTGATGGGGGGAGCAGAGAGGCAGATATGTGAGCCCGTTCTGTTCATAATGGCCTTAGATGGACGGGCCAACGAAGCGGGTAGATGTCATTTATCTATACCAGCTCGGAAAGAGTTCATTACAACGACACGGAGACTTTACATCACCACTTGTGGAATATGCAAGACACGCAGGAAGCAGATGTCGAACACCAACGAGGGCCCTACCTGTGATGTGATTGAAAAGCATACCAGTGAACAATAAGTGCCAAAAAGATCATCTAGTGCAAAAGTGAAAGTGATGGAAGTTATCTGTGTTAAGCGAGGAGCATAAACTCTTCAAGTGTCTCACCTCACACATGAGTGTATTACAAGGGGTGAGACAAGTGTCTCACTTCACACAATGGTGTATGAAAAGGAGTGAGACAAGTGTGTGTAGACGACGCGATGTCTATTCGTATGCAAGCCAACGAGGGCAGCCCGACGTGTGTGACACGACTACAATCGGGAGCATGCGAATAGCTTCGAACAATGTCTTATCTCACAGTATAACAGAGATGAGACAAGTGTGAAGCATGTGTAGACGGAATGAGGTCTACAATACAACATCTTCAGCACAACATAGAGGGAGCCTTCAAGCGGTGACAGAGCGACAACGCATCGCGGGACGCTTCGACTGTTAGAGAGTGTGCCACGCGGCGTCCATGAAGCGACCGACGGGACACTCCAGCAATCGACTCAAGCTATCCACGCGGTGTGATAACACCGGCCGACGAGAAGGACTCACCATCATAAATGGACGGGGTAAGATCGCCGTTCTATTCTTAGTGCGAGTGAATCGCACGGGGGGAGTGTATCGAACGTGGCTCTCCCCGTGTACCCTCGTAACAGTGTGTCGACGCACTACACCGCGTGGTATATACTTAGGCTGTCGTGCCTAGCCATGCGGTGAGTGTGGATGGCATACGCACTTTATTCAATGTTTATTTAAACTGTATTTCATGTGTTCAATATCATTTCATATTGTCATAATGTATAACTTCATTTAATATTCCAGTGTTGTGTGTTGTCACGTTACACCGTGTTGGTATGGTTGGGATGTCGGAGCAGATAGGTATAAACCTGTCTGTCCTTCCTTGCCGCGCGGTGCGCGTAGGCAGCACGCATCACACAATAGTTTACTTTGCATTGTAAAACACGACTCATAATAGTTCTTAATCAATGTAAATGTTCATAATAATTCTTCATATCATAATTTAATGTAATGGCACACTACATCGTATCGGTATGGGTAGAATAAATAAAGGCTATGACGCCACGTCATTCCCAGCCGTGCGATGAGTGTAGTCATCATATCATTCATGTATCATATCATAATGTTGTGTCTTCCTCCCCGAGATGTTTCCTGTGCGGCAGCCCGCTTGCATGTGAGGTGTCGCGCAGGAGTGGGGAGGTTACTTACGTCGACCGATGCGCGTCCGCGCCGCGCTCCCGCCACTGTGTGGTGAGGTGCGCGGACGGCGAGTATCGGCCGCTTTATATACATGTTCATTTCAATAAATAAATTACTCTTCTCTACTCTTCAAATACAACCGCGCGTTTTACTACTCTACCTACTACATTGAACTGCAGGCAACAGATCGTCGCACACCTTCCAATCGCCGACGAGTTCTCGAGTGATTCCTGCACTGAGGTGGTTACCGTGACCCGGCACCGCCTTGTGAATACGCCGCCGTGTGGCTTCTAGTGTACTCAATATAGTCAGCGCTTGCTGGGATCATTGCCCGGTTCGCCCGTACTTGCGAGTGCACTAGCTAGCCGCGCCTAGGTGTTGAAGCGAGGTGGTGTCGGCGGAAGTAAACATCCCCAGGCCGGTTGAACGAGAGAGTCTCCGACGTGTGCGGACTGTGTCGGTGTCTGGGCCGCCCACCGTTTACACGGAGGATTATCATATACCATCATCATACCCGGCGCGCCATACGTCGCCGAAGCGGAGGCTGTAACCAGCGAACCCCCCTACTCACCCCCTGCTCCATACCATCCGGAGTACGGTACCGCTGTGGAGCTATCAGAGGCTTTGTCACCTGCCAGCCGAGAGGAGCGGCGGCCGTGCGGTACAATATTTATTGTATATAATGAAAATGTACATTTGTGCCAGATCGCTTGAAATCAGTCTACGGTAATTGATTTATAAATAAATAATGATTACCTTATGTATTTTAGAGTAACGATCGTGCCTTACCGAAGACCAGCCCGTGGACGACAGATGATGTTAGGAATGCAGCGAGCAACTGGAGTTTAGAGGGAGACAAAGCACTCTTAGGCATTTTGCAAAATATTCATGAAGTAAGCAACTGTGAATCTGATTTTGTAATCCTGAAAAAACTCTTTTTGGTTTCATAGTAGTAATCTACATAAAATAGACGCTTGAATAGTATCATTTTGACAATCAGCTTGATACCGATGTATTTTTTCTGAAGTTAAAGCATAATTGGTGTTTCATCATCATCTCTGTTTACCCCACTAGAGATGTAGTGTGAAGGGATAAATATTATATGTATATATATCACCGGGCAGAAACCAGTCTCCCCCATTCAGAGTGTTTCTACGCCAATTGAGTAATTTCTTCCCTGGACATTCCTAATGCTTTGATGTCGTCATAGGAACGATGTATTGTGAAAGAGGTAAACCCAAGCTATCGGAACCCTTGTAGCCCAATCAGGACAATAGTCTCTCCTGTATTAGAAAGACTACAGATCAGAGCCCGTAGACAATTTGTACTTAGCGATCGTCTACTGGCGAACTTTTCGACAATCTACCTACACGTACCGTATAATTATGCGTTATTGTTGCAGTTATTGACGAAAATTCGTTTGTAGGCGATCGCCAAGTACAAATTGTCTACGGGCTCTGCTGTTCCCATAATTTTGACCTCTCCATTTTAGAAGATATATTTGTATCACAGCATACCCCATAAGTGACGTAGCCAGGGGACTAACTGCATGCAATAATTATGCAGGGTCTCTTTTCTTTGTCAATGATGAAAATTTGACATTCAGGATGGGTAGCATGCCTCATCGCTGAGTTTTAGATGTTAATTATCTTAATGACAATTAGCATATACTATTCAGCGTTGAAAATATTAATATATTTTTTTATTGAAGGGTATTTCTTCCCAATGTTTAATATTTTATGAATAAAATTTTGCCTACTTTGAACTTATATATCTATAACAAACTCATTCAAATCATTTTCCAAAATTTTAAATGATTTTTACATAGATTTTAATCTAGTGTAATTGGAGTATCTATTATACATTTTTTATATTTCAGGGTCTGCACCGCCGCACAGAGGATGTGATTAACAAAATAGATGAATTGAATTCAGAGCTTGGGAACACTTCTTTATCATTGAAAAACGTAAACAATAGGTGAGTTGTCTGAATTAGTATTATTTATTCTTGCAACTCCATTCTGATGCCTAAAGAGAGACTATTTGAAACACTCAAAAGACTAAATAGATCCATAACCAACAGATATATACAAACAAATAACTTGTAATGACTATGGATCGATGGATTCCATAATGGCATTTGGGAATCAAAATTTAATGAAATTAAATAAATATATTTGTACTATATGTTTCAACTTTTGTTGTAGATTTATTGGGTTGAGCAGTACACAATTTGTTGAGTGCACGGTGCAAGAAGACGATGTAGAGATTATTAAACGAGAGACTGATAGTGATACCAAACTAGTGATTGAGGTAATGTTGCCAACTTTCAAACTGATTTTTTTTAATGACATTCTGATCTACTAGTATTTTGAACCTTCAAAAAACATATCTGCAATTGATTATTTGTTATGTATCGGTGATCCACTCATACATAAAATATGCTTATTGCTTATTGTATTACTGTTTTTTGGTGTATAAAATATAATGAAATGACTTAACGAGTAGAATCTGTTTAAAATATAGGTAATTATTTCATTTATTAATTAGAATCAAGCTAGCACACAACAAAAGGATAAGGACAGCCTCGAAAATGAAAAGAGAGAGAAAAAATTAGACTGCGTTAGCAAAAGTCTCCAACACCTGGAGGGGCTATGTGAGAGACTGGATATCTCTCCCGATAGTGAAAGTGACTCCGATAGTCAGCCGGAGGATATCATACAAAGGTTAGTTTTCATTACTTTTATGTGTTTAAAGGAATACATTGTAAATCGAAGCAATTTTTAAAGAGTTATATTCTATTACTGTGATTTTATATCATTTTTATCTGTTTATATCTAAACTATTTGTATATTTCCAGGACTGTTTTGAAACCCAAAGACTTGTATTTTGATGATCCACTTCCACATATCATCGGGTCTCAAGATTGGAAAAAAAAATGGCATATTGGTAAGCCAATGTGAAATTTTTTTAAGAATGTTGAAAAATCTGCTCAAAAATCTCCGCACTTTAAAGAATAATACACCAAATTGTTGTAACTGTTAAATTTATCATTGAAATAACATAACATATATAGACAATTCACCGCGGTCGAGCTAGTCCCAAACCAAGAAATGATTATTGTATAAAGTAGTGTTGTGGAATTCTCAAGAAATAATTTTTGGAGAAATTTACCGAGAAATTTCTCGGTAAATTTCTCGATGTAGAGAATTTACGGAGAATTTTTTTTATTTTTTATTTAACAGTATAATAATAATAAATACTTTATTCAATTAATCAATTCCTTCCTTCCTTCAATGAGACAATTTATCACCAATATGGCTACAATTAATTATGGAAACAAAAAAATGTTAGGTACCTACCAAAAAGTGCTAATAACTGATGAAAAATAGTTATGTTTGACACCCCACATGCCCATATTTAAGTTAAAAAAAAATTGCAGGTACGTGCATGGAAAAACGTGTTAATAACCTCTGATTTGGGCCTTAATCAGCCCCACAAATTTTTGGATCAATCAGGTTGGCTGCGAAGTGTACTGGGCGAAAGGTCATAATACCACTAAGAAAAATTAAGGAGAGAAATTTCTCTTCCATCAGAGGAGAAATTCTCAGAGAAATTTCTCGTTCTCGAGAAATTTCTTTGGAGAATTTTCTCATCTCAATTCACTAGTATAAAGGGTACTAACGCGACGATACTCATATATCATCATCGCCCTCAACGCTCCTCTCGAGAGCACAGGGCAGAAACCAGCCTCCTCCATTCAGAGCGTCTCTGTGCCATTCCTTGCGCTCTGATATCGTTGTCATAGCAACGGTGTATTGTGAAAGTGGGATGCCCGGGCCGACGGAACCCCTGCGGACGGAAGAACAGTGCTCTTTTTGGCCAACTATCATTAGGCATTCTCAAAACATGTCCCAGCCAGGACCATCGTCTCTCCTGTATTACGGAGATTACAGGTTTCTGCTGGGTGCGCCAGCGCACAGCATCATTTGTAACATGTTCATACCATTTGACATCCAAAATCCTTCTAAGACACTTGTTTTCAAAGCTGAGTATCTTCCGCTCTTGAGCCTTGGTTAAGTGCCAAGACTCGCAGCCATATAGAAGGGTTGGGATGATGCACGCATTGAACAAGCGACATTTTGTCCTGATGCTGAGTCCAGACGACTTTGTTCATGTTATTGAAAGCCCCGCTAGCTGCTCCTATGCGGATTGGTAATTCCGACCGGAGATCACCCTCTGGCGTTATGGTTGCTCCCAGGTACCTGAATTTCTCCCAGGTACTCATACATACGGTGCACTTACTGTACATACATGTAACACCAGACAGATGATCAGAAGTATTCATAAATAAGACATTTAATATCTTTTGATTCAGCAATGAGGTATACCATCCATCATAAATGTTGATTAGTATGTAGAGAACAACTTGTAGGTAGGTATGTTTATTAGATGCAGCTAGTCCACTGGCTTCCCCACTTAGTAAAGTTGGTTCGATGGAATGAATGAGAGGTCAAAAATCTGATAGTAAAATCTTAGATTTCTTAACATAACGATGGCATAGCGCACAGAAGTGGTAAGTACAGTTTTCATAGTTTTGAGATAATCAATGTTGAAAGTTTGAGATGTCATACAATCTAGTACTAACCACACATAGTTTTTGTTAAATATCTCGTGAATGACACAGAGTTACGCAATAATATTCCTAAGGAACATACTTCAGATGATATAGATTCGCATGCGTATAATAACTCATTTTAGGTAAAAACTGCACTTACCACATCTGTGCGCTACACCATCGATAATATCTTTGGTTCGACCCCCGTTACTGACCTACTCTGCTCCAATACTAACCATTTTTTAGTATGAGAGTATTTGAGGTGTACGATAAACCCAGATTCATTATTTTAAATAAAATATTTCTGGCAATACTTTGATTTGATTTTACAAAATATCGTTCAATAAATAGCTCATTCCATTAGGTCTTCACGAGTGTTCGTCAGGCTCCGAGTCTGAAAACGAAGACAACAGAGAGAGCAGGAAAAAGAAGAAAAAAGACAGTTACTCGTCGTATGAAGAACTCTATGATGACAATGATGCTAGAACTGGTGCAGCTGAAC
The DNA here is from genome assembly GCA_947579605.1 of Athripsodes cinereus. NCBI lineage: Eukaryota > Metazoa > Arthropoda > Insecta > Trichoptera > Leptoceridae > Athripsodes > Athripsodes cinereus. Next base: position 5,219,774 of record OX388307.1, on the reverse strand, counting down.
GCAAGGGTCAGATGACCCTTCCGATACCAGGAATGGCTAGAAATCAACCCAGCAGATTGTCAACAGTAAGTCTTGTTTTAGTTTAGTCGCTAATAATACATTACTGTATGATTTACAGAGGGAGTATTTTCAAAATTTCCATAACTTTTTTTTTTTTTAAAAAATAGGTATATCTGGGTTTTGTTATAAACCCAAATACAACCTTATACACCTTTCACAGTAAGCTAGTAAAAGCTTATGTCGTGAAAGGGAAGTTTGCCGGAACCTGGAATCGAACCACGGACCCCTTGTTCACAAAGCCGAGACTCTACCTCCAGGCTACCGACCAACTCATTGTTTAATGTTTGAGGAAATGGTATATCCAATACCATCAAATTGAAATCAAATTTTATTTGAAGATACACTATCAAAACTGTTTTATTAATTGTTTATTGTGTCATTTTGAAAATCAGTTAAAAAATCAGTAAACTAATTATTTATTGAGTCAACTTTTATTTTGTAAAACTCCATGTTTATATATGGAAGAAAACACAATTGGTTTTAGTTTTACTTAATATTTAATTGAATAGTGACCTACATTAGTTTGACAATGACTTTATAAGTCAAAATCAAGTCAAACTTAGTTTGACAATGACTTAATAAGTTGAAACCAGGTCACTATTTAATTAAATATTAAGTAAAACTAAAACCAATTGTGTTCTCTTCCATATATCGTCCCGCTTCTGACTAACAGTCGTATCTGCCTAAATGTAAATTGTTCAGGAGAGCGTTTTTTCTGTTTAGCGCATATTTTCGTCTCTCCTAGTTATATGATACAGTGTAAATATATTACATTATTTTATTTGTACCTATTCTTATATATCTCAGAATCATTTTTGTGATGAAATTTTGAGGAATTAGTAGATACATCACGTTTTATTTTATTTAGAATAATTCGTAAGTACGACAACAAATCAGAAAGCTATTCCAGGATAACGGTAACAGTTACAGGTGTGATCTTCAGTGAGAACATGGAGGACACATATAAATACACATCGGTGATCATAACTCGATTTCGCCAAAAATGACAGATACGACAGTTAGTCAGAAGTGGGGCGATATATCAATAAACTAAGATTGTAGATAAATTATTTACGTTAAAACTATATTTAATACCAGCGTAAAAATAAGTCACTTGTTGCGTGCCCACATTATTATATTGTGTTCTATTTATGTTTTGCATCGATTGTCGACAATGTGGACGCTTGTCTGTCACTTGTTCAGACAATGCAGCTGTGTAATCATTACTGTTATGCAAATGTTACATCATAAAGTTAATACAAAAATTGAAAGTTTTTCCCTGGTATCTGATCTTATTTTACACGATTTATATTGAGCTAGTCAGTAACCTAATTGTAAAATCTTGAACTTACAATTGAAATACATATGATTCAAATCATGCTGCTGACAAACCATGTCTTTATGACAGGTTTATTTCATAGTGTGAGAATGATTTAGAGTTTGTTTTGTATTAATCACAAATCTAAGTTACTTCTTCTGATAATTTTGAAACTTTCTATTATGATTATCGATTTTATTTTTACAATTAACAATTGTATCAGGTCACTAACAAAAACTTTGGCATTGTCTTTTCTAAATTTTATATGATTTTTTTAATAATGTCTAACAGAAATTTACTGTAAATTTAGCACCAGTATAAAATGCCAAAAGTGCTGTCTTAGCAGTCAGTTCATAAATAAATGTTAATAAAGGGAAATAAATTAATAATTTTACTATTACAGAATTACAAAACTTTTCACTTTTTTACATTGTAATGTTTAGATTGAAATTATGAAAAATATGTAATATACTTATTACAAAACGTTATGACTAAATCTGTAGATTTACATTTTGGGTGTGACAATATGTAGCCAGCAAACTAGTTGCATGTAAAAGAAACACACCAATATTTAACTTAGTAATAATGTGATTGTTAAGAATATATTTTGTTTTTTAGGCATCTACACCAACAAATTATAGCACAGACACTGAAGACTCAGAAGTGGCTAAAATTAATGCAGATATGAAACCCGACGTTCATTCAACACCCAAACAGAAAGACAGCGCCTCAACTGGGAGTGAAAAACAGGTTAACTAGCTTATATCATACATTATTAAAATAAACATTTCATCAGGAAAAATTGTATTGGAGTTTGTCGATATCCTGGAGGTAGAGTCTCGACCTCGTGAACAGGGGTCCGCGGATCAATCCCAGGTGCTGGCAAACTCCCCTTTCACGACACAAGCTTTTAGCTTACTGTGAAAGGTATATAAGGTTGTATTGGGGTTTGTAACAAAACCAAGATATATCTTTTTAAAAAAAAATTATATATAATCACGAAAAATTGTATGTTTATGTAATTGACATGTGAGATTCAACCAGATATGTGTTTATTTGTAAATTATGTGTTTTTCAGGTCCCCAAACCAAAGGTCAATGCATCAGACTTTGCTGCAGAGCTTGCCAAAAAATTGGGTGGTGGTAGTTTGGTATCTAACCCAATCAATACTGATAAATCACAAGATGTTGCTAATAGTAATAATAAGCAGGTTATTAATACTAGTAAATCGGAAGGACGTAGTAAAGCTCAAATTAAACAGAGTGATTCTGGGAGGGGCTTATTTGATTCGGAAAAAGAAGCTGAAGGTTTGTTTGGAAAATTTTATATATTATTTGTAATTTACGTAAAACCAATGTAGGCTTTCAAATATTTATACAACTCGAGCACTTTTGTCAAAATAACTTGTCATGAGAGCTGTGTGTATAAAACTTGTATTGTGGAATGATACACACATACAATGCAACAAACGCATACACAAGTAACAACAAGATCCAGGGCAATTTGAATAAACATCTTTCATTTTGCCCTAGCCGGGAATCGAATCTGGGACCTTGTGACTCAAAGGCAAGCGTGTTATTCTGCTCCACATAGATTGTCTTGTGTATGTGTAATGTATGTGATTTTTTTGTGTAGTTGCTTATAGTCAACGTACAGTAAAGAATTAATAAATAAATCTATGTTTTTATGCATGTCTAGATTTGAGTGTTGTTCTATTTTTATTCAGGTAACATATTCTTTGATGAACCCCCTCCATTGGACACGGAATCAATTCAAGGAGACAAGAATGATTTGTTTGGATCTGATGACGATGACAATGATTCAATAAGTAGTGGACTGTTTTCCAAGAAACCTTCCAAACCCAATCCCAGAGGTACAGGACTTTTTGGAAATATTCCAACCTCTGGATATGGTGGTTTATTTAACGATATACCTGATGATGACGATGATGAAGTTATAGTTAAACCCAAGCAACCTGCAAAAAAATCTCAGGCTGTCGTCAGTAAAGGATTATTTGATGATGACTCAGATGATGAGTTTTTCACAAATAAAGTTAAACCTAAGCCAGTACCTAAAAAGAATGTTGAAGTAAAGAAACCCATTCAAGCTCCAAATATTAAATCAAATTCTGAAAAAGCAAGTGGTCTGTTTGACGACGATTTAGATTCCAGCGTTGAAGTCAAATCAGAAAATATAAACAAAAAGGTAACCAGTGCTCCGAAAACTGTTTCTAAAGGACTTTTTGACGATTCCGATGATGAATCTGATCTCTTTAGTGGAAATATAAGCTTTGCAAATAAAAATGATACATCAAAACCTCAACGAGTCTCAAATACTAAATCATCCACGGAAGGTAAAAAGGATGAAGTTAAAAAAAGAATCAGCCTGTTTGATGATACTAGTGATGATGATGGAGATTTATTTTCTTCATTGAAACCAGCTGCTAAATCTGTAAGTAAAATTGGCTACTTCATAAGCGGATCATATCCTTATTTTACACATTTGAGTTATTTTTCATTTTGTTTGGAATATTATAGCATGAACATATTTGTTTTTAGATACCCACAAAACCAGTAGAAAAAAAAGCCACAACAAAGACAGAAAAGGATCTGCCTAAATCTGAGCCTAACATTATTGAAAAAAAGAAAGAAGTGCTTGAAGAAGATTTGTTCTCTGTACTTAGAATGCCTGAAAAGAAAACCAATGTGCAAATAACTAATACTTTTGATAAGAAACCTCCAGAAGCTATTGAGAGCAAACCTTCACAAAATTCACCAGAAAAAAATGAAACAGGTTCTAAGGTAAAAAAGTTGTCTAATTAGATAATCCTGTATTTCCTTGATTCAACCAATCACAGTAACATATGTAGATAATGTACCAAAAATTATTTTTATTCTATTCTAGAAACCTGTGGGTGCTGTTTCAGTGTTTGGGGAAAACGTGAATATTCTGAAAGGACCAAACAGTATAGCTGCATCAATATTAGCCAGGAAAAGAAAAGACTCTTCCAGTGATGAGTCAACAGCTGATGATGATAGTGATGAAAACAAAAAACAAGATTTTATCAATCCAAAGACTCAAACGGAAACCGTTCAAGAGAAATCATCTGAACCAGTTAAGGATGAAATTGAAAAATCTAAGATTCCAAATACTGAAGTTCAAAAAAAACTCTCATCAATACCGAATGTAAGCAAACCAATTATAAAACCACAAAAACCAGAACCAACAAAGCAAATGAAAACCCCAGACAATGAAATAGTCCAAAGTAAAAGTAAGCAGCCAGTGGTACAAAATAAGTCAGTCATAGATATAAGAAGTAAAGCTGAGACTGTCAAATCAAGTTCATCAAACATTCCACAGCCAGCAAAACCAGAACAAACCAAACCAGTAGAGAAAGAGATAAAAGGTCTGTTTGAAGGAAGTGATGATCTCTTTTCAAAAGGTGCCAGAACAGAAGATTTATTTGAAGACTCTGAACCATTAGAACTTCCTCCTCCTTTAGAAACTGTAAAACAAGTTGTAAAAGAACCAAAAAATGCAAATTCATTATTTGATGACGATGATGATGATGATCTTTTTTCAAGTCTCAAGGGAACTAAGTCTAATAAAAGTGACTCTAATTTGTTTGATGAGGTACCAAATGAAGATATATTTAGTAAAAAGTCTAGCAATAGGAATGTACATTTGTTCAGCGATGAACCTCCAGACATAGATTACATTCCAGATGACAGTGAGCAGAGTGAACAAGAATATCCAACTAATATATCCACTTATATTAAGAATGATCGTGACACTAAACAGAATGATATTGAAGTGCCTAGTGATTATAATGAAACCACATCAAATCAAACCAATTTTGATATACCTCCACCACTAGACGATATATCTTCAACAAAAAAGACTAATTCACTTTTTGGAGAGATGTCAGATGATGATGATGATTTGTTTTCATCTCTTTTAAAAAAGAAAACCAACATAGCAGAAAGTACAAAACCTGCAACAGATATTAAAAGTGGTGCAAATATACTTCCCGCAATAACTAAACCTACAATATCTCAATCTAAACCAAAACTTCCCACCAAGCCTGATAAATCTACTGACATTATAGCCAGCCAACTTCCTAAATCAGAAAAGGACTCAGTCGCTCCAGAAGTCGCAGTAAAAGAATCACCCAAAAAATCTATTGTTGATATGATCGCTTCTTTAGATACAGAAGCAGAAAATTATGAGACCAAAACTGTGAATGTAAGGGAACCAGAAATTGTTACTACAAATATAAAGACAAATGTGAATATTAAGGAAATGATCGGAAACCTAGAAAATAAAGAAATTGAGGAAGTTAAAAATAATATTAAGGAGGAACCAATCATCAACAAACTTAAACATGACATAGTAAATACACAATTACAGAAATCAAACACAGAAGAAGAAATTGATGGTGGTGCATTGAGTTCTCTAACGTCTGATCAAGTTAATAAAGATAAACCTCAAGAATCCCCAACAAGAAGTATTGGTAAATTAAAAACCAACTTGAACATTAATGTTAAAGCATTGATGCCTGGTAGTGCACCTGTACTGAAAAAGAAAACTGATGTTGAACCACAAAAACCAGAAACACATTCAGTGTCGGAAGAACCAACTAGTTTTGATTCCCAACCAAGTTCATTAGATAGTGTTTTAGCAAATAGCTGGTCTAAAGATAAATTAAATGTGCAAGTTAAAAGAAGACCACAATCAAGAAGAGCTAGGCAAGAAGCTGTTCGAAAATCAGCAGCAGATATGTTGTATTCTTTTGACTCCACTGATAGTAGCCATAACTCGTATATTAGTTCACTACCAAATTCACCTACACAAGAAGATGCCAGTGAATCTTACTCTAGTCTTAACCCTGAAATTATTAGTTCATTAGAAAATTCAACATCTGAACCTTTTGAAAGTTCAATACAAACTATTGGAAAGGTCTATGGAAGTGAACAAACAAATAATGTACCGCAATCAAAGATTGCACAGGTTCCTAACGAACCAATATTCCAAAGTCATGGTGATATATTAAATATAAGATCCACAAAACCCTCTGACACTGATAAGAAAAATTCAACAAGAAAATTTGATAAACAAGTAGAAATAGCCAAGGATTCTAAGATCAAGAAAGAAGATGTACCAACCATCAAAGAATCCAAACCAATCAACAAAGATGCACACAAACCTAAACCTCTATTTGATGACTTGGGTGATGATATATTTAACACTCCAAAACCTGGCAAACAAAAATCTCTTTTTGGGGATGACGATGATGATGATGTTGACAATTTATTTGCTAAGGTTAAAGAAACTTCCATTCCAAAAGTCAAGACTCAAAAACAAGAACCTCTTAAACCGGAACATGGAGCTATAAAGAAAGAAACAAGTAAAAAGGTTAATTCTAAAAGTATTTTCAGTGATTCGGACAGTGACTCAGATCTATTCTCAACCAAACCTAAAAAAACTGAATCTGTAAAGAAAGTAAAAACGCCAAGTGTCGAAAGTAAAGCTGTCAGTAATAAAAAGCAATCTTTGTTTGGGGACAGCGATACTGAAGATGATCTCTTCACTAACATTCCAAAAAAATCATTAGAAATCAATAAACAGCCACCACACAAGTCATTGTTTGGAGATGATGATGATGATGACGAGAAAATTGATATTTTTAAAACTACTAGTCGTAAGTCAATATTTTTTATATCAGTTTTAAGAATGGAATTTTTGACAGTTATATCCATAATAGATACGTTCACTCATTTTTATTTTCACAATTTCTTCTAGTCCTTTTTTAACCTTTTTTAAAAATCTACAAGAGCAAGGTTTTATTATCTTTTTTCTATGTAAATTATGATTTAATGAATAAATAATATTGTAAAAATATGGATACTAAAATATATACACATAACACTTGACATGTGGTGCATAAGGGACAAAATGAAAAATGATCCTTTTCAAATTGTCCTGGGTGCGGGTGTTACATATCTATGTGTGTGATGCATTGTATGCATGTATGGTCGTATTAGTACCCATAATATATATCTATATACCATTATGGCTTGTCCCACAACTGGGTAACTAGCTGACTAACCGCATTTTAGCAACATGTATGTTGTCTTCTCCATGTCAATAAAAATGAAGACATCCAAAATGGGTAAAATACCTTGTCACAGAATTGAAGATGTGAAATATCTTATACATGATCTCTTAGGAATGCCTGCCTTGTACATATCGCTTGAAAACATATAGAAAATAGTGGGAAATCTATTTTTTTACAAGATTCAAATATTATATTAATCTTTGGGTCCATTAGTGTACACTGTCCATATATATTAAATTTTCTACTTTATTATGCAACTCAAAATGGTTTTTTCTTTCAGGTATTCCACAACAAACATCCTCAACAAGTCACAATATATCAAAGACAAAACAATCTTCAACAACCATACAAAAGACCGCATCTCAAGTCACAACTATTGATCCGCTATCTTCATTTTTAAATGATCCTTAAAATTCACACTTCTATGGATCAAATTCTCTATGGTTTTTCTGTGGCAGCCTCTCCAATATTTTGCTAAATGAAACTCATCATTATTTATATTAATGGTGCTAATATAAAGTCATTTCACTTCAAAACAGTTTATGTGACGTTAATAAAATTTTGACATGCTTAAAAATACCTAAACTCTTTACAATATTAAAAATATTTTATAAAATATTTTTTGTACTGTGAAATGGAAATTAATAAATATTTGAAACAATGTTTATTAATATTCTCAAAATGAACATAATTTGTGCAGCATGTCAAAATTTTTTAATCTCACTTGAATCATTTTTAATGTGCAATGAAAACAATCATTGAAATACCTTTTGCTAAGTTCTTATTACAGCTTCATTATTTTTTTATACAAATGATGCCAAATTGTTTGGCATGTGCATATTCTATATAATGTCAGTATTAATGTTTGCTAAAAAATGATTTTGATTTGAATTGTGTTGCTGACTTTCGAAATCAGCTATAACACATTTTTTTGATTTGGAAAAGTTCAATAAAAACTATTATACAAGTATTAAATATACTTTCCAGAAGTCAAACAAGTTTGTTAATTATAAGATTGTTATAACAGTTCAATTTTAAAATAAATTTTGCTATTGAATAAAAATAAACTGTTCATTTTGTATACATAAAAATAACTCCTATTGGTCGGTTGAGTTATAAAGGATATTAAAAGACACATAAAGGGATAAAACAGGATTCTTTTCGAGTCATCTTTTTTTTGTGCGAATGGTGAGTGTTTTGAAACGTTATAAAATATTTAATTACGAATCCAACAACATATATAACTCAATTTGTCAAAAATGTGTTATAGCGGATTTCGAAACTCGGCGACACAATTGTCATAAATATTTCATCTTTTGTGAAGACATTTTGATCTTGCCTCGTTTCGCTCTTAAAATATTGATGTTATATGTTATAATTATAGTATGTTTATGAATTTAAAAGACATTGCCAGAAATTTATGTTCTGTTACTATAGATAAATAGTTAATTTAGATAGAATGTAACGAGAGTAATAATTTTTGTTGTAACACATACTTCTGAAAAGTATCTTAAATAGCTGTCTCTACAATCAGCGAACTAACAAATCCTCTATCTCTCTTTTCTTCCTGTTGTGAATTCAGACAGAAGAAAAGAATCAAACTAAATGTTTTTCATCTTCTTTCTGTTTTATATTGATGGTGAGAAAAATAAAGAGACAGAAAATTTATTTGATGCGTGTCGAAACAACAAACAACTAACTGTAATTTTTTTTACATGTTGATTAAGTCATCCTTAAAAGGCAAGCAGAGAAAATTGAGAACCATACATTCCTGTAATATTCATACAAAAACTATTATGTGAATTTCCTTCAATACGTAAACTCTTAAAATCAATAATTATATCATTGATTATATGTATCAGCATTCGCAGTGTAACACTTCATTTTAAATTATTCAGTAAAATATTTTAAAAACATTTTTATTTTGTGGTATTATTATTGATTATATAATTACGTACACATGATCTCGGGCATTGATTAGCACCTGATGATGATGATTTTGGATGATTTTATTTTCTTTTTTGACGCCGTTTTACAGTCTAGACCGTCTCAAAGGCGCCAGTGAAGAGTTCAGTTTTTAATTTACTTCTGAAGCTAGTGACTGACTATTTCTCAGTAGCACCGGTAGGCCATTCCAAATAACCGGTCCAACAACACCAAAGGCCCTCTCATAGAAGTTAGACTGATGATGCGAGTTCATATCTGTGAAACTGGTCGTGCGTAATTATAATATATTATATAACTCCATGGTTATACCAAACAATAAAAATATTTTCTATTCATTTTATTAAATAAAAAAATAATATATCGTCGTTGCATATTTAAAATGACGCATGTAAATGTATAAATGTTTCGACATTTTTAGAATAAACTGGGGCCGTAGACAAACCGTACTTAGCGATCGACTACTGGCGAACTTTTCGACAATCTACCTACATGTACTGTGTAATTATGCGTTATTGTTGCGGTTATTGTCAAAATTCGTTTGTAGTCGATTGCCAAGTGCGTGTTTGTCTAGTGGGTCTGCTTATTATGGCATTAAAACCATTAAGAATAATTTGTAAATTAGTTTTTGAATTTGTTCTTATATTTTACTTATTCATAAATTAGTTTTTGAATTTGTTCTTATATTTTATATTTTCTTATATTTTACTTATTCATAAATTAGTTTTTGAATTTGTTCTTATATTTTACTTATTCTTAAATTAGTTTTTGAATTTGTTCTTATATTTTACTTATTCATTTAGTTTTATGTGTTCTATAAAATTTCCATATTTTTTTTTGTAATAGTTTTGTGAATAGTTATTAGCCGTATGATGTTCAAATAAATGAATAAAATAAATATCACATGCAAATAAAAAGTTAAAACAAAAATTCTAATACCCTAGTTAACAGTTTTTTAAAAGCATACTTAAATAAAAATGTTGGCACATATGCCATTTTAAATATGCTACGACGATATCTCATATAATTACTCCATTTTTTAAAATGTCGCAAAACTGTGTTGTACGTAATTTGTACATTTACGTAAATTTCTAAAGGCCAAAATATTTTTTTTTTCATTCCATCACAGCATTTCCCGCAAACGGGGTGGCTTGCGGAATATCTGTTCATAATAAAGATACAAGTTGTCCTCTGCGTGATAATAAAAGTCAAGACATTCAGGATGGATCCGAACCCATCGCTGAATTGAAGATGTTATGTGACACTCCTTTTATAAGACACTCGAAAACTTAGAGAAAAAAAATGGGAGACCTATTCATTGCCGAAAAGTCGGCAGTGAGCCAAAATAATCACAGAAATTAATCATATTATAATTATATCTGTGAAAATATTTATACAGTTTCAATCATTTACGTTGCATTTATTAATTCCTCCATGGAGCACCTGGCAATTAATTGGTCTCCCACTTTTTTCCGTAAGTTTTCAAGTGTTCTGTAAAATACAGACATTCAAAAAAATAAAAACATTTTACATCTTAAATTCTGCAATGAAATTTGCAGCCCATCCTGAATGTCTTAATTTTTTGTTGGCACGGAGAGGACGGCTTGTATGTTTATTGCATGCGGTTTCTCTGCCGGCTACCCCGCTTGTGAGATATGCCGCGATCGGATAGTAGTAGTATTTATGGATAAGGATTATATTTCTTTTTTATTTATTATTTATTTATTTATTCATTCTTTACTGTACATTGATAAAAAACAATTACATAAAAGGTATACATTAAGGTTTTCAAGTTAGCCCACCCTTATTTTTCTTATACTGTGTATAAACTTTAAGGAGATGTCGGGCTGTAATTGTGATTTTATTTGATTTTAATATATATGCAGAAATACATTAATATCTATATTATAATTATGTTATCTTAGATTATTTTTTTACATTACTATATTTATACAAATGTATGCAATACAAGTTATTACAAAAATAAATCATGAAATATTAATTAGTTTTAATTATATCTATACCAGTGTGGTGAACTTTTTTAACCATTACCCAAAAATATTTAAATGTAAATCTATATTATCTACCTCATTTTGAAAAGGACGCAATCAAAATTTGTTATTGAAATAATAATTTGTAATCTTTGTAAAAATACTAACATGTTTATAAAAGCAAATTAGAAAATTTCCTTTCACCCCCAAAAATGACTACCCCATTTGGAATAATTTATCCTGGTTTCCTGGCCGCTGCAGGAAATACGATCTTAATCTAATCTTGATCTTAATCGGACTTTTGAAGGGACTATAGTCAAAAATACAGCACTACCGCGAGATTAGTATGCATGTATTGTTTACTAATAGTCACTTCGCGCGCCGTATGATTAAGATTAAGATCGTATTTAGATTTTGTCAAGAGTAACCCTACTGATCTATACAAATATGTTTTCTACAAAAAGTTCTTTGATGAGATCTTTTTTCTTATACTTGACACATGAAGGACTAAAATAGTGTAATTAAGGGCGTACTTAGAATACATATTGTGTTCTTGAATTTAGACATACTTGACAGCTGGCTTCACCTCATTGTCTGAAATCTGATGATTATCTTTCATGCGGAGGACAAAAGAGCAAGATCAGAGGAGAAATCAAGGTTGTGGAATCAGTTAAAACTACAGATTCCATAGAACTCTAAAGAGTTATGTGCGAGGTGTTTGGGAAAAATATCTATCAGCAATATCATCATTACAAACATCCCGATGGATTTCAGCAGGAGTCACTTTTTCAGCAGCCAAAATTTTGTTAACAACGAATTTTATCAAAGGTGATTTATTTAATGTGAGATTTTGTTCAAAGTTATTTAAGCCAATGTGTCAAAAGTAAGATTAGATTTATTTACATAAAATATAAAAAAAAAACTTTTGTTTCACATTAATGTATACCTACCAAAGTATACCACAATTACGCCTAGCACTTTCACCAATACATTGGCATCATCAGGGCGGAGTATAAACAGTTTATGTTTTGGTGAAAGCGCTAGGCGTAATTGTAGTATACTTTGGTATACATTAATGTGAAACAAAAAACAATGTTTTTCTTATATTCTATATTATTAAAATGTTGTTTCACAATGTCAATACTGAAAAATTAAATTTAATCGGAGTTTGTCGGTAACCTGGAGGTAGAGTCTCGGCCTCTTGAACAAGGGGTCTGCAGTTCGATCCCAGGTGCCGGCAAGCTCCCCTTTCACGACACAAGCTTTTAGCTTACTGTGAAAGGTGTATATGGTTGTATTTGGGTTTATAACAAAACCCAGATATATCTTTAAAAAAAAAAATAACAATACAAATTACATAAAAATATCAGTTATACAATTTGATGTACAGAAGGCGAATTTATCTCTAGAATGCGATGTCTTCCAACTAACCCTATTGAATAAGCAAGTAAGGAAAAAGGGAGCTTGTATCTATAAATAAAACAATGATTTTGTTAAATATATATATAATTAATAACAACATACCTATCGAGTAGTCTTTTCAAACACCTCACCTACATTCCTACAGTCAATCTGCATCAACATCACTTCATCAATAAAATAAAAATAATAATAAATTGTACACCTCTATATTACATTACACACTATCGTATTTATAATATCAACACCATATTTATAATTATAATAAGGTACAAAAATAAACAGAGAATATTAATACACATGCACACAACAGTTTTTATATACTTACATACAGACGAACACAAATTAATACAACTTCATAGACAATATTTGTGTTCTTATTATTTCAATTATCTCCTTCACTATTGTTTCAAACAAATACAGTAGAAGTCCATTAGTCCGGCATCCAACAGTCCGGAATGCCCGATAGTCCGGCATCGCTACGGAAAATTGTAAATTTTTTGTTTTTTTTCTAAGTGTGTCTTTAAAGCAAATAAAAACGCTTGAGAGCTATTCGGAAGTTTTCGGGATAGTTCGAGATCATCCGGAAGCACTCGGTATTGTTGTAAACATTGTAGTAAACCCTCAGCCTACTCAAAATCTTGAAGAAAGTGACTCAGATGCCAAAACGAAAGAAAAGGAAAAAGTCAGCTGGGCAGAAGCTGCAGAATCACTAAACAAGTTTATCTCTTTTGCTGAGGCTAGTACTAACTACAGTGCTTCAGAAATTATTGATTTCCACATCATTAGAAATAAATTTTATACTAAACGCCAAAAGTCAAGAAAACAAAAAGCCATTCATGACTTTTTTAAATCTAAGTGAAATATGTTTAAAGTACGTGTACATATATTATATGAAATTTAAAATAAACTTTGTTATATGTATTTGCACACTGTATTTGTAGTTTAATTATTAACCTAATTGTTCTTATAATTACCACCCAATAGACCGGAATTTTCGATAATCCGGTCCCGAACGTGCCGGTTTATCGGACTTCTACTGTATATGCCGAATATTTACTTTTTCTGTGGATGAGTATATACATAAATTTGATGGTTTAAAGCACAAAATGTCCGCTATTTAGGTAAAGTGAGTTAATATCATCTATGTCCTGAGCACATAGTTACCAATAATACTTATATCATTATCGAAATATTGAATAAAAGCCAAATGTCACACGTCCATCAATTAACATTGTTTTGTGCACAGATGTAAAATGTCACTTAAGATATTTGAGAATGTATTTATTTTGACTTTCTTAATTCTTAAAAAGCACAAATGTTCATCAAGGACATCTTCTGAATTAACTTAAAATTAGTTAATTAATTGAGAATCTCAAACTTTAAAACCTGTCTTCTTGAAACTGTCAAATGCAGACATTCGTCTTCTGTGCTATAAACCATTGAATTATGTATGTATATCCCAAATTTTCTCAAGTTACCATCATAATTATATTTGAGGAAATGCTCGGTACAATATCACCAAATACGAATCAAATTTTGAATTTATATCATATCTGTTGTCATTTTTAATTAAACTATTCTTCCATAGTATTGAAATTTACACAGCATGTTGCGATCTCAGGATAAAATTAACAACAACAAAAAATGATCTCTTAAACCTTGAAATTTTTACCTTTGATAAAGCTTCGTTCACATCTACGCACACAGAAAGTAGAACACATAATATATTTAATAATATTTTTGTGTCGATGCTCTTGGGTGTCTGCCATTTATTCTACAAATGTGAACAAACCTTAATTGGAAACTTAAATTTTAATACAAGGTTATTTCAAATGAAGTTCAAATTTAGAGATACAAATTCATAGACAAATAGCAACAGCTTAATGTGAATTTTCAATTATTACAATCATTACAAAAATTAATATTGAGCAAATTTTAATATTTAACGTGTTAGCAGCAGTCAAATTAACAACAACAAAAAATACAACTCAAACAAACAAATTATTAACAATATACCTCCAAGAAACGAAAATAGTTTAAAAAGCTAGGTAAAACAGGTAACAAATAAATTACTAAAATCAACAAACACTATTTGATAAATCATGAGACACTTTACCAAGTACGCCATTGGAATTTGTCCAATATTTATTGCTTATTTTAAATATTAATCACGATACTAAATTCATACTTCACAATTTACTTTGATTCATAATTAACAGAATGAAATAGAAATAAGTAAATTTAATAATCACATTATTTATTTCATTATGTCTAATAATCAATACAAAATTTAATAATACAAGAATCTTGTTGGAATAGCATACAATTAACTAAATTTGTTACATATTAAATAGGTTTGTTGTCTGTCTATTCCAAAATTCTGTGACTATAGTTTGTACGCGACTAACTTCGCACTGTCTAAGTTGTTTCGGTGTGTTTTAGGCGCGAAGTTAGTCGCGTACAAACTATACATACATAGCTGTGGTTTGGAGAACAAACCTTAAAATAATGAACAGTAAATAAATATTGAAAATTAAACAATTTTACTAATGATCATACCAGCTAGATGGAGTGAACTAATCAAGGAGGCAACACAGAATTCATTGCCAGAGGCTCCGCACATGGTGGAGGATTGCTTGAGGTGGAGATAGGTAATCAAAAGACCAAGACATGATGGTCACGATTCTTAGAATTGAGGGACTGACAGAGATGACGATATTATAACCAATTTATAAAAATTACTGATAACGATTAAAAGTAAGGAAATATCAAAAAAATAACAAAATTAATGCCCCTTAAAATACAGTCATTGAATACTTACAATAATTCTACTCAACTATGCTTATATAAAGTGTTGTGGAAAGAAGTATAGACACACTCGTCATTGTAATAAACACGATAAGTTATGATAAGCACCTAATAATGGATCCTGATACAATTAACATAATATCGACTGTGCTCAGGACAAAGGCTTCAATCCACATTAGTAAAATTTTATAGGAGAAGCAAAAAACTGTAGGAAAAAGAAAATAACAAATTATTGTCATTATTATTTTACCATCTTTTTGTAATGTAGTTTTTTAATTATGTCATAAAAATTTAAGAGAAAATATTCAGGAATTATTAGTTATAAGCAAAAAAAATTAAAAAATGTTGATCAAATCCTTTGTCCTGACAAACTTTAGCAACATGTTAAAGAGATATGTATGTCACATGTTTGGGGTTATGTGGTTTGATGCCTTTTACCTCACCGTAAAATTATGTCTGGAGGAAATTTTTTGGTGTTAATTATGAAACTCATGCTGTTTGAGTCCTTTATACTATTGGATATTTGCAATTAAGTCCTAGATAAAAAACAGTATTTTGCTTTTTCTATAAAAACTAGACGTTTGGAGATTGAACCAGAATGTTTACAAGACACAAAAGATTGTCTTAAAAACATAAAACGATTTTTGCCTAAATTGTTGTTTTGATGCCTTCGTCCTGAGCACAGTCGAATTATGTATGTTCAGTGTTGAAATTGATCAAACATTTTTATAAAATCCAATTAAAGGATATTGACATTATTAAATATATACCCGGCAGCTTTACTATGTAATTATATACGAGTGTACACCTCATTTTTCACATAGTCTTGTTGGCAAACGTCGTATTGTGATCAGGTGTCCTTTTACCGTGCTGCCTAATACTTCTCGAGGCATTGAAATGCACCATTACACAACACCAAAATTATTTATTATAAGACTTGCAAATTATCTATTAATTAAGGTCTGTATTTATACCAAAACGACATTTTCTACAAATTGAGTAGTCAGCCAATGTGTTTTTATATATATATAAAAAAAGCATAGTTACTCATGTTAAAATTATAGATTATATTTGATAGTAGCAATAACTGTGATTAACTTAAATAAAAAAAAATACCATGACTTTAGCACCAATACGAAAATAGTTTTTTCTAATCATAAATACTATAATAAAAAAATTACAAAGACATTGGTGATTGATGTGGCGTGGGGCTAATGCTCTTGCCTTCGAGTCATAAGGTCTCTGGTTCGATTCCCAATGAGAGTAAAATGAAAAATAACCTTTATCGAGTTGTCCTGGGTTTGCACGATTTAACCTGACATCAGCTGGGGCATTGAGGGGCGGTGGTGCGGATGTCGTGAAGGCAGCATTCATCGATAAGCTCATCAACGACTGCCACCGTCCCAGCTGATGTCAGGTTGAGCCCTGCACGAAACCCCGGACAGAAACCAATGACCTTTCTCAAGACCAACTAAAAAGTCTTTTTCAAGACTACTGCATGTAGAGTTTTCAAAAAACGATTATTATATGCACATAATATATTCTGCAAAAACACCTTTTCAAACATATATATACTTGGAATTTTTCTAGCTACCGTTTACTCATAACATGACCTCAAGGGTGCCTTTTTATTATTTCATATGTATTAATATAAATATATAGATTAAAATTACTAAGAATACATGGAGAACCATCAAAATCATATTTCAGTAGTTTCTAGAGAGTTGTAGAACAATCTAATCAAACATTTCTCCAAGTGGAATGTAATCATCACCAACATTAATAAATAAATGCAATCTTACAAACTAAAGTTTACTTGTATTATAAGTTATATTAGACAGGTAACTCAATTTTCATGAAGACAATTAATATTTATGAACTATGTCAACAAAATTGTTACACTTAAAGAAACTGTTTTGTACTATTCTAAATAAATATTAATTGCAGTATACTGACTGTACGCATCTCAAATACTTTTAAAAAGTAAATAGATTTTATCCTTCCATTCCAAAATTCATCTTTCAGGGTCTATCTTATGAATATATAACATATTATGTTGTTTGCTCGGACTCTAGGACAATAAGAGTGATTTAGAGAGTAATTATATGTGTTAACTTCCATTTCACGTGTGAACTAGTGTCTTCCACATGTGAAATTATGAGTTACATACTAGATTACATACCCCTTAAATTTCTCTTAATGCAATGTGGTGAAATGTCTGCTTTAGTGGTGTTTTAAGAATGACTAGTTTCCAAAAATAATGAACTGTGAATAATTTGAAAAGAGTGTTTGAAATATAATTTTACTTATACCAGAATATTAAATGTATACAAAATGTTCAGATTAATTTAATGTTTTTATACATTTTTTTTTATTTGTGCCTAAAATAAGGCACTAAATGTTGGTACTATGTAATTAGAATATTAATAATTAATGTGTCAATTATGTCCCAAACTAATATTGTCATTACAATGTACAAAGTACTCTACACCAGTGACGTGTCTTCTATACAAGCCAAAAAGTCGGGCTTTACCTGAAATTTACAAGCTTAAAAATAATTTCAAAAAATGATATGCAATTAAAAACCCAACTATTTTAAATTAAACACAGTCATGCATCATGTAAATGAATTCAATGTTATCCCATTGAAACCATCAAACAGATCTCGCTATGTGCAATTAAATTGTGCTACATCATTTTTTGTTTCAATGCTTCAAAGATCATAGCGTGAATTGGACCCGCTCCCGTCTGATTCCCCTAAATTAAAAACATTGGACACACTCTGTTATTGGATGGCTGACTATTATTTTTATTATCTAAGAAATGCCACCCTGCACTAAGGCCATAATAGCTTTTGGCCAAGGCGATCTTAGCAGGAAAAAAAACAAAGGAAAATCCAAGAAAAAAAGCAAAAGCAATCAAAAAGAAACAACAGAATCAAATATAAAGCAATATTAAGTAAAGAAAACAACGCCATATAGATCTTTTCTTACATACTTCTTCTTCTACATTCATGCAATTTCTCACATACACACTGCTGTCCTTGAGAATTTGATCCACATGATCAAGCCACAAAATTTTCGGAAGCATATCCTCACACTCCATTTTTTGTTTTGTCATTACAATAAAACTTTTTAGTTAGAATGGAAGTATTATTTTCATCTTCTTAATTTACAAAACCAAGCTTTTCATATTCTTAATTTACATAACATATTAATACCAATTAATTAATGAGGGGGGTGGGGGCTACCGAATATGAAAATGTTAGACACGCCACTGTTTTACACTATCTAATAAAACACTTTACAATGTACAGGAGAGTGCACGAAACATAATTTCAACAATACATAAACTTTTTTTTCACTCAAATGATAATTTCAACAATATATAAACTTTTTTTCACTCACATGATGACAATGTACTTAGTTACACAGTAAAAAATAATTGAAAAAATATATAAAATAATTTATATATACTTGGCAATGTACTAACAAGTTCAATGAGCTAAAGAAACATAGTACAACTAGTTGGAACAATGTCGTATATGTAATTGAATTTTTGTTGAAATATTGAAGTACAATTACTTGTTAACATGATAATCAATATACTATTATAATACGTTTATACGTACAGTTCATATTACCATTTTTAATATTAATATTCCGGGTACTACATATCGTCCCTCTTCTGACTAACTATTGTATCTGGCATTTTTTGCGAAATCGAGTTATGATCACCAATGTGTATTTATATGTGCCCTGAATGTTCTCCCTGGAATAACTTTCTGATTTACAAATTATTCTAAATAAAATGTGATATATCTACTAATTGCTCAAAACTTCATCACAAAAATGATTCTGAGATACCTACCTATATAAGAATAGTTACAAATAAAAAAATGTAATATATTAACACTGTATCAATTAACTAGGAGAGACGAAAATATGCACGAAAAAACACAAAAACCGCTCTCCTGAACAATTTATATTTAGGCAGATACGACTGTTAGTCAGAAGAGGGACGATATATTAGCAGTGTAGCATTGAGCGGCCCCAACCGTTGTCAAGTATTTTTTCCATAGAAAAACGTCAAAATGTTTTAACTGTTCCTGCAACGTGTCGCCAATAATCTTTAATGCAAACATTTAATGATTAAAATATTGATAAATTGATTTAAACATTAAATTGTTCTGTATGATTAAAAAAATGAAGAAGGATGCCGTTTAAAAGTGACCTCTCTTACATCCACAAAAATTTCAAACTTCTCAAAAATTTCTTACGCACTTCAGATGGTAAAGCTTTTGCAAGAAAACATTTTAATTTGCAATAAAACAAATTTGAATGGACTTTATAATAATGCTATAGGCTCCGCAATGGGTGGGGCCGCTCAACTTAGATAGTGTCAATATTCCTACGTTACAATCTGGATAAGAAATGAAAAACAAAACAGCACATTTAAGAAAAGGCTATTTTTTAACTATTAACAATTTAAACTAATACTTATAGTGAAACATTGCCTTTCAGTTCATTCTCCCATTTAATAACAAATTTCTTTGATAGTACGCTTGTAAAGTGAAATGTTTTCCCCATATTGATGCTCTCAATGAAATAATTTGACAATTTAATTCAAAATATCTAAACACAAAACAATATTTCTTGCGTAGTATAATTAACCTCTGACATACGTAATAATTATAGTAACTAACATAACAATGTTTCGCGAGTCGTAAAAAATCATAAAAAAAATATACAACTTAATATTAATAATAACAATGGGCGAAGAATCAAGAATATAAAGTAGAATGAAATTCATTTAACATTTAAGAAAATTTATCTTAGTTAACATTCCCGGTTATCGGCAGCGGTCTTTACGGCAAGCGAACAGGGCAAGTGACCGGGGCCCCACACTTATAGCACAACAGGTTAAAAATATAAATTTTTAAAGTTAGAAATATAAAAAATACCATTTTAAAGAATATGAAGAGATTGTGAAATTTCTCAAATTGCTATACCAAAAAATTTTGCGATGGGGGATAAAAATTTAAAAAGCTGAGTGTTTTCTGATTCCGTTACCAAATTATCACCAGGGATTCCGCACAACTTGGTTCGTCAAGAGCCTTCCAAAGTTAATACCACTACTGCTGGTTATATAATCGTATTACGTTAAATAAATTGTGTACATGGTGATACGGTACAAAGTCAAATATTTTTACCTATTACACAAATTAATAATTTGTCGAATCAATCTAATCTTTTTTTTATTACTGCGAGAAATACATTTCATCAGCTTTGACATACATGTCAGTAATGAAAAAAATATACTCAGTGTAATTATACTGCGTCTATTACTTATGCACCAATATGATGAGCAAATATTATTAAAGTGTAACTACTCCTCTGATCTGTAACCTTCGTAACTAGATAGTAAGCCTTCGGCTTCAGCATGAACTACTTCATCATCGGATGACTTGACAGGCAACATGAGGGTCTTGTCCAACCAGCTGATCGCGGAACTGTAATCACCTTTACCAATATAGCACTTGGCGATTAATAATCTGAAACGACAAACATATGCATAAATAATGACTTCAACAAACTATACTACTACTATACTATAATGAATGGGGTAGGCGGAGAGGATGGAACGCCACACAATTCTATCCCTACATACTTTTTTCACTTTCTTTATATTTATACAATTTCTCATACACACACAGATTTCTCTTACTCAACACAAGGTCGTCCTTGAGAATTTAGTTCTTGGATGTCTGCGCTTTCCCTCAGCCATTTTTCAGATAAATAGATTCTCTTCGTCATGCTTTCATCATCCATTTGCTCCAAATGTCCAAACCATCGCATTTTTTTCCAAGTTTACATGCATCCACAACACTCCTCTTGCATCCGCTCATTTTCCTAATATCCTCATTCCTCACTCATCACACAACGTTTTACAAAACATTTTTCTTAGCGTTCACATCTCCACAGTATAATATATTCCACTTTCATCCTTCTTAAACCACGTCCAAGTTACAGTGGCAAAACAATACATAATATAATAATCAATGACATAATCAGAGACTTTTATTTATTTTAGCGACAGAAGGAAGATGATCAGAATTGACTAGCTCACCTATTTTCTTTCCATTCCTTGTCTATTAATTTCTCAGCTCTTAGAAACTCATCCAAAGCATTGTCATATGTGAATGATGGAACCTCTGCAAACAGTGTGGAGGCTATCTTCTTCTCCAGCCACGATAAGGTGGCCAACTGGAATAAACAATAATTTATTAAATAACAGAAGTATCATAATTTAACACAAAGAATATTTTTTTTTAAAAAAGATATATCTGGGTTTTGTTATAAACCCAAATATAACCTTATACACCTTTCACAGTAAGCTAAAAGCTTGTGTCATGAAAGGGGAGTATCCCGGCACCTGGGATTGAACCACGGACCCCCTGTTCATGAGGCCGAGACTCTACCTCCAGGCTACCGACAAACTCAAACAGTTGACAAGTTTCACCTAAAAGTGCATTTCCGTACTTCGTGACAACGTCAAGCGGCAGCTGCAAGACAGTTTTCGATTATATTACGACGGGCGACAGAAATAATACAATGCACCATGAATTCGTACAAAAATGACACATAATTTTTTTGTAGAAAAATGCAATGAAATATAATAAAAAAAAATTATGTACAAATAAACGTACTTCTAATTTGAATCTTCCAATTAAATGATATAAACTGGCGTCGTTTGGATTCAACTCGAGAGCCTTTTCCACATGTTCCTTGAAAAGAACTCCATCTTGTATCTTCTCTTTGGTACCTGAAACACGGAAAAAGCATAACATAAACAAATCATCCAAAAGATATTTTGTTTGTTCAATGGAGCAGATCGCATGAACTTTATTATTGGGAATGGTGTACCAAATTCAAATCCAACAAATAGGCCCGAAAAGTTGGATATATTTTTTCCTCTCAATCATTTTCAGTTTATAATATAAGGCAAAGATAAATTAATGTGATACAAAAATGAGAGCAAGGACAGAAGTCTATGGCAATTAATCACAGTTTCTTTAGAGGTCCACAGTTTCAGCAGTATGGTGACCACATATGTAAATTTTAATTTTAAAACTGTAGAGCAAGTACACTATCAGTATAATAATCACCAATGTAGATACTTACGCACGTAGTCTGACCTGAGCCCCACTAATATTGCATACCACTTGTGTACTTCTGGATTCTCCGGGTCCAACCCTATAGCTTCTTGGCAATAGTCTATACCTGAAACGAGCGGAATAATAATAAATAGTTTACTGATGAAAGCCAACAGATATCTTAATTGGACCATGTGGAAGCGACTATTCACAATGAATTGGGCCAACTGTGGCTAATTTGTAAGGGCAAGCTTTTTCGTGTAGTCAGGGTCAACTTTAGAGATGGCTAGCTAACCAAGTTTAAATATCTTCATGAGTCTAGTTGAATATGAATTTTAAATGGTATATATTTTAATTAGGCGAAATTCATTGTACTACTACTACTTATAATTATATCAATACAAGACACTTATTTTTATCTTATGAAACAATATGAAATTGTTCAAAAATCCAATCGGAAAAAGTGAGAAAGGTGTCCCTACAGTTACAAATTGGATCTAGGCTGACTTACGTGATTACTATATATTTATAATAACCAAATAAAACTTTTACTGCAGAATAAAATAGTTTAAAAATAATCAGGCAATCTTCATACCTTCGTAAATAACTTCTCTCTTCCCCTCTTTGTCTCCATTCTTCTCACAAACATTTGACTTTCTCTGACAGCATTTCCCCAGCCTCCACAGCGTGTCTGCTAAGACATGTTTATTAAGCTTCTTGCTATCCGATTCTAATGATTCTTTCATGTCTTTCAATATTTTAAATGCCAAGTTCACTTCATCTGATGAACCATTTAACAGTAAACCATCCACTGTAGCAATATCCTAACAAAGAAACATAACACGAGTTAGTGAAAATATATTTGTAAGATATGAGACAATTTATTAACACTTTCCTTTATGAATTTGATATATGAATACATAGTAAATCTTAAGCCAATCTCTATCATCAATACTAGTGAGTATTACCCGTTAGCAATGGGATTATATTATAAAGTTGAATAACAAACTGAATATGTGATTAAGTTTTTAAGGACTCACGGTAAGTTCTTGGCTCATTTCCACAGTGCCATTTTCCTTTATATTAATCGCCTTACTGTCAGTCTCAGAATCGGATGATACATCATAGAACTCTTCACTGGATACATCATAATCCGTTCCCATAGCCGAGTTGTATTCTGTGAAGTCCGTGTCACTAGTATACTGTGCAGCCAGAGGCTTGACGTTGACAGCTTCATTCTTTGCTTCGACTCCAGTGGCTCCAGATGACTTGCGAGTATGTTTAGGACGTTTATTTGATGAGGCATTTTTGTGTTTACTCAAACTGTAAAAATAAGCGAAATAAATAAAAAAAATGTTTTATTCTACTATTTGTTTATTTGACGAGAGAGACGTCTTTCGTCTTATTAGGACATTGTCAATCTGATTTTGAAAATACAACAATATTCATATATATAAAAAAACAATGTTTACAATAACAATGAAAAGAAAGTATAGTATAATATTATAATTTTTTAAGAACATCATATAATGCAGCAAAAGCAAACCAAGTACAGTCACAAAAATATTTAATAAAAAAACCACAAATTCAGGTGGCACAGAAAACACAAGTTTATCAAATACATTATTATATTCTTACAATGAAATATAAAAGATTACCCTGTACTACATTTTTGTTTTAATTTATTTATTTATTTACTACTTCTAATACTACTAAATGGGTTATAATAATAAGATAAAAATACAAAGTGATAACTTACTATTTTGCCTGAAGTTCTTTTAGATTGTCTAATTCCTCCTTCATAGATGCCACCTGCTTATCTAGTCTTGCTAAGTCTTGAGCTAAAATGATAACATTTGATAAGACATATTGTTAAACCTTTTCACTGGTCAAGTTAAAGTACCTCATATCATTATCATGAAATAATAATTATCTGTGCGAAAGTAAAAATTGGATGAATCGACTATTCCCCTATATCGAGTTTAATGCATTAATCACTAAATTTTTGATTTTTTTCTCTCTCATTCTTTTGTTTACATTAATATGTGTATGCTGTGGACACACTTAATTGGAGGGTTGGCCTGGCCAAGTCAATGTATAATGTTTTGATTTTTGTGTCTACTTTGTCAACTTTCTGTTTGTGTCTCTGATTAATAAATAAATAAATATTGGTTATTTGTGTTGTGGAAAAAAGGATGAATCGATATTTGCACATTAGACATCATATTTCAATGTAAAACAATGCTCATACTTAAAATATTGTATCACCGTGCGAATTTTATTTTGGTTCCCTGGGAAGAAGCGTTTTTCGATTGAATCCCGTTCACACACAGAATTGGTACGAGTTTGTTTAATGGATAATAAAGAATAAAAGTCACTCGGTGTGGCGTAGTGGTAACGCTCTTGCCTTTGAGTCACAAGGTCCAGGGTTCGATAGAAAAATGACCTTTTTCAAATTGTCCTGGGTCTGGGTGTTACATGTATATGGTTTAAGTGCATTGTATATATGTGTATCGTCGTGTTAGTATCCATAATACAAGATTCAATCTTAGTTTGGGACTAGCTCGATCTGTGTGAATTGTCTATTAATGTTACGTTATGTTAACTATATGGACAGTTATTTGAAATATTAAAATAATGCATATGCATATGAGAGTACTATAAAATATTTATTCAGAGAAAAAAAATCAATAGTGAATCTTACTTTTTTATATTTAAAAATTTCGTGTAATAATCACCTTTTTTCATAAAAATATAATTTATTTATTTATTCATTCTTTACTGTACATTGATAAAAAACAATTACATAAAAGGTATACATTCAAATCAAATACAATCAATATAGAAAAAAAAATCATGAGCAATTGGCAGGCAATAAGCTCGCCAATTGCTCATGATTTTTTTTCTGATCAATAAAGTGTTCTTATTATTATTATTATACAGAGGGCGAGTTTAATGACCTTGAGATGAATTTTTGGAATTTTTAAAATATATAATAGAATATCAATATATACTAAAATATAGTCCCATTATTACTTAATATAATGTTTTTTAAATTATTTCGCTACGGTTACAAACAAAAAAAATATTACGAATTTTGTGTTGATTTCTTTTTACAAACACAGCCCGCGCGAAAAACTCTATATCCCAAAAACCTATCCGATATCACTCATATAATTCCTGCCACTTATCAATATGAACACGGTTAATGTTTAATAAAATTTTCAAAAGTAAACATTCAGTCCCTTTTCTAATATTTGGTTTCAAAATTTGCATTTTTTCATATAAGTGCAAAGTTCGTCTAGTAATAGAAAAAGAAGGACTCTCTTAAATTCATCTGCATTGCTTCTGAGGATAGTGACATAAAATATCTCTGTAAATAAAAAATATCAATGATGATATTTGTTGTTTTCATTCTGAAATAATGATGCGAAAATGAGAAATTTTCAATTTTAAAATTGTAAATTTGAAGCATAATTTAGTAATTTTTTTGATAGATATCGTACTTAAAATATATTTTTTTAAATTATCT
Organism: Athripsodes cinereus; assembly: GCA_947579605.1. NCBI lineage: Eukaryota > Metazoa > Arthropoda > Insecta > Trichoptera > Leptoceridae > Athripsodes > Athripsodes cinereus. The sequence goes on along the minus strand of OX388307.1, from coordinate 5,193,425 downwards.
CGATATGTTAATAAATAAAAATTTTCAAGAGTAAAAAAAAAATAATACTTGTTTGAAAGTCTCAACATATCAGGCAATTAACAGGCAAAGTATAAAAAAAAATACGAAGACATTGAGCAACATGGTCTGGTTGTTTCGAACAGAACATTTAGCCTTTAAATATTTGACAAAACGTGTGTCAAATTTATTCGTTTAATTAGACATATAGATTATCCACATTCTAAGGGACAGACAATGTGTTCTGAAAACGAGTTAAGTGTTCAAAAATTTTCTTCTTCTCTTTGGGCACTTATTAGTTCGACATGGTGGTGGGGTATGCCTTTCTTGTTTTATTTTGTCACTTGGTTCTGTCGAATGCATTCTCATGAGAAACATCGCAGTTGCGTTTAAAAATATTATTATGAATTAAATTAATTTAAAGGGTGTGCTATATGCAGCACACTTATGTATGCAAGCGAAACTTGGACGTGGCTGAAGAAGGACGAGAGTGGAATAAATGCTGTGGAGATGCGATCACTGAGAAGAATGGTGGGTAAAACATTATGTTATAGAGTGAGGAATGAGGATATTACAAGAATGAGTGGATGCAAGAGGAGTGTTGTGGATAGAATGCGTGTAAATAAATTGAGATGGTTTGGTCATGTGGAGCGAATGGATGATGTAAGATTGACGAAAAGGTTGTATTTATCTGAAAGAGGGGGTGTGAGAAAGAGCAGACGTCCAAGAACTATGTGGTTTGACCACGTGGACCAAATTCTCAAGGACGGTCGCGTGTTAAGTAAGAAGAATCGGTGCGCATGTATGAGAAACTGGATGAATGTAGAGGAAGCGAAAGAAGTATGTACGGATAGATCAACATGGCGTTCCGTTCTCTCTGCCTACCCCACCTGGGACATGGCGTGAGGGTATAGTAATACAGTAGTAGTGTATGCAGCAACCTTAATGGCAATTTTTAATAGATATTGAACTATCCAACAAACTACTTGGCTGTGGATTTAAAATGTACCCAATTTAACAATGACATTCATATTTTTCTTTTTGCTAGTACTCTCACATGTGAAATGATTTTGTATATCAAATTCAATGTGCAAAATATCTATCTATTTATTTATACAGCTAAATAGCCTTTACAGTACAAGTAATAACTTTAATAAAACATATTTGAAACAAACACAATAAACATATAAGAGACAATGAATACAAAAACATGTCAATACAAGCTACAGGGGATTCTCATATCTATAACATTTAAATGTGGTACGACTAATGTACTCACTGCATTTAATAAACATACTAATCATTCTTTCCGTCCCATAAATATATCAGAATTAGAAATGCAACGAATATTCGGCAACTATTCGGTATTCTAAATAAATAAACAAGCGTTTTATTCTACTATTGATTTAATTTATGAGAGAGACGTCTTTCGTCTTATGAGGACATTGTCAATGGACAATGATTGACAATGTCCTCATAAGACGAAAGACGTCTCTCTCATAAATTAAATCAATAGTAGAATAAAACGCTTGTTTATTTATTTCGATATGGAATTCTACTACCTAAACACCGACACAGTGAATTCGGTATTCTGCCTATTCGGCAACATTTTTACTATTCGGCCGAATACCGAATATTTGGTCTATTATTCGGTATTCTGCCGAATAGTTTAAATGTAAAACTGGAAGGAACTAATAGCTTGTAGATTGTTGCTAATTCATTGTCAGCTGCTGATGCATAACTATTAATCCTCAAATATCTAATTAATTAATTTAAATTGATATGGAGTGAAACAACATAATATTATTATTGTTATTATTAATATTGGAACACAAAAATTTAGAAAAAATGTACCGCGCTGCAAGTCTAGTACATATGTCTATGATATACCTATCTACAAGAAGATGCGCGGTCGGGAGTACCGCATGCTCTCGCCATTGTTTTGCAGAATATTCGGTATTCGGCAAATATACTATTTGTTGCATCTCTAATTAGAATACATATTTTCAAGTAATGTAATTCAAAATTATTAGTGCGTGAATGTTTCTTATGCTAATTTCATTCCAAAATTATTTTCCTCAATGAATAATATCTGGCTATTTATGTCCCATTGTACCTACATCGATATAAAACTATTAAATAATCATGAAGATCAAAGTTTGAATTTTGTAGATTAACAAAAATGTAGAGAACTGTTGCATTGCGAATATTAGTTTTTAATTTGACAGTACACATGACAATTTTTTATTAGTTTCAATTATAAAAAAAAAACAGAGTTTTCTTACATCTATCTATCTTCTATTTTGTGAGTAGAACCAGAGAGGGCATCTATAAATAATTTGGAATTTCTCCAGATTATGTGAACGCACCTAAACATAGATCATTTTGAATTTTTTTAGGTCATATCAAATTAATTTTTTCATTAAATGGTAGTCAACATGTATACTTGGGTTAGTTGGAAGATAAACTCGTCCACTGCTCAATATCATTTATTTGTATCACCTTATTTAATAATTCTGTAACTGCTTGTGTTCCATATTGTGGAATAAAGTTTATCATTATTATATTTTCTTATACATATATTAAAATGTATACCAGTTTTAGACCAGTTTAATTTTTATTTTGAAAAATAAACTAGTTTGTCTACTGATAGCTTGAATGTCTTGTAAATTTTATCTAATCATACAATGCAGCAGTTCATACAATTTTATGACATAATATATTATATTATACATACATAAGCAAAGATTTCTTTTTTGATTTTCGTATCAAACTCATTATTTTTGCACTTATGTTTATGTATTACTAGCTGACGGGGCAAACGTTGTTTTGCCATATACTATATAGATTGAATTGCTAATATAGCTATTAAAAAATAGGGGTTGATGGTAGAAGGCTGAAAATTTAGGGCTGCATGTATTTTTTAATGCCTCACCATAAAAAAATAAAAATAATAAAATTTGTCCAAAAAATATAATAAAAAAATTTGGGGTGGCCCACCCTTAACTTATAGAGGTATGAAAAATAGATGTTGGCCGATTCTCAGATCTACCCGATAAGCACACAAAATTTCATCAAAATCAGTCCAGACGTTTCAGAGGAGTATGATAACAAACACCGTGACAGGAGAATTTTAGATAATATGTGATATTTATCACGATGGAAAGGATTTAATCTGAAAATATGCATCACTTGCATAATGAGTAAGAGAGTATTAAGTGTTCTGATGCTTACGAATCAGCTCAAGTTGGGTGCTTTATATAATAGCAATGATCACCAACTCCACCAATCTCTCTTATAGTTATCTTATATCAATTATTTCAGAGCACATGGGTGACTGTACTCATCGCTGTATAGCGAGAGAAGTATTATAAGAGAGATAGGTGAAATTGGTGAACATTGCCATGATATAAAGTGTTTAAGCCAGCCTGAGCTGATTCGTAAGTGTTGGGACAAAGATAACGTTGAGTGTCATTTGTTATCGGATGGGTGACCATAGTAATAAGGAGTAAATTTTTTTAAGTATTTTTTGTTATTATAACTTTTAAATTGAAATGGAAACATTGTGCTCATGGTATACTTATTTGTCACTCTTTCCCGTAAGTTTTCAAGTATCCTGTAAAAGGCAGGTGTTCGAAAAATAAGAACATTTCGCATCTTAAATTCAAAACATCCTAAATGTTTTAGTTTTTTGCTGGCACCGAGAGGATGACTTGCATGTTTGTTACTTGTGGCTGGTCTGCTGGCTAGCCCCACTTGCGAAATATGCCGTGTTTGTATAATTGTAGTAGTGGTATGTGATGTAGTTCATAATTACTATAACCATATATTTTTAAAATGTTTCGTGATTAACAGATTGTTAGTGCCAATTAAAATTAAACAAGAAGTTATTTATACCTATTAATTATTGAAGATAGGCCTGCTCAGTATGAAAACCTTAGACATACTATTGCTATACATATAGGTTGATGGTTGGAATAGAGAAATGTAAAAATTTCAGAAATAACCTAATAAGATGATACATCATTGTATATACCTAGCATAACTCTTCTTCTGTCGTTGTATATCTGCTCTATGAGGCACATCCCGGCAGCCCCAATCAGTCCTACTATAGCCGCCCCGAGCATGGCCCGAGGAGACAGTAATCCATTCGTTAAATTGCTCATTTTTAATAACAACACCAAAGTATAACGATAAGTCAATTTTGATTTTCACTAACAGAAAAACAAGCTCACAAATATGTTTTCCGCATTCCTAAAACACTTTATTACATGTTTTTTTTATGTATATCATTCCAGCGCAACTAGCAAGAATCAAAGTACACCACCGATGTATTGAATACTCTATAGTGAGATAGATCACTAGGTATGTTAACAAAAAGGGAAAAGTTTTTCATTATAATTATGTAACCATACTTGTGCAATACGCAACTGTCACAACGAGACTAAATTAAATACTATGTATTCGTAATTATTCAGGTGGCAATTGTTATAATATGTAATGCGATGACTAGTATTATTTGTGTAAAATTGACACACAATCGAGCACGCAGAGCTCCCGCAAAAATGACACTGACAGACAATTCATAGAAATAATAAATCATAGATTAAAATAATCGGAAGTGAAAAGAATGCCAAAGTTAGATTTCGGTATCGAAAACTATTGGTTCCCGATATTAACATACTTATCGAGGGGTATACCAAACCCGACAACAATTTCACTGACGGATAAATCAACTACAACAAATTCACCGATAGGACAATTCACCCAGGGTTTATTTGCCGACAAATATAAAACACGTAATACTGGCATACATACTCGGAAGTTGTTTTTAAGGTACCTACCTATGTAAAGCACAATATCTCGGCCTTTTGATTGGGAGACCCAAATCCATATTCATCTATTAAAATAAATATAAAAATTGTGCTTGGAATGTTTTATGGGTCCTCAAAATTCATACAATGTCAAATTTTTTGGAATTATTTCCATTATTATACATCGGTTTTTGGCAGAATGTTAGACAAACTGAAAGGGTATACGTCAAGGGTGGCCAACCCGCGGCCCGCGAAGCATATGCACACTTTTTACAATAGTCGGTACAAGTACCCGTTACATTTTTGAAAGAGGTATTTTGAGAAAATATTCTTAAAGAAAACTGAGGAGTTTTGAAACATTTCAAATTCCTATACCATTTTGAGAATTTGGCGACGGGAGGGGTAGAAATTTTAAGGTGAAATAAAATTATCAAATGTTTCATATAGGAAATCTCATTCTGAAATTTGGCCCGGCTGCTGAAAAAGTTGGCCACCCGTGGTATACGTAGAGGACAACTTGGAACATATATTTTATGGAAAATCAAACTTATACAGAGTGTAAAATTTGTTTAGGATTATATTTTCTTCTGGTGTATAAAGGTGTTGTAGCATTTTGTGGTACAGTTTTTTTAATAAAATATAAGAACCTTTCAGGAATTTCACATTTTTATTTACTTACATATTCAATGGGGAGCTTATTGTCACAAGACAATTTCTTCCAGCTAATTAAATAAAATATTTTAGAATCCATTGCATAATACTGGTCTGCTGACTACTCCACTTGTGGGATAAGCCGTATAGTGTAGTAGTATATTGCATACTTCTTGAGCAAATTGAGGGTGTTAAATCAAACTTATAGAATAGGAGATTGTAGGAATATCTTCAATACGAAAAAAGATATCTTTTAAATAAATTTTAAGGCTTTACATTTTTTGCAATAACAAATTTAATACTTCTCAAGAAGTTAATTATCTTATCAAATTGCCTTTCAAAATTCTCCCGCTTGTTGAGCCATTATTACCTGCATAACAGTGCTGATTGGGTAATTGTTCTATACCAAACTCTTACAATAAATGTGTAAGGGAGGAACTGTAAACACATAATAATTTTCATCGCATTTTTATTTTATAAAGAATAACTTTTTGTCATATGTAATTCAATAAACTAATCAATCTTTTTTGGCCAGTCGAGGTTTATGGATTTTACATCTAGTGCCAATATATCAACTTTACAACAGAGAATTTCACTTAAACTTGGTTTAGTCCGGCCAAAGTCACCGTGAACAAATTCTTTGATATACGTCCCAGCCTGAGTTGTCAATTCCACCGTAAACAGATGTGGCTTATCTGGAAATACAAATATCTAAATATTTAAAAATTTATGGTTATCTAAAAAAACTTAAATTATAATTTAACAATGTATTAAAATATAATCAATTTTATTGTCACGTTATTCACAGATAATTTTTTTAATTGATAAAAACAGCAATTAAGGACTAACCTTGTATTAGGGAGGCACCCATGTGATGGATTGTCCTGTCTCTGACCAGCAGAGGTCTCCTATGTAGCACCCTCAGAGGAGTCTTCTGTTTTATTACTATATCTCCATTCTCACTATTAGTGTAACTATTCAACTTGATTATATCTTGTGCTGTCACTATATCGCTACCAACTATATTGTGATCGCATGTATGACTGTTCTCTACAGAGCTATTATTAGTAATATCTCCCAATTTAATACACAATGCTACATATGTCTTAGTTTTTGTCTCTTCACCCATTTTCAATATTGTCAATTCATCCCTGAAACACAAAATTCACGACACCTGTCATTATAAATAATTACATAGCCAATGAGATACAATTGCAATGAATAACAATATTATTACATAATATTAAATATAGGAAATACTTTTCACGTATCATACTTATCATGTAAATGATGCAACAATACATATTAAATGTGTCTCAATGTCAAGTGCAATGAATTATGTAAATGTCCCTTACAATAGGTCATTGGGACAATACAGTGTGCAAAATAGAAATAAATATATCAAAACTCAATGCAGTAAGTATTAAACTTACTTGGTAACTACTTGTAAATCCCTAACATGTATTTTGGTTTTATCTTCACTCATTTCCTCCGAGAGTCTTTTGAGAGTTTGGCAATCTAAATGAACACCTTTAGGCTCTGATATTTCTACTACAAATGGTCTTCCTCCACCCAAACATCGCACGTCCACATCCTCGCGGCCAGACGAAATAAATTTCAATCTGCTATTTGTTTCTCCAACTGGAATTCTACAACATCAACAAATTAAATAAGGAATAATGCTGTCTCTGAAATAACTGATAATGTTTACTTTTATTCAATATTTATTTACAAGGAACATTTTGTAAGAATCACACAGACCTATATAATTGTAATATTGGTCCAAATACAATATCCTGTACAGAAGACTCCATCATTCTCCGACCATTCAATATCCAAGGTGTCTGAGACAACTCTCTGGAGTATTTACAGTATCTGTAACCACGAGTAAATAGAAAATATGTTATGTCAAATTCTGAAGACATTTTATTATGCATATATTTTTGTATGCAGATTCTTTATCATTAGATGATTATATACCTGAATTCTTTCATCATAATAATATTTTTTTTCATAAATAGCATGATAAAAAAAGTATTCACCTATGTCACATCAGAACTGAGCGCCACTGAATAAAGACAGCAAAACGCGCGAAATTCGCTCAAAATATGACAATATATACTAGCCGTTTTTGACATTGTAAGTTAACTTTACAACTTTCTGGACGACTTATCTTTTTCCTTCCTTTATTTTCTTAACATTTTTTAACATTAAAATCTTGATCACTCATTATGAATCAGTTTAAATTGCAATGTTTTTAGAGAACCCAGAACACCAAACAAGAACAATTTTGTACTGGCGGCCATATTGATTTATTTAAAATACTGAACTCTTATTGGTTGGTTGAATTATAGGGGATATTGAAAGGGACATTAAGTGATATAGTGGGATTTGTTTCTCAACCTCGTTTTATTTTATTTTTTCTGAGAAAATGGTGAATATTTTCAAGTAAACAATTTTCTAATGTTATAGAATATTTGATTACGAATCCAACGACATATATAACTCGATTTTCGTTAAAATGTGTTATAGCGGACTTCGTAACTCAGCGACACATATCTACTTAATAAAGTATAACAAACCTTCCAGCTAAATAAATTGGACAGTGAGAACAATCTACAGAAGTACATTCCACCCAGGAGGGTGGTGCCTCAGGTGGACATCTAAAATGTTGTTTGAATGTAGCAGCATCCACATCGGACAGGACTCCCTCAACACCCTTCTTAGTGAACATCTCTCCGTGGAACTTTCTGTGTGATCTCTCACGCTCAGCAAACACAGAGGGGCACATCATACGGAGGGTCTCTAATTCCTAAAATTACAGAATAAACATTACATTTCAAATATACAAAAATAATTTCAGAGATCTGTAGTAGGTTTTCACAAGCTTCAATTGACAGATGATTTCTTTTTTACTACCCACAATTTACTTCTTTACTAGTATTTCTTCCATCCCAAGATGGACATTGAAGATGTAAATATACTATAAGAGATTCACATTAGACAATTTTTGACTGATCAACTCTACAGACTGTCTACAAGGGCAGCCCCTTGGAAAAAATAAGTGTGGTGTTCTTGATTTCCATTTATTCAGATACAAAGTGAAAATCTTCAATGCCCATAGAAAATCTTCAATGCCGGGGTTAGTTGGAAGACAACGCATTTTAGCGATAAACTCGCCCTCTGTACATTGAATTTATATGACACTGTTTTATTTTGTAATATTGTAACCAATGTACAGTGAAGAATAAAATAAATAAATTATTATTTTTACCTGATTTTCTTCACTGTAACTCATGTTTGCCTTGATTAGAAAATGACAAACAGCACCAGAGTCTAATTTTTTCTTTAAAACTTGCGCCAATCTAACGCCAAATGACCATTTCCAAGCTTCCTTTAACGATGTCACTCCATCTAAAGTTAAAGTTGAAATCATTCATTAAAATAACGCTAAACTAGGTTTTTTTTAATTACATTTAACTAATAATACAATACCAAACACAATCAGGAAACTCAAAATTTATTTCTTTTAGCTTTTTTTGTCCGAACATTGCTCCAACAACATTTTTTTATTCATGTCTTATACGATGGCGAATCGTCCATTAGGGCCCACTCAATATTCGCTCACGACCCATAGTTTGGGAAATACATGATCTATACTATGGACTTTTTTTAATTACATAAAAATTGTATCATTTCACTAAAATTGTAATTAGTGCACTGCATAATATGAATTACCAACCAGGCTTCCATCTGGGCAACTCCTCCATCAAATAAAGATTAATGGAATGTTCTCTAAGCAGTATACTTATTGGATATGTCAGGGCACAGGCAAATGTCTCACTCTCGTATCTATAAATCATAAAGTATATTAGGAACAGACACTTATTCTGAAATATGTTACAGCAAATTTCACAACCAAAACAGGGCAGTATTTCGAGAAAATAATAAATTCAGTTATATAGTTTTTATGTTATGTGATGAAATATATTTGTACAAAAGAGAAGAATAATTGTTCTATGGATACTTTTAGGCCACTTCTATCAAACAAGCATTCAAGCAATAGGATTAACAAATAAATTTCAAAAGAATCTGAACTTCAGAACTTTTAGCACATCTCTGAATAGGAGTTAGCTATAATAAAAATGTAACTTAAAACTTTAACCTATGCGCGTTTAGTAAAATGATGCAAAATAAATTAACACTTCTCCATTAATCGATGAATAAGATGACAAGGACCTTGTACTGATTTAGTTGGGATCCCGTCCAGAGGCCTGAGTCAATAACACATTTTCACTTTACGTTTTCATTCCGTTAGCGTTCAAATTTAGACAATGTTGCGCCAAAGTGTTAATTTTTGTAACTATTGTGTATCTTAGCAACGAAATTGACACTTGGTTGCAACTTTGCCTATACTTGAACGTTAACGGAACGAAAACGTAACGTGAAAATGTGTTATTGACTCAGGCCTCTGTACTGTCTAAATGAAAAAATGTGAACCAAAAATTGTTTATCTTCTTCTTCTAAGTCGGTCCCTCAATGCTGAGGATCGTGACCACCATGACCCCAACCAAGCGACAAGCTTCTCCACCGTGCCCTGTCCTCCGCCTGCCTAAACGCCTCACACATTGTACCCCCTGCAATTGTTTATAAAGAGTGTATAAATTTAACCTGCTATCTTGGACCGCGGTTTGTATCCTTTGAAAAACATCTTCCCAACCTTCTTCCTGTAATAATCCAAGACAACAAATACATGGATCCACTCTTCTTCTCTTTATTGTCGGTCCGATATATTCTGTGGGTCCTTCAGAAACTTCCTGACAGTTATCACCTGCTGTTCTGCAATCAGTTTCCTTTGACAATCCTAACTGAAAAAATGGGAAAAACATTACATGATCCTAGAAATAAAACTAATACAAATTTACTGAAGAATAGTAATTCAAAAAAATGTAAACATAACCCTACATTTTCTATAGAAGACCGCGAATTTTCATAAAAGCTTGCATTTTTTGATCCAACGTATCTGAGTATACAAGAAGAACAACAACCGATTTTGTATAATATCTTGTGGATTTCAATCATTATGAAAATATACTAGATTTGGTAGAATTAAGATATTTAACCTAAACGTCAACCAAACACGACGACACCATGGAATAATAAAGCGTTACCTTAATGCAGAACTATCCTAAGTTCAAATTTTGGTAAAACTGAGTTAAGTATTAAAAAATGATAATAACAAATACGAGATAATTTATTGAATCTAGATTCGTATATAATAAGGCATATCAAAATTTGCTATAGATATTTTTATTACAAAAACAAAACTTTTAACTGCTCCTTTGAAAAATCACCCTAAAATATTTAGGATAGTTCTGCATTAAGGTAGCGAAATAATACGATAAACAGTGTGACCCACAATATTATAATCTGTGGTGTGACCAGATTTTATTTTCAAAAACTACTGAATGTGGTAGTTAATAATATCTTATTTTCTTTTTACTCTTGCACAATGTAATAGTATGAACATCTTCTTTATTGATCCTCAGATGGCAACATTTCTGAACACCCTTGACCCTCCTATATCTTCATTAACACTTTTCTCCTTCATGCTTCCCACATAATTATCCACATTCATTCTGGTTATTGTACCAGTTTCAATTTTACATAAAACTGGTAATCATTTATCTCAGCATCCTCACTCCTACTATTTTTAGTTGCTCTTTGAGTATATATTATGCTAACTATAATCTCTTCAATCATAATATTTTCTCATAATTATGCATAAATCGGAATTAGGATTGTCAAAAGTACCAACCTTTTAGCTGTGACAGAGATGTTTCTATTCAGAACTCTTAGCTGAATTGCTTTATATATCAGGCTGCGTACAACTTTTCTCCTTTCAGTGTCGCTTTCACGTCATTCATCTTGGAGAACCTAAGTATTCACATTCGCCTGACATGTTTAGGCAACAAGGTGTCATGTGATAATGTGGTTTTGTTTTAGTTATAAATAAATCTTACATCTTACAATAAAACAAAATAAAATGTTCGTACAGTTTTATTAATAAAAATTGTTACATAATATTGAAATTATAAAATATGCGTATGTGTTGCAAGTATAAAAAAATAATAATCCCGTAACAATCAAAATGCTTAAGTTCACAAATGACGCGCCAAAACAAATAAAAAAGTTATAGCACGGCTGATTTCTTACAATATGTAACTAAATAAAACGTGGCAAGCTGCCCTAGTGTACCCAAAATATGTCTTCCCGTGCAGTGAACTCAGTGTCATGTCACTTCTCCACATTCAGAATAGAGGAAGTGTTCCACTAATGGTCCAGATACATACATATATCAACACCTTAGTGATGATGTAATATCGACTATGTATTATATAAGGCTACACACTCTTCTAATATTATTTTACTTTTGCAGTCAGTTTTACAATCCAATATAGATTTTCTACTCAAAACAAAAATATTACGATTTATTTTGGATGAAACTGCAGCTAATGTTTAAATGTCGTACCGCAAAACAAGCAAATTATTATAAAAAAATTAAAGTGAAATTTTAGTAGACAATTAATAATATATAATAGACCTACGTTATTTTGTACATACTTTTATTAAAAACAAACGAGTAGCCAAGCAATTGAATATGTATTTATACAAAGAAATGACATTGCGGTTTTTAATATACAGAAATAACACGACAGACACTATAGCACAATGAAGATTTAGTAGTATTATTATTATTCACTGTGTCGGTGTTTAGGTAGTAGAATTCCATAGTGAAATAAATAAAACAAATGTTTTATTCTACTATTCGATTTACTTATGAGAGGGACGTCTTTCGTCTTGTTAGGACATTGTCAATCAAATAGAAGGATTGACAATGTCCAAACAAAAGACGTCTCTCTCGTAAATAAATCGAATAGTAGAATAAAACATTTGTTATATTTATTTGAACACATATTATTTTAAAAGGAAGGAATTGCAGGTACACGCACACGCAAACCCACACACACAGTTTTGCTACAATACTAAATTGACATATTAGAATATAAGTAAACAGAAGAAAGATTTCAGTTAATTTGGGATAATACTAAGACATATGCTATTATTATTATTGATACATTTGATAGGTATATGGATATTATTATAATGATTAGTATGTATACATATATATAGCAAACTCTAAACATACACTAGAATACAGGGTGGTAGTTACTATTATCTATACAAGAGATTCATAATCTAAGTTTATCACATTAACATCTCACTATTCAATAATATAATATGTTTCATTCGAAAATTACACAAACATCTACAAAACAATCAAAACAAGATGCTATTATTATTAAACCTTATATGGAATGCAGAAGTAAACTGTTAATTCAACATCTTAATCATAATCAGACACCAGCTAGCAATGAAACCAAACAACGAAAGTAACTCAACAATACTAATAATAATTATATAACACGCCACATACATATACGCGCTTACATAATATGTATGTGTAATGTGTTACCAAACTAACAAAGTACTCATTCGTTATCGTGGTACATCTGTCAGTAATGTGCGGCGCATTCACAAGATGACATCCGTGTTTTTACAGACAGATGCACCGCAAGTTTGAATACAGCATAATTTATTAACACAGGCTGGAACGCAATCCATATTATTACAAAAATATATTCAACTCTCCTATAAACAAAAATGGCAACCATCAAAGGAAACTATGTACTGTGAAGTGGTCACATGATATTTTTTACATCACAATTCTCACTCATTTTGTTATTTACTATTAATTATTTTCACTATATAAGGAAGCTCCATTTAAGACTTGTAAATAAATATTTATATTAATAATGCATTTATGATTGGTAAAGACCAAAAAGCAAATGTTTTATACATATTATATCCCATCACATTGGTTCATTAAAGACAAGTTGGACAATGAAAAAAATGAATATATACAAAACAAAATATTTTGTAATTGCAAATTTCTTTTGTCCTATCTCCGAAATTAACAAAGTTCCGCCTATCTTTATACAAGCAATGCAATGCATTTATGTATTTACCATACATGAAAATGTTGCTGGCTGTCAGACACTAACTTACCGAGTCATATTGACTACACAATATGGCTGCAAATTAGGAATGTCGTTTTACCGCATAATATACATCACAACAATGAACAACTAGCGTTACCCAACCCTTACAAGACAAGAAGATATTGAGTCTAAATATTATTGTCAATGGCCAATACACAATAAAGGATTTTATTACTATTGTCTTGTAAAGATGAAACCTGAAGACACTATCATTCAGATGTATTACTTGAGATATCACTCCAGCTACATACACGGCTATATTACAATTATATAACTTACTCTTCTAGAATATGAGTATTAGAATAATAAAATATATTGAAAATCCAATTTGAATTGAGCTACATTAAAAAAAAAAAGCCATTGATCCCATTAACACCCGACACTAAAAAAAACCCCAGCAACTAACTTAGTACGCATTGTTTCCAATGCAAAACAAAATACTTATTTTTTCAAAAAAAAAAAAAACTCAACACATCTGAAGCTGCCACCGGACTCAGATGATAACAGGCATCAGTGACCCATTAGATTACCATACTAGATATATATTAGGAACAACACTTATATAATCATTAAGGCACAATGCAGAGGTGTATATCATGGCAGTCATTCACTTGGAGAACAATCACTCATAAATACAACAGTTAATCAAATTATTACTAAAATAAATACATAATAATATATCAGTACACAAATACTTTCCAAGAGTCAACAAGTAAGAATTAATACATCGTTGTTGCATATTCAAAAAGGGATATGTGAATTCATAAATGTTTCGACATTTCTAGAATAAACTGCTTATACTAATGACATCATAACCATTTTATAGAGTGATTCTTAGTATCAAATATTAAAATTCAATACTTAAGAATAATAAATATCACACGCCAATAAAAAGTCCAAACTACAATTTTAATGCCTTGATGAACAGTTTTAAAAGAGTATGCCTAAATAAAAATGTGCGCACAATTCTCTTTTTGAATATGCAACAACGATACGGTGAGCTTATCACACCCAAGTTCACCCACAGTTGGGTACAAATATCAAAATAAAATTATGTATCATAATGCTGATAGCCTCCTCTACAAAACTAAATATTATGTACATAGGTGTAAACCTACAATGACGATTGCTAAAATCAAAAATGGAAATAGTCAACTTAAATTTGTAAATATTGTTTAGTCTTATTAGTTACACAATTGTAGAAAATCAATCAATCAGTTACAAGAATAAGTCATGTGTTACATGTATGTTAGATATGTATTATAATCAAGGTTTAGTGTGAGATGTATCAAGTATAAAATCAAGTGTGGTGGTGTTGGTAGTATAATGCAACAAAATGTAACAATAACTTGAGTTGTACACCATAGAAGTACACGTAACTCTTCAACAGTAATTTATTGATAACATAATAAATAAATGTATGTATGGTGTGTGTATATTGTATATATAAATATATATTTATATAATAAATCATGTATAAATGCATAGCAAGTATCGGAGCTGGAAGCAGTGCGTCTACTAGAACTGCACGTTGCTGGTGGATCTTCCAAATTTGGACCTAGTTTGTCTTCTGAATGTGAAAGAAGATTTGCTCTGACATTCGGATGAATTAGATTGCTTTGGAGATTTCTGACATCCACTTCTAGATTTGAGTTTGAATCCTCGAGACAGACTCGAGAAACTTAAGTGTGTTTCATTGTTGTTCAGACCAGGTGCACCCAGGGCCACAGCTACTGTGGGAGCAATAGACTTGATGCACCTAAAAAAATACATCTAATGAATCCAACTTCTCTACTTTTATGTGCACACTAATTAACAGCAGTAACAGAAGAAAGCATTTCTATTACTAATAACATTATAATATCAAATAGGTACAGTTGATTTTATAGTAATTTATTATACTAATCATAAAATCAAACAATTTATCAAATATATATTTCTTTGCTTACAAATAATAGTTCATACTACAAGTATTATTTTTAATTTAATTTAATAAAATCTTAGCTTTAGAGTACGCTCATAAATGACACTGTAATATTGCCTAAACCTGCAACTATCTATTCATGTTTTATTTAACATTGAAATACTGTGAAATTAACTTAAATATTTAAATAAATAAAAGGATCTCTAACGGCTGGTTCCATAAAAAAAAGTCTCTAAATTTTCAAAAAACTTACATTAGGTAATAGAATTTTAACAGATTTTTTCCGTGAAACTTAGGAGGCACATTTTTTTATGGAATCGGCAGTTATACCCTATAGGACAATAAAATAAGGGAATAAATTTCCCATGACAATATCTAATTTCTCAATTTATGATGCTCACCTTGATGCCTCTTGTAATTTAGCCTCCAGCAGTTCATTTTTCGATTTGGTTGCCTCCAGTTCCCTCCTCAGCTGTGCGCATGTCTTCTGTGACTCGGGACACAGGAGCGAGTGTTTCAATATCTGTGCGGCGCTTGGTCTATTATTTGGTTGAGGGTCAATCATTTTCTGAAAAGTAAAAATACAAAATATTACACTTATTGTACAAAAACACAAATATTCATTATAGTGAGTCTTTAGAAAGAAGGATCAAATTCTCAAGGACGGCTGCGTGTTGAGTAAGAGGAACCGACGTGCGTGTATGATAAACTGTATGAATGTGGAGGAAGCGAAGGAAGTGGGGTCATTCCGTGTCAATTCAACACAATTTTGGGAGATTTTCAGACTTGATGTCTCAGATTTTCATGATTTTTTTTATACAGCAATATATCATAGACTTATGAAAAAATACCAAATTTCAGTTTTGTAGCACAATTATTTTTGAAGTTATTAATTTTTAAAAATCACAATTTTTATGAAAAAAATCTTATGTCTTGGCACCTTTGGAAGCCTATAGACTGGCAACCAGTGATGATATAAACCTGGGAGAGGTCTCATTTTAAAGCTGTTGAATGGGGCTTTAATCTGATGTGCCACAGGATAGGGGTCACGGTTTTAAAAAAAAAAATTTAAAATTAAATTTTTCAAAAAGTGACAATTTTAAAAATTCCAAAAAATGGTCAAAAATAGTTTGTAATATATTAATACATATACCAAAATTCTATTATGGGATCTCAATGGGATCAGGAGATACAGGGCTTCAGAAATGCATGCATCGTAATATTGCGTGTTTTGACACCTTTGGATGCCTATAGACTGGCAACTAATGACGATATAAACCTGGGAGTGGTCTTATTTTAAAGCGGTTGAATAGGGCTTTACTATGATATGCCACAAGATAATAAATTAAAATAATAAAAAAAAAAATTAAATTTAAATTTTTCAAAAAATGGCAATTTTAAAATTTTAAAAAATTCTCAAAAATAGTTTGTAATGTCTTAATACATATAGTAAAATTTTATCATGGGATCTCAATGGGATCAGGAGATACAGGGCTTCAGAAATGCATGCATCATGAAATTGCGTGTATTTTACAGAATTAAAATTTTTTTTTTTTTAAACCGTGACCCCTATCCTGTGGCACATCAGATTAAAGCCCCCTTCAACAGCTTTAAAACGAGACATTTCCCAGGTTTATATCATCACTGGTTGCCAGTCTATAGGCATCCAAAGGTGCCAAGACATGAGATTTTTTCATAAAAATTGTGATTTTTAAAATTAATAACTTCAAAAATAATTGTGCTACATAACTGAAATTCGGTATTTTTTTATAAGTCTATGATATATTGCTGTATAAAAAAAATCATGAAAAACTGAGACATCAAGTCTGAATCAGTGTGATGATTTGACACGGAATAACCCAGTGTGTAAAGATAGATCTGTTTGGCGTTCCGTTCTCTCTGCCTACCCCACTTGGGATACGGCGTGAGGGTATAGTATAGTATAGAAAGAAGGCAGCCAGAGGATATTATTCATTCATAATCGCAATTGTGGAATAACCACTATTCCAATTTTTAATATAATGCTTATCTTTAGTTCCAACTTAATATCTAGGCAAAATTATTTCTGGGCTGTCTTGAGTAAACAGCTGCCATTTGAAAATTCAAAAATTACAAAATAGAAAAAAAAATTGTTGAGGATAATTTTAATTTTGGGTACAATATTGAGCAACTGAACTGGAGAATTATTTTGTTGTGTTCTGCAGGGCTACTCTTGACAAAACTAAACACGATCTTAATCTAGTCTTGATCTTGATCATACGACGCACGAAGTGACTATTGGCCAAAAATACACGCAAACCGATTGCGCGTTAGCGGTAGCGCGGTGTTTTTGACCATAGTCCCTTCGTGCATCGTATGATCAAGATCAAGACTAGATTAAGATCGTGTTTAGTTTTGTCAAGAGTAACCCTGCTGATCAGAGGTTATTCTATTCTCATACTAGATGTGGCTAGAAAGTCAGGTTTATATACATTGCGTGAATATGTACGCATATATGTAAGAATATAATTAAGGATAGGACAAGGATCATATAAGATGCAAATATATTAGATACAACTGTGATGAACAAACAAAACAATGGTATTAGAAAGCATATGAGAATATCTATTCACCTTGATTAGTTGATTTAATTCTTTGGAAACATTTGGTAAATCCTTGATATTGCCTTTTCTAATTTCATGCCATTCAGGACCATTCTTTGGGAGAGGATCTCCTCCTCCTGCTTCATATATTGTGAGACCTGCAAACATCAAATACAATCATCACAAAATGCTCTCATCTAGCAACAAACACATATATGTACAAACATTTATGATATTTTTTAATCATTATTATGAAATTCTACATCATAACATTTTTGTCAATCCATTTATACCTAGTTTGAAAAAAATATATGTTCATCATTTGTCTATTTTCTTGAACTCACATTCAAATTTCTTTACGATTTTTGTACCTATGCATCATTTGATTCATCAATCAATAAATAGACATACGATTTTAATATAAATAAATATCCAATATGGAGCAGATATTATATATGCATAGAAAGCGAAACGTATGCCCTCTATCGGTGTGCTTCACGAACTATTCACCAAAAATGCTTAAAAAGATAGACAAATAATTTTAGTTATAAGCACGAGTGTATAGTTTATACTTTCTCTAAAATCAATGAATTAAAGAGAAAATTGTTAAAAACACATTTAATATGTGCTTGCACCATTCATTTGACAGAGCCATTGTTTTATAAAAATAAATTACTTTAACTAACTACAACACCTACAAATGGGGTAGCCGGTGAACAAACTGCATGTTATGAAAACCTATTTTGTCCCTTTTTCGACAATAGAAGATCTAATGTGAAATTGCAGAACATTTTTAAGGACTATAATGAGCTAATACTCGGTAAAATTCTCCCTCTGTTCAAATGGGAAAACGACACAAAAAAGGAGGACAAATGTCACACTTTTCAAGCGTATCAGATACTAATTCAAAATGTGAGCGAAAACATAAAATGGAAGAATTATTATGTAAGTTACCTAATGCAAATATATCTGCTTTGGTAAGATTAGTGTGATCCTCCTGTAGCACCTCATTAGACAGATACCTGCAGTCTCCCTCTTCCAGCTGAGGTGCAGATATGCAAGTCACATGTCCTAAATCACCTGGAATCATAACATATAACTTTTTTTTAGAAAGATGAATCTTAATTCGGAATAAACCCAAGTTCACCCCGGACACCTTCGCGGTAAGCAATATGCTTGTGTCGTGAAGGTGGAGTAAAACGGCAGCGGGTGGAATAGAACCCAGACCTTCCAATTGAAAGTCCAAAACTACCGACCACCTCTATACATACATGTTGGAGAGTGAGAAATAAATTCAATAAATAAATAAATAAATCATAATTACAAACCAACTTATCATTTAAAACATTTTTTTATTGAATTTTTTTTTTATTTTTATTACACATCATTATTATATACAACACAATTAAAAATAAACTAATAATATTAAAATTATATGCAGTAGTGAGATTATCAAAGCACAGTTATTTCTTACAACTAACCAAATTAAATTAGAATTATACTTTATTTCAATACATATAGACTCATTAAAATATCAATACAGTAAACCCTCGCTATTTCGAACCCCGTTATTTCGAAATTCGTCGTAATTCGAAATATTCCCCCCAAAAATGTCCCCATAATGAAATTTTCATACAAAAGACATTTATAATTCGAAATCCCCGCTAATACGTAATTCGAAATAATATTTGGTCCTTTCAAAACAAAACAATAGAAATTTGTATATTGTAATTCGAAAACATTTGATTGCCATAAAAAATACCCTTGTTTTTTCCCAAAGCTCCTTCAGGGACAATAAAACTTATTATGTGAAATTTGTGTTCACACTAATACACATAAAGGACCTACCCACTACCCAGCTACATAATAATATTTAACAACGGGATTTCCAAATTTCTAAGTAGATCTCCTATGTTGTATGTAAACATCGTAAATGTATTGTATTTCAATATGTACCTATCTACAGCTGTTTTGAGTATGTACCAGGTACCTGCTACCTATGTAGGTATATCCTCTGGCTCATAGCGTGATCGATGTACATTATGTACTTCCGTGTTGTTCATGGGCGTCTCGTCATACGTTTTGTGTTTTAATATTTTTATTTTCCATTCCAAAAAAATAAATATTTTATATCCGAACTTTTATACACGTTTTAAATACAAATTTGGTCAAAAATATTTTTCCCATTTTTTAACATTTATAGTGAACTTTTAGTAACGTGTGTGAAGTGAAGCATTAAAATTATGTATTTTTAAATATTCGACTGTGTTTTAGGTACATATTTATATTTGTGTATTGTTTAGGTAGGTACATACATATTTAGATTTACATGTGTGTGTAATTTAATTATGTCAAAAACTGTTAGTTTCATCAATATTTTGTTACCTTCATTGTGCAAAATGCAAGGATTGGACAAAAACGTGGTATGTGATAGAAGCTTTACATTTATGATAAACCACGATACGCCCATGACGTCTTTATTACGTATGTTTTACTACAAACTATTCCATTCTTGTACAAAGGGTCACCTGTTTATTTGTAATGCGTATAAGAGTAGTAGAAATTGTTAGCCCTTTCCATGCGGCTCTTTCATCAGCGTTACAAATGTTTTTTTTTGTTTGAACGCGCGAAATTTAAAAAAACCCAAGTCCAAATCAGCTGTTTCTATTAGGTATGGTACCTATGGCTATAATATATATTATATACTGCGTATATCAAAATTATTTCGATTTATCGGGGTTTTCGCTAATTCGAAATCAGATTTTCGAGGTCCCTTGGATTTCGAAATAACGAGGTTTTACTGTATTTATAAAAAAAACTAAACTAAAAAAAAAAATACACATTAGAAGGGACTACAGGTTATTACATCTGCATTTAATTTCGAAAACTTCATGTGACTGCAAGAGCACAATCGATTTTATGTAATTTGTTGAATTTATAGTTATGTAAGTACATAATATTCATACCTATCTTATAGACAACTTCGGGGGTGGGTGGAGCTTCCTCGTTGTCCTCAAATCCATCGTCAGCTGAGTCCTTGTTACCAGAGTAGTCATCGTCATATGATTCCTTGGAAGCCCCACCGGGCTCGTGGGACAAGAATATATTCCCTGGTTTGATGTCCATGTGTACCAATTGCATTGAATGAATGTACCTGAAGACGTAAAGAACAATGTTATTTACACAAATCTTTTTGACACTACGAATTTCGTAAAGACTTTATATTGAGACATTGTTGAGAGGTCTACTATCAAACTCCGCTAAGTACAAGAAGCGGCGCTAGCGAATTCCTCTCTTTTATTTTTGCACGACACATTTTGTCAGAGTCAAATGAGACAACCACAGACAGTAGTGTCACACGGCTCATCGTGCTAATCAATAGATATTAAACATTTTCACAATTAAGATATTTTATGTTTACAATTTATTTTCTTGTTATTTCTATTATCTAGTTTGGAATGAGTACATTTGCTTTATACCACTGCTTTCGCACCTGTGATTCTAATTTAATATCAAAAAGGTATCAACCATACATAATTTTGACATACGATCAACTGAATAATTATAATAATAAAACATTGCATTGAATATGTATTCAGTTTACATTATAATATATAATAACATAAACAATTGGCGAACCTATTGTCGCATGGCAAATTCTTCCAGCTTACCAAATTAAATTCAGACTAAAAATATTCTGAATTCACCAAAAAAAAAACAGCAGGCAACGCAAATGTCATAAATGTGAAAGAGTACATCTGTCTGGTAAATTACATAAATGTCTGCGAGAATGAGACTTACTTGAGCCCATCCGCTACATGGGCAAGCAGCACCAGTAATTGGTGTTCAGTAAGGGGTCCCTTATTCTCCAAGATATCCTGAAGAGAGCCTCCGTCACAGAATTCATTCTGTATAATCATATGGTCATCCTCCGCCCATGCAGAGTAATATCTTACAACGTGTTGATGTTTCCCAAGCACCGCATGAGCATACACTTCATTGAGGGCATTCTTTTCACATGCACTACCCGCCACTGGCTTTAAAGATTTCTTCACAGCGTATATACAACCATCCAATCTGTTTCTACAACGATGAACTGATCCAAATGTACCACATCCAAGTTTACCCAATTCTACAAATTCTGCATGATATCGTGATATATTTGATTCCTGCAACAAAACATTACATCAATAAATAAATGTATAGAATAAGAACTGATAGGAAGTATACATAGCTTACCTTGTTTAAATCTATTTACATGCAAACCATTTGTAGGTACATTTGACATACTATGAACTGATTTATATTAAAAAGAATTGTGACTTACTCGCAACTTTTTACAAGGCTGCTCCAGCACGTCAGAGTCACCAGAGATGTCCAAAGCACTGGAGTTAAGTGAATGACTGGGGGAAGTCATAGATGTTTTTGATAAAGTTCTCTTCTTTTTATTAAACAGCATACCATCGGGTGTGAACGGATTGATATTAGCTTCGGGATAAACATTTGATCTAAAACTACGATCAGAGAAGTTCTCATCAAATGATGAATCATGTTCTCTATCCACTATTTTTCTCACTCCTTCACTACCCATGGACCCGTCCACACGCATCGGCTATAACATAAAACAAACTTGTTTACTACACATAATGTAAACATCACATGAAATACTAAAATAATATCAACAACTCCCAGCTATAAACAATACAATAGAGCTATACATTACATACAATTTACTTAATATACAGGGTATCTGCTTAGTTTAGGATCGGTGGAAGCAGGGTGATAGAGGTCTTAATATGTATCGATATAACCCCCTTCTTGCATATTATTTTAAAGAACTGCTCACACAGAAAATGTATAAGAGCAACATTTGAGGTGGTCGTTAGCCTGATAGTAGTAGTCAGGACAGACAGGAAACTTCCTCAATTTATTGGGGAGTGCACAATCTTTATTTCTCAAACTTCGGGTGTACTTTCTAGGAGTAAAAGCTTGGAAATCTGACCTGACTAGAGAAGAAAAAGGACTTCTGGATTTGACATTCGTGACAAAAAATGTACTTCCAATATTGTTTAAAAAATTAATACCTGCTGTTATCAACCTACTACAACTTCACAATACAAGTATATTGCTATTACTCAGTGTTAGGTTGTTTGAGGTATATTTCAAACCCAGATTCATCTTAAAAAAACCCAAACCCCCCAAAACCTTTAGACTTATTCCCCCAAATTAAGTCTTTAGGGTACCTCATTTAAACAATAATACTTCATTTTAGCAATAAATTCCCATTTTGTGCATTGAATTTCTCTGAATAATAATTTTATGGTACTATGTATTGATCTATAATATTGTAACCAATGAACAGTGAAGAATAAAATAAATAAATATTATTATGTACATCGTGCATATAAAGAAAAAATAAAAATAATTACATGAGGATGTCCATTATGTTGATTATGTGGGTGAAGTTTGGAAGGTACTTGTAATCTATGTGATGCTTGAGGTGGTATTGCATTATGGTTCCCATGGAACCCTAGCCTGGCCGGGTGTATTCTGGATGCACCTCGTCCATTTGGATGTGAAGGAGTTGATGATTTATGCAATATAGTCTTGGGAGTGGCTGGTGTGTCGAATAATCTGTAAAATCACAGTAAAACTGATAAATAACAATATATTACACAAAGACTACACACTGGAAACAATATTATGCCCTTTAGTATGTTCACACATCTTGTTTATATTCATTGGTCCCTTTATTTTCAATGAAATACTGGTTTTCGCAATAACAGTTCCCCTATACAATCTTTTGTACTACATAGTATATTTACATAAATATACGCATATGCCTACTTGAAATAAAAAGCAAGGAAACTGTATACATAAACACACATAATGGAGAAAGTCCTATCAAACACTAGATTGACATAATTACTTTTACATAAAGATGTTATTGTTTACGTATGAGCGCATATTTGTTTAACTTTGTAAATTGATAGAGAACAATGCTAAAATTACCGTATGGTACAAGTTTGTTCATGCAAAAACTCACCTGAGAGCCCGAACTCTTTTGTAAGGAGGACTGATGCTCGAGTCTTTTGTTGGAGACTCTCCTAATGTAATTTCATCCTCATCTTGCGAAAAATCCAGTCTCCTCGGATGCACTGTATTCTTCACAGGACTTAAACACTCATTCAAACTATTTAATGAATCTGACATGTCACAACCAGAACTATCAATGGAAAAATTCCACGGACAATCGCGTTCACAATTATCAAAACTCAATTTTTGGGCACAGCTCATTTTTCATGACATTAAACGAAATATAAATAACATACACACAACAATTTTAACAAACTTTTCGCCAATTTACAACTTTCTCACCAAAAACAAAGCACACTTTCATAAACTTTACGTTACAACATGGATGACGCATCGCATATTCCATACCATACACCTGGTACACGGCTCGGTGCTCCGCCAATCAGAAGTCTCAAATTATGTAGTTATAAAATACTTCAACGTCATTGGACAATATAGTACTAACGACATCAAAACAGTTTAAACAACTTAAAAACTTTTTAAATTCAATCGTTGTAAAAATATTTATAATAAACATATTTCAAATAATTAACCAACGAAATAACATTATATTATTTTTATTTATTTAGTTGTATTATATTTATTAGGATTTATGATAAACTTTAAACAAAATTATTTTCGTACTTCTGAACTAACGGTTAATCTCACAAGTTGAAAAGAGATAACGAATGGACATCGCAAAACTTCCATGTGACTTTCTAGAAATTGGGCGCAAATTTTGAAACTTACAAACTCGAAATGTAGAAGATACCTTTAAACTTACTAACTTTAAGCTTACATACATGAACCTTTGTATATTTATTCAGTCGCTGTAGAAACAATTACCAACTAGACAAGTAACAGGAAAACCAATGGCCTCTGTGAAAGCTTATTCTTCGGCTGACCATGCTCCTGGATTACAAAATTGTACTTGACTTATTATAATTATATTTTAGCAAATGACAGCACAGCAGATAATACAAAACTACTCCTTAAAATGATAAAATTTCTTCCTCCAAAATATCCTAACTGGCATTAAGATGGCGACGATTCTATTAACGAAACCGGGCTTAAAGCAATGATCTTTATTATAGACTGTAAATTCAAAGAATAAATCGGTATTGCGACCAGTCAAATTTTGCGACCAATATAAAATTCATATCAAGCCGTCTTTCTCCCGTGAGTCCCTCGTTATAGATGCATTTTTATGAAAATGAAAGTACAGGTACTATGTTAGTGGTGATTCAGAATAAATATTGATGATCCATACATTAAAAGTGTACCTTTTTACAGCAATCACCACAGAGTGTATAATATATTACTTTCACATATGTAGGTACAGGTATTTTATGTTTCAGGATTGAAGGACACTAATGGTTTTTTTAATTGTAAAGGTATTTTCGAGTTTCTTAAATAAAGGATGTCTTATAATTCAGAATTAGTAGAAAAGAGAGCATTACCATATTAATGTTATGGAGTGAAACTATTACTAGTATTATTAATTTTGTAATATAATTTTCCAATAAATTTGTACTACGCTGCAATTTACGTAAGTCTATGGTTTAAAGTTAAGGGGTATTCAGATTTGTTCACTTTTAGTGATCACTCTGAATGATCCTCTAAATTGAAAAGGTATGAACAGAAGTTTCATCAATGGCGGCGTCCACACAGTTGGATGCGAACGTCAATCATCAATCTAATTTAGTTCTAGAGCAGTGATTCCCAAATACCCGGTATATTGTATATATTTTGCCTTTTATGTTAATCAAATTCGGGTTAGTTGGAAGAGATCGTGGCTTTGCAATGAACTCGCTCTCTGCATATTGATTGTATTCACATAATATGAATAATATTATACCTTATACCTAGTTGAATAATCCTTTTTTTTACTTGTATTGATTGATTCTATGATTTTATTTGTTAGATAAATAAGTAAATAAATCTTCCAGCCGTAAGTAGCATAAAATAATATTAATATGCTGCACTT
The DNA here is from genome assembly GCA_947579605.1 of Athripsodes cinereus. NCBI lineage: Eukaryota > Metazoa > Arthropoda > Insecta > Trichoptera > Leptoceridae > Athripsodes > Athripsodes cinereus. The sequence continues at coordinate 5,167,272 of OX388307.1, read as the reverse complement.
TTCAGTTCACCGAGGAAAATTCCGGTAAAAATTCACCTATCCAGATATCAAGGGATTAGGCCCAAAACATGAAATTAAAAAAGGGAAATGAAAAATAAAATTATTATTATTATTATAGATAGTCGTATTATTTATTGTCTTGCTAGGTTAAATCAAAGAATTGTCTTGCTAGGTTCGATCGAAGAAAGATGATTCTTGCAAGGAGATCAGATCAAGATAACTTTAAACGATGGAATCAACTAGATATTCAGATGATCACATAATTTAAATATATTTACAATTTTCCTTATGAATTTCGAAAATGTCACGTGACAGATATCAATATCTCTCGACAGATTATTAAACATCTGGACAGCACTTCCTAGTGGGGATTCTGCCAGTATATTATTTGTACTGTTCTGTGGAAGGTAAAAAAGTTCGTGATGTCGAGAACGTTCATATTATTATGAATTGGGAACATAATATACCTATATTTAATTATTTCGATTTCCCTGTATTATTGGATTGAATATGATACCGTTGAGCAGCTGCTTAAAAAATGGTGGACACAGAATATAACTTATGAAGACAAACAATCACAAATGCAGATGGAAACTGCAGTTAGAGATATAAGTTGAGTTCGTCGGTAGCCTGGAGGTAGAGTCTCGGCCTCCAGAACAAGGGGTCCGTGGTTCGATCACAGGTGCCGGCAAACTCCCCTTTCACGGCACAAGCTTTTAGTTTAGTGTGAAAGGTGTATAAAGTTGTATTTGGGTTTGTAACAAACCCAGATATAACTTTTTTATAATTAAAAATAAATAAATTATAATATACCATATTTATATCTTCCAAAAACTCTAAAATCTTCTTTGTACTACATTAGATACTATACAATCACACCGTATCTCAAGTGAAATAGGCAGAGAGGACGGAACCCCACGCAGTTCTATTTCTACATACTCCCTTCACTTCTTCCACGTTCGTATGATTTCTTTTTCATTTATGATTCAGAATTTGATTCAATGTGACCAACCATCCTCCTTTTGGAAGGCAATTCTCCTTTTTTGAGTTCTGTCATCCCATGATAAGCTTCCTCGTATTTGCAATTCTGTCCTCCTTTTTGATATTTTAAAGTTATTCTATTCTATTCTTCTCAAGACCATCCACTCGTTTGCGAGTGATTTATGTATTTTAAAGTTAATCAAACAAAATTGTAAAATATTATTTAACAAAACCGAGGATGTCATGAAATATTATTCGTAAATTTGAAATATGAGACCTATAAAAAGGTCCTCACTTTTGAAAACTCGATCAAATCGTCAAATTCTGGGAATGTAAGACCTAAAAAATCACGTGTGAAAAATTGATCAAAACTACCCAATTCGGGTGTGTCATAAAATATTCAATTTATTTGACAAAAAAGGACCGTCCTCCTTTTCATTGAAAATATTCAGTTCTGGGTAATTTGAAACAAGTGTTTCTTTCTACTATAAGTGATTGACCACGAAAGAGGACGTCTTTCGACTTATCGGGCCATTATCAATCTGAACTATTTACAACTATTGGTTATATAGTACTTACTACAAGAGAAATTCATTATCTGACCTACAATGAACAATGTAACTTACTGAAAATTTATAATATTATATTTAGTATTATCTATGTATTAGTTTGTATTATGTTTGAAGGTAGTGTTGTACCTTTTAATGCAAACAAATATAAAATTGGTTGGTTGATTATTGATATAACATTCCTTAACAAAACGAAGGAGATTGCGAAATAAAAAAAATCCAAAACCAAATCTAAAAGATGTCTTCCTTTTCCTACTATTCTACTCTTGTAGGTGAATAAAAGTAGATTCCTACTATTCTACTGTTGTAGGTGAATAAATTAATACATCAATATACTAAGTAGTAGTAAGCCTAGGAGATGTAATAACAGGCTACCCAATGTTGAACCAAAATAATATCTTCCCCTCCAAATGATGTTACAAACGCACGTATGTAAATATACATACATACAACTTTGCACAATATAATACTGAAGAATAATATCCAACTCATAGAGAGTAAGAATAAGTATAAGTAGGTATAAAATAAGAATATATAATCTATTAGCTGTATGTACGATTATTCTTTCACGCTGTTAGCTCTTACAGTTTCACAAAACACTTGGTCTGTCATAGTTTTCCGACCGCTGAATGCAGACGTTTTGATAGTCGCGTTATTAAATCTTACATTTTTTTTTACTGAAGTGGAAACTCGAACTCGACATATCAGTGCGTAGTGCTACGAACATTTCGGCATGGTGGAAACACTATAGAAACTTTATCGCAACGAATATCAATGGACTCAGTGTTTATTTATTAGAAAGTGTTTAATAAATATAACAATTCAAACTTTTTTTTATATAGTGATACAACATTAATTCATTTCAAATTCTAAGAGGGTTTGTGTAATGTTATGTTTTTAATAATTCGACTCCTGTTTGAAACAATGAAGGGGTGTAACTGTAGACACGTAAACAATAGAGATTATGTAGATATGTACAGTACATGCCCACTTACACTTGTATTTTGACTGATACACAATTCTACTTGTTCACAATTCCACGATAGTTCGCGATGTGCACACATGCAAAATGTTTGAATAAATTCTGTCAAACTTGTTTTATAAAATGTTTTCTTAGTTTTTTTCATATTATTATTATTTCACTTGACGAGGAATGTGTTATTATTCTATCACTTGATTAGGAATTGAGATAATATTTTTGTGATAGTTACTAAGTTTGATTATTACATACAGCGAGTTCACACTGGCTTCACACTTAGCGTTATGTCGCAAAAAGATAGCGACAGCCAGAATTTTTTTTTTTATTCAATCTGCCACAGAAATAAACAACTTTTTTGGGCTAGTTGGAAGAAGTCAGTACTTGCAGCAAATACTCACAGCGGCTTTTGGCACATATCGCGTAGTTAAATTATGTAAATATTTTTGTAAGGGCGATCTGCGTAATCATATTTTTTGTAGTCAGATTTTAACGTTTTTCAATCCTTATTTATGCGAACGATTGTTTCAAATGCGCAACGTCTTTGCAACAGAAAATATTCAGAATGAGTTACGTTGCTCATCGCTGAATACAGAATGTCGTAAAAATATTAAAAAAAACACATCTTCTTTCTCTGTTTATCTATACCATCGCGGCATATCCCACTTGTGGGGTATCTATTAGATTGCATGTATAACAAACATGCAACCAGTCATCAGACTCCAACGCCTGTTTTAAGTGTATTATTTACAATACCAACACGGGATATCCCACAAGCGAGGCAGCCAGCATACCAGTAGCACATAATATACATTGAAATTGTCCTCTCTGTGCCCACAAATAATTAAGACATTCAGGATGGGTGGCAAAGCTCATCGCTTACTTTAAGATTTAAATGTCTTTGTTTATTCGAAAACCTGCCTTTTACAGGACACTCGAAAATTTACGAAAAAGAGTGGGAGACCAATTCTTTACCGAATGTTCCACGGAACATATATATAATTAAACTATTTAAATTTATATAAAAAGGAACGGGGGTAGATAGTTTTATTTTTATTTTACATTATACAAACCTAGCTAAATAATTTATAGTATAGATTAATGAAAATTAGAGTACATACATCAAACAGTAATCCGTGTATACTTTAAAAAACACATTTAAAAATGTTTATGTGATCCGAAATGAAAAAACACCAACCGGCACTTTGTTTTATTAAACAATATTTAATACAAATATTATGAACTAATGAAATCACACAGGCCGTTGCTCCTTCTAAAAATATTCGCATTATTTTTAACATTTAGGTGCGGTACAAACAAAATAAAATTTTGGGCAATAACGTTATTTTTCCTTAAAATGTTATTGAGCTTTTATAAAAATAAGATGAATGAAATGTTATTGTTTTTGGACCAAAACTCATATCAAAATTTCAGAAATATGATATTTTTTTCACAAAGGTATGTGAATCTGAAATTGAGATGCATATTAGTAGTTAATTGAAAAATAACTGTTGCCAACAAATATATTGCGAAATTAGCATCCTTTCGATAAATCTGTACTTTTATTATGAGATAAACAATATCGAGTTAATTCAGTGGACCGAAGTGATATTCTGTTACTTGGGAACGTGTTTTTTTTAATTACATACCTATTTTCGAATGATCATTTAGGTTATACGGTAATTTGTACTAAGATATGTAACGTTCTTTTATTTTTCTTAAAGATGCATTCTTTTATTTTTCTTAAAGACGTACCTAGCATTCTTTTTTTCTTAAAGATTTCGCATTATTTTATTTTTCTTAAATATATAGTAGGTATTCTTTTATTCTTCAGATGTAGCTTTCTTTTACTTTTTTTAAAGACGTAGCCTTCTATTATTTTTGTTAAAAGTGTAACATTATTTTATTTTTCTGTGAGATGTAGCATTATTTTGTTTTCCTTGAAGACGCAGAATTCTTTTATTTTTATTTTATTCTCGTTTACTCATTCTCGTTTTAGAGTTTGCCGTTTGGGAGTCGTTGACTAGCAATAAATCGATTTTTTGTACATTAAATTTATTGCTTATTGTCCTCTGGCTACTCAATTTGTGTAAGCATGCCGTGGTGGTTTATCAAATGATTGATGTATAGCTCGACAAAGTTCTTTTTATTTTATCTTCATAGTTTCATTTTTGAGGCACTGATTAACTGCTATCAGCTGACTTCGTAGACAGACTTCGATAAGAAGAGATCATTGTAAGTTTAGATTACTTGTACAACGTATAAAAGTTTGTATAGACTTAGATAAACATTTATGAAGGGATAATAAATAGGTAATCTTTTAAATTTCTGATTATACCATTCTAAACTCATTAACCTATCTCTAATGGTCGGTTCCATAAAATAAATAGAAAATGTGTTTCTTCAAATTTTCGCGGTTAAAACTTCTAATGAAAAACTTCATAGTATCTAATAGAATTTTGACACCTTGGACTTTATCTTAAAAGAACTTTTGCCCGGTTCTATAAAAAAGAAATACCTAGTCTCTTCAAATTTCCGCGAAAAAAATCTAGTAGTTGCTTATAGTTAGGTTTTGACATCTCGATTTTTTTTTATAAGGGACTATATATTTATGGAAACAACAGTATGTCGTCATACATAGATAGCGTTACAATATTTTTGATTTATTTTATTTATTGGTAAAAGCACATAACAGATAACAACTATAAATATGGTTTACAAAAATAGAAAAAGGTCGTTCATAACTCAGCTGTCATCCACAAACATGTACCATAGTTAGGTCAATTATTTAAGTATCACACATAATACACTTATGTAGTTTCATCTAGCTGTAGAGCTCACGTGCAGAACTTTGTTACCTATCTAACAACATTATCTCCTGGGACTTTCAAATATCTGCTAACATATTATTATTATAATTGTTATTTTTGTTTTTCTTATCAACGTGGAAGACAGCCAAAGCACTTCGTAAGAATTAATGTTTTCGATGGTTCTTATCTGTTATAATTATATATTACGTACATATAATGTCACATATTATGATATTATGTATTCGGAAAGACGACACATTCTGATACATATATTTTGATATTATTATTATCGGGTATGTTATGATGCTAATACCCACGTTTTATTTTATTAGGCATGTGTTTAACACAGAGAATGTAGGCATACCTAATTAATACATAGAGATCCGAATTTTTCGGTATTATTTTTATGGAAAATCGGTGTTGTTTTTTAGAAAAGCGGTGTTTTTTTTTAGAAAAGTGGTATACTCTTCAAGAAACCGGCGTTATTTTTTCTAGTAAAATTGTGTTATTTCTAAGAAATGTATGTTTTTTTTACAAAGAAATAGAAATAAAGAGAAATCATCTCAAGATTTAAAATGGCAAGTTCTATTTGTACTGTAAATGATAATATGCTTAAATAATTTATATAACGAATATTCAAAAGTGTTTGAAAAATTACAAGCAAATGGAACAATGTCATCCTAAATCCTTGAATAATATAATTATTATGTTGATAATAAAATATCTTGTTATTTGTTGCGAAAATGTCGTAAAAAGACAAATTTCGGTGTTATTTTTCTAAAACGTGAAAATTCGGGTTATTTGTAAAAAAAAGTGCGAAATTGGCGAATTAAATCGGGTTTATTGCCAACGTGAAAAATTAATGTCTCTACTAATACATAACTATCTGCTATGATAAATGTATATAGGTATTTATGTGTTACATTCTTTCAATACATGCAAAAGCAATACGTGGTCTTACAGTGTAAATAAATAAAATTGATTTGAATCTACCGCCTGCATAATGATGCACAATCCGACTTGGACACCAATGGTACTGGGACAGATCCAAAAAAGTCCCAAATTATAAAAATCTGTAGTATTTTAACATATTCGTACACTTTCATACAGACGAGACTTATAAAAAGATCCCTTAATCCAAAAGAATCGAATATTTTTGTATTCTTACAGTGTTTTATATGATTGAGAATTTAAAATATCTTAATTGTCAAACAACTCGGACGTTTTTTAACCAATTTTCCAAACAAATTTATAAATAATAATTAATAATTCTAGAGTCTGTACGTTCACAGAGTGAAAATTCATACTGATTATAGTATGTTATCTCAACTCTCCCCCTATCAAAAATCCCCCCCCCCCTTTATATTTCTCATAGTAAGACATTAACTTTAGTTTTTTCTTGTTCAGTTCTCTTGAATATGTCAATCGATATATATTATGTTGACGAAAGTTCTCGAGGTTTACAAATGAACTTAAGTAAAAAATTAACTGTGTTTTGTAACTATCATAATTTTATAAACCTGATCTGATGATCACATTACGAAAGAATGGCCACTATTAAAAGTCTAGTTCCGCCACTGCCTTCTATCATACACCTACAGCAAGAGAATGTTATTACAGTGACATTGTTATTGTTTGTGCACGTAGCGTCTGTACCAAAAATGAAACAACACAAAATACGTATATATTGTACATAACCATACCTACCCAAACAATTTATTATTTTATGTTGTGTGTTGTAAGTAGGTACTTCTGAAATTCGTCCGATAAACGTGAATAATGTGTGTAATTACAAATTCCCCGAATACTCGTTGTGTTATTATTGCATGAAAAGTTTTCTCATAAAAGTCTCTCTTCAGGCGACAGCTTTGTACATTTTGTTGATTAAATATTAACAGTTGTACATTACAAGTAAGTGACATCTTCATACTGTGATCATATGCTGGAAGCTGGAAAGCTGTGTATTTTAATAGCATCATATTATTCATATAATTATTTATTTGAATGTTTTATTTTTCTTTGCATTTTTAAATCGTATATTTGAATTTCGGAAAATCGTACTTAACACCAAAATTATTCACTGTGTCGGTGTTTAGGTAGTAAACTCCATAATTGTCAATCAGATTGACAATGTCCTTATAATGTGGTGTTCTCACTTTGGCGAATATCGCCAGGCTCCAAAATATCGCCAGCCATTTGAACCGTGTGAACAAAATGACAGCTAGTCTGAAACGATAAAAAACCAGTAGAAACGATATCGTCTCGAGTTGACCACCTTCCAACTTTTCGGCCGATTGAACGATTCGCGCATGCGCAGATGTGCGCGGCGTTCGTATCTATGGTAAAGACTTTATAACCTATAAATTTTACAATGTTTCCCGCTTCGTGCAGCTGTTATCTTTGTTGTTGGTTTGTGGCGTTTGTTTCCTTAATTAAAAGGCGCCTTATAACCTCTACTATAAAATTTTCGACTAAAAATAAACACTTCGCGATCTCCATCTGAACGCCATTTTGAAAACAGTGTCAAAATCAAAGCGCATCTGACAGATCGTTTCTATATTGGTGGACTATGTGAACAGGTGTGACGATCAATGGATGTCCGGCGAATTTTGTTTTTTCGCCTGGCGATATATTTTGAAATTTGCCTGGCGATATTCGCCAAATGTGAACACCCCATAAGACGAAAGACGTCTCTCTCAATAATAAACAATAAAGTAGAATAAACATATGTTTTTTGAATTCATCAAAATTATTAGTAATTTATTTTCATCAAACCTTCACAATACCAGAAATTCGTTTACTGCTGCATAAACATTTAGAAACCTTTTTAATATTTAACGGGAATATTAAGATGTATCTTATATATTATGAAATACCTACAAATAATACCTACCTCCTTGAATACCTGTTGATTGATACCAGATACCAGAACCAAAAGAAAAGAAGATACCAGAAAATTGAATTTAAATATTGCATTAAATTCTTAGTTATTAATTATTTTTTTTAAAAAATTGATAGATTATTGGTTGTCCACATACATATTATCTGCAGAATTACAAATTAGATACGAAATTCTTACAAAAGTAAAAGACAATGTTTGTGTATCCATGTGTATTAACTTGTGTACACTCAGAACAGCATTTCATGAAAATATCATATTCTGTAATAACAAACACACACAATATAATATTACTAAGACTTGAGAGCCGCTGAGTGACTATATTTATTTTGCAACTATAGTACCAACTCTTAACTATTATACAATACATCATAGGTATGCAAGTACAGGCAGTCGCAATGTCGCAAATGTCGCAAATCGCAAGAGACGTGAAACAACTATGAAAAACAGCTTTATCTTACGTACGTAATAATGCAACGTAGCAACAACAGCTCCTTGCCAAGATGCGAGTATATTGAAAACTTTTATCAAAGCTTAGCGACTGATGCATAAAGTCAATTCGAAACGTACTCGTAAATATGAATTGACTCCTACATTGGTCTATTAATTATTATATTAATTATTGTTGCGATGTGAATATCCCACACACGCAGATGCTGAACTCATCAATAATTCAAACAATGTAGACATTAGGGAAGCACGAAGATAAAGGGAAAATTCGTAATAATCACTATACCTACACATCCCTATTCACGGTTTGAAAAAAAAATTGTCATTCCAGATTTTATGCCTGGATAAATTACTCGATACTCAATATACTCTATAAAAAATAACGTTGATCTAATTTTATGTCAGGCAAGCTTATTTATTCCCGACTATCAATTCTGTACCTGAGAGGCATTTAGCCTTAAGTACTAAAATGCTATTTTCAAATTCAGTTTTTTAATCGAAAAAATTTCAACATTTTACTAGTAATAAGCTGTATATACCTACTATATACAGCTTATTACATAGACCCTATAGTATAGACTCTAAGCATTTCTGTACTTATGACTCACGACTGTTGTGTTATTTCCGCTTTTTTTTGTAAATATGCCATTTTTGTCAAAAATGCACTTGAGTCCTAATGGCTCTCAGGTACAGAATTGTTTTAGCCGTATTCTGAGCATAGAAAAACGGCTGCCATTCTGAAATAATCAGAATAATAACTATGTATAAATTTATAGTGATGAAAAAAATATATTACATTGAGTAGGTGCATCATTAAACACTTTGTTTTCTGAATGAAGTTTTAGTCTATTCCCATTTTAGACATGGCTAAAAGCCTTAGCTAAATATGATTTTTTAGTATGGGTAACGATACCTTAACTAAAGGAAAGATAATATGATACGTTGACTATATAGTAATAATAGTAGGTAGGCAAATGTTATGTGAACTGTTTCAGTGTTAGCACATCATGAATATGTTATCTGACGGAAGTGTTACCATGTTTCAACTTTCAAAGAGTCGAACGAGTAAAAATAAAGTGAGAAATAATCAACTATAAAATAAGAGTTTTCGTGTTTTCGTGGAAACTGATTATTTATTGGGGCACTGGCTGTCTCTTGTGGAAAATGTTTGTTTTGTTAGATATAGGTACCTACATTTATTTGATATTTTCCTTTGTATAATGTTATAAATTGTGTTTATTGTTTACTGTCTCTGCCAAGATTATTTCAATCATAACAATGAACAGCCAAGATTGGATAGTCTGATGTAGGCGTTCTTATTACACACAATCATCATTTAAACGGAAATATTTTAATGATACCTAATTAAGTTGATGTATTTATTACACATGAACTTACTGTAATGCGAGGACATTAATTCAGAGTGCATACCTACCTTTGTAAAAGTGCAAAGCCTCTATTCTGTTTACCCCCAGTAGATGTAACAAAAGAAGAAAATAAAAAAAAATACCAATGTCATTATATGTAATTTGGGAAATTGAGGCATTGGAACAAAATTTTCAACGATTTGCGAACTCTGGAGAGTGTGGAGATGTTCAAGGCAGAATTTAAGACCCTATTGTTCAGGAGGTGTTATGATTCTTGAATGGGCCCTTGCGGTAGTTTTTCCTTTATTAAACGCGGTGGCAGAATTGTCATCCACACTTCTCAGCATTATACAACCAGATAAGTCTCCATATGATCAGTCATGATCACACAAAAACTTAATAGTCTAATGCCGGGAAAAATTCACCTATCCAGATATACAGGATATCAAAGGATTAGGCTCAAAACGCGGGTTCAAAATACAAGCATTGTGCCTGAAATATATGTGTTCAGAAACTTTCTAACAATATTACAATAGATTTTTGATTTTTTATGTACAAATTTACCGGTAAATCTAATTTTTGTAAATTATTTATTAAAGATTTCGGAGTTACCCCTGTAGCTGACATGACTAAAGGTATTATATAAACGGACCTAGAATGCCAAATATTTTTTTATTTCTCCTGCCATTTCTGTATATTTACGTATTTTTTCTGCGACGGTTGTTTGTATATCATGTGTATTTGGGACAGCGATGTCTATTATAGGTACGTTATTTTATTACGTTTATCATGTAATACTAAATCGGATCTATTATGATGTATTTGACTATCTGTTATTATTGTTTTATCATAATAGATCCTGTAATTTTGTTTTTCTAAAACCGGTTACTTAAACTTTTATTATTACAGAATCTTTTTTTTTATTAAAAAATTAAAATACCTACATCTCTACGTATCCATCATTACCGTAACATTTACATTATCTTAAATTCAAACCTTCTTAAGAATCATATTGTTCAAGATAATATGTTCTAAAGAACAAAATTTTATAGCACGTGATGCAAGTTCAGTATCGTGGAGTCTATTATTGCAAATTAGAACAAATTACATTGTAAGTGGAATATTTATTTCATAACACTAGGTAGGTACGCACTACCCAGGCATTATAAATTAGGCATGAGATGCTATTTCCAGCTGCACGTAACAAACTGTAATTTTCCGTGCAATTTACGCACTCTTGTAATTTGTACTGTTATAAAATCGCATTATTATAATTTCATTAATTATTCAAAATACTCAACGATTAATGATGGATATTATTTGATATTGTTGATGATGTTTGCGGTCCGTTTAAATAATAATAATACGTTATTGATTTTATTGTCTTCACATCAGAGTAAAACATAAATATTTACAAATCATGAGATTATATTCGGTCAAGTCTCAGATATTATGAGTAGTATCAGAATAATATTATTATGATGGTTATTGGGAAACGCGGTCATTTTGTTTTCATTTATTATTGTGATGGCTTCCTTCCAACAGTTTATTTTTCACGTCATTTTTGTCAAGGTAGACAACACACTCACAGGGAAAACTCAAGACTCATCATCCTTGTGTTCCCTTCCTCACTTCATATTTTTAAATACACATGACAATTAATATCTACTTTATTCTTGTCGCACCTTGTGTTAATTTCTTTCTGAGAATCTTGCTACCTGACTTCTTGGCCGGAAGCGCAATTCGTATTTTTATGAGATCAATAATTGACTTACAAGAGGATTTGCTTTTATTTTTGGTACAAACGTTACTTACATAGGTCATTCAGGCAATGCTCTCGCAAATAACATTCAAAGAATTAATAAGTTTTTCTTCGTGTTTAAATTAATTTTCAACAGGTGATACCTAGATTTGAATGGAACAGTTCATGTTTGGTAAATATAAAGGATACGGAAAATATTTCTATGGTAGAGATCTTGTTGGTAGATAGGTAGGCACTTTACACTGGAACATAAAATTAAGTGATTTACTTAGTGTCGTAATTTATGTCTTCTACATCGGTGGGCAAAAGTCGATATATTATAATAAATATATCATCACGAATTTAAAGCTTCTGAATTAATGTTTTGCATTGGATAAAAACGGGTGAATAATTATAATGATTTCAGGTTTGTTAATATTTCTGTGAAGTCAAAACAAGCGACTAGCAGAGCAGTAAATTAAGTAGACTCTCGGTATGAATTTATGAACATTCTATTATACATACCAATAATATAATATGTACATTATGCTAAGAAGAGTGTGTAAAAAAACTTATTAAAATGTGTGACGTGATAAAGTGAAGAACGTTCAGAAGTGCCAAGCAGATAAGATTATTGATGAAGTGTTCGTAGAAAAAGGAATAGACTCCTGTCTGCAAAAGACGTTGTATTTATGGTGTAACAAGTTGAAGATTGGAGTCACCAATGTCAGTGGTTGCTGCGAAGCAGTTGGACTACGAATCGGCAAAGAACAAAGGCATAATGAAATGGTAGGTAAGATTTTATATTACATATCATAATATTGATTAAATTAAAATCACCCACACATTAAAAGTAATTTTCTCACGAGTACTGCTTGTATGTACGAGTGAATGCATTATTTCAAAATACGTCGGTAAGCCTTTGTACTGCGTATAATATTTATCGCAGTGCAGTCCAAAACATATAATATTTAATGCTGTGCAGTCCAAAACATATAATATTTATCGCAGTGCAGTCCAAAACACATAATTATTATAAACTTTTTATTCGTACCATCTATTAATTTCAAAAAGTAATAGAAGCAATAACTTGACGATACACTGTCACAGAGCTATCTAATTTTTGTTTTATTTATTTAGTTTCATGTGTAATAAACTTACCAAGTTAGTAAAGTAAACAATTACATATATATACTGCATGATCGAAAATTCTCGAATACAATAAATAATTAAGTGACTCTGGATCGAAATCGGACATATTCATTTGTAGAGAAATGGCAGTGGAGCCCGAAAACTGAATTTGAACTATTTTCAACACAAACTTCGAAATTCTCTGCTATTTTTCGTATAAAATTTCACAGGATTCGACTGTTTTGGAAAATGCGTTTTTGTAGAACTTTACACAAATCCATTTTCTTATGTATCTTCTATCGATCCCAAACAAACATGGTGAGATTATAGCATTTTTTGGTAAAATATCTATTATTGGGTATATTTAATTACCTTCGGAATCAAAATAAAGGAAATTTAATTGTGCACGTAGGATCCTGTATACCCACCATATATTATAACGTACAATAATCTATAAACAATAATTTACACAGATCAAGTTAGCCTCAAACTAAGATTCACTGTGTCGGTAGTAGAAGTCCATAGCAAAATAAATAAAACAAATGTTATATTCTACTAATTCTAAACAAATACCTAGTAGAATAAAACATTTGTTTTATTTATATTTATTTATTTATTATTTATTTATTTATTTTATTCTTTACTGTACATTGGTTACAATATTACATAGTGAAATAGTGGCATAAAAATAACAATTATAAATTCAATGTACAGAGGGCGAGTTTATCGCTAAAATGCGATGTCTTCCAACTAACCCGGTAACTAAAACTAAACAAAATTAAAAAAAAAAAAAAAACACATGCATACATATATACACCCTTACATATCAACAGTCATAAAAGAAATAAAAATACAACACAAAGTAAACAAAAGAAAAGAAAAAGAACACATGCAAGCAACAATGCACTTACGGACACATAATAATAAAAGTATAACATATTAAATTGCAGCGTGCACATGCATAGGGAAAGGGAAAAGGATTTAGGAGTCAGATGCTAAATTCAATGAGAGAAAATGATTTTTGACAGCTTGTCTGAAAGAATTAAAGGTTGTTATCATCCTGATTTTCGAAGGAAGATTGTTCCAACTGCGAGCACCATGAACAAGGAATGAGTTAGATAAAAAGCTTGTACTGTGTGCTGGTATAGCTAGAAGACGCTCTCTGTTAGATCGCAAGGGTAAACCATGACTCGCTAGATACTCGAATTTGACTTTAAGATAGTAAGGGGAGGACGCTAAAAATAAAGCTTTAAAAACTAGACATAAAATGTGTAGATCACGTCTTTGACGTATGGTGGTCCACTTCAGCTGGTTTCTGTACGAGGTTATGTGATCAGTTTTTTTGAGGTTAAAAATATAACGGATGCCTGCGTTTTGAAGTCTCTCAACTTTAGTCAAGAGAACCTCATTAAGATCAATATAAGCAATGTCTGCATAGTCAAGGATCGGTATTAATAAGGATTGAACGAGTAGGATCTTAGTCTTCACTGGCAAGAATCTTTGCAGTCTTTTGAGATTATGTAACGAATAAAAGAATTTTTTTCGAATAGAATTTATATGCTGTTGCCAAGACAGTCTCTGGTCAATAATCAGACCAAGATTCCTAACCGTTTTTGAATATGGAACTGTATCGTGATTCATTTGCGTGGGAGGTATCCTTATATTGTTAAGTCTACCAATTAAATGGTGGCTCCCTATAAATATTGACTGTGATTTGGATGGGTTAAGAATGAGTCCATTGCTGGAAGCCCAATCAGAAATTTGCTTTAGGCATTGTGATTTACAGTCAATTGCAGTTGCAAGGTCATCTAACTTAAAGTGAGTATAAACCTGCAAATCATCCGCGTATAGATGATATTGACATGAAATATGTCGCGCAATTGGATTAATAAAAATCGAGAATAGAAGGGGAGAGAGGATTCCGCCTTGCGGTACCCCTGCCCTTAATTCCACCCACTCAGAACTAACACCACTCTGCAATCGAACGCACTGTGCACGACCCCTGAGATACGACTCAAACCATGCAGCACAAGATGGAGATATATTGAGTTGATTGAGTGTAGCCAAGAGTAGATCAAAATCTACAGAGTTGAATGCACTACTAAAATCCAACAACGTTAAATGTGTCAGCAACCCTCTGTCCATAGCAACTCTAACGTCATCTGTGATCTTAACCAGAGCAGTTACTGTGCTGTGCCCTTCACGGAATCCCGATTGGAAATTATTATGAAAACCATTTTCTGTGAGATATTGGTTGAAGTGTAAATACGCAAGTTTTTCTATTACCTTAGAAAAAAAAGGAAGTATGGAAATGGGGCGAAAGTCCTGGGGACCCGCGACAGTGCTTTTTTTTGGGAGTGGAATGATAAAAGCTCTCTTCCATTTTCCTGGAAATGAGCCACTTTCGAATGAGCAATTAATGATGTGAGTGAGATAAGGAAGAATAGTATGTAGAAAGTGTGACACAAATGTTATACTTATATCATCACTTCCCGAAGCTTTGGATTTGATAGAGGTAATGCAGCGTTTAACCTCTAAATCTGACACGACAGGGAAATCAAAACTAGGTCCAGATATACGTGAGTGAGTGTTTAATCCTTGTAAGGTGTTTAACTTGGTAGCATCATCTAGAATGGTGGGAGGTGAGGCAAAATGTGCATTGAGTACGTTCGGATCTAAAGTAGGGTCACCACACGTCATCCCATGTTTAGGGAGCACCAGCGAGTCAAGTCGTTTCCATGCTTGTGTTTGGGAGCAATTTTTGAATAAGTCCTGAGTATAAGATATTTTAGCGTTTCGACATCTCTTGGCACACAACCTACGAAGACTTATGAAATTTACCCAATTTACTGCAGTTGGAGATAGTTTGTGCTTGATACGCGCCCTATCTCTTTGCCTCATCAGCTTACGGATGTCATCGGTCATCCATTGGTTGTTTGGATTCTTTATTTTAACTTTTCTAAGCGGAGCATGTCTCTCAAGAAGATGACATATGTTACAATTTAGAATCTCTACCTTTTCATCAATGGACTCGGCAAGCATAATGCCATCCCAGTCAAGAGACTCGGCATCGGAGACAAGAGCAGCAGTATCAACACGACGAAAGTTGCGAACCATAGATATTTTAGGTTTTGGCTTCGGTACTCTGAGCGAATATACCAAGAAGAGTAGGTCATGATGCGAGAAACCAGAAGCAGACAATTGACCATGTGACCTCACCATGCTCGTTTGAGAAACTATAATATTATCAATGAGAGATTGTGAATTTTGAAGAACGTGTGTGGGTTGCAGAGGAAGGATGTTTAGACAAGCAGAAGAAGTTATTTGTAAAAGTCTCGTTGATCGCGTATCGTGTTTTAAAAGACATGTATTGAAATCACCCATAATGATAACATTGTGATGATTAGAAGACAGATTCTCCAATAAAGTTTCCAAGTGGTCGAAGTAGTTAGATGTGGGAGGACAATAAATGACACCAAGAAGAACAGAAGAGTGTAATAAACTCACCTTAACAAACAAGTACTCAGGATAACCAACAGAATGATTAGAAGAAGAATGCTCGATAATCTCATAGGATAGATCGTCACGAAGATATATACACACTCCGCCTCCGCGTCGCTCCAGACGGTCATTCCGAATCAATTTAAATCCGGATAATTGAAACAACGAAGAAGGCAGAGTAGGTTTTAACCACGATTCAGAGATCAGTAGCGCATGAAAATCAAGACCCTGAAATGTATCCACTAATTCATCATGATGATAAGGAACACTCTGGGCATTGATATGGCATACCTTGATATTGTGCTTGGCATTCACTGTAAAAGAATTCCTGAGAGAGGACCGCAGGCAGTTGAAGCTGTCATCCACAGTCGAAGACCCCGATAAATTAATAGCATCTGTAGGGGAGGAAGGGGGAGATGGGAAAAGAAAGGAAGAAGAAATGACATCATTAGATGCCATTATACCGCGGAACGCAACTCAGGTTACGCCGCGAGATGTGTGGCGCATGCAATACCTATTAAAAAAATATATAAAAACACAAAAAAAAAAAAAAAACAAAAAAAATCAGGCAATGCCCAGCGAGATGTGAGTTGCTGTGTCGATATTAAAATGTATAAATTATTTCGAATCATACTGATATTACACAAATTCAACAATATAAATCACTGAGATTCTATATTTCAAAGTACAATGAATAATTTTGTGAAACAAAAGTATCCAAACGATCACACAAGATCAACAAACACATCACCATACACTGTGTGAGCGTAAGCTACATCTAATTAAATTAAAATAACAACAAAAAAAACATTAACAGTAAAAAAGTAAACAAATATGCTTGCTCGGTATGGAAATCGATATAAAATTAAACATAATTGATCAGTAGTCACAGTGAAAAAGAATAATGACTACATATAAAAATAAAAACAAATAAATCGCTCACCGATTATTATTCCCGTAACATATATCCATATGCAATCACCACATGCACAAGTAATAGTAACACATGACAAGATCAAAATATATAAATGCATGTGAGATAGGCATACTTTAAGTCTATACGATACACAAGGATTTGCAACACTTTATAAAATCACATTCATATAATCATTATAGATTCTGTTATTAAACGGAAGCACTGATAAAACACATTAAACAGATGATTAAAAACAATAATTAGGTATATAGAATTCGTTTCACATGATTTGACTATGAATAAAACTTTCAGAATACTCAACATACTATATATCTGTTCTACACAAAAAAAAAACAAATATTAAATTTTAAGGTTAACTGTAATTGAAATTCAAAAAAGAAAACAATTATATTTATTATAAACTATAACGATGAAAGTAACAGACTGTTTTACCGACACAACACTTCCGTGGTTTGCAGGAAACTATTATGTAGGTACTATCATCTATACCACTACAAGACAATAAGGTTAATGTGTATGTTCATTCTAGAATTTCTATCCATAATTTAGGTAATCAATTACGACATGCTAGCGAAGTGCAAATCATTATAAAACATTAAAAATGAAAGAGAAGATATCTGTTCTACGAGAACACGAAATGAATCACTCCAGAGGTGACACTATAATAACTGTAGATCGACCGCAACTGTAGTTCCACAATAAAATAAAACAACAATAGCAATCATAGTGTTTAAGCAAATTTAAAAGAGTGCAACATAAAGTGTAAACATTCAACCAACTGCATAAAAAATAAACATAATTTAAACATCATCTCAAAAGTACCCGGTGCACACAGCTAGTACACTTGTTGTCCATTGGTCGCACTAATGAAATAGGCAAATGCCTAAATGAGTAGGTAACATAGACACACAAACAGGGTACAGTAGAACCAATGATTACGTACACAATTATATTTATAAACAGTCAATCTTTTCTAAACTGTCAATTGCAATTGGTTTTGACCCTTCATCCACCTTCACTAGTACGATGCCATCCCTGGTCCAGACGTACTTACATTTTTTCTCTCGCTTCTTGCAGCGAGCCAGATAGAGGAGATGTCTGGATTTGGGTGTGAGCGCCTCGGAGATAAAAACTTGCAACTGTGGTCCAGCTAGTCCCAGTGAACAAGTATTAAGTTTGTCGTTACCAACTTTGGTACGGTTAAAATTTCTAACTGCCAGGAGCAATTCCTCCCTCACCATGTTGGTACTTAATTTGGCGTGAATGATACCCATAGCACCCTTGGTCCTAACTCTTGCGATCTCACATACATCACCCATACGTACTTCTGCGCCCACCGTTTTACAAATGTTTGAGAAAATGGCCTTAAGATTCTGAATGGACTCTTCCGGTAGCCCTGGAACGCCCCTTATCTCCACAGTAGAACGGTTTGCTGCCCTCTCTTGGCGCTCGTGCCGTCCCTCCAATTTCTCCACCTGCTCTCGCATGGACGCCAACTCCACCAAGACAGAGCTATCCGCTCCGCCAGCAGCACGGTCCACTCTCTCAGTGAGCTCCTTAATGATTCCATCCTTCCTGAGATTCTCGTCTTTTAGTTCTGTAATTGTGGCTTGCATTTTCTTTACCTTGTCTTCTAACGCTGAAAGCCTTTCAGTCATATCTGCGGTTATCGCAGATTCAGCTCCGTTACCAGGCAGGTGACAGCTTGCGGCACCCTGTCGGATTGGAGAGGCAGACTGACTTGACCGTGGATCCATCTTTTTACACTCTCCGCACCTCCATTGGGCCTTGTTCAGCTGAGACATTCTTTTGAAGTTCGTAGGGGTAAGGCCTACACAGCCATAATGGAAACCTTCCATGCACCTTAGGCACTTGAGCCTCTTGGTTGGACTAACTTCGCTCCCGCAACCATTACAAGAAGTATTTTTAGGCGTTGCCGGAGACATAATCACCTTCAATGGTAAAAAAGAGTCAATTATCAGGGTTTCACTGTAGTTAAAATAAGACGATCGTTTGCTTACCGTGCTGTTAATACAACAATAAACTCATGTGTACTTTTCATATGCGCTCACACATCCCGCAACCGTCGGATCACTCAACAAATGCACCCCATCAATGCGCGACGTTCTGTTTAGTCTGTGTGAGATTCTTTATGTCAGTTGATTCACTAAATCTGACACTATTTTTATTTAATATTCAGCAATTGTTTGAGCAATTGTCCACGGGATTACTTAAAGTATCTGGTTAATGTCATCAATCTAAGATGACTGTGCATCTTGTGCTATGTGTACTAACACGACGATACACATACATATGTTTATTTATTCATCAACAGCCCACTGGCCTTTTAAAAGTAAGATTTACACAAAAAAATATAATATATCGAAAAGCATATTTAACAACAAGTAAAGCAAAACAATAAATAATACAAATCATGCATACCTATATATGATGCATATGCATACAAACATAACATACCTATATAACACACGTATACATTTAACATCCAGACCCAGAACAATTTGAAAAATGTTATTCTTCATTTTGCCTGCCCGGGAATTGAACTTGGGATCACATGACTCAAAGGCAAGAGTGTTACCTCCACGCCACACCGGTGGTGGTCATATAATATGCATTTTAATAATATGTTGTAGAAATGAGATCGTTGAGAAGGATGTGTGGTAATAGTCTGAGAGATCGTCTGCGTACAGTGATATACGAGAGGAATGTGGAATGAAAGTTGGTGTAGTTACAAGGATGAATGTAAATAAGCTACGATGGTTTGGACATGTGGAATGAATGAATGAGGAGAGAATGACCAAGAATATATATTTGGCTGAGAGGAATGGTGCTCGGAGACGTGATCAAAGCAAATCCTACAGGACGGCCACGTGTTGAGTACATTTAACAGGAGAACATGCTTGAGGAATTGTTTGATAGAAGGAAGTGGCGCACGATCCTTTCTGCCTACCCCACGAGGGAATCGGCGTGATAGTATTATGTATGTCTATATAATATATCAAAATTGTGGTATTCACTTTCTTGGTGGTGAACTAAGCCCATCTAAAACATCATTAATGCATTAAAATACCACGGCATGTTTATCTTATATTAACGATTCCAAGAAACTTCTCTGTTCTAACAGTCAATATATTTTATTTCTTTATTATGTCTGTTTGATCCGAGTAATATTTTCCATCTGTTGCACCTCTGAAACGAATACTTTCTTCTTTCATAATAACAAAATGTTGTTTTCAGACACTGTTTGACATTTGTAAAGATAATTTTGGAAACCGCGCTTAGCTACATTTAATTCATGAGAATTACCTACTACTAAATTACTATACCATCAAGACATAAACTACAAGTAAAAATAATGCAGATTGTCCTCTCTGAGCCAATAAAAAATCAAGAAATTCAGGATGCATAACATGCCTCATTGCTGAATTGTGAAGGTTAATTATCTTAAAAGTGAGGATTTACGAACATCGCCTTTTATTGCCTAGAAGAGTAGGTAGGTATTACTACTATTATACCATCAAGGCACATCCCACAAGTGGGGCAGTCAGCAGACCAGTTACATGCAATAAACATGAAAACTGTCCTCTCCGTGCCAACAAAAAAAAATGCACATTCAGGATGGGTGGCATGCCTCATCGCTGAATTGTGAATGTTAATTATCTTATACGTGAGGTTTTATGAGAACCCGCTCTTTACAGGACGCTCGAAAACTTACAAAAAAGTGGAAAAGGAAACCTATTCATACCGGGACTTCATGAGAAGTCACTTCCTTTCATCGAGATATATTATTTTTAGTCACTTTTTCAATCCACCCTCCTCATAGCTTTTTTTATCATAAATAAGTGCGGCATGCAAAATTTCATGACTGTAGACATACCTAACAATTTTCAAGTGTTTGAAAATATTGTCTTGAATAATAAAATAATAATTATCAAAATGAACACATGGCATTTAGACAGACAGGTGAATCGCGAATATCAGTCAAACCTAACGAAGAGTGACAGAAAATTATGCATATTTTATATAGGAAAATTAACGAAACATATTTTTTAATCCCGGCTATTTTTCCCGATATCTAGTTGGCACCCACATCACAAAAAATATACTGTAATCATAAACTTTGTTTAATTAAGTACCTAGTTCCGAAAACGTTATAACTAAATAAAGTAATTTTAGTGGAAAATACAAAGCTTCTTTTATTTTTAAATTAATAACAAATATGGAATTCCACAATGTAAATCACGAGAAATTCGAAATTTTCTAATTAATATTTTTTTTTCAGTTTCACTTTTCGAGACGTTGAAATAACATTTCACTGTTATTACTATAGTATACCCTCATGCCGTGTCCCAGGAGGCGTAGGCAGAGAGAACGGAACGTCATATAAATCTATCTTTACAAACTTCTTTCGCTTCCAGTTTCTTTTCATTCATTTCCAACATTCATCCAGTTTCTCATACATGCACGCCGATTTCTCTTACTCAACACGCGGCTGTCCTTTAGAGTTTGATCCACGTGGTTCTTGGACCACACCCCCTCTTTCAGATAAATACATCCTCTTTGTCATTCTTTCATCTTGCATTCGCTCAACATGTCCAAACCATAGTAACTTATTTTACATGCATTCTATCCACAACACTCTTCTCGCATCCGCTCATTTTCCTGATATCCTCATTCTTTACTCTATCACGCAACGTTTTACCAACCATTATATATTATACGAATTAAGTTAGATGGAAGAAATCACTTTATAGTGATACTCTCGCCACTGCACATCGTCCTAGTTTTTTTTAAATTTTATATTGTTTTGTTAACACTTATATAATGATGATGTGCAAAAAGAATAAATAAATTAATTAATTAATCTGAAATCCACACGGCTGCTAAGATAGATAGGTATTAGTAGTTTATAATGCTGGGCAGTGTTCTAATATCTATCAAGACACTTAAATTAACAAGTATAGTCAATTCACACTAAGATATTATGAATCTTCTATTATGGCTACTAATACGACGATACACATTTATTTATTTATTTATTTACATCTTCAACAGCTAGGGATACAGTCATATCATAAATAGTGTTGAACAGAATAATACAAAAACATAAGTGGACCAGCAAAGTCCCCTAATATTACCAGTATGCTAATTACAATAATTTTCAATAAACAATAAAGTCAAGCATGTGGGTTTCACAACAATCAGGGTTTTTACAAAAAAAAAACATACATAAATGTTACAAGTTGAATGAAATGTCGAAATTTATATACGATGCACCAAACACAATAATATATACACAGACCCAGAATATTAATAATATATATTCCATGATTATAAATACAAAAATTCTGGGAATAAAATATTCATCATTGTCTGAAATGCCTCTATCTCTGGCTGAACATTTTTTTATTCTACTAATT
Source organism: Athripsodes cinereus (assembly GCA_947579605.1). Taxonomy (NCBI): domain Eukaryota; kingdom Metazoa; phylum Arthropoda; class Insecta; order Trichoptera; family Leptoceridae; genus Athripsodes; species Athripsodes cinereus. The sequence continues at coordinate 5,144,469 of OX388307.1, read as the reverse complement.
AATTTGAGTGTAGCTGATATATGATAATAAATAGTACCAAGAATGAAAAGAAACTCCATTCGGAAGGTAGTCTACTTACATAGTAAGTTTATATTCGCTTTCATTCTGAGTGTATTCTTCGTATATTCAGGTGAAACGAGGCGTAAACCTTCTGAAGAGTATTCTACATTCTTATTGTATACTTTGTCAGTATAACAATATAAGGTTCTTTTTGAATAAAGACACGGACTTTATATTTACACAATATATTCAATAATATAATTCCTAATACAATTTGTCGAACACTATTTGTCAAACACGTCCTGCCAGCGCAAGTGAAGGTCGATCTAATAATAATGTTGTTCCCTGTAGTGAGCTAACCTATATAGACTACATAGTATTGCTACTCACTCATCATAACTACTGTTTACTTGAAAACAAGGTTCAAGGTTCACTTAACCTGTACTATGTATCAAAGTCCAAACACTACACTCTCCCCTCACAACCTTGAAAATCTTTCTATACTACATATTTAAATATTTATACAATTCTATGTGATTGACAGTGTTCTCTACTTATTCCAATGATTCTATATAAGACAAACAAAACATTACAAATACATTACGAGCATAGCAGACAAGAGTTTCCTTCCGTCCGGGGCAACTAGATGAATCTCTCACCATCCTAAGTCCTGGGTCTCAGTCGTCCTCGCCATGGCTTCCAATCTGACCTGAAAAATTTCGAACCGGTGAGAGCCTTGCCTTCAAACATTTGGAGGGGACCTAAACGCTTGCCATTATCAGAAGGACCATCATCCCAATGTACAGATCTCACAACTATCTGATCCATATGTCTTTTCCAGAGTTGATCAGTATCTCTAGTTCTAATAAGGAATGTTCTATTACCCAATATCTTTTCAATTTTACCTAAAACCCATTTGTTTGATTTGTTCTGAGATCTAAAATCTTTTACAAGTACAGTGGTACCTAACTTATATTTTCCTTTCCTCCCCTGAGATAACTTTGTACCCCCATAATGACGTTTCTGATTTCCTTGAGAATCACACATTTTATTAAACATGTCTGGTTGTATACTCTTATAACTTATGTCACTCATGGATTCTGGAAAAAGTGTATCAAACTTTGATCTTATTCGTTTTCCCAATAATGCAACACTTGGTTCCACACCTGTAGATAAGTTTGGCGTATTTCTATAATCTACAAGGAACTTTAACAACTTATCAGAGTAATCAACTGGTAATCTATCATTTTGCAACAACTTTTTCAAATATCTTTTACATGTCTGTACACCCTTTTCTGCTAACCCATTTGACTGAGGGTGATTAACTCCTGATGTTATATGTCTTATAGAATACTCAATACAAAAATTTCTAAATTCATCAGATCTAAAAGCTGGGCCATTATCACTTACTAACAAACTCGGTAAGCCAAACCTTGAAAATAACATTTTTAATTCTTTTATTGTGTGCTTTGAATCTAAACTATTCACCAAAATACACTCTAACCATTTTGATGTGCTATCTATAACAATGAGGAAATATTTTCCATCAACTGGACCAAAGAAATCCAGATGTACTCTTTTCCAAATCTCTTTATCTATAGGCCATGACTGTAACTCTACTTTTTTTTGTGAAATTAAATTTTCTGCACAAACTTTACATTCTCTTACAACTTTTTCTATGTCGCTGTTTAAACCTAACCAATAAAAATAATTCTTGCTTAAAGACTTTAGTTTAACCATACCTAAGTGAGTTTCATGTAAGAATTTCAGCACTATACCTTTTAATGATTCTGGAATCACTATTCTGTTTTGATAAAATAGGCACTCCTCAAATACTGAGAGATTGTCTTTCAGATAAAACCACTTTAAATTTTCCTTGTCTAAGTTTTTCTTACACGGCCATGCCATTTTAGAAACATATTCTACTATGTCTTTCAAGACAGAGTCTTTCTTTGTTTGTTCTGCTATTTCTTTTGAGTTAAGATTACTTTGTTCTATCACATAATTTAAATTTTCTAGTTCTATGTTACACACATAATCACTATCGTCACTTTCTTCGGAGTTTGACACTAACCTTGACAAAAAATCTGCTTTATTCTTTTCTGATTGTACATATTCTATTTTGTAGTCAAATCCTGATAATATTAAAGCAAATCTCTGTAATCTACTTCTCGCTATTGTAGGTATATCACTATTTTCACCAAAAATATGTACTAACGCTTTATTATCACACTGCAAAACAAAACTTCTACCATATAAATATTGAAAAAACTTTTTCACTCCGAATATTATCGCTAGCGATTCCTTATCTAAAGTCGAATAATTCTTTTCACTTTTTGTAAACGTTCGACTAGCATATGCTATTGGTTTATCTACTTTTCCGAACGAATGCATTAATATCGCTGATATACCGGCTTCAGATGCGTCAGTAACTAATTTTAAAGGACGACACGTATCATAATGCACAACAATAACATTAGACGACAATATTTCTTTTATTTGTTTGTATGCTAGATCGCATTTTTCTGTCCACACAAATTTAACATCTTTTTTTAGCAATTCATACAAAGGTGACAATATTTTCGAAAGATCTCTAACAAAAATTCTATAATAGTTAACTGCGCCTATAAATGAACGTAACGTTTTTACATCTGTCGGTGTTTTCATAGTACTAATGGCTAATACTTTCTCTTTCACCGGCGATATTCCGTACTGATTAATAACATAACCGAGATATTCTATCTCTTTCTGCAAAAACACACACTTGTTTTTGTTAAGTTTTATTCCGTTAGAGTTTAACCTTTTCAACACCATATGCAAATTTTTGTCATGTTCCTCCTCTGTTTTACCAAATATTAATATATCATCAAAATATGCTATAACTCCTTTTAACCCCATAACAATAGAATTTACTATATTTGCGAAGATACATGGACTTGTCTTCAGACCATAAGGCAACACCTTATAACGAAACAGACCAATATGAGAAGAAATCACACATAAATCTTTTGATTTTTCGTCTAATCTCACCTGACCGAAAGCGTTTTTCATGTCCAACTTGGAGAAAAATTTTCCACCACTCAGTGTTGACAATAAATCCTCGATTTTCGGGATTGGATATGCTACATCTTCTAAAATCAGATTCAGTGTGTTCTTAAAATCTGCACAAATTCTTATGTCACCGTTTTCTTTCTTCACTACAACTATAGGGCTTGCGGACCTGCTGACATTTATTCTTTCTATCATTCCCAACTGAACCATGTTTCCCAATTCTTGTTCTACCTTTTCCCGAATCGCGTACGGGACCGGCCTAGCATTGACATATTTCGGGTAACAATTTCTTTTTACTGCGATACTAGCTTCATACCCCTTAAATGTACCTATTCCGTTTTCAAAAATTTCAGGAAATTTATTTTCGTACTGCTTTACATATTCGGTCGCTAACAGGTTAACCTCACTGGGTATATCCAACCTTATACCGAATTGTTTCATAAAATCTCTACCTAACAGAATATTCGTACCGCACTCAGTAATAGCAAATGTTATATTTTTGTCCAACTGATTAAAACTTACAATAAAATTCTTTATACCTAATACTTTCAGAATTTCTCCGCCATACGTAAACAAACTTAGCTCTCCATTTTCTATATTATTTTCACCGAAATATTGGTTCCATTTTGTAATTGGGATAACGCTAACTGCTGCTCCCGTGTCAAATAAACATTTTACCAATTTATTATTTATTTTTACATCTATCATTATAAATCCGGAACTCTTATCCCCGTTCAAATTATATATACTTTGAACTCTATAGCAATGTTTAGTCCAATGACTTTTCGATTTACATTTCGTGCAAAATTTTTCTTTATTGAATTTACATTCCGATTTATAATGACTACCCTTGCAAATAAAACATGAAACATTTTTACGTGAATTATCTTTTTTAAAACTACTTGAGTTCGACCTTGAAAATGAAGGTTGTACATTTTTACCTAATTTTGAATTATTATTAGATCTATTTGACGAGCTACTCGCATCCGATCTATTTGATATACTATTTCGTCGAGAAACTAAACCAATTTCTTCTTGTTTACTCTTTAAGATATGCTCTATACTGGAAGCAATTGCGACTGTTTCACTCATAGAAATTTTATCTTTTACACATTTTAAAAATAGTTGTTGTTTAATATCTTTATCTTTAATACCGATTATAAACAAATCTTTTATATTACTTTCCAATCTGGTACCAAACTCACAATCTATGCTTAGTTCTCTCAATCTTAAGGCAAAATCTTTAACATTTTCGGAATGACCTTGAGTAGCCTTGAAAAAATTTTCCCGGGCTTCAAAAACACTTTTCTCTTCTTTAAAATAACCGTCAAATAACTTAGTCAACTCTTTGTATGACTGTTTTTCCACAGAAGCTGGAAAACACAGATCAGATAGCAGTTTGAAACTGCCTTGAGACAGCGATGTGATAAGAAACGCACGTTTCTTATCATCAGTCCAGTTTTCATCATTTAACAGCAAGGCATTCTCCCACCTTGTTCTGTAGGAAGGCCAGCTCATTGTCTTATGACAATACGGCTCCAAACTTCTCAAAGTCATTTCGAAAGAACAGGCAACACAACCAAGACTAAAAAAATTTACTTATCTTATAATGAGAGACTCCTCCAATCGCCCGGTCTTCTGGATTTCCTTGCCACTGCAATGGACTCCACCTAGCTGACTTGAAGGACCTCTCCTCTCTCCTGGCTTCCTGGATCCACCAACTGGCTCCGCCTGGATGCTTGGTGACTCCTGTCTTCCACTGCCGCCTGCACCTTGCCTCAAACTGGCTCTTGAGACTTCCTGCCTCCCTGCTGCTATCTGCAACCTGCCCACTGGCTCCTTGAGACTCCTGTCTCTTTGCTGCCACCTGCAACTGCTGGCTTTGGAGACTCCTGCCTCCTTACTCGTGTAGACTGCCTTTCACTTTTTTCCCGCGTACCGCCGACAATAATTATTTTCGGCGCGGAAAAAAAAACTATTGTTGCGTGTCGACATTAAATTATTTGTTAAACTACCGAAACTGCGCCACGTATTGTATACTTTGTCAGTATAACAATATAAGGTTCTTTTTGAATAAAGACACGGACTTTATATTTACACAATATATTCAATAATATAATTCCTAATACAATTTGTCGAACACTATTTGTCAAACACGTCCTGCCAGCGCAAGTGAAGGTCGATCTAATAATAATGTTGTTCCCTGTAGTGAGCTAACCTATATAGACTACATAGTATTGCTACTCACTCATCATAACTACTGTTTACTTGAAAACAAGGTTCAAGGTTCACTTAACCTGTACTATGTATCAAAGTCCAAACACTACAATGAAATGTCGAAATTTATATACGATGCACCAAACACAATAATATATACACAGACCCAGAATATTAATAATATATATTCCATGATTATAAATACAAAAATTCTGGGAATAAAATATTCATCATTGTCTGAAATGCCTCTATCTCTGGCTGAACATTTTTTTATTCTACTAATTAATTTGAGTGTAGCTGATATATGATAATAAATAGTACCAAGAATGAAAAGAAACTCCATTCGGAAGGTAGTCTACTTACATAGTAAGTTTATATTCGCTTTCATTCTGAGTGTATTCTTCGTATATTCAGGTGAAACGAGGCGTAAACCTTCTGAAGAGTATTCTACATTCTGACATGAAAAAAGTTATTAATCAATATCAAAATGTTTTTAATCATTTTCGTAACATGTCCCATCATTAGTTGAGTCAATTAATAAACTTGCCCTCTGTATATTGATTGTATTTAATTTAAATGTATCCCTTCTATGAAACTGTTTATAATCAATATACAGTAAAGAGTGAATAAATAAATTATTTATTTATTTTATTTTTTATTGTGTTTTGGTTATAATATCAAACATTACCAAGTATCATACAATTATTAGTTATACAATTCTATGCGCAGAGGGTGAATTTATCGCCAGATTGCATTTTTACATTTTTTCGCAAAGTATTAGAAGCTGCAATGTGACATGTGATCATTTGAACGATAGTTTAGGTACATTCTAGATTTTTTTATTCATCCATCCATCCTTATACCTAAGTGGAGCAGCCAAAGGACTAAGTGTATGTAATATACATACATATTGTCTTCTACGAGCCATAAAAACACATTCAGGAGATTCTCTTAAATTCATCATTACCGCCTTCACCTCCGCCACCGCCTCTCGGGAGCACTGACCGGAAAACAGCCTCCACCATTCAGAGCGATTCTACGCCAATTGCGTCACCTCTTCAGCTCTCTGATGTCATTGTGAAAGAGGGACGTCCAGGCCGTTGGAACTTTAATTACCAGATCACTAAAAGTAGGTATATGTATTTCTGTTACAAACTGATGTTTGAGAAAAAGGATCATAAGTTGAAATTTATCAAAGAATATCAAAGAGAATGAGAATATTATTTTATCAAAGGGAACTGACATAATAAATTACCTATAGCTGAACTTCTATTATCTTTTATCACAATTTTTCTTTTTACTATAAATTATACTAACGGCGTTTGAAAAAATACAACGTAGTTCATACCAATGATTAAAATAATTATATTAATTTATTACTATTGTATTCTGCCGTACTATTTGATTCCAAGGTTATGTTGCCAATTCGGAATTCAGATTATGAAGTGATGTTGGAAAGAATCACGACAGATATTACAGAGACGAATTTAAAATATTCATCTATTAAGTGGTATTCACATTTGGCGAATATCGTCAGGCGAATTTCGCTTGCATATTAAACAAAAACGTCGGACGCCCATTGATCGTCACACCTGTTCACACATTCCACCGATATAGATACGATCTGCCAGATGCGCTTTGATTTAGACATTGTTTTCAAAATGGCGGACGTCGAGATGGAGATCGCGAACTGTTTATTATTAGTTGAAAATGTTATAGTAGAAGTTATAAGGCGCCTTTTAATTAAGGAAACAAATGCCACAAACCAACAACACAGATAACAACTATCACGAAGTGGGAAACATTATAAAATTTATATAGGTTATAAGTTTTTACCATAAATACGGACGCCGCGCACATCTACGCATACGCGAATCGTTCCACCCAAGAAAAAGTTGAAAGGTGGTCAACTTGAGACGATATCGTTTTTAATAGTTTTTATCGTTTCAGACAAGCTGTCATTTTGTTCACGCACGGTTCCAATTGCTTGACGATAATTTGGTGTTCTGGCGATATTCGCCAAATGTGAACACCACATAAGCAAATCAGAGCGTGTACTTGAAATTTTGTAAAAAAAGTTGGTTCGAGAATATAATGTAAATGTTTCTTGCGCTTGGGACAAAGACCTTATGGTTTAATCCTTAGACCTTTACCTAGCTTAATCAAATCTCGGTAAACCTGACTTATGGTGTACCCAACATCGCATATAATAATGCTTACGTAAACAAAGGATGTAAAGGAGCAGACTGGGCGCCAATTTTCATGGAATGTAGAATTTTAGATAATTTGTGTAACGTGACCAAACGTCCCCCGGCAAATTTGTAAAATATTCTTAAAATAAAATAAAGTTAAATAATACTCTAAACCAGTGATTCCCAAACTATGGTACGCGTAGCACCAGTGGTACGCGACAATTATTAAAGTGGTGCGCAAGCAGTCATGGCCATAGGACATACACAGTTAATAATTCTTTAAAACGTTTTTAAATTCAGTGCAGTGGTACGCTGCTGATTTGTAATTTAGTGTGTGGTACGCGAAATTAAAAGTTTGGGAACCACTGCTCTAAACAATATTTTAAAAAGTCGGGTTGTTAAAGTTAACGGTTGTTCAGAATGGGTGGCATATCTCATACTATTATCTTAAAAAATTCACCCCACACTGCGATACCTGCCTTATAACAGGACGTATTCTTTACTGGGAACCCCTCGCGAATCTGTATCATATTATGTGAATATTCAAATTAAAAGTAATGACCTAATGAGGTTATTATTTATAGAATTTGATTTTTCAGCAATTCAGATTTATTTAATTAGGTACCTACAATGCGTTTAAATTGCAACTAATTATTCTATAGATACCTAATTACCAACATAGTGCCAACAACATATCATAAAACCTTGAGGAATCGACTTGGAGATAATAATGGATTCATTGTTTTGTATTTACAATAATTATTACCTACATACCTACATCTTAATAGATTGATAAATAATTAATATTACTCGATATTAATTATTTATCAATCTATTAAGATGTAGGTATCTAATTGTATGAATTAGTTCTAACTATTTTCAAAGATATACTTACGTTTTATCTTAGAAAGATGGCGATGTTGAGCACCCGGTATCGGAGAATCGGTCTTTGTCCTTGGCTTGCATTTTAATTACTTGCAGGTTGTCCGCTGGCAGCTGAGCTCCACCCGTGGGATGCCGTGATGGCTTAAATCAGTAGGCCTAGTTACTATTGCTGTGATAAGTTGACGAAGAAAACACAGAATGATAATTACTCGGTTTATTTAAAGAACATTAATTATTTATTCATTCATTTAAATCAGGACACTCCAAACTTCGAAGCCTTAGGGCCATAAGGATTACTTCAGTATGTTCCAAGGGCCAAAACACTTTAAATTTTTCTGCCCTTAACTATATTTCTAAATTAGTCGCAGAGTGCGCGACCTAATCAAACATACGCTTTTTTGCATTTCAATTAAAAGAAAAACTTTGTAAATTGTTTCAGTGTTAAATTCATTTGAGTTTGAAGAAAAATAATGAAAACAGGTATACTTCATAATATGATTTGGTCTTCAAATGAGTAGGTATACCTCATAGGTCAGAAGTTACCGCAATAAATACACGTGTTAATTTTAAAATGAAAACATGGCTTTGCATAGTTTATACTTTATAGCGTACAGATAAAACATTATATTATAAATAATTGTCAAAAGCAAAACAGTTTATTATCCTATCCAGAAAAATTTAAAGTGTTTTGGCCCTTGGAACATACTGAAGTAATCCTTATGGCCCTAAGGCTTCGAAGTTTGGAGTGTCCTGATTTAAATGAATGAATAAATAATTAATGTTCTTTAAAAGAAAAACTTTGTAAATTGTTTCAGTGTTAAATTCATTTGAGTTTGAAGAAAAATAATGAAAACAGGTATACTTCATAATATGATTTGGTCTTCAAATGAGTAGGTATACCTCATAGGTCAGAAGTTACCGCAATAAATACACGTGTTAATTTTAAAATGAAAACATGGCTTTGCATAGTTTATACTTTATAGCGTACAGATAAAACATTATATTATAAATAATTGTCAAAAGCAAAACAGTTTATTATCCGCTAATTACTTAAAATGGGTAAACACAAACCGGTGCTGCGATATTTATGATATTAAAACATAACGTATGATTTCATTTGATAATTAATTGCTTAAATTTATTCAGATTGCGTATATTGAATAAATGGAAACATATAAGTTAACATCATTATAAAAAATTAATAGGAGTAGTTCATAAGAATTTGAGGTATGCCAGAATAAAGAATATTTTCATATCAAATAATTATATGATTCCATTTATCTACTAAATATTTTCTTGATTATATACGTCTCTATATAAAGCTCTATACGTCATATTTTAAACGTGAGCGTGTGTGTTATGTTATGATTAAATAAAGTAGGGAATATAACCTTAGTAACTGAAGTAAAGAAAATTGAGCGCTGAGACAATGTAAGGTGAAAACTGGCTCAGTCTACCTTGGTACGGGCTCATGCCCAGTTAGGTAGATTTTTTTGTGATTTATCTTTTAAAAACTGTTTTGTAAATGAAATAAATAAATAAATTTACTTTCATGCAAGTAGGTTTATAATTACTATTCTACATGCATTTGTACAGCCTCGTATAGAAGGCACCCTAGAGACAAAAGGATAAATACAAATCACATTTCTTATAGCTATATCAAACATCCTCGTTTCTTTTGGTTAGTACCTACTCATAAAAATCAATCCCTTTCTTTTTCATATTTTATGATTTTAAACATGTCTTTCACTTTCTCTGCCTTATAAGATCACTCTGATTTTGACACTACTTTAGTTCTCTCTTAGCTCACGAAGATAAACCTCCATTTCTGCTATCTACGTCTATTTTTTTATATCTACTGTCTATTGATTGAGTTGACGTATATTTTGTAAAACTCCATATTAATCTATGGAAATAAACAAACTGTTTTGAGTTTTACTGTATTTAATAATGGGTAAGTCATTGTCAAACATTTTGTTAACCAGGTTGCTTCATCTATTTCTAAATACAGTAAAACTGAAAACAGGTTGTTTATTTCCATAAAAAAAATATCTACTCTCCTTTTCCTATGATCACATTTCGCCCCTATTTCTAATTCGTATTGTCTTTTCTATACTTTATTCGGTCAAATTCTCAAAAAATTTCATTAAAAGTCTAAAGGGGCTTTCACATTTTTTTCAGTTTCAGTGATCATTCTGGATGATCCTCCAAAATGAAAAGGTGTGAACAAGCGTTTCATCAATTGTGATCACTAGCAATGACGGATGAAAGCGATTACTACTCGACATTATTTCTATGAAAGGTCCTTTCACTGAAACGACCATGAACAAGTTTTATCCTAATTTTTGTCTTATTCTCTATGAATTTGTGTTGAAGGTCAGAATCATGTACGAAATTATCATGCTGTCGAGAATTATATCAATTTGTTTTAATTTTTTATAAGTGCTATTTTTTTTTATTTATTTAATTATTTCTTACTAAAATACTATAACAATATGGCAGTGAAAGCATAGGATGAACAAATGTGAACAGATGTGTTTACTTTCGATGAACAGGTTTGACCCTGACACTCTGGATGATCATCCAAAGTGAAGCAATGTGAATGCTACTTAACCTGTAATAGAATTGCGTACAAACCGCCATGCTTGTTAATAGTGTTTTTATCCATAACATTATTATTTCATGTACGTAAGAAGCTCGCATTGGAGTGATGACGCCCAAAGGTGATTGCTATGCATATTCAGTGTATAATATATTATTATTTACTTCATAATATACGTGTAGGTACCTACCTAATGCTTTTAATACACTATTAATCATTTAAAAGATCATAGGTGGCCTACTCATGTTGTCCTTGGATGAATATTAGATGTATATTCATTTGCACCGTAAGTAGTAGGTTCACAGCATAGACAATATTTTCGGCAATGTTGCATGAAGGAATAAAACACTGTTTTTTATTTATTTTTTATTTTATATTAACGGTGTGAGCCTTTTTCATGTTACGGAGTAGCAAAATATATAGCTATATAACAAATGAAGAGCAAAAAACAATAAACATTATAATATATACCTACACATTTCACGAAAATACAAAATATAAAGGTCAGAGGTGATTTTGGATTAAATTAATATAATTAAGATGTCAAGTTGTAAAATATATTAAAAAATGTATAGATATATAATATAGAAAAAATAAAGATAAATAAAAAAAAAACAATAATTCAAATGTACAGGTAATTCAAATTTGCAGTAGGTCATATCAACATAAAATAAGAATTAGGTATGGATAAAATAAATTGAGCTATTTTGTGTACTCGTATTAGAAATATTTTGCAGTATGAATTGTTTTTGCACTTTAATTAAACCCCAACCCTGGCTATATAATTATTAGGATATTATATTTTCTGTAATGTTTCTACTATTAGGTACAAACTAGTGACATACCTAATATTGCAAACTAGTGACATACCTAATGTTGACATTCTCTCAATAAAACTCTTATCAAATTAATTGCACGTGTTCCGTAGCCGCCTCTGGCGCACAATAAAGACACGATTATTGTTCCGTTTTTCTGAAACTAATACCAACTTAATAAATAACAGAGTCTGTTTTAAAAACATTCGAAATCGATATTCGAGCGTTTCGTTCTATTAGAGATCTATCTATAAAAAAACGCTAGCTTTTCAATCTAACCTCTAATTTAAAATAATAGAAAATCTAATGTAAACTTAGAGAAATAACGAATTGTATTCCAGTTTCTCTCACCTCTAAACTTTTAAATGTTTAAGAGGCACACATTTGTGAAAAAGAATTAAGACTTTTTGAAACATTATTTTCTATTGTACAAACAAAGAACAAAAACAGAATTCATCATGAGTTAGTAAATTTTCCAACCAACAACGTCCTAACTTATTATTTTGATAATTAGATCACAAAATAATAGAAAATAGCGAAAAGAAATCAACGAGTATTTCACACTACGTATGAAAACAATTACATTTTGCCATTATGACATTGGAAATCGTAAGTCGAGTTAGTAAATTTTCCAACCAACAACGTCCTAACTTATTATTTTGATAATTAGATCACAAAATAATAGAAAATAGCGAAAAGAAATCCACGAGTACTTCACACTACGTATGAAAACAATTACATTTTGCCATTATGACATTGGAAATCGTATCTCTAGAATCTAGATAATATTTCCTTGTTCAATTTACAATAACTTAAGTATCACTTTTGTCTTATTTATTACTTCATTTCTGAAAATTCGATGTGGCAACGGTGCATTTTCTTGTTAGTCACGGACGGCCGCAAACCCTGCCGAGTAATCTCACTGCTACCGTGAAATCCTTCTAAATTTAAATTTATATATTATTTCTCTATCTCTCCCACTCCTCTATATCTTATCTCTTTTCATCAGTTTGGAATGAAGCCACGAGGTGTACCTATATGTTTTTTTTACGTCTACGCTATTTTGTCGTAAAATTTTATCTACCTACTAATAATTTGTTTAGGTAGGTACTTCTAATACGCAAAAATACAAATATTTATGAATTAAATTACCTATACGTGTTGTAAAAAAAAACTGCTATCGTTTATTGTCTATGTTTTATTTTCATTTCTCCTCCGTCTCCCACTTTTCTCCGTAAATTTTCGAGTGTCCTGTAAAAGGCAGGTGTTCGATAAAATTAAATAATTTTACATCTTAAATTCTGCAATGAGGTTTGCCAACCATCCTGAATGTTTTGATATTACCTATATATGGTACGGAGAGCCCAGCTTGCATGTTTATTATGTGCAGTTGATCTGCTGGCTACCCCACTTGTGGGATATGCTGTGATGGTATAGTAGTAGTAGTTTATTTTCATACTTTTTTTTTATAAAAGATATATCTGGGTTTTGTTATAAAGCCAAATACAACCTTATACACCTTTCACAGTAAGCTAAAAGCTTGTGTCGTGAAAGGGGAGTTTGCCGGCACCTGGGATCGAACCACGGACCCCCTGTTCACGAGGCCGAGACTCTACCTTCAGGCTACCGACGAACTTTACTTCTTCTATTGGTATAAACGCGGTGAAAACTCAAAATATTCTACCTTGACAGTAAAGATACAAAGAAACCAATTTTTACAACGCATACTATATGACCAAATTATATTACTGTATAATAGTATAAATATGTATTGTTTTGCTTCTTTCTCTAAAACAGATGCTTGAAATTATTAATCAGGTTAATATATTGTTTTATCCAGGTGGTGACTTCAGTTCATTGTGCTAACCTTAATTACAATGTTTACGCAAATGATAAAATTAATTAAATTAGATTGTCCTTTGTTCCAGAGTCCTTTGTGGTTCTTGTCTTTTGTGAAGATCACTAAAGGATTACCGCACATAATAATAATAATAATTTATCAACATCGTAAAATGAGATTTAAGGAAAATTCACACACTTTATTTACCTTTAGAAATTTGCGTTACACTCAACACAAATTTCAAACATGTGACAATATGAAATGAACTAATAATTTAAATGTAAATAAACAAAGCATGACAAGAAATACACTTATCCAAAATAATTAACATTTTAATTCGGAATGAATTATGAAAAGAACAGTAGGTATTCAAATCCAAGATTAAATTGATATATTTTACTAATGCAAGATGCACGGAGAAGACGACTTACATGTTTATTGCATTTGCCGTGATGGTATAGTAGTTGTAGTAGGTTAAATCATAGACATACTAGACTTGCAGCGCGGAACATTTTTTCGGAATTTTTGTGTTCCAACATCGATGACCTTCAAGGATTAGCAATGTATTGTCTTACAACTATCGTCAGTTTAAAACTGGATGCAAAATTTTTAACATATTAACTTTTGATTATTTTATTTTGTTTGGGTTTACAGATATCAAATATTCATCTCATAGTAGGTGATCAGTATGTTTCGTTGGGTCTGGATGATAATTATAAGAGCTTTGCTCTTGAAATATCCAGGGAAAGTGATGGGAAAAGCCCATTTAATGATTATATCATTTATACGTATTGGAAGAGAATTGTAATATGTATGTAAAAAAAATCCTTGGAGGACTCGGCAATGAATAGGTACCCCATATCCCATTCTTTTCCGTAAGTTTTGGAGTATTCTTTAAATGGTAGGTGCTTGGAAAATGACGTTCTACACCATGCTTGTCTAAAGTGCGGCTCAAAACACTTTGAGATGCGGCCCAAACGCACATTATGAAAATATTTAAATTTGCTTATTTTTACTAAAAAAATTAATGTTTGCAATATTTTTCATTTTTGTAACATACAATATCGATTTGCTTGTTCAACAAAAGCAAATCCTTCCATCACATTAATTTTACATAGGTATATATGTATAATATATACATTTTTATACATATGTTCATTTATAATTTTATACATATATATCTAATTCAAATAAAATAAATATAATAAAAAGAAGTTATTTAATTTTAATTAATAGAACTGCATATAGGTATATAGGTAATTTTATTTCCATTTGTTGAAAAAATATTTATGTGCGGCCCAGCATATTTTTTTTTTGCAATGTGGCCCTCGTATGGTCAAAGTTTAGACACCCATGTTCTACACCTTAAATTCAGCGATTGAGGTTTGTCACCAATCTTGAATGTCTTGTTTTTTTGTTGACATGTAGAGCTTGAATGTTAACATGTTTATTACACGCAACTGGTCTGCTGGATACCCTACTTGAGGGATTATTCGTGATGGTATAGCATTTGTAGTAGTAATTATTTTTCTTAAAATAACATCAAATCACTTCGTCTAATTACTCGCTAATTTTTGCAGTGATATTTAATGCGACGACAAAAGGACGGGAGATCTTTCAGAATATTTGAAAGTGGGTCAGTGCATTAATTCATTTCTGTCTGTGTGATGCGTTGCTCCGGGATTAATTCCGGGATATATATTTAGTCTTTCAGCGTATCCTCAAATCATAATATGGCTGCTGATAACAGTGGTGTATTTAGTTCACAGATTCTAATCAATATGTGTATTGCTTTAAAATAAACATGTAATCTCAGACACAAAAGATCTTCACTCACTTAATTACATACATATAGGTACTCGAACATTATTAATATCGGCTGTCCAGTTCCACAGCTCAGCAAGTCGAAATTTTCGATAACTTTGCTTTAATTGGTATTACATAATATAATCAACTCCACTCTATCAGTTCCACAAACAAATAACTATAAAAAAATACACGGTTTCCTTTATAATTGAAATAATTATTTACTTTTTTACATTTTTTGCATTTTATACATTTTTTTATGTACCTTTTTATAATTTTTTACATTTATATACATTTTTTACACTTTTACATTTTTATCATTTTTTACATTTATATACATTTTTTTACACTTTTACATTTCTTACATTTTCACATTTTTTTTTACATTTTTATGTGTTTTAGCATTTTAAGTCTCAAATTTATGTTTATTAGATTGGTAAGAAAGGGATCTTAATTGGTTTGCTCATTGTTGTCTTTCAATGTTTGTACTAATTGTTTCAACGATCTGATCCTTACAGAATAAATAAAATAAAAAAATAAAATAATAAAGAGAAAAAATGAACGTGTTTTCAATTTCACAAATAAATATTTCGAATTGTTTAACTATTGATCGGAACGAAGACGTGCGCCTCTAAATGCCTCTATAAGTGCGATTATTATTTTATATCAGCCTCGTGTTTATAAAATGCGGCTGGTTACCCTTACTTGTGACATGCCGTGATGGTATAGTAGGTACAGTATAATAAAATTCGATGGTTTAGAGCACAGATGTTGTAAGTGCCACAGAGGGATTTTACAGGGGAGCATTTTGAAACTTTAACTATTGCTTTGTTTATGAATTTGAAGACTTAATTAATACATTATCATAATCACTGATTTATTATTTACAACTTACCATATTCATGCACAATAATGTTTGGGATAATACAATTTTTTTGTGTATTTCGTATCTCGATTTACCAATAATATTGTACATACAACATATGTGCTCTAAGCTATCGAATGTGACTTTAAATTTCAAATAAACGTATGCATTGTTTTTAAAACTGTCACAAAGCTTGTACCCAATATATTGAATTATTTTTATCATTCCAATAAAGAAAAAAGAAAGTGATGTATTTACGAGTTGCAAAAAAATGCGAAATACAAGAATAACATTTGATTATATATTTTTTTTCAATTTATTCAACAAGAGGTGTGTTCGTCTTGTGACGTCATAAACGACTAAAATAAAAATAACGTTTTAATATAAAACGGATATAGAAGAAGCAATACTGAAACTATTTCATCATGTTGCGTGATTTCTTTGTGTTAAACGCAGTTTATGCATTTTATTAGTGTTGTGGAATTCTCAAGAAATAATTTTACCGAGAAATTTCTCGGTAAATTTCTCGAAGTAGAGAATTTTCGGAGAATTTATTTTATTTTTTTATTTAACAGTAAAATAATAATAAATACTTTATTCAATCAATTAATAACAATGTACAAATGTTGAGACAATTTATCACCAATATGGCTACAATTAATTATGGAAACAAAAAAATATTAGGTGTAGTGTAGAAACTACATAGAAAAATAACTGATGAAAAATCTTGATGTTTGACACCCCACTTGACATAAAAAAAAATTGCAGGTACGTACATGGAAAAAAATGTTAATAACCTCTGATTTGGGCCTTAATCAGCACCACAAATTTTTGGATCAATCAGGTTGACTGCGAAGTGTACTGGGCGAAAGGTCATAATACTACTAAGAAAAATTATGGAGAGAAATTTCTCTTCCATCGGAGGAGAAATTCTCGGAGAAATTTCTCGTTCTCGAGAAATTTCTTTGGAGAATTTTCTCTTCTCACATCACTACATTTTATCGAATTTTTCACACCCATATAATTGAACATATAAAGAATATTACTCAACCTCATCAACAGATTGTCCAAACTTCCTTTAGTAGAAAACAGAAAATGCGTCCGTCAGCTTAGGCTGATTTAAGTGCAATGTACCCATGGTACATTCACAAATTACACCTTAATTACATGTTGTTGGCTGTGCAGCTGAGGTGTATGTTGAGTAATATTCTTAATACCTTTGTGTGTGTGTGTAGAGATTACTGCGTGTGCCGATTGCATAGTCCTTGTTCGCGCATGTGCACCCGCATTGTCTGTTTTATGGCATTAGGTATGTGTTGTTCGTTTTGTATTCTCATTATATTTCTGATTCGCATTGCATTGTGTCACACAAAATTGGTTCTCTGTTTACTGTTGATCATTTGGTTTCTTAATTTTAAT
The DNA here is from genome assembly GCA_947579605.1 of Athripsodes cinereus. Taxonomy (NCBI): domain Eukaryota; kingdom Metazoa; phylum Arthropoda; class Insecta; order Trichoptera; family Leptoceridae; genus Athripsodes; species Athripsodes cinereus. The sequence continues at coordinate 5,126,777 of OX388307.1, read as the reverse complement.
GTTCTAGTATTTAATGATATTTGTCACTGTTTAATTTGTAGGTATTTGTATATGTGTATTTTAACATGTAATAGGCTTATGCCGTGAGTTTATGTAAAATAAAAATAAATAAAATAAAATATTATACTCCTAATGTTCTGAGCTACGAGTTAATATAGAAAAGAATATTGTTGAAGGGTATTAACATATTTAAATGGAAAAATCATACAGATCAAGTTAGTCCCAAGCTTAGAGGAGTTCGTCGGTATCCTGGAGGTAGAGTCTCGGCCTCGTGAACATGAGGTTCGTGGTTCGATCCCAGGCGCCGGCAAACTCCCCTTTCACGACACAAGATTTTAGCATTTATGTATTTTATGCTGATCAAGTGTTTGAATATATCCAGAAAAATTGAATAATAGTATAGATTTCCAAAAATCCAATGATTTCACACTACGTAAACATTCAGTACCTTTCAATAATAAATTAGTCCATTAGCACATATCGTGGGTTCAATGCTAGAACTAGACAACTCAAATTTGATCATTTTGAATTATTATATTTCCGATGTTTGCCTTTAATGTTTTGAGTAATTTCTAGTAATAATTATGAATTGAAAGACTTCCTTATACTGTGATAGTTAAAGTGTTTCAATTATATATATAATTTTAATTACTATCCTTCTGAGTGTAATATCATGATTTTATCCATTACCTCAAGACTATTGATTTTGAGTTGTCTAGTTCTAGCATTGAACCCACGATATCATCCCATGTAGATTGAGCTGCCAAATTAAAAAAAAAATGCGTGTGTGTTATAATGTGCATAAGTAGTAATGTATTTCGTAGGCAGATGTTTAATATTTTTATATCAATTTGTATAAATTTGATTTCGTAGTAATTGCATTTAAAGATACTATTGAATTAGGAGTATTCATTATTTTTACATGGATAATTTATATTACAATGTAATTTGGTAGCTAATAATTAGAACCAACATAGAATCAAATTTATCTAAAATGAATCAATGTATTACCTCTGTTTAGCACTGATCATTGTGATTTGTGATAAGAATTTATGAAAATATTCAAATAGGTATAATAAAATGTAGGAATATTGGGTAGATATATAAAAATTGTTTCAGAAAAAAGCACCTACCAACCTAATAAATAGTATATTCCAAGATATATTTTTTTTCTAAAATGAATCTATATATTTTGTTTAGCACCGTACTATGATGGATCATCGTTGTGTTGTGATAAGAATTTATCAAGTTTGATAAAATGTAGGAATATTGAGTACCTATATAAAAATTGTTTTGATTATTACCAAAAATATATTCAATTATTAATATTCATTTAGACATCCGAAAAACAAAAAAATATTTTTGATTATGATGGGACATAATATATTTTATACTTACTTTACTATTCATGTGGCTAAGAGATGTTTATAAGTTCGTGTTACATTTATTTATACATCAATCGATGGAAGAATGAATAGCTGATAAACTACGAACATTGCTAAAAGCACGTAGCTCAAACCCAAGATCAAATTACTGTCCATTATTCAAAATTTATTATATAAACAATGAACTGTTAAATGAAAACATATTTATTTGTTTCACAAAGAATAAGCAGCAATTCGATTATACTTCATGAAATATTTTGGCCCAATTCCTTTTACAAAAATAAAACAGATAAACAACATCTTTATTGTTTTCCATTTTCCACGATGTTTACAATTATTGCTAAAACCTGTATCCATCTAGTGGTCTATGTAAATAATATTGCTAGTAAACTATATTGAAACTACGTATGGAACAAACCATAAAAAAATATTTTTTGATAAACAACATATCGGCTGTCCAGTTCCATAACTTAATTTATACCTATATTTATTTATTTATTCTTTTTGCACATCATCATTACATAACAGTGTTAACAAAATAATATAGAATTTTAAAAACTAGGACGATGTGCAGTGGCGAGTCGAAATGAGAGAAATCGCCATTTTTGTCTTTTTGGTATACTTATTTTATGCTTTAAAAATACAACAGAAAGTGAAATACACTAAATAATAATCGCTCTATTAGAGGCATTAAGTTGTCTTTGTTCCGTTCAGTTAAACAATTCGAAATATTCACCTATTTGTGGAATAGAAAATAGAACAGAGCTAAACAGAATAGGTAGAGACAATTCATACAGATCGAGCTAGTCCCAAACTCAGATATGAATCTTGTATTATGGGTACTTACGCGACGATACACATATTATATACAATGCACTAAACACATATCGAGTACATGTTGTAACACCCAGACCCAGACATATAACATAACACATAACACATATAGACAATTCACACAGACCGAACTAGTCCCAAACTCAGATATGAATCTTGTATTATGGGTACTAACGCGACGATACACATATTATATACAATGCACTAAACACATATCGAGTACATGTTGTAACACCCAGACCCAGACATATAACATAACACATAACACATATAGACAATTCACACAGACCGAGCTAGTCCCAAACTAAGATATGAATCTTGTATTATGGGTACTAACATGGCGATACACATATACAATGCACTAAACACATATACATGTAACACCCAGACCCAGGACAATCTGAAAAAGGTCATTCTTCATTTTGCCCTGGCCGGGAATCGAACCCGGGACCTCGTGACTCAAAGGCAAGTGCGTTAACCTCCGCGCCACACCGGTCGTCAATATAGTCGGTATATATTTTTTTCATTAATTAAATATTTAATATATAAAGAGAACCGTGTATTTTTATAGTTATTTGTTTGTGGAATTGATATAGTGGAGTTGATTACATCTATTGCAAATTAAATAAAATTTTTCGATAATTTCGACTTTTTGAGTTGCCTCTGAGGCCTGAGTCAACACATATTTTCACGTTACGTTTTCGTTCCGTTAGCGTTTGAATTGCAGACGACGTTGTGAGCAAGTGTCAATTTCGTTTCTAAGATACACAATAGTTACGAAAATTGACACTTTGGCGCAACGTCCTCTGCATTTGAACGTTAACGGTACGAAAACGTAACGCTAAAATGTGTGTTCGACTCAGGCCTCTTTGAGTTGCACTACGTTGAGAATAAAATACGTGATTAAAAATATTTCTTAAAAGCACATTCAGAATTTGCAGTCATAATATATTACCCCCTATTCTATAATACGCCCGATTCTATTTCATTTTTAGTGTGCACTGACTAAAATAGGGACGTTCCAATTTTAGTTAGTCTACATTGGTATTCTATAAACTGTAAAATTGTTCCTAATTTGAATTATATACAACTTGTATCATCATATAGAATACGAATGTTAGTTCCGTTAGTTCAAGTGAACTTGATTATAAAATTTAGGAACGTTCTTATTTTAGTTTGAATCAATATAAAATAGGGGGTATTGATTGAAACTAAAATAAGAACGTTCCAAAATATTATAACCAAGTTCACTTGAACTAACATTCGTATTTTATATGATACAAATTGTATATAATTCAAATTAGGAACAATTTTACAGTTTATAGAATACCAATGTAGACTTACTAAAATTGGAACGTTACTACTTTAGTTAGTGCACACTAAAAATGAAGTAGAATCGGGCGTATTACACATAATATTATATTATATATGTGACGGGCGTTATGCCACTGAGGAATCACATTACTACATGTTGTATCTATTTCTGTTATACCTTTAGGTCGTTGTGCCCGTTTGACCTCTATAATATACAATAATACGACTACTGATCTACATTATTGACAGAATGACAGGGCTAGAGCTTATATACGTAGATCTTACTATATTAATCTATGATCAATCAATAATTATTATAGATGACAAACTATGTAAGGTTGTCATGAAATTGTAACGAGTAATAATTGTACAAGACCAATGATTCAGAGTTTTGCACTCTGTCCTTGAGTGACTAGTATTTTTTAAAAGATATATTTGGGATTTAGTTTATTTTATTTTATTGCATTTTTGACTCATATTTTTTTAAAAAGATATATTTGGGTTTTTGTTTGCTTTATTTTATTTTATTCTATTTGACTTCGAGTTATTTTATATTTCGTTTACTTACTTTTGATTGAGCACACACACATGTATAGAATGATGAAACTATCCCTCAAAGCACGCCGAGCTCTGCTCAAATTTGAGGGAATCAATATGTTTACTGTACATTATTTAGCACTCTATCTTAGAGCTACGGTTGTACTAAATAGTGTTTTATTTATTTATTTTTAGTATAAATAATATATACCATCACATATCCCATAAGTGGGGTAGCCAGCAGACCAGCTGTATGTAATAAAAGTGCGTGCCAAAAAAAAATTAAGACATCCAGGATTGATGGTAAACCTCATCGCTAAATTTAAGATGGACTCGTATATAGACAGCATATTGAATGATTGATCGAGTACAATTTATATTATATTAAACAAACGATAATAATGATAATAATTATAACCAAGCAAAATGAATAACTATTAAAGAATTATCGTTATTAATTCTTTCGAAGATATTTGGCAAGAACTTACCATATTTGCCATGTGCTCAAATTTTGTTTTAAAAAATCGATCAAGAACAGTGTATTAAACGGGTCATTGATAATATACCAAGCGAAAATGAATAACAATAAATTATAGAATTATCGTTATTCATTATTTCAAAGAGATTTGGCAAGAACTTACCATATTTGCCAAGTGCACGTATTTTTTTTTTACACCTGAGATGGAAAGTAATTTTCTCTTCTCATTAACGTATGAATATTTTCGTCCCATTAGAATAACAAATAAAACAAAAAATGAAAATTTAAAGGCAAATATTAAAACGGGCGACCAAAAAATAAACAGTCGGCTAACAATGAACTGACTCTTAAACTATTTGTGCGAAAAAACTAAGTGGGTGACTAATATCGAAGACTATTATCGACAAATAGTTCTTAACCGAGCAGCGGAAATGAATCACGGTTATACTAGGTGGGCGACTGAAATAACTAAACGATGACGTTTTTCGTCTATATTGAATGGGAACGACAGATAATATCAAGACAAATAAATGAGTGAATTAAATTTTTATTCTTAATAGATCTTCTTTATTAGATATTTTTAGAATTGAATGCTTATATTTACAAACCTATAAATACACTTCACTAAAAACACTATATGTTTGTATTGTTTGACGAAGTCGGATGCGACGTACGAACCCGTGATCTCTCGATCGAAAATACTATCCAGCTGCTAACCAGCTTGATCTTCACAATATTTTAATAATTTTATAAACAAGTCATCTTAAATAAAATGCAGCTTGTTTTAAACATGCCAGCCAACTTTCGATTTATTTTCTACATTGCTATCACTACACTTGTATTCGCTCACATTCATGACCCGATCTGGGGGGGGGGGCATGAGCCAGGAAAATGCCCACAGCGACAAAAATGAGGGGTTGCAAAATTCATGCCTGAGGGGTAGCCAAAATCGATTCCCTAAAAAATGTCCTCAGTTTTGGGAAAACCATTCAAAAATATCAAATGTTATATTTTGAGAAAATACTCTCTTACAAAACTGAAGAGATTTTGAAATTTTCCAAATTCCTATCCATTTAAACGTTTATAGGTAGGTAAGTACTTCATAATGTCATTTCCAAGTCATGGAATTCACATTATTCATGTCGAATTTGTAAAACGCAAAATAATTTGTGTGTATATTTTACTACGTACATGTTGGCTTCTATTTATTTTATATTTTTACAACTGTGTTTATCATTTTATAAATCGTTACGGTCTACAAATGCACATTTTCTGGATTACTGGTCATTATTTATAACCCTTTTTTCCGTGGAGCACCCGACAAAGAATATCTCCAACAGCAATATGCATTTATTTTGTTTGCTATAAAGAAGTTATTTGAATAAATACTTTATTATTTACTATCAAACATTCTAGTAAATTTTTCCGACTGACGGTATTTGGTGGAAGTTCATGATTATAATACATACATAAAACATTTTCTTCCCCTTGTCCTAGTTGTGTCGAGGGCCCATTGCACCTAGGTACCTCCTCCAGAGATCCCTGTCCACCGCTACTTGCTGGACCTCTGGTCACTCTAAACCAAGTCTTTCAACACACAATTTCGACACCTGCCCTTGTCAGCCTCTTCTAGGACGGCCAATTGGTCTTCTGCCCTCTCCCACAGCCTCCAAATATCTAAGTGGTATAGTCTGTATTCTGGCATGCGGAGCACGTGACTCGACCATCACAACTGCGACCTCTCTATATGCAGAAGTACTGGTTTCACCTTGAGAACCTCTCGAACATACGTATTCCGTAGGTATACGGTCTCTCAATGACACCCCAGCCACTCCCCTGAGGAACCACATTTCCGCAGTCTGTAAAAGTTCATGATTAATTTTTAAAAAATATTCAATAATTTAGTACTTCTACCGTGACTTTATTGATAGCATGTCGGCTTTCATGAGCTTCCGATCTCATCATCAGGCTAACGTTTAATGAAGAAATTACAACGATTTTAGAACTACCTTATAATTATTTAGTCTGACTTCTAGTGAGTAGGGGGGTTCACTTGGTGATGAATTGTCCTACCAACAAAGCTATTGTCTTGTTTAATTTGTTGGCTGTGTGACGTATTTTCTCTTACTTACAGGGACTTTGATTGAGGCAACGCATATTCTGTGGTGGTCTTTTGTATGTTTATGTGTTTTCTTGTTGTTTTTTGTCTGCTATGTGATGTTTATATGTAACTGTATATAAATTGTATCCCTTTGCACATCGCGTTGGCCAAAAGCTGTAATGATGAGCAAAGTTTAAGGAGAATAATAATAATATTAATAAATATGGAAAAAATGAAAACGTGCATAAGGTTATCCTCAAGTAATCTCGTTTCTCGTGTTGCGCTTATAATAAATCAAAACGAAATAAACAATAATAATATCTCGTGTAAACATTAAGCACGGTCCACTGTAGAATATTAAAATAATATTTTATAATTAGCCACGTAAATCCCTTGTCATATGCCTCATTAATTACATCAAGTAGTACTTAAAAAAATACACGCTGAAAATTTGGCTTCAGTCAGATGAGATATAATAATATGTAATAAGCTAGAAGTACATAGATATTATAATAATTACGCTGTAATGTAGACATTAACTGTACTTACTTATAAGATTTTATATATTTATTATATTTACTAACAAGTAACAATCTACTCCTATTAAATTTATTTATTTATTTATTTTATTCTTCTTACACATCATCATTAACATAACTTCTTCTTCATGGTTTTGTTTAGTGTTGATAATGTTTCATTAAGAGACGAAACAATATTGTCTTCGTAAATAAAATAAAAATGTGTATAAAAAAGTTTAAAGTCTTTTAATTCATTTCTACTTCTCTTTGGGCAATTTTAAATGTCAGATGGTGGTGGGGTCTGCTGTTCTTGTTTTCTTTCGCCACTCGGTTCTGTCGAGTGTATCTTCATGGGAAACATCGCAGTTCTGCATGTTGATGGTCGTTGACAGTAGTTTGATCGAATACTCGTACCCTTCTCAAGGGCGCGAGAAGCTCTGTTGGAAGAGCGATGTCTGCAGTTTGTTCTTGAATGTTACAACTTAATTTATGTTACGCATGTGTACATATGTACATGTATGCGGGATGGGTGGCAAACTTCATTTCTGAATTAAAGATGTAAAATGTATTTACGTTTATCAAAAACCTGACTTTTAGAGGAACTAAAAAAATAGCGTAATGCGAAAGTAGTGAAACATAAAAGGCAATTGGAGTATGTGAAAATAGAACGTATTCCATAAAACTCGTCCTTTTTGCCTATCCTACAAAAATCGTAGTATATAATATATATCTAATAATGAATGAAGAATTGCATTGCAATATTAATAGTCATAATAGTTCTTAAGGGCCCCGTTTAGCAAAAACGGTAAAATATTCTATTTTCAACAAATTTGATAGAAAAACTGCCAAAACATGTTGACCCTTGCGTACATATTGATTTGATAAAATAAAAAATCAAATATTTATTACCAATATTAGTTTTTTACTAAAAAATAAATAAATCGCAGACTGACGAGATTTATTTAGGTACTCTTTGTTATATCAAAATACAAATTATTTGTAAAATATCTATATTTTTTATTCATCCAATCAAGCATATAAATACTATAGATTTTAGCATACTTTTTTAGTATACAAAAAATTGAGTTCATGTGGTGATTTTTGGTTTCAAAATATGAGAAATTTCATAAAAAAAAAAATATTTAAGTCGGTCAATATCCATGAAAAAAACAAAAAAAAATGATTTTTTTTTTGTTCTATAATTGTAATAACTATATAAATATTCTCAATATCAAAATAAATATATTAAAATTTGTAGGGTTCTCGTGCATTTATGTACCAAACACACCCCCGAATTTGATTTTTAAAAATATGTTTTTAATTAAAATCGAGATTTTTTTTTAAAGTTAAGGTTTGATATTGGTAATTAACATTTGTTTTCATATTTTATCAAAACAAAATGTTCGTAGGGTCAACAAGTTTTGAGAGTTTGTGTACCAAACTTGTTAAAAATTGAATGTTTATCTTTTTTGCTAAAGGGGCCCCTTAAATGCGACCCCATTGCTCCCGAGGTATGAATGACAATGAAATCAATTGACTGATGCAACATGCATAGTGTGAAATGATGCGGCATTAAAACACAGTTGACATTATTATTGAGAATAAAATATTATATTCGCATACCTACATAGTATGCCTATCTATCTATCATAAATATATTATATAATTATGTTATGAAAACTTTAGATATTGATAACAAAAACAGTATGTGGCTCTATGAGAAAGGTCCGCAAGATAAGAAATGCTAAGAATATTTTACTAATTATTTGTATATGTAGATTCTATGTTTTCGGTGGTAACTTAATGAAAGCTCATTTTGCTTAAATTAAAATGATCTAATTAAATAATTTTGCTTAAATTAAAAACTCTGCAACTTTCACAGTATTAATTTTATAATGGTTTTTGTAACTTTCCCTGTATTAATTTTATAACAACCCCACACTCCCCATATTTATGACTTATAAACCTTTCCCAATCTTTTTCGCGGTTAATAAACTATTTATCTCTCATTTCTTATAAAAACAAAATAAACTTAATTCTATGACACAATATAGCAAAATTAAAAATGATGGGCTTATTGGCTTGAGGCAACTTTTGGCAACCAACGAGTTTTCGTTTTATTTACTTTTGATGGCCGAAAAGCTCTTGTAGGGCCTCTCCGAAACAATAGATCTCCAAGCCTTTCTATTTTGAGCAATGGAATGCCAGTCGTCTTTAGCATTGAGCTCCTCTAGATCTCGGTTGATGTTATCTTACAATCTTTGTCTTGGTCTGCCTCTTTGAGTTTTCGTTTGCTCAGTGAAAATTAGCAGGTAAAATTAAAATATACTATCATTCAGGTATGTGTTAGGCGGTATTAAATTTATTATTTCTGCATGTTTGGAATAATAAAATCGTTTCACGTGGTCAATCCCAGTCAATTTTTCCGCATACCTATATATTATTTAGTACATCTAATAAGATGGTATATACGTTGCTACGGCTAGTCCATTTAAAAGTGTAGGTAATTCTTAGAATTTTCCAGTGTTCGTGTTATGCGTGATACATACAACAGTTTTAGCGAAATATTTTTACTAAATGAACAGCCAGTCAATAAATTAACGAATAACGTTAGGTATATAAATATTTTTTCCTTGGTTGATGCACGTTATATTTTCACGTCTCACCGACGATCTGCTGACATGTGATCGCTTTAAACGAATATTAGTACAATTTATTTTATTATTTCTACTTTGAAGGCATCTCTATGACTTCAATTTTTTTAAATCTATAAAAAAATTATGTGTATCTATACAACAATCTGAACAGTGTTGTTTGCTCCCTATCCTAAATGTCTCTCCTTTTATGAGTGAGGGAGCCCCATTCACTAAGATTAATAGTTACTTGAGTAACATATAGGTTCGTATTCGCGTAACTATGTCCATATTGCTGAAATACACTATATACCTACATTGTTGTAAGAGTTCTGGCAATAGGAAATTATTTACTTGTTTTATTTCAATAAAGTATACCACTGCCAGCTTGACAGTATTGTTTAACTTAGTTGCTGGACAGTGGACAAATACAAATAATATTATAAACTATTTATAGAGACCTGAATTTTTCGCATTTGCGATAAACCCGACTTTATTCGCGAATTTCGCTCTTTTTTCGCGAATAACGCGAATTTTGACGTTTTTGGAAAATAACACCGATTTTTGTCGTTTTTACAAAAAATAAGTTGTGATTAAATAAAAATATCAAAGAATACAAAATAACCAACTGCTTTTTTAAACAAAAAAAAACATTGACATGCAAATTTCTGCGGGTGAAGTCAACATAGCCAAGGCATTGGATATAGTTAAATTGGAGAATTTAGAATTTGTAAAAAAAAAAAATAAAGCAATATGGATGCCTTGTTCTAATGTGGACTCAGAAAGATTTTTATCTTCATATAATAGCGTTTTATCGGACCGAAGGACAAACCTTAAAGAAAACAATTTGGCTACAATGGCTATTTTTAATTTTGAAAAAAATTTAAATTTGATGCAATAAATTGTATTGTTTTTATATATATAAATAAATAAATGTGTTTGAAATATAAAGGATTGAGGATGACAACGTTCTATTTGTTTGTAATTATTCAAACAATTTAATTTAATTATATAAATTATTTAAGTATATTATCTTTTATAATGCAAATAGAACTTGCAATTCTAAATTCTGTGTTGATTTCTTTTAATTTGCATTTCTTTTTAGAAAATAACATCGGTTTCCTTAAAATAACATCACTTTACTTAAAAAAAATAACACCGCTTTCACAAAAAAATAACACCGATTTCTTAAAAATAACACCGCTTTCTTAAAAAAATAACACCACTTTTCTTAAAAAATAACACCGCTTTTCTTAAAAAATAACACCGATAAATTCAGGTCTCTAACTATTTATTATTATATATTTATTTATTATACCATCACGGCACATGCCACAAGTGGGGTAGCCAGCAGATCAGCTGCATGTAATAAACATGAAAACTGTCCTCTCCGTGCCAATATAAAATCAAGACATTCAGGATGGGTGGCAAACCTCATCGCTGAATTTAAGAAGTAAAATGTCTCAATTTTTTCGAACACCTGCCTTTTACAGGACACTCGAAAACTTACGCAGAAGAGTGGGTGACCTATTCTTTACCGGGTGCTCCACGGGATTATAAACTAAAAAAAAATAAAAAATTAACAATATATTATAACCACATTAAAAAAAAACACAATATTCGGTAAAACACCACACAACAAACAAAACACATTATTTAAAAATAAATTTTATACAGCATTACAAATCGTATGTTACATAATATGTTACGGAGCTTTTCTTTTGCATGATGATCCTTCTTAAGTTTCTACGTAATATCAAATTAGCCCAAGATTCTTGAAATCCCGGGTAAAAAATAAGTCTCCTACTCTTTTTTGTAAGTTTTCGAGATTTCTGTAAAAAGGCAAGTGTTAGTAAAACATCATGAATTGCGGCGCACAGACAGCTGGATGCGAACGTCAATCATCAAGCATCAAGCAAAAAACTTAAATCCTTCGGCGACAATTCGGACCATTCTCCGAAGAAATATTGGAATAAATGCCTTCATTACGTCTCATGGACGGGTAACGAAGGCATTCATTCCAATATTTCTAAGGAGAATGTTCCGAGTTGTCGCCGAAAGATTTAAGTTTTTTGCTTGATGCTTGATGATTGACGTTCGCATCCAGCTGTCTGTACGCCGCGTCTAAAGCAGTTGACATCGTGGGGTCCCTATGCCACCCATCCTGCATGTGATAATATTTTATTGACAGCAGTCAAGAGAGCAGTGAACACGTTTATTGCGTGCAGACGATCTACTGGATACCCCACTAACGACATATGGCGTGATTGTATGTAGGTGAGAAGAGAAAATTCTCCAAAGATATTTCTCGAGAATGAGAAATTTCTCTGAGAATTTCTCCTCTGATGGAAGAGAAATTTCTCTCCATAATTTTTCTTAGTGGTATTATGACCTTTCGCTCAGTACACTTCGCAGCCAACCTGATTTATCCAAAAATTTGTGGGGCTGATTAAGGCCCAAATCAGAGATATTAACACTTTTTTCCATGTACGTACCTGCAATTTTTTTTTTAACTTAAATATGGGCATGTGGGGTGTCAAACATAAATATTTTACATCAGTTATTAGCACTTTTTGGTAGGTACCTAATTTTTTTGTTTCCATAATTAATTGTAGCCATATTGGTGATAAATTGTCTCAACATTTGTAAATTGTTATTGATTGATTGAATAAAGTATTTATAATTATTATACTGTTAAATAAAAAATAAAAAAAATTCTCCGAAAATTCTCTGCTTCGAGAAATTTACCGAGAAATTTCTCGTTAAATTTCTCGAAAAATAGTTTCTTGAGAATTCCACAACACTAATTGTATGTGTGTGTAGTAGTAGACTTTTAATCTTATTATTCATCTCGAACTACAAATGAAGGATTAAAAATCATACTAGGAGAAATTCTGATTGGGGCAATGCTTATTGTTATATAGTAGTTGATTGTTTAAATTTTATATACTTATTGTTATTTTTGTGTTTTTAAATAAATAAATAAAAATACTATGCAAATTTTACTTTTTGAAGTTTAAGTTTTATAGGAATTCTTGAAACATCCGGGGGAAAGTGATGGGAAAACCCCACAATAATAATAATAATAAACTTTATTGTACAAAATATTTAAACAAAAAGAATGAGATAACAACATGGCATATACAAATATTTTGCACAATGGGCGAGTTTATCGCAGGGACGCGATATCTTCCAACTAACCCAAATGTTTATGAAGTGTAAGAATCACACAGTTTAATACGTTTCAAATACCTGGTAATTTATTTTATGAAAATATCACTAAAGGAAATGTTTATCTGTACGGACTGTACTCAACTAGTTCACTTTGTAAATTATAATGTTCGTAAGTCTGCCTGTGACAGCTCAAGGCAAAGTCGAATTTATTTTTGACACCTTTTGTTTATGATTTTGTGACATTGTCACATTTAAGATGATTTTTCAAGGAAAATATTATGAGACGACCGTTTCCGATTTTTATGTTTCAATGAAAAACTTGGGAAATAAAGAAAAGCTTTTTTTTTATCTCAAAATAAGATCCATTTAACGATTTCTGTAAATAACGTTAATAATAACATAACGGCCTCAATAAAGTAGCACAAATACAAAAGTTTATTGACTCTGTGATTCATAAATGATTTACAGAAATGTATAATAACACGAAAAGCCATCTATCTGAATCATTTTCTTATTTTCATTATTCATGATATTCAAGCTTTTAGTGAATAATAGAATACACATACCTAAAAAAAGATTTTTAACCATATTTCTACCATCTTCCACATTAAGATAACAAAATTTGGTGTCAAGATTTTATATCGTAGACCTTTCTTGCACCCAAAATTTTCATTTTAATATAAGAGTTTGGGAGAATATCAAAATACAGGAATTAAAAAAAAATCTGGGATATTTACGTGAAAAAATATAGAAAAATAAAATAATAAATCGTATTCGGTACCGATATAGGAGATTGATATGTAAATAGAGCCGGTAAGTCTAACTTCTATAGGAGGTCTTATGGTGTTATTGGGCCGGTTACGTCGAATGGCCTACCGGTGCCATTGAGGGAAAATCAGACTGTCACCAGCTTCGGAAGCAAATTGAAAACTGCACTCTTCACCGGCGCCCTTGAGACGGTCTAGGGACTATTAAACGGCGTCAAAAGAAAATCATCCAGAATCATCATTATCATCAAATGCATAACAAAGAAGCTTATTTTATCTTTATTTATTTATTTATTCATTTTATTTAACATTACAATACATAGACTATTTGATAAAAAATTTAAATCTAAACATTATTTTAATATTTACAAAATATAATCTTTTTAACAAGTATGGGAATTCTACAAACTTATATTTGGAATCCTTCGTAATAAAGGGTTAATAGGGACGCCCAAATTTTATGATGAAACTGTTACTGAAGAAAGAGACTGAAGAAATACTGAAGTTACTGAAGAAATAACCTTGACATCAAGATGGGTGAGTGTTTCACGGCATTGATCTCCTTTGAGTACGTCTGCGGTGGTGAACCACAAAGATTTAATGTTAATCAGTCATCGCACACGCAAACTTTTATTCGACGAGGCATCATCATAATTCACACGGTAATTAAAGAATGAAAATAAACAAAATAATATTTGACAAGGTAATGTCGCGATTATATCCATTTTTTCTACGACCTTTCTTTCCTAGCAGCCCATGAAGTGGAGCGTACGCTCCAGTTGTTGTGCCGTGGACTGTGAATCGCATTCAAGGTGAGATCTTCCATCAGATTACACCGGACCAGACAATTATTGTGCGGGATGCGTAAGCCAGCAAATATAACACAGCTGATCTGCCTCCAGGAACAATGTTTATTTTTATCTACTCTGTTAGAGAAAATTGATGTACCTACTATTATAAATTTTATCTAGCATGTGTACTACGTATTATTTGCCTACGAACTGTTTAGTGTGGTAAATTACTGATTATTCATATCGTTATGGTTTACATACTGCACATAATATCCTGCTAACTTTTGCAGGAATTAATATAGGTAGGTATAGGTATTATTGTCATCTGTCGCAGCATTTGCAAGACCGAAAAATAAACAAAACGTTTTTCTATTTCACTAATATGAAAGATATCCGCACGACGCATTGGCCACATAGCTGTTAAGTTAAGTTGTGCAGAGTTAATTAAAACAGAGATTAATAATAATATTTGTTAAGTTTGTGTACAGTTTATTATGGCTTTCAACAAGTTAAAATTCCATAGGCACTAATTCTAAGTCTATGTGAATAAAATTTACTCTCTGTCATTCCGTAGTGTTTTATTATTTCAATTGCAAATCTTATCTTATTGCAAACTTAATGAATTTTCAAAATTCTCAATCATCCATCAATAACGGACCACCTAAGATGATCTTACATACTGATTTACTGCTATCCTTCGTCTGTCCACAGCTGGATCCGCTTTTCCAAATTTTTCCATTTTTCACGGTCTTGAGCAGTACGAACCTACTTTTTTCTCACTGCTTATCACCAATAAAGTCATCCACCCATCTCTTTTGAAGTCTTCCTACACCTCTTTTATCCTCCCATAGTCTCCACTCCAAGATCTTAGGCGTCCATCTGCCATCTTCTTTTCGAACTAGATGACCAGCCCAATGCTACTTTTTAGTCAATAAAATCCATAATTCGTTTTCCTTCCGTTTATTTTATTCATCTCTCTGTCTCTTAAGGCAAGATGATCATTTACCCAAAAAATTTCTATTATTTATTTCGATACCTACTTATTTGTAATCTTTGACAAAGAGAATTCTAATAATATTGTATTTGCTGTTAAATTTATTTAAAAAAAAAGATCGCTTCGGTAGGTGAGTAAATAATGTGTTTTACACCATATTATTCAATGATGAATGATTTATTCTTGAATGAAATAGTAAGTAAACATTACTCACCCCGTAAATTGACATATGTATATAATTATGCTTATTTACGCAATGTGTAATCCGTGTACAAGAGTGCCCCAGATACCAATCAGCAGGCATGGTCCATGGGCATTTTAAATACGCTGATAAATTGGTAAATCAGAATTATGTCACAACGAACTTGTAAGTAATTTGTTTTGATGCGATAGAAAAAAAAAATAGCTTTTATTTTTGTTCACCTTCGCATTTCCTACATTTATTACATTGCGAATAAATAAAATAAAATAAACACATCGATGTGAGTACAGCGTCTATGAGCATTATTTATTTTAAAATTACACGGCGACGCAAATCTTCCGAAGCGATCTTGACCTTAATTAGTATTTTTATTTAATGTTTACCTACTGTGAAAAAAATATAATGTAGTCCATGGTGATTTCGAGAAACGTGATTAACATGGTTAATTAGTTCATTTAAATATGCATCAACTTACCTTCAACCTCAACTTTTAAAATTAACGCGTGTTACCTGCTTCTTTTTTCATGTTTAAATTTTATTTTTATAAAGTTACCTAACATACCCAATAATCAAGGTATTTTGTACAAAATCGTTAATAGTATAGGTAATATCATCATGACCATCACGCCGTTTCCTTTTCGGGGTAGGCTGAAAGCATCGAGCGCCACTTACTCCTATCCTTGCATTCATCACCTTTTATCCTTATAGGTATCATCATACTCCTCTTTATCCTTTTCTTACTTATAAGGACGTATTTTCTGATGGAAAGAAGTCCGCGGGTAGTGAAATGACCTTTTTCAAAATATTCTGAATCTGGATGTTACATGTATGAATCGATCACTCGATTCCATAAGCCAACAACTAGACATTTTTCAAAATCTAAGTGTTTTGTTTATAACATATAAAAAGTTATATGCTCAAGTTTGAATTATTTCTGTTAGAAGCACATATTTGATTTGAGTTTTCGGTAGACCGCTTCATACTGCTTCAAAACTTTTACATGCCATTGTCTTAAAATGTTAGAATTTCAAGCTGATCGTTTATGGAAATGGGTACCAATTATCAATATAATAATAACACTATTGATCAAAAAAAAATCATGAGCAATGGCGAGCTTTGCCTGGAGGCAATATCTTCCAGCTAACCAAAATAATGTGTGATATTATGTTGACAATGTTTTTGGTGCATTGTAGGTATATCTGTGTATTGTCCCGTAAGTAGCTATAATACAAGATTCCTATATATATATATTTTAATATATATTTGGTTTAGATTATGAACCCAAACACAACCTTATACACCTTTCACAGTAAGCTAAAAACTTGCGTCGTGAAAGGGGAGTTTGCCGGCGCCTGGGATCGAACCACGGACCCCCTGTTCACGAGGCCGAGACTCTACCTCCAGGCTACCGACGAACTCGCCTTAGCTTGGGGCTAACTTGATCTGTATGATTTGTCCATTTAAATATGTGAATACCCTTCAGCAATATTCTTTTCTATATTTATTATATCTAGACAAAGGTATTCCCTCATTATTAAAAAAAATATATCCAGATTGTGTCAGTTTGATTCTATTTTATACCTAATACATAAATATTAGATAGATATAATTATATAGAAAGAAAAACAAATGCTAAATCTGTACAGAGCCCAATAAAACTGAATAATTTAGGTATACCGCAATGTTGTTTTACCAAGTTAGACTGATCAATAAAATCCGTTTTCCTAATTCTAATAATAACAAAGGTGATACCTACATTTATTATGTCGCGGTTCCCACATGTCTAGGACAAAGTAAGATGAAAAGATTTATAGACCTTGACTGGATGCTAAATTACATACCGGCATCACATTTTTACTATTGTAAGAAGCACAGTGGAGCCCTGGTAATCAGGCACCTGTCTAATCCGGCACCCCTGTAATACGACATGCTAATCTAGATAATGCATGATTGAGCAGGTTGTTTTTTCTATCTATCTATCTATTCCCTCACGCCGTATCCCAAGTGGGGTAGGCAGAGAGAACGGAACGCCAATTAGATCTGTCCTTACATACTTCTTTCGCCTCCTCCACAGTCATACAATTTCTCATGCACGCACGTCGATTTCTCTTACTTAAAACACGGCCGTCCTTGAGAACTTGATCTACATGTTCATGCCATGTAGTTATGTAGTTCTCGGACGTCCGCGCTTCCTCACACCCCTCCTTTCAGCCAAGTATATCCTCTTTGTCATTCTTTCCTCTTTCATTCGTTCCACATGACCAAACCATCTCAATTTTTTACACGCATTCCATCCACAACACTCCTCTTGCATCCACTCATTCTTCTAATATCCTCATTCTTCACTCTATTATGCAACGTTCTACCAACTATCTTCCTCAGCAATCTCATCTCCACAACTTTTTTTCCACTTTCGTCCTTCTTCAACCATGTCCATGTTTCGCTTGCATACATTTTGTTTGTTTTTTTTTCAATTTTATAATAAAACGTAAGCTCTCTTTTGTGTTGTTTAATTTACTAAATTTGACAAACACAATAAAGTATGATTTGTACTTCAGAGTATAACGTATAAAATCTCACCATTGGATCTGTAATTTGTCGGATTACAAGGTACTCGTTTGTAAATAATTCTGGACTATATGGGGTCTAAGGTCTCTATAATCCGACAAATTCGATAGTTCAACACTGCCCTGCAAAACGTTTTTCGGATTACAGGGGGTCCACTGTATGTACTTACGTTATATTATTTATGTATCACAATGTAATATACAGCATGGATCCACGCGTGTTTGTTGCCAAAAATAAAAATGATATGCCTACTCTATGCGGGTATACTCCTTAGTTCCACGGAAAAGTCATTAAGATAATATTAAAAAAATAAATAAGCAATAAGAAAACATCTCGAAACATGTGTTTAAAACGAAGACAGTGTATAGTGATGAGAAAATCATCAGTTGAATCATATTATTATTGATCCTAAGAAATTGACTTCTAAATTAAGATATTATTTACGACATTAAACAGAAATAGTTAATTACAACATATTGTATTTTCATTCAGAGTGAAAACTAAATTGTAGTTAATTTATACCTACAAACTACGTATTTCTGAAAAATTTAAATTCACGTAGTCTTCATTATTGTTTTTTTCTGTTTACGCAATCAGAATTCTCCGAATATCACTAAATATATTTTCCGTGTCGATGTTTGTATTTACTCCTTCTCTTCTTCTTTCTGGCATTGTCCCAACTTATTGCCCCTGTAGGCTGCGTGGGTCGGCCCTTTCGTCCTAATCGTTGTTTGTACATTCTTCTGTTCCGTATGTCATCTTCATCCAGGCTATTTCTCCTCAGGATCCTGTCGTATTGTGTCATCCAGGTATTTTTTGGTCTCGCTCTTCAGGGATATTGAGGGAGATTCATTAATATGATGTCGTTAATGGTGCATTCTGATGGTCTCTGTTTTACTTGCCCATACCATCTTAGTTGCTTCTCTTCTAGCTTGCTATTTATGTTTTTATTTACTATAATCTAATGTATATAAAAAAAACATTAATATATGTTATATTCTGATTTTTGCTATTATCTTCATAATAAATAGCTTTATTTTCATAACAAGAAGCGAGTCCGATGTATGATAGCGTAACAAATGGCAACCGTATCACCATCCACAAATATTCAGTCTATGACAATAATATAAAATCGTATTTTCAACGGTGTGCATGACATGATGATTCGCAACGACTCATATTTTAAATTTAACAAAACATATAATTCAGTCGTTGATGGATTTTGAATATTACAGGTAGGCATGAAGTATTTCTTCACACTCCAATTTTGCTAAATATTTTGTTTTTAAACATTCTTAGATTTATCTCTATTAGGTAATAGCTGAAACAGGTATAAGTACCAATATAAATGAGTAAAAACAATGTCATTAAAAATAATGTCAACGATATTGATCGTGGAATTACTCTGGATGATTATGAGTATTTAGAACTTTTAAAATAAAAATATGTCTACATTAGATGACACTTTTTTCATATCGTTCCAATGACACAATTTCATCAGAGCAATAAGTATTTTATTTATTTATTAACATATCCACGGCGTGAGCCTTTTACATGTTCAAGAATACACAATCACACAAATCAAATTTCTCATTCACAACACAGTTGGAAAACAAGAATTGGCAACGAACAAAACACAAAAGGGAATCAATTCATAACAATAATACTTTAAGTCTAATCATAAAATATTGGAGATGTCAAGTAGATAGGAAAAAAAATCTATAGGAAATGGTGCAAATAATTTAAATATCATTAGAATTAATGTTCTAAATAGTATGTTGTTGAATGAGGTAATTTAATCATTCTGGTTGTAGGAAACAATAGGTAACATTAATATAAATGTAACGAATAAAAGGTAGCTTTTACCCAGTGTTGCCTTAATGGACGAAGAGACGAGTTGATAAATTTTATACCTCAAGATTGCAAAACAATTTTTAATCCTGAAAAACCTATCTACACAATTAAAGCAACTTATTCGAATTTTAAAATTTTCTACATCTGTCATAATACTTTGCCCACCACTAAGGCAGGTGTAAATAAATGTATTGTAGAACAGACTGGAGATACTCCCAGAACACCTGACTCTAGTATCCGTTGTTATAGAATTCAGTAGCGTGCCTTACATACATGCAAAAAAGTACCGCATGCCCACAGAATCTAGGGACGTAAATTTAAAATTCACAAAAACTAACTTAGATTTGCTTATTTATTTATATTACGTACTATATACTATATATTTGACAATTTCATATATTTCAATATTACTATATTTGACAATTTCATACCACTTTGATTTCTCTTTGTAATGTTCTTGACCAAATTTTTAACTTATGAATTTTAACTAACTGACTTTTTACTATATTTGACAATTTTATACCACTTTGATTTCTCTTTGTAATGTTCTTGACCAAATTTTTAACTTATGAATTTTAAATAATTGACTTTTTACTGTATTTGACAATTTTATACCTTTGATTTCTCTTTGTAATGTCTTTACCAATTTTTTTTTAACAATTTTGTATCTTTTTTATAATTATAACATGATTAATGTTATATTGTCTGTAAAACTTTCGTTTTTTTAGTCTAATTGTTTTGTGTCTTTTTTGTAACAGATCTTTCCTTTGTTTACATGTATACAGAGGTTTAACATGTTAAAGGCTTTGGCCGTAAATATTTGTAAATAAATAAAATACTCTGTGTGTTTTATTTATTTATATTAGTGACTGCTCTCTGACATCTTTGACAAAGGAATGTCTCACACTATTTATGTAAGTGTTCATTTGTCAAGTGTCCTGTAAAAGTCAGGTGTCATGTGTCCAGTAAAAGTCAGTTGTCAAGTGTCCTGTAAAAGTCAGGTGTCATTTGTCCAGTAAAAGTCAGTTGTCAAGTGTCCTGTAAAAGTCAGGTGTCATGTGTCCAGTAAAAGTCAGTTGTCAAGTGTCCTGTAAAAGTCAGGTGTCATGTGTCCAGTAAAAGTCAGTTGTCAAGTGTCCTGTAAAAATCATCTCCAATTCAGTGATAGGGCATCCCCTCCGTTTTGGATGTCAAATTATATTTATGACACGCTGAAGATGACTTATATTTTCATGCCTTAGACTTGTGGGAGACGATTTGGTTGTATAGATAGATTCGATAGATAGATGCGACTATTTTATACTATTACGTAGGTACCTATTCATTATGAATGCATGACCATGATGAAAAGCCTAGTCCCGCCACTGATGGAATTAGACCTTCAAAATGAAGAGTGTTGAGTTTACTCTGGAACTTATCACTTCGCTGTGAATAATAAACAGATCGTAGCGCTTTATTGTTTATACACACGATGAAATGCGAATCTGCTAATATATTATTCATGATATTTTATGGATGTACACTGTGAAAGAGTAAACCAAAAGCTTACATCATTTTTATTATAAAAGTGTTTTCTTTCTACCGTACCTATAATGTTAAGGTTAAATCAATAAAATAATATTATTGTTACTCCCTCAAGTATAAAAAGTTTATTTATTCTGTTTTTTTTTATCAGTTGGTTAGTTTGATGGTATGTTCTTGAGCTTCTGATTGAAAAGTTCGTGGTTCAAATGCCGCCGCCAACTAACATAGCCTTCACGATACTAATATCGCCTTTGCGATAAACTCGCCCTCTGCATATTGATGCTATCTAACGTGAATGTTTACCTTTTATGTAATTGTTTGTAATCAATGTACAGTAAAGAATAAATAAATAAATAATATCATGATATCGTGAAGGAGAATTATGCCTTAAAATATTACACATTTAAATTACTGTTTTACAGGATTTCATGACTCTCTTATTTATTTATTCCAATTCTTCGCCGAGTGTTCCACGGTCTTAATTTTTAATCGCAAAATTTGACTTTTGAATCCTACCAACAACCCACTCCTCCTTCATTGCACAATTTAATATTCTTATAAAACAACGAATAAGTGAATGTTCACACTTGTTATACCTATATATCTATTAATTAAGTGTCATACAATGTGATAGAGAGATAGATATGGATAACATGGATTTGTAATTAGTGTCTGACAAAGTAAAAAGTAATGTTTTAATTAATTTATGATATGAGAATGCAATCAAGTGCATTTGGTATTCACATTTATCATTCAACAGCGATTACTAGTGTGACCAACTTTTGATTGATATCGAATGCCAATGTTTATTGTATTGTAACAGAGCAATGACCGTTGATCAACTGTTTTGAAACATTTCCAATTAGTTGTCATTTGATTTAGGCAATTGTTTATTGACAGACAGACATCTGAACGCGAATTTTATACTCTAATTATTAATTGACAACGAGTTTTATTTACGTTTTTATTACTAAAAATACATAAGTTAAAAGTAGCCTAGGTGCTTTACGAGATCATAGATTACGTGCAAATGTTTTATGATTTTATAATAATATCTATGGATAAAAGATTGTCTAATTTTATTCGTAGTTCGGACTAAAATTTTTGTGGGAGATAATCGCAAATGAAATCGATGTAAAAAATGTGCCTGATAGTAATAAAAATTTCATTTTGCAAATAAATGTGCATTGTAGACAGATTACGAACGTGAATAATGTTATACAACTCGAATTTTAAATAGATATTGAGAGACTCGAATCCAGAAGACTCCTTCATTGCAATCAAATTTATATTTTTATTTATTCAGTCTTTACTGTACATTGATTACAGTTTTATAGAAAAATGTTATAAAAAAAGCCATTATCAACATACAGAGGGCGAGTTTATCGCAGAGGCGCGATCTCTTCTAACTTTAACCCAAGGTATATTTATAACTTGAGGTCGTATGTCTAAATTTATTATGAACCCTAATAATAGTTTAACCTCATTAAATTTTTCTGAAATACTGTCTTACAATAATAAACTATCAAACGGTAAACTCGCCCTCTGTATATTGTTTGTATGTAACTTGAATGTTTACCTTTTATGTAATTGTTTGTAATCAATGTACAGTAAAGTTAAAAAAGAATAGAACGAAACGTGTTATTGCATGTTGTGATACTCTTAGTTCAACTGAATGATATACCTATTACTATTATATTAACACGACAGGTCTTCAGAATGGAATCATCTGCACTGACATTAGATTAGACGTACAGTTGTATGATACGAGATTCGGGAGAGACCACGAATCTATAATAAATATAACACATATTCTATGTACCGACGTGAGAAGAAAGATTATGTTTATAAAACAGGGCTTAGACCTGGAATTATTATAATTTATATATATATATTATAAAGGGTACTTTATTATTACAGTTTTAACATACTCGCTTTTGAGTTTAAAGATTGCAGCAATCGAGGGTCGCCAGGCGCCACTTACGATTCATTATTATATACCGTCAACTTTTTCAAATACTAATAAACTGTCTTAGATTTGAGACCATCAGTATGAAACACGAATAGCCTGTTGCGATAGTATGTCGCGTGTCATGTTGTTAGAAAGTTCATTTTTTTATTGATTTTTTTACTATACAGGTATCACTTGTACCACGTGAGACCGAATGGCTTACGTGGCATGCTTCCAACTTCTAAGAGATCAAGAAACTCGTTATATATAAATATGTTTTTTTTTTAATTTAATAATGCATATTCGTTTATTGTTAATTGGTTTATTAAATAAGTAATAAACAATAATGTTTAACATAATATTGTGTTATTTTCTTTAGTGGTGAACCCTGATGTGTGAATACATTGGTGCCGTCCGCGTTAAGATATATTTAGTAACAGAATATTACGGTGTGGGAGACAATGTCCATTACACTACATGTTATAGACTCTATATCGTTTATATTATTTGAATATATATTAGAAATGTACTCGTACCTATAAGCTCCTATCAACTAACTTACTACTAATAAAAAACCACTTTACCTCTTTGTCCGTTTTTTATTTTATTAATTTTATTTTTATTTTAAACTAGCGGTCCGCACGGGTAGATAAGTATTTAGAAAAATAATTTAGTTTAAGTAAGGATCCCTATTAAAAAAAAATAAAAAAAAAATATAGCCTATGTCACCCGGGGATAGTGTAGCTTCCCAACAGTGAAAGAATTTTCAAATCGGATCACTAGTTTCGGAGCCTATTCAATGCAAACGATCAAATCTTTCCTCGTTATAATATCAGTATAGACGTACACAGGATCCGACAGTCAATTATAGAACATGACAACAGAATGCAAAATCAAAAGGCGGACCAGCGAAGATCCTAAATTTACCTGAGAAGTCTTAAAAATAAGTAACTATATATAAATAACAGTACTGAATTTCAGTACCGAATAATTCACAAATCTTTTATTCAATTAGCTGAAAGATCAATTAAAAGTAATAAATTATGATAAAAATATATGAGAAACAAATAAAACAAGATTCATATAGATTCAAATGAATGAACAAAATAAAAAAAAAATAATTAAATACTTAACATTAAAAACTAAATAAAAATAATGTATTTAAAACATGCATAACATACATTTTATGCATTCATAGAATATCTAATAAATATTTCATTTAATTCACATCAATGGCCAAATCCTTTTATAATACATTAGAATTTTACAATTTCATGGTGACCCTATAAAAAAAACGATATTTTATTTATTTATTTTCATTATCCTTAGGCTCTTACTATGTAGGCACTTGGACTCGTCATACATATAATATTCATCACATATTTCATATTTATTAAATATAAAACAGTTCTTACAATAATTCATGTTAAATTTTAGTATTTTTGTAGTCGAGAATCTAAAGATAAATACATTTAGACATCTTACAATACTATTATAAGCCAGTACAGTGATAACCAAACAATTCAAAAAGTTTGAAATTCAGATAACAATATCAAGCTGCAATAATACATATGACATGATCAGAGGGAACATCTCTCACACTTATATACATAATTATATTATCATAAATCATATTTTTTAAAACTTGAAGCAAAGTAATAAATATTTATTGAACTAAATTATTAACATAAGGAACGTACCTACTATATTTCAACCGACATAAAGAATATTGTAATAAATTTGTTGCTCGTTGTAATAAAACCTAAAAACTACATGTTTCGTAGCTAAGAACAATTAGTAAAAATGGAAAACAAATTTTATGACACAATGGTAATTTCGACTATGCATAATATTTTATTCAATCCATTTTCTGTTTCGGAAATATGACATGAATAAAAATTAATAATGTCAGGAGGTACGTGCCTTCCTCTACCATCTTTGAATATAATATTAGACATAAAATGCTACTAATAATATGTATCGGATCACTTTAAACTTTGGTCTTCATATTTTTATTGTCATTTTAAATGACGACATTGCAAATCCACTGATTTTATGAATACAATTACTTGTAAAATAAAAATCGGAAAAAGTGAACATTATGTTATCTTGAGCAAATCTTATTTTGTTAAAATGATGTTTTGTTTTACGGTTAAGTAATAAATAAGTTGAATATAGATATTTAATTATTTATTTATTCTTTATTTTGGATCATACAGTTATAACAATTAATTACAACAATGAGCAAAGCAACCCTTCCTTATCAACTAATAAGCATAAATTTGAAGTACATTGTTTAACAAAAAGATGAAAAAAGAAAAAACATACAAAAAAAAAATATGTAAAAACACATATATAAAAAAAGATACTTGCACAAAGTCTACAAATTCAATCCCTAAAAATAGTAATAGATATGTAGATTTGTAATTTTTTTGAATTTCATTGATTGTTTCAGCATTATCTTTGCTGAAACAATCAACATTTAAATTATTTGATAGAAAAATAGTTAGTTGAGAAGTGTTACTAATGAGTTTATAACACAATTGACTATTATTCATTTTGTCAATTTTTTTATTTAATGTTGAGTAAAAAAGTCGACGTGCATGTATGGGAAATTGCGTGAATGTGGAAACGAAAGAAATATTTAAAGATAGGTATATCATTGTGGCGTTAAATTATCCCTACCTACCCTTGTCGGGATACGGAATGAGGGTTTAGTAGAGTGAGTTTATTTAAAGTGTTTAAAAAAATTTAGCAACTCTTTGATGTTCTCTCAAGACGATAGATATATATTGAATTTATTTATTTAATATTGTGGCAAAGATTCTTACAAATTTTTGGTGCAACTCAAAGGCTCAATAAACATAATAATAATAATAGAAACAATAAATTGGTGCCTACCCATAATACACAGCCTCAAATAAATTATGAAATTTTATTTAGAATAATTTTTCAGTACTCGACATGTTACCAATATAATACCTGAAATGTTCTATATTTTACACATAAGTCATTTTTGTAATCATGCCTTTAAGTGTAATAGCATGTCTACATAAATAAATAAAAATATATAATCATTAATATAAAAGGTTTCGGCCGTTGATGTAAATTAAGTAAAACAAAAAAAAGAAAATGTTCTATTCCATTGCAATGTATAGATAATATTTTGATTAATAAAAATTACATTCGTATAGGCATAAAATAACTGTACATTATTTTATTGAGTACGTAACTAAATCAATTATGAATAATTGCACCCAATAAATGGATTTCTCCAATGCGCCAATTTTCCCACGTAAAGGTA
The DNA here is from genome assembly GCA_947579605.1 of Athripsodes cinereus. NCBI lineage: Eukaryota > Metazoa > Arthropoda > Insecta > Trichoptera > Leptoceridae > Athripsodes > Athripsodes cinereus. The sequence continues at coordinate 5,099,848 of OX388307.1, read as the reverse complement.
ATCTACGTATTTCAGGAATCGGAAACAAGCAAATCATAGACCGGAAAATGTCTTTCCCGGCTTTTCAATTTGTAGCTACATTCAGATAATAGTGTACAGCTGATATCTCACGTCTTCTTTTTGTCTAGCACTGCGATATATTTATCTCTCGCTTCACTAACACAAGCAACGAGATGCGCCAACTTCACGACGCATTGAAAAGTGAATCCAATATGGCGGTCGGATCGATCCCGAAGGGCAAAAAGTGATAAGAGGTGTTTTGTTATTCGGACATTGTTGCGGTAATACGAACAAATATTAATATTCCTTATATTCTTCTTTATGGACATTTTGTCCTTTTCGGTGCCTTTTAATAATTGTATACGCGTGTGTGAAAAATTTTATGGTTTAAAAATGGACTGGTTCTGTCATGCACTTTGTTCAGAGCAATTGGAATAGCGTATTCTGAATGGTTGTCAATTGTTTGATGGTCTATTAGACTCAAAGCCTTCTTCACACATCTTGTGAGGTAATTAATATTTACTTATTTTTCTTGTCATGCATAAAATTAAGGCTAAGTCTGGCTCAAAATCGATGATATGTGGGCGGGACATGGACTATCTACGACACAGTTTTAGCTTTCTGTCTCTATCGTGAAAAGTGCGTCTGTATGCGGAACTTTCAGCTCGCGTGTCTTTTACACTCACGATTCGGATTATTTATTGTATTTTGTCATTTGTAACTAGAGTTGATAGATATAAATGTCATCAAATTGGTATTTTTATAATATTATGCTAATTGCAATATCCATGGCATGACAGATGCACATAACACATTACGTTATCAATTTTTATTTCAATCAAGTTAACTCCATGCTTTGTTACCAAGGTAGCCTTACCTTATATTTGATTGTGTCCATGTTTCCTATCACTATGTTATGTATTAAAAGCATTTATTTTTGTAACCTAGCTGTGCAGTAAGACATCTTAATATTTTAGTATACCAGAAACTCACATACCCACCCCCAACAAAATTGCCCTTCAATGACAGCCAGCCAGAATTTCCTTCCGCGCTACTTGGAATAAATATTAAACGATAAATATCTTTAATTTTGTATCACACAATAAAAAGACATTATATCCATTGTTTAAAATCAATATTTCTGTTTGCGAATACTTTTTATTTGAACAGTTACACATTATGTCCAAAATATATATTCCTTTATTTCAATAATTGAGAACTGTCACTCAAAACTTAGAATAAAAATGTACATTATATATTAAACTATTCCTTTCTGCTAGAGATAATGCACTTATTTTCTTCTTAATATCGGATATTTGTTTGGTTTGGAGGACGAAAAAGTTCTCTGAAGCATATGAAATTTATTTCAAAGGAATTTTATTGTGAACTCTGATGTATCAGTCCTTTTATTTTTATAATTTCTTTAATAATAGTTTGTCTTTATCTTTTCTTTTAATGTAAATCATTTTTTGATTGCACTATTCTGAAATCATCCAAATTTGGGTGAATCGTCAATATTATTTAAAAAAAAATTAGACAAGTGACCATTTGACAGTTGTTACCAAAGATATATTAGATCGTTAATTCAAAGAAAAAATTGGTCGTGCAGCCGATCAAATTTTGCATCCAGTTTTAAACTAACGTTGGTTGTAAGACAATACATTGCCAATGCTTGAAGGTCATCGATGTTGGAACACAAAAATTCCGGAAAAATGTATCGCGATGCAAGTTTAGTATGTCTATGGTTGTTACATGTCTATTGTATTACCTGTCTATCAAAAACATAATAAAATGCCTGTCATGTCTGCTTGATTTTATAATATTACTGCATCTAATTCATATCAATCGAAGACCCTCTCATTGAGGACACAATTCCGTTACATATTTACACTTAAAACGCATAGAGAGTTTTTACAATGATCGGTACATAATTTTTGAGATATTGTCTATTAAATTTTACATATCTTCTATTAGTATGGTATGCCAAATGTCTGTCCTTTATACAAATATTTTCTCATAATCTCGATATAATTATGTTTGTATTATATTCCGCACATGAATATTATTACATGTATAAATGGTGGCGCTCACAATTTTCTGGCAAGACTGTGTAGTTTTGTTATGACGTATAATATCTCGGATATGCTATATATCTCCATGTACAAAACATGGCAAAGAACTTCTTTCTTCTTACCCTTATCCTAAAAAAAATATCTACATAGAGCTGAGTATAAATAATTTCAACTCTTTAGTAAATAGTACTGAGAATTATATTCGTAACTAAGTAGTAAGTAGCGTACAAGTTTTGCGCTAACAGAACAAACTTTTCATAGCATTCCTAACGATTAATATTGAAAACAACTACAAAACAGATGTATGAAGCTCTCAAGATATTGAGAATGCAGTCTATCATTGTTGAATGTTTCTTGATTAGGAATTTGTGTCCCTTATTACTGACTCGCTAGATCATTTCTGAGTGTCTTGGTACAAAGTTTTTCACTTATAACCATCTCAAATTATTTGTTTTCTAACATTCACCTTAATTAATTTCCGTGGCAAGTTGATATGACTGAAAAAGAAAATTTTACAGGGACATATTCCAAAGATTTCAGTACCTATGTAAAATTTTTGGCTCTTCACGTTCATATTTATGTTTTTTTTTGTTGTTGCTAATATGGATATAATTTTAATAATCTTTCAGTGCAATAAAAAATTTGATCTCAAGAAACATATGTTGCGAAAAATCTGATATTTATAAAAATCGGACATATCAACTTTTGCCGTAATACCGCAGAGTTATTCTTAAAATTAAATATGTTTCACCAATTATAACTATATAAACTATTAATATATTATATCGCAGTTTACTTCAAGTAACATTCAATATGTTTTGACGTTTGTTTATCACAATATTCCTATTCCGTTTATAAAAATAAAAGGACTGATACATCAGAGTTTACAATAAAAGGACTGATACATCAGAGTTTACAATAAAATTCCTATATATAAAATTCCTATTCCGTTGATCGTATTTATAATGTACCTACTGATTTTATAATGATATTTTTTTACTTCTTTTGTTTATTATTTCAATTGTTATTATAGTATTCCCTGATTACTGTTTGATCTTCGACACCATAAATTATTTAATATATTGTTATGTCACTGTTGTGTCTACGTATGTATTTTGTTAACATGTAAAAGGCTTATTGCCGTGTATGTTTAAATAAATAAATAAATATTATTGTCTTTAAGATTTACAAACTTCCCATCGAACAATACACAATTGTTTGCAATTTCTGATATTTCCATTTGTTCTGATAATATTTTATCTGTATAAATCAATTACACATTTTTTCAATCATATTACATTAATATGTGTTTATGTTCTTCTCTTTATTGCAACGTGATTTACTGCTGTTAGATATTTCCTTTTTTCTCCAAACGCAAACAAATATGTTGTTTATATTTTACACAACAGGAATGATCTCACAATAACAACATACATATTAATTAATCTACAATACATACACCTGTTTTTCTTTTTATTGCATTTGGCACTCTGGTTCCATTTATGTATACGGTGAAACCTCTATCTATCGTTTTTGAAGGGACCTATTGAAATAAACTATGGATGCGGGAAAACAATGAATGCGGGAGTATAGAAAAAATCACATTAATATGTATTTTAATGTTTAATATGTAGGTACACACGAGTATATAGGTTTTATAAAAATAATACATGTTTCAAAAGTTATAAATCAATTTGTTGAAATAAAAAATATAGTAACAAAATAAAAAAGAAAGCTGCATGGAGAGCAAAATCATACTTTATACTGTATGTAATCTTTCATCGTAATTTGCTTTTTTATTGTAGGTACCTACCTACTGACGTACTATCATAAAAGACAGCAGACATAATCAACAAACTGTTCTTTCTTTCTCGTTCGTTCTCCAATGTTTTTATACATAAATACGATTTTTTTTGTGTAATTTAAACGGTCAATGCGATAAAATCATATAGAGAAACGATGGATGCGATATATTTTTACGTGTTTTGTATGAAACTAATTTGGAATTGTAAAAAATAACGACAAATACGGGAAAACAATTATTCGAGGAACGATAGATAGAGGTTTCACTGTATATGGTCAATTTGTAAAAGTGCCATTTACTCATAACATGACCTCAAGGGCACCGTATACCGCGTCTATCACGTCTATATTCAATGATAAAATCTCAGCCAGTTGTCTGCATCAGTGGTTACTTCAGGTCTTTCCAACCAAATTCAAAGTCATACGTAGGACACTCCACAATATGGTTCATCATGAGCTGTGTTCACACTCAGGACTAGAGGACAAACCTCATCGGTACATTCGGTCCGTAGATCTGTCATTCCCTGTCCATAGTCTATTTAATGTAGGGCATTGTTTGTGTGACAGGTTCAATCCTGTCATTCGCACTGAAGAAACAATGTCTAGATAATCATTCATCACCTCGGCCTCAGTCCATTGAGATATCCAGTCGTTCTTCATATGGAGGATGGACCTACATCTGTCTGTTATTTTTATACTTTTATAATATAAAAGTATAAAATAATTTTATTACTTTGGTTTAGTATAATTTAATTGATTGGTTGATTTTTACCTTTTCAGGAAACAGAATCAGGTGTGCCACAAGGATAACAATCCAAACTCGAGGGGGGAAGTTGGAAAGAACTCGGAGGTTCACTTCACCCCTGTACAAGATAAAAAGCAAAATTGTAAATTCATAGAAAATTATAAAACTTCCAAAGGTATGTACCTCTGTATGTAATCAATTTATTTATTAAATTATGATTTAGATAATTTATTTTATTCTTTGTGCACATTATCTCTATATAACAGTGTTAACAAAACAATATAAAATTTAAAATGCTATGACGATATGCAGTGGCGAGATTATCACGATGGAGTGATTTCTTCCATATAACCATTGAACATAGTTGCATCGTTTTTTAGTAACAAAGCTTTATCTAGCTAATACTGAAAGTGTTGACGCCACTGCACCAGTGCAATCTTACTAAAGTATAGTAAATTAGGATGTCTATGAAAAACTTTTGGACTGCTTTGAAATGTATTGCATTAGATGACAAGAAAGTAGATGTATTAGATATGGATATTTTATCCGAGATATGTGTTGGAGATTGTGTGTATAAAAATTCAACAACCAATTAGTTTTCAAACATCTAATGTTATCATTTAGACAAAGGTCAGATGGTCAATAATGTCTGAATTAAATTAGATACTATCAATATAATGTGGTACGTGTGTGTGTGACGCCAACTTGATGCCACAACAGTTTTAATGCCTTTGTGTTATCCAATAGTTGCCTATTAAATGTTTCATTTCCCTGTTCTATTTTTAAACGCATTTGACCCTTCAGGTTGTCATAATAATGTATGACACTTTCACATATTTTTTCTGGTGTACACATGTGCATTAATACTATTTCATCACATTTTGTGAGTAGATTTCGCCATCTCTAAACATTTAGCTGATTATATTTATTTGATTTCTGATTGCTGCATCCATTTGTGGATGATCCCTTTACATATCTCAAAAAGTGTAAATATTAATGAAAGAGAAAAATCATATTTATCTGTATACAATACAAGAACAACAGCTATTAATCCCAGTGGAAGCAAATAATCCATAGACAACATATATAGATACTATATACAATATTTGGTATTATGTATCTATGCAGTGGTGTTGATTGATTTGTGCTGAGGGATCATTTTTTTGCTTGTGTTGTTATCAGAAGACAGTGGCGTAAGCGGCAGCCATGGTGGGCAGGGCCCGCGGGGTGAGGGAGGTAGCAGCAGCACTAGCAGCACCAGCCAGGGCCCCAGCAGTCCTCACAAGGGGGGCCGGGCCAAGCCAGCCTTGCCACAGCAACAACACCAACACCCTGGATTCCCTTTATTAAGGTCTGTATCCTACTTTAATCATAAAAAAATAATTTTAGAACCTTTCATGTGATTTACATCAAATAGAATAATAAAATATTAGTTTCACCTTGGAAATTTATGTATTAAATGTTTGTTGATGTTGTTATTGTGTAGATCCCGCACAGCGCCAGCGCTAGGGCAGAGGCGGTTAGAGAGTGAGGACTCTCCCCGCCAGGCCCACATCACCATGACTTCAGAAGATCTCTTGCAACCTGGACACGTTGTCAAGGAGAGATGGAAGGTAATATACATACACCCACAACAATACAATCATTTTGTCTTTCATGGAAACACGTTCCACTCATTTCTCTCTTGTCCGAGTCATTTTATTCTGGAGAAATTATATGGAATGTTATCATGAAACCGTGGATATTAAATAGATATATAAATGATTTATTTACATGTTTCCATATTCAAGTAATTACATCCTATCTGTGGCTGCAGATTAATCTCAATAACTGTTATATTATTGTACTTCAGAGGCAATTGTTGAAACGGAGCTACGCCCACAATCAAATATTGTGTGGTGTATGTAAAATACAGATATATTATTAGTTTCCTCTAATTTGCTGACATCTTGTAGCTAATAGATCTCATCATAATTAGTATTTCTAACATTGTGTTCAGGTTGTGAGGAAGATTGGAGGAGGTGGGTTTGGAGAGATCTACGAGGGTCTGGACCTGCTAACATCGGAGCAGGTCGCCCTCAAGGTAGAGTCTGCCCGACAGCCCAAACAAGTGCTCAAAATGGAAGTTGCTGTGTTGAAAAAACTACAGGGTTTGGAAATTCACATTATATGTCTCACTTGTCTAGTATATTTAGCTTGTATTTTAATATCTATATTCATTCATTATGTTATATTGATTACAGGAAAGGAGCATGCTTGCAGGTTTATAGGCTGTGGACGGAATGACAGATTTAATTATGTTGTTATGCAGCTACAAGGGAAGAACTTAGCTGAGCTAAGAAGGGCACAACCGAGAGGAGCGTTTTCACTTAGCACTACTCTTAGGTGATTACAATACCGTTTATATATTATTACAATACACTGATGTAAAACAAATTAAACTTCATATCACAGTATATGATTAGAACTAATGGTGATTTATCTTTTGTAGGCTTGGACTTCAAATATTAAAAGCAATTGAATCAATTCACGAAGCTGGATTTTTACATAGAGATATTAAACCTGTGAGTGAGATCTTCAATTAACAACGTAAAATTATATCATATTCAAATTTATCAAGATGTCAGTTTAATATTGTACATTGTGTTTTGATTTATATTTCCAGAGTAATTTTAGTATAGGACGGTTACCATCGACCATGAGAAAAGTATATATGTTAGATTTTGGATTGGCGAGACAATATAGAGATGGAAATGGACAAGTCAGACCACCGAGAGCTGCAGCGGGATTCAGAGGTACACATCTTGTAGTTTATGTACAATAACTTATAAAAAAAGTAAACATGTTTATGAATCTTTTTTGTGTGTGAGGAATGTATGATTGTTAAATATTTTCTATTGTTTATAGGTACAGTGAGATATGCATCAGTAAATGCTCACAGGAACAAGGAAATGGGACGACATGATGATTTATGGTCACTCTTTTATATGTTGGTTGAATTTGTTAACGGACAACTCCCGTGGAGAAAAATAAAAGACAAAGAACAGGTAATACCCTATTATTATTTTTTATTTATTTCTATTACCTACCGATTACATTGCATTATAACTGACTGAGAATCTGGAAAAAGTAATAATAAATGGGACTGTGGAAGGGAGGCGTGGAAGAGGCCGATTACCAGCAACATGGAGTGACCAAATAAAAGAGGCCTCATGGGGCTCTGCACATGGTGGAGGATAACCGAGATGGAGACAGATGGTCTATAGAACGAGGCATGATGGTTTAGATCATCAGAATTGAGGGACCGACGGAGATGATGATAACTGACTAACATTATCAAAAAACAATATAATAATGATGAATTCAATTTCAGGTGGGACAAATGAAAGAAAAATATGATCATAGAATGCTTTTAAAACATCTCCCATCGGATCTCAGACAATTCTTAGATCACATCAAGGTGCTCAAATATTTTGACAAGCCAGACTACGCTGTAAGTACTCCATAAATATTAAATAAAGGATATTATACTATTTAATGTACTGTTGAAGTTAATGTACAATGTCTTGTAAATTATTACAGATGCTTACTGCTATGTTTGAGAGATCTATGAAACGACGTGGAGTGTCTGAATCGGATCCGTACGATTGGGAGAAGGTACCTGAAAATATTGTTAAGGTAAGACTCTACATCTACTATATTAACTAAGCTAGCTTTTATACCTAGAAATGTTATGTGGGGTTTCTAATATTTATTTCCTTTATGTGTTCATTCTATCTTATTATCAAATTATGTTCAAGAGACTAGCCAAGATATGTTTGAACTAAAGAACTATTTTTTATTCTTATAATCTTGATTTCTCTTATTTTTTTTTCCATTATGGTATTTCACAAGTGTAGCAGAATTAGCAGTCACGCTGTTTATTTCATTATATACAAAATATTCACTATAATATGTCAAGAAAATTTTAAAAAATTGGTGTGCCTTATGGATTAATATGAGATGAAATAAAACATTATCTCCGCATAGTTTATGAGTAATTACTTACTTAATTAATGATTTACAAACTTAGTAAAAGCCAACCACTGTACACCATGTAGTGTTAGTGTATGTGATACACGTATGTCCATAATGTTTCCTTTGAAGTTGTGTGCAGACAGTTTGTTAATAACATCCATGTTAGAGTGGCATTAATAATTTATGATGTTCCCTGATACTATTATTTGGCACTGTACATTAGTCACAAGAAAGTAAGTTGTTTTATATCCACAAACTAAAGTTGTTTTGGTTATACATGTGTATATGGGTGTGTGTGTATGTGGAGTGAATGTAATTGTGTATATTACAGGTGTGACCTCTGCCCGTACTAGGATTGTTTACTATACATATGTCTATCACTGTACACCATTTTAAATTTAAGTGTTGCATTTATAATTTAGATAAATAAAATCTTTTATGTCATACAATCCAATGGACATAATTCAGAAGCTTTTGTTTCTACATGATGCAGTAATTTTGAAAAATTATTATAATATTCATTTAATTATCAATTCAATATGTGACAAAATGTTTAGATCTCCTGATAAGATGCTAATTGAAATTACTGGACATATCTTTTTGTCATAACTATTTTGTTTTGTTGAGTTAGTTACGATATCGCACCCCTGCAATAAATTCGCCCATTGTCGAAAATTATTTGTATATACTGTTTTTTTTGTGGTAATATTTTGTGCAATGAAATTTAATATTACTATTTCGGTATGAAGAAATTTATATTAATAAACTCTTTTTTTGCGCAGGTGATTGGAGAAGCAGAATTATCCAGAACAAAGTTGCCGACGCAGCCTGACAACAACCAAGAGAACATACAGCCAGCTGATAATAGAGATCATGTAAGTACATATCTCCTGTCAACCTTGATGATGGTATCATGATACCAATTTCATGATATTAAGGATACATCTACTATTTCAATAGTGTCTTTGGGTTATGTTATTATTTAGTTTAGCGTACCGCAGTAAACTTTAAGCAGTGTACATTATTAATTCAATATCAAAGGTGTCGGCAGGTGAGTCGCTGACAATTCTATTTGAGTGACATTGTTATACTGTTACACTGACCTTCCACATCTCCTATAAATAACACACTATGTGTGCTACAGTAGAGCACCACAGTCTTGTGGGAGTACTTAAAAGTTTACTGTGGTATGTTGTTTTTTCATTAGATTAGTGTTGACGTGAATATATTTTTGTTTAACAGGCAAGGAGGAGGATAGAAACTGAATTCACCACTGCCCTGGCTACAGAAACGGCCCCTAATTTAGTTCATAAAGAGAAGGTACACAACACACAACTAGTTCAGTCCGCCATGGCTTTAACATCATTCTCTTGCAACCTGTTGAATCGGTTTCAATTCACTCTTGTCTCTAAATAGTACCCAAATCATTGCATTACTAATACTGCCTTCATTTATGTACCTTTTATAAAATCATTTGATTGTTTTATGTTCGAGATGGCACTGAATAAACTCTGGGAAGCAGATTTTTCAATGTATAAATGATGTACCTATCATAACAAAAAGTAATGTGCTGTGCATGTGTTATTATTTTTTTTTTTGGGTAAGATGTAATTGTTTGTAAGTCAATTTATTTTTGTCCACAGTAATATCGGTTATCATTAGGTGAAATTTTACCTTACTGACCTTCATTTTGTGCTTTTCTTGCATTGCTATGTGTATCATTTGTGTTATAGTAATATAGCATAACTATAACTTTGTCGATATGTCGAAGCTTTAATCATACCAAATATGCTATATAATTGTGATCAGAATGATTTAATAACTAAGCAGCCCTTTTTTATTATTTGTATTTGTTTTACAGGTTTCCATAGATAAGAATAATATCACAGCAACCAACATGACGAGTACAGCCAATGTCAGAATGGCAACAGCTGCCGTGGTGGATGTGAGTGTCCTGCCTACAGGAAGAGAGGCTGCTTCTACAGAAGGCTTGGGACACAGGGTGCCCAGCAGTCCAGGCAAGAGAACCAAGCCACCTGTGGCTGCACAGGTATGTCCCTTATCTTATTTTATAACAGAAGTTTCTTTCTATTTTAACAGTTTTACTGAATATTTAATATTATATATGGTTGTGTCTGTACAGGTGAGCACACCCGACAAAGCGGCTGATGAGACTGATGCTGTGGTGCCTTCAGCCAGATCTTCTGACGAAAATGTCAAGGTAGCTAACAAGTTACTTATTTCTCAGTCAGAACCATTTAGTTATTGAATAAATGGATTTTGTTGCCAGTTGTTCGTATATTTTACTTTTTTAAATAAGCATTATTTTAGTGTTTGCATATTAATTGGTATTTGTTTTGTTTAGGCTGCCAGTGGTGCTGTGATGGTTTCTAGTCAACAGCTGGTGTCTGAATGTAGAACGGAGGGACCAAGCAGCAGACCTGAGAGGCAGTCCATACCTCCATGCAGGCCCAGGGCTAATATGGGAGGTAAATACACACACCATACAAATTCGCTAGAATAATTATCTCAAATTTAACATACAATATAATGTTACAAACCGATGTACTTATACAATTAAACTTACCTCATGTAAATATTTGTGAATTAGTTAAAGTCCAAAAAAAGATTATGAGACTGTGGCCTCACAAAATACCTGAAAATTATGTATTTTTTGATATCAAATAATCTCCCTTGTTCCCCACAACTTGGATAATGTCATCCGCTCATCTCTTTTGAGGTCATGGGCAGAATACAAATGTTAAAATAATTATTAAATGAAGGTAATATCTAATTCAAGGTGGCTGATAGCCTTATTATAGAATCTTGGACTTTCAATTGAGACTAATTTAATACCGTGTGATTGTTTTTTTGGTGCAAAGGATCTGGTGATCGTGCCACTCCATCCAGCCAACACACGGGCGCCACACTGGGCAGGCTGAGGGTCGTCACAGCTCCTCCCACTTGTGTACAGGACTTGGCAGTGTGCACTACACCTGGAGGTAATTAAACGTCACATATATATTATTCAATATCTCATATCCTCTTCCTGTTGTGTCAATATCACCGTTGCCGGCAAACTGCAATCAACAGCTCGTACAAATAAAATGATATTATGGATTCACTTAACCCATTTACTCTCGATATAATATTCATTGGAATGTTTCCAACATGCACATGAATATTGCATTTCAAATGGTGACATTTAACATTATCTGTATAATAATATGTTCCTAACTATTTCTGTGTTTCTAAATCTTTGAATCGCTTTACTATCAATACAGTCTTAGAAATGACTCCCACTGAGAATTTAAGTAGCTTTACTCGCACATTATTCGTTACAATTCAATTGACTTTTTGTTGCACCACTCTCAAGGAATTAAAAAAACAAACCGTGTCATCTATCATTCGGATCGCTTTGGTTAAAAGCTGTTAATTCGGATTATATACTGTGAAATCGCTTGGCAATTAAGATTTGTATCTAATCACTGTTAATAGATTAAATACTTAATTTTACGTGAAAATTAACAATGTTTTTAATACTACATTTTAAACTTTTTTTATATTAAAATGAATTTTCACAACGTTTACGCATCAACTATAAATTTAATTAAAGTGCAGCAAGTTTAGTTACAATTGCCCGATTTTTTTTTTTTATTATTTTGTGTTGATGTGGATACACATGTTGAGAACCGTTATGCAATACCTGAACTATAGATTTATTTCTATAGGACAGATATTTGGAGATTAGCTCAACAGATATACAATTATTTTAAATGAATATATCAGATATTTAATGACTTTACAATTGCTTGTGTTGTGATTTATTGATGTTGCAATGTAATATAGTAACACGTGATGTTTATGTGTAAAATGATGTTGTTTACACGTAATCTAATGTTTGTTTTGTAATTTGATGTTTGATTTCCAGGTGAATCAGCTAGTCCGAGAATAGTGACAGAAGTGGACAGCTTGTATTCATACGAGTTGAGGCAACAGAGTGGAGCTGAAATACAACGCAGAGGTATGTCGTATCTTCTTGTTTACATCTGTCTCTTCAATGATCATAAGCAGAACCGTCGGATATTATAATTTTTGACTTCAAGATATTTACATCCTATCTGCACTATTATATACAACGGAGCTTTACACTCTCTATGACTTTTATCAAGATGTGCAAAGTCCAAAGCTTGTTCTAATTAAAGTGTTTTTTTCTTTCAGGTCGTCGTGTTGTGAGACCAGGTTCTGGTGGTAGTGGTGTCAGCAGTAAGCAGGTCTGTCGTGCTGATCAGAGTCTCACACAATTTGCTGTCATTGATGATGAGAATGTTTCCGCCTTGCAACAGGTAATTACCTTTTTTCCTACAGCCAATCCAGAAATATCACAAATTTAATTATGTTTATCTTTTCTCATCTACAGGTAGTTTTTCAAGAATAATGAGATTCTCTTGAAAATTACACATAACTTTGTCAGTCACGACAACAAATATCTTTGAGAGAGTTTATGGTTTGCCGAACCTGTCCTGTGGGATAGCCTAGTGACTCCACTAACGAAGAACCAGCTGATTTATTTTAACATATTTTTCTCTCTGATTCCAGGTGACAAAGGGTGGTGCTCTCACATTGGCCTCTCAGTGGAAGTCTCAGTTTGATGATTCAGAAGAAACTACTGATAATGAATGGAAACAAGAACAGTTGCAGGTACACAAATTCATTTTGTATTCTAGTTAATTACAGAAAGAATATTTATATTACATTCTCAAGTCATGGGTTCTAGTGTAGTACATTTACTATATAGCTATTGGTTTTAATTTATTATTGTTTGTTTTCCAACAGTCTCCAGATCACAGACTTTCACTAGCAGGGGACAGAGACAAGACCAAACATCACCAGAGCGCTGCGGTATCCGGATCAAATACAACGCCTCATCACGCACAAAGCAGGTAAAAATCCTTTTCTAATCCAGCGTCAGACTAATATTCGTTAAATTGTAATTGAAATTCCAAATTGATACAGATAGTAAATAAATTCTTAATTAAGACATATATTGTTGAAAAATAAATACCTAACTGAAAAAAATAATATTAATACGGTAATGAACAAAATTACAGAGATGCCCCAACCCACAATACAACACAATCATCAGATGAGCATGGCAGACAGCAGCTCACGGAGGTTCATGTACCGCCCGCCACTGCTACAGCCAACGGCATAGTCGTAAGTACTAAATAAATTTTAACCTTAAGTAAATTTCTTAGTTAAAACAAATGAATTATTAAGCTTGAAAACAACTGTCAAGACTTGCAATCCCACTTGCATAAAAATTATATCTAGGTATCTCAAAAGATAAATAAATTATAAAGTTTGTTTTCCTAATTATGGATTTAAACTTACTTTCATCATTTTTCTGTCATTTCAAAACCCACAGTCACTTATATATTTTGAAATCTACACTGTTGTTTACGTTTGTGATAACATATTCTTAAGTTTTGCATTGTCTTCCAGAAACACATTCCAGTAAGCAATAAGCAGCCTTCCAATGGGCAGCTTCAGAGAATACACGAAGGAGAGCAGAGGGGACAGCCACAAGTAAACCAGGTGCCTTCTAGACTTAAACAAAGTCCCGCTGAGAATCCTAAGAAAATTAGGTGAGATTCTGAAACATGTATCAATCTTTATGTAGCAATGAACAAAACTTATCGAATCTGTTTGATGTTCTGGTATATTGGTTTCATTCAAGTTGTTTCATAAAATGATTGGCGTTTATAATATCTTAATGCAATGTTATTATTATATAAAATGTTTCCTTGTACATTTTTCAGATGTCTTAATATAGCTGGTATTGAAGACTACCCCGACCTGCATTTAACATTACCCAGATGTTGGAGTCTACCAGATTTAGGTAAAACAAAATAATTCCTAATATTTTTCATGTTTTACTTATTATTTTCATTTAGATTCGTGTTTTTTTTATGTAACGTGAGAACATTACAGTTGACTTTACTTAATCATTGTGTGTTTTTTTAAAGGAAACGTAATGCGGCAGAGTTTAAGTCCTCCATTGCTTCAGCAAGCAGCCTTTGATGATATTGTGTACAAAGTAGATGTGATGAGAAATATTGGGGTGAGGTCTGATGCCAGTAAGCCGACTCCACCTAGAGGAGGAAGCCTGAGACTGAACAGTTTACCTGTGAGTATACAACTCAAAGTTATGTTTAAATTTTTTTATTACAAAAGATGAATCTCAAATAAATCCAAAATTATGTTATTGTTGTTATGTTGGTTTTATTGTATTTGTTCAGGTGATGGCATTGAATGCTGTGGGAGAAGAGCCCATCCCGGCTGAGCAACCTACTGTTAGTGGTAGGCTGGAGATCAGGATACAGGCCCCCACTACCTCCCCAATGCACTCAGGTATACCAACAATAATATTACATGATTTGCAATACTGCCATACTAATATTTTGTTTGTTCCAAATTTAGATAGATATGATGAAAATTGATCTGTTAATTTATTTTTAACTATACATTGACTACAAACGACTTTATAAAGAATTACATTCATTTTATGTTAGGAATTTTTTAACACAATAGGGTGTCGGGAACTGGATTTTTTACTTACTAGAAGTGTATATGTCAAACATCTTTTGAACTACTCCAGATTAATCATTCCAATTGATCACTCTCATCCATAGTCAACCTATTTGAATAGGTATTAACTAGGTAGGTATGTTGTATATGATACACATACATATGTGAACTTCCTTAAGGAGTGCACAACACAGAGTTTCGACGCTTATGAATCGACTTAGGCTTGGTTAAGATTACTCTTTAAACCTAGGTAAGTTAAATTATTAGGTCAAATTTTACCTAGGTTAGAAATGTTGCCTAGGTTTAAAGAGTACTCTTAACCAAGCCTAAGTCGATTCATAAGCGTCAAAACTCTGTGTTGTGCACTCCTTAAGGAAGTTCACATATGTATGTGTATCATATACAACATACCTACCTAGTTAATACCTATTCAAATAGGTTGACTATGGATGAGAGTGATCAATTGGAATGAATAATATGGAGTAGTTCAAAATATAATTACATTCATATTAAATATAATCAATATACAGAAAATGAGTTTCATCGCAAAGGTGTAATTTCTTCCAACTTAACCAATTTAATGGATATTCCCTCAATATCCTTCAATGTACTAACTCTGCTCAATTTTAAGAGATTGAGTTCTATTTTTGTAACTCAATATTTAAAAATATATATCTTAATAATGATAAAATTGAATATTCTTATTATTAAAAACATTTGAATTTGATTGATGCAGCTAAAGTGCAAGCTACAGTGATAGAGAAGAGGAATAATAACAAGGAAATGTCTGGCACACCGCCACGTGTCCTGCAGCAGGTGAATGGGGCAGTGGCGGGGCACAGTCCCAATATAGATGATCCCTCAGTGTACTTTGACGCTACAGAACAGAGGGGAGATGGTGATAAATCTCTTAGTCCCAATCAGCAAAAGGTAAGAGATCTTTTTGAATGTTTTTTAAGTATTCTACAATGCACATCCGTTACTTGATTATTTAAATCGCGCAATTTAAATTAAAAAATAAAAATTAATAAAGCTTTAGATTCAAAAGTAAATATTGTAAATAAAGTAATAAATCATTATAAATCACCTCTTCTCACAATGTTTACAATGCCTAATCCTTAACAGGTGCAGCTATTGTTTTCAATTATTTTGTTTTTGTAGATGTTTTAACAAAAATATAAGTCAGTATTATATCGCTCGTCAATGGTATAGGTTTACCGAAATCGATCGCGATTTAAATAATCAAGTAACGGATGTGCATTGTAGAATACTTTAAAAAACATTCAAAATGTCTCATAACTGTTACATAGTTAATCCTTCTAAAATAACTGATATTGGTAAGAGATCTATTAATTAGATATGTTTCTACTTTCTTACATGCTAAAATGGTATAATAATAAAATACCTTTATTAATAAGTTTCTTTCAGTAAACCTTTAGATAGAAAAAACTGTGTGAAAGGTTACATAAAGGATGAATTTATATGCACATAATTAATTAATGAAAGATTTATTAATAAATATACATAAAATTCAAACAGTTAATAGATGTTACACACCAATGTGAAAAAACTGAATTAATGTTATAATTCAGACTTAAAAAATTATACTCCATAATATCTCAATGTGTTAACTAGCAACTCATACAACTATTAACAAACTCAATACCAAGCAGTTATTGCTTGTTTTAATTTGAGGTTGATGTTTCTTTAAACATTACTACATAACGCTACCCAGTAAGGAATGTTAAGCAAAAAAATAATTTAATTGGCAGAAAACATCATATAATAATGCTGTTAGATTAGTAATATGTATAAACTCAATTTAATAACAAGTAATAAAAGTATTAATAATTATTACACTACATTAAAAAAAAACAAAGTGTATGACCAAAAGACAGACTTGTTACAAAATACATAATAGTGATTTCTTTAAAAGAAATAGATTAACAAAATAATATTTTATTGTTACAGAGTCAAGGCAGTAATTCCAAGAAAGAAGTTGTCAAGAATGGGACAATGGAAGTGTTTGATGACAGTTTGGTGCTAAGACAACGTAGTGTAACACCCAGTCGCAGTGGTAGTGCCATACCTGTGGACGGTTCTGCCTCTCTATTAGTCAGGAGGTACGCTGCCACTAAAGCGGCTAGTGCTGTGGAGGCAGATAGGTAATTTTTTTTATTTATTTACATATCCACGGCGTGAGCCTTTAACATGTTTAAAAATACACAAAAAAATTATACAAATCAAATTTCACATTCACAACACAGTTCAAACAAGACTCCTAGTTTAGTTGGGTTCTATCCGTTTTACAAACGCTTTAATTTTTGTGGCTCTGAGATAATTCTGCATTTACATATACTAGAGATATTTGTTACAACTTTTGGTATTATATCTATCTATATCAGTGGTTCTTAACCTTTTTGGGGGTACCGAACCCTACCAGTTACAAAATATGCATTCACCGAACCCCTCCTAATTTGAAAAATAAAATTAAATTTTTACAAATTCAAAACATGGTAATATTTGGATTGTTAGAATAAACTGGCAACATTATTTTTTAAACTTGTGATGGCGGTTTGAAGGAATTATCGGAGTATTTTTTTTCTTTTTCCAACTCGCAAAAATATCTTGCCTTTAAAATGATTTTTCACCGAACCCCCAAGACTGACTCACCGAACCCCTGAGGTTCGATCGAACCCAGGTTAAGAACCACTGATCTATATCATTAAGGTATCTCCCACAGATGGGTTTGACAGCAAACTCTAGACTTATTTGCCATGAAAAGTTTGTGACAATTGTATTTTTTTATAGGAATCCACCTACAGCTCCCAAACCTCTATGGACAGTGAGATCAGTGGGTGCGATGCCCACTAACCAGGCTCCCCTGGCACCTGATCAGCGCACAGCAGTCAAAGCAAATTGTGTAGGAAGTAAACCAGCAGCCACAGCAGGATCAACAACAACAGCTAAGGCAGGAGAGGAGGATGAGGATGAGGACGAGGAGGAAGATGAGGATGAGGACGAAGAAGAAGAAGAGGAAGACGAGGAGGAGGGGGAAGAAGAAGGTGAAGGTGAGGAAGAGGAGAGGGGAAAGAGACTGATGCATACAAAGTCTACCGGAGACATATTGGATGGGAGGAAAGGTAATTAGAATTCAGTCTATGTAGGTATATACTTCAGGGGTGTCACTATAACCATAGATGTCTAAACAGTGTCATGAAAATTTCATATAAACATTTGTGAAAATAGACTGTAACTTCAAGAGTACCTACTAAATATCATGCAAAAGTGGTTAGTTTAACTATTTCAAAGACCCAGGGTAAAATTGTCAACTATGTAAAAACCTCAGTTTATTTTCAAATATGGGAATATGTCAATTTAATAGATTAGATAAGATTCTAGATTAAAACCGTGTCGAGAGTAACACCTTGGGTTATTCATAAGTATCCAGATATTTACACATTTTGTATGTGTGTATCCACAGTCTAGAAGTCTAAAGTATATTGATGATTGTGTGTGTTTGATTGCAGAAGATGGTGAGGCTAGTGAGAGGAGCCGTGTTAGAGAGAGGACTCCATCTCTGGGAGGAGAGAATCAAGTTCCTATTAGAGACGTAAGTGTCTTTTTCATTTTCCATTAAATCCCACATATTTATAGTAAAATTACCAAGTGAATGAATAGTTTGGTGTTCTCAGCATTAACTTAAGTTATGACTGGAATCTAATTTAAATTGACTAGATGCCATGTATTAAATTACTTTGATTTATTTAATTGACTGGACTTGTTTTAATAACAATCTTTTTCCAGAAGTCTACGAATGGAAGTCGAATACCAGTGGCTGTAGGTCCAATACCACTGGGCAGCCTCAGATTGGCCAAGTGTGCTTCTTGGAGCGGAGTGGAGCAGCCCAACATGCCTGATAGTCCACAGACTCCTTTGGATGTTAATGAGCTCACACCAGGCAAGTATTATGCACCAAAAATACCAAATTAATATTTATTTATCAATCACTTATGGGCACGTTGGAGTTACTTATCATTTATCAGCGAGTTGAACGTTGTCACAAGCTTTGCACAATTTTCTGATTCAAATAAATTGGTGCAAAACATTCTCTATGTTGAGTATACCTGTACTGAAAACTAAAAGCAGTCTTTTATTCCAGATATATTATGCTTCTTAGAGGCTATATTTAACATAATTTTAGAATTAACCACATTTTTTCAAAAATAGTTTAACTTATTTTAATTTTTTTGCAGCTCTCCGTAGAAGGCGTCAAAATGCGTCCGAGAAGTATGTGACTGATCCATCTCAGCTGTCTCTCCGCTTTGCCAGGCCTCGGAGGCCCCAGTGGACCCCTGGCAGTACAGGCAGCACTGGCAGCACACAGTCCCTGGCCAATTCCACTCCCCCACCTATATCACCGAGACCCTCCTCTGAAATTATCAACAGGTTTGTACATCAATATTTATATCGGAAACAGTTTAATTTGTTTGTCGTATGACTGGTTTAATTTTTCCATGAAATAAGAATTTCCCTGAGCACCTAATAGTTCACTGTTTCCGTACCAAATAAATTAATGAATGTTTTTTGTCTATTTATTTCTAAAAGTAGAGTGTGTATTTAATTAAATATAAATATTTGTTGTTTCCAGGCAAGTGAGCAGAGGAGTGCCCACGCATCTGCTGATGTCATCATCCACCCCTCTCAGTAACCAGTCAGACAGCTCATCCAGCAGCCCACCACCGCCTCCGCCTCCCCCGCAGGCGTCACAGCCAGCCCTGTTGGGGAACAACCCTGCGAGGGCCCGCAGGTTCAGGCCCCAGCTCAACAGCACTGAAGCCATCTAGTCAATGAATATTTATAATAAACATTTATACAGCTGCCTCTCTGCCTCTTGCAAATTATACTATGTGGTGGTAGTCTAATAAGTGCATTGAATCATCTCAGTTTATGACAAACGTACTACTTACTAGGCATAGCTACCACAATATACAGACACACACACACACCTACATACATTGCGTCGCACACCGATGTTGTAATAAGTAATGTAATGACAAATATTATTAGATCTGAGGGTGCAAGGGAGACAGAATAATCATTAATAAGGTGCTTTATAATACTGCTCTTTAGGTAATAACATTATACATCGTAATTCTATATGTATTGTATATGAAACATCACCAAATACTTACTGCAATACAGATACTTGGACTGGACTGCATAAACGTACATACAAAATATGTGGGGGTTTTTTTTATGTCAAAGTCCGTCATTATTTATTATTATATAATTTCTAAACAGCACACATTAAATAAATTGTATGTTATACTTGCTATTAACACAGTGGAAGGTCTTATGAAAGCAGATATATTATGATATACATATGTACTAACATACTCGAACATGTGTAACAATATGTGCGCACGGCTTGTCTCTCTATTAGGTGCATCTAAATTACAAACGTATATAATATGTATTTATATATAACATATTATGATATAGTAAAAGTATGCATATGTAATAAATAATAATAATACACTATTTTTGCCTTCAATTATTTTTTTGTTCTGTCATCGTTGATAATTATTGAGATAATTTCAATGGGGAGTTGTGTTACTTTCCGTATAGGATGTGTCCTATGATTTGTAAGTGTGTTCTGTATTGTGATTTGTCAGTGGGCCGCCTCCGCTGACATCGATGCGGTTATGTTTAAATATTTCTGAGAATAATCTCAAGCAGTGATAATAGTGATATAAATCTTTATTAAGCATCGGTGTTGCCATCTTTCTTTGTTATTTGTTTTAGGTCGAAACAAAGCGCTTTTAATATTCTGTAACGTCATAAGGTGTGTATATTGTTATAAATATGCAGGAAGGACATGAACGAACGTAATGGACATATAAAGTGAGACATTTTAATATAAAATTTAATTAAATATTTTTAGTGTTGTGACTACACCAGTGTATTTATGAATAACTGTTTTAATGAAATTAATACGTGCAATATGACATTTATAAATAAAATTATGTGGGTGGTGTTAAACATGCATATTTATTTTTAGATTAAATAATAATATATATATACATATACCTATTCGATAATGAAAACTATATATATAACTAGTGAATGAGGCACGAGACATGATCTTTATTTACTATGTTACTGCTGTTCTTCAACCGTATGCACTTCTTATGTAATTAAAGTGTGTCACAACTAATTATTAATTGTACAACTGAACTGGACTTGGTGATTGATAAATTACGCTAATTTTGTATTATATTTGGAGATTATTTATTGCTTATTTTTATTTTAATCAAAGTTCTTCACGTAAATGATTTTTTTTATCGATATTCCAATTATAGAGTACTGATACACATATTCATGAATGATATGTGTTTTATTTAATACTCGGAGCATATTTCTCTAATTCTACTTGCAAATGTTGCATGCATTGATCATTTTCATATTATGTATTAATTATCACCTGGTTCACGTCTTAATTGTGACAAACTTGTTTCATTACTTACTGTACTAAAGTTTGAAATTGTACAAAGGTAATAATGCGACCGTTGTCAGTTTGGTTCATTATGTTGGAGTAATGATTACAGCAATATTAATGAAATTATTTAAATTACTTAACCACTAATACATACTGTATTACCTTGCTATCTTATACAATGTAGGCAATACATTTTTTTGTAAGAAACACTTCTTTGATACATTATCTGAAATGTACATTAATGGGAAAATTTATGTTAAAAAGATGAATCTGTTAGTACTTTAAAGAAAGAATTAAAGAACGACTTGTGAAATAAAGGTTGATGATGAAAATTTGGAGCAAGTAAGTGAGTATGTTTATTTGGGAAGCTTGTTTGCTGAAGATGCGTGAGGGACATTGAATGAAAAAAGTGGGCATTGCTGGAATGAATGGTGCACTTTCTACCCAATTTCAGCTATTCCAGCAAAAATGCAAATAACCATTCTGGTACTTACACCTACGTATGCAAGTAAAACTTGGGCATAGTTAAAAAGGGTGAAAGTGGAATAAATGCAACGTAGATATGATCGCTGTGAGGAATGGCTTAAACATAATGTGAGTTATCTCACATTGAAACATTGTGTGATAGAGTGAAAAATGGGGATATTAAAAGAATGAGCGGATGCATGAGGAGTGTTATGGATAGAATGCGTGTAAATATGTTGTGATGATTTGGACATCTGGAGTGAATAGATTATGAAAATATGACGAAGAGGGTGTGTCTATCTAAAAAAAGGTATATAAAAAAAGTGCAATTGTCTGAGAATCGGCATGTGTGTATGAATAATTGTATGAATGTAAAGGATGCGATAAAAGTATGTAGAAATAAAGCTGTGTGCTGTTCTGTCCTCTCTGCCTACCCCACTTTGGATGAGGCGTGAGGGTATTATAGTAGAGTATATTCATGGTAACCTTTGCAGCACACGTATGAAGATGGTTACTCATAATTATTTACGGCAGCTATTTTATAGTACTTACTGCTTATATTTCCCCATCTTCAACTTGTGTTGAAAGTAAAACAAATGTACGTATACCGTGAATATGTATTTTTCTTTAGATTTTAATCTATTTTGAAAAATCGTATAAAAAATCTCACTAATGGAACCTGTTTTTTTTTATATTTTTATTCCAACAAACTTTATTTGGAAATTTTAAATTTAAATGCAATTTAATAAAATTATGTGCACTTATAGATTTTTTTATCAAAATCGTGTAAGGAAAATCAATACATATATTGTATAATTATATCATCTGATTTGATAGGAATACAGTATGTATGATTTTTTAAATACATATTATATCATATTCTTTGTAAGTTACTTCAAATTGGCATGAGTTATGGTTTGGTAAAAGTATTTTTAGTGTAATGTGTAAATATTTGGATAAATTGTGATATTATTAAATCTAGTCAATCTTTGTTAAAAATTGTGCCTCAAAACAATAATAATATTATGCACCTATTGTATTCCCTTCCACCTATTTGTATAATCTTGTTCCTTTAAAATATCTCTAAGTCAACTTATTCTAAAGTTGCAGCAGTGTTTTTTTATTCAATTTTTTGTCAAATCCACACCTAAAGGTTTTTTTTTTTATATTCTGGTTAAAAATATTAAAATTATGCAACTAGTCATCGTTCTTCTAGTGAAATAGATTTATTTTAAATTCTGATATAGAGAATGATTAAAACCAGAATATGGTATAAGACTTAGTGATTTATGGCAATATTATATTATTTATTTGCAAAAAATTGATACCGCTCATCTTGACAGTCTTCACCATTGCGGCGAGTGATGTTAAAATATGTGTCTTCGCTGTGGACTTGTTTGGTTCATCTAAAAAACTTTTGTAGTTATATATTATGTTTGTTGTATTGTCATGTGTGTGTGTCCACTAAGAAAATTATCAAGTGAATTATTGATGATACTTAATAGAATAAAATAATACAAATTAATGTTTACAATTAAAAATACTTTTACCTCGACCACTGATTTTAGATGTGATGCGTTGTTTGTTGTTGAAAATCTGATGGTTGTATTTATAGATTACATAACAATTGTACTCGCGTAATAATCTCACTACAATGTATCCAGTCTGCGGGAGAGCGACACAATCACTTATTTGGGATAAGATTTTATAGCCGGTTACGTAACTGTAACTACATATATGTATTAAGAATTTTTGTTTTTTCATTTTGATATGTGATGATTTTACTCTCTTTAATACTTAATCCATCCAGTGCTGCTGTTGATTGAGATAGCTAATGTCGGTCATGTATTAAAAATTTATTATTATTATATACCAAAAAAGTTTAACTGCGTAAGTGTTAACTGTTACGCAATGTATCAAAATAAATACAGCTTATTATAATATATACATGCGCTGCATATGTATCTGAAATATAAAGAGTAATATTTATATACTTATTTAAAATGACGAGTCTTCATCATGGTAAACCAAAGATTGTAAATGTGGCTTGCACTTGATGTAACACAGTGCTGGGTGATTTTTTAGATTATATCTACCATGTAAATTTTGCAACTAGTGGAAGAGGAAATTAATGAAGAGAAATTTAGATGATTGTTGTATTATTTTTATGTAAAAAGCTCATTATCTAGTCATTAAACATCTCACAATATTACTCTTAAGTATTTTTATATATATTATTATTATTATATTATGTAAATGGTTGGACTTTTGACAGAACTACTTTAATAATTTGAGTAATCACATTTCTTGAATCAAAGGGATACAGCGCTAATACTGCTGTCCACTATTATCAAGGGAGTGTTGCGAAACTA
Source organism: Athripsodes cinereus (assembly GCA_947579605.1). Classification (NCBI taxonomy): domain Eukaryota; kingdom Metazoa; phylum Arthropoda; class Insecta; order Trichoptera; family Leptoceridae; genus Athripsodes; species Athripsodes cinereus. The sequence goes on along the minus strand of OX388307.1, from coordinate 5,075,281 downwards.
TTATTGGGGTCAAACCTACATACCGTTTTGTGATTAGCATTATTATTTTGTGACTTATAATATATTTTGTTATTGATTGTCATTTCAATGTGCAGAGTGCCATTTTGTCAGAAGTCCACCATAAGTATGAATGCAAGATGAATATTGTTTTGAATTTACTTGTGAAATATCAATTTAAAACTCGTTTCATGCATCTCACAATCTCTCACATTATGTTTAATTAACATTTGCAATTATGATATGTTAGAATTCTGGGGTAACACCATGTATTTCGTGTTAGTTTAAATGACATTTTACGAAACCACCACGCTTTATAAAGAATGCATTTCTAGGTCTGCCATACTTATATTTTGACGGTCCTCATTTAGTTAATGGATTGTATTGACGACTGTGTGTCTAAGCATGTAATAAAAAAACAGAGACTTAATTTGCTTTATTTGTCATATTGTTGCCATTAATACATGTGATTGAAGAGTAATTTATTGTATTATGATTATTATTAAATGCGAGACATAATCAAAGATTAAATATTTAGGAACTAACTCGGTACATATTATTATTATTGTAATTATTACTACAATTAAAATATAAACAATGTTAATTAAAGAAATGCCTGCTAATGATTCCTAAAGGATATTCAATTACTTCACTTATTTTTACTATTTATTTTTTAACAATGGCAATAATAATTTATCTAACATGCGCTCGCTCCATCAAACAGTACAGTACATGATCAAGGTATTGTCTGTTGTTTTTCAATAGATACATTTATAATTACTCTGGTAATGTAATGGTTTATGTGAGCGATTGATTTAATGATATTTTTTGGTAATATAATACATACATTCATACATATACAAATGTGTGGTTAGAGGCCACAAGTATTATAATACAACACAAGACTCTGCGAAGGAATAGTTAATATGTCTGCTTACACTATTAAGTGCTGTGTACTATGGGATATAATATAGTGTATGTGTAATGTAATCTCGCAATAACACTGATTATAATATTGTGAAAAACTCTGAAAGGATCCCAAACTATTCAAATTATAAATATAAATACATATATTATAATATATTGTAATATTATTAGAGACGATTATAATGCTTTAATATATTGTTTTTTTATTGGTTATTTCTCTTTGTTTTAACCCTTTTTGTTTAATATATCCTCTAGTTTCCAAATTAAAGTACAAAGACCTCCTTTCTACTCTAAAAATCAGAATATGAAAAATAAATGTAACTCAATAAATTAAGTGAGAAATGGACGCCTGATTCAATGGCTATCATAGTCGGCTTGCATCTTCAAGATCCGTTGTTTGAATCCTAGCTGAGTTACAAATTTTCAATAGAAATTTTCACAACATTTTTATCTAAAAGAAATTACAATGGTGATAAGTCTGTCGGCTATAGGTACTGACTGTACATAGAAAAGATTTGGAAAGTATTAATCTGATGTTGGTCAACCACTCCAAACCCAATGTATTGAATAAGTAGGTGTACATAACAAAAAAACAAAGATTATTAATTATCTAACACAATGTACAAAGATCCACGACAAAAAAAAAGTATTGATGTAATTGGAGAAACAATAATTTATTGTATGTATTCAAACATATAGGTAAGTATATAAATTTAACACTTGATACAATCATACAAGGCTTAGTGAAGGCAATGTCACCTTATTTGATAGTGCCCTAGGTGGGACTTGAATCAGCAACATATCCTTTATACGAAATATGCTTTGTCCAGTTGAGCTACCAGGAGATGTGCCGAAGATTTTAAAATTCTCTCTTATAAACCACAATAATAGCTTCATGTGTTAAATTTACATATGTAACCTAATACAATGGTTAATTGTAAAAACAAAAATAACTAGCATAAATGACTTCAAACATATTATTTTACTACAATCATGCCTAATCTCGATTTGCTTGATTTGAGGACCATTTCACGGATGAGTATTGAATTAAGTTGAAAGGAATTTTACTTCACATTTTTGCTTTAAAATTAAATAATTTGAATTGATACATCATAAATCTTTCTTCTCCTTTCATTGTTTGTCCACTTTTCAAAATATAATAAGTGAAAATCATCCTCATTGGGTACAACGTCAACATCAAGAAAAAAAATGTCTAATCTCTTCAAGAATTTAAAAGGTTGAGTTGACTGCAATATTGTGATACGCCAATGTTTGAATAGTTTCATGATTGATTGAGGTTTTATTATTCTTATTTTATGTTTTTTTATTAATTGTTATTGTGATACCTTTAAACCTGCTTATTAATGTAAAATACTCAATTGCCTGTAATGATAGAAATAAATTAATTACATAGACATACTAGACTTGTACCGCGGTGCATTTTTAGAATTTTTTGTGCTCCAACATTGATATGATGTTTCACTCCATATCATTAAGATGATAATGATCTGTTTACTAAAATGCTGAAGTAGGTACAACATCCTTTATACCTGCCGAGGACGTTGCGTACCTATCATAAAAATTGTCATAAAACAACAATCAATCGATGCCCTTCAAGTAATAGCAATATATTATTGTCTTACAAACAAACTTTTTTTTTCCCTTCATTTATGGCATAGCATCCTACGAGGATGATTTGTGCCAAAAACAGTCTCCAAATATAGTTAAAATAGTCGAGAAGATAGTCATCACAGAATAATGAAATTGGCCTTCATTGATTTGAGAAGGGACAAATGGATTGATTCGGATGTCATACTCAGCAATGATTCAATACTCAAAGGAAATTGGCAATCGTTCTGAAGAGCATCAACGAAAATATCATACGCATCCCTGATAGGGCACCCCAGGAAAACATGGTCAAGCGTCTCTTCGTCCAAGCCGCACTCGCAGTATGGACTTTCAACAAGTTCAAGAATTTTAAAAAGATGAGCGTCCAGTCTACAGTGTCCAAATCGCATTCGACATATGGCAGTAATTTCAGATCTGTTAAATTTCGATTTGTGGAACCAAGGTTTTCTTGCGATTTGGAACAAACAAACTTACCAACGTCAGTTTAAAACTGGCTGGAAAATTTGATCGGCCGCATAACCGATTTTTCTTTGAATTACCAATAAAGTATACCTATCTTTGATTAATTATCAGAAAATGAGCCAGCGTCTGAATATTACAAATAAGCTTTGGTATGATTGAAAAACACAATCATAATAATCTCTACAAAAAGTCAAAACTAATATTAGGTAAGTCAACTAGCAACTTGTACCTATCTGATTCTTTGCGAAACTTTTACAACAGAAATTTAAGAGATTGAAAAGAAGGATTTACTATACCATACCATCGCAGCATATCCCAGAAGTGTGGTAGCCAGCAGAACAGCGGCATGTAATAAACATGCAAGCCGTTATAATAAACAAACAAAAAATTAAGACATTCAAAATGAGTAGCAAATCTCATCGCTGAATTTATGATGTAAAGTATTTTTATTCATTCGAACCTCTGCCTTTTATTATTATTACTGACAATAAGACGATTCTTATAAGGATCGTTACAGCTGAAGGCTAATGCGATCCCAGAAGATAACCTTAAACGATATCCAAACGACAACACAACTACAATATATCCTCAATTTTTGTTATAAATTCTGCATACGTCACGTTAAAGATATCAATTTCTCCAGCCAGACCATTAAACATTTGAATAGCCCTTCTCACTGGGAAGATACATTATAAGATATTATATAATAATATAATAATAATAAAGCTTTATTGACAGAACATAATACAAAGTTTGTACAAGAAACGAAAAATAAATAGAAACAGTGCTCTGTCAAATGGCGGACTTGTTGCAGAGCAACATCTTCCAGTCAACCATTCGAAAGAAGTATTCGAAAACTCCATGGAACAATGAAGAGAAGGTTCTGAGTAACTCAAATTCAATGTCTAAAAAATTAACACTATAAATTGTACAAATTCTAGATTATGCTTGGAATATCAATTAATATTCTTACAAAATAACCAATAGGTATGTAGGTACCTACTTACATTATACATTGAGATTTTCATAATTATACCTACCTATTAATGTTTATTTTCATAATTAATTAACATAATTATACCTATAAATATTTATTTTTGTGTCCAAATTCCTATATCCGCATTAGATAATGTTCTAACAAATTACTTAGGTTTATTATTTTAATGATCAAAAATTGCGTGCATTTACACCAAATAATCATAAATGCACGTATTTTTTTTTTCAAAATGCAGGATTTGAAATAGATCTATTTTTTAAATAAATAATTATTTTTATTATAAGATGGGGTGCGTTGTGCGCTGCAACCTGTAAAATCTGTTGCACTCTCCCTATATTTGGCATGTCTGGTTTTGTCCTGTTAAAGCGAGCACTTTAATCCAAGACATCTTATGAAGCCTAGGATTTTGAGGAAATACAAGGTGCGAAGAGATTTCACTTCTACCCAGTGCACGCTTAGTATCTTGATTCTTGCAAATCAGACACTAAGTAGCGCAGTATTTTTGACCATAGTCCCTTCGCGCGTCGTATGATTAAGATCAAGACTAGATTAAGATCGTATTTAGATTGTGTCAAGAGTAACCCTTTGCTTCTGCTTTGCTTATTAATGCTTTGAGACTTGTTTTATGTTAATGTTTTGAGACTTGGCACCGGTGTACAACTCGGAGTTATCATTTCTGAGGAGGCAACGGAAAGACAAAAATCACTAAGATCTACTAACACAGACCCTATCAATAAACTTGTGGTGCCGCATAGAGAAGGTCTGCTAACTATGTTGACTGTGCCTTCTGCGTGGTTGGTGGAACAAAATTTCCTATGATTTTCGAACTCTGGAGAGTGTGGAGGTGTTCAAGGCAGGATTAAAGACCTTATTGCTCAAGATGTGTTATGATTCTTGAATGGTCCCTTGCGGTGTTTTTTTTTCCACGAAACGGCGCATCTCAAAATAATTGTTTAGATTATTATTATTTTACATTAATTAGTGCAAGCTTTAGCTATTCTGGAATCATATCCTCCGAGTAGTTCCTTGGCCCGCCTAAGCCCAGGGGGATTTCTCTAAAATTTGTCTATTTTAATTTTCCTTTCTTTTTAATTTCTTCTTGTTAAAATAAACGTGACAAAAATATTTCAACCTCGATACATGCATAATGATATTTATTTCAGGTAGGTGCCAGTAGCTGATAATCGTGATATTTCTTTTTAGGAGGTTGTGATATCTGAACGTTTGAAAAACAGCGGTAGCGGAAATTACTTTAGTATATTAATTATTACAAGAAATTTATTTTTATAACATTTATTTTATAATATTTTTCCCGCAAAACCTGTCCAAGAGATGAGACATCTTATTGATTAAATTAATTTTCCTCTTGTCTTGTCTACAATATTACGGTGTCTATCGAGGACATAACATAATAAATGCGATCGGACATCACAAAAATTTATTAGATTCTTCGGCGAGAGTGGAAATTACACAATAATTTAATTTGCATTTTGTACATTGATAAACAATAATTTTAATGTACCAGTAATAGCTTCCAAATTTTAATATTGAATTAAAAAATGCATTAAAAGAAAACAATTATAATGTTGTTTTTCAGTGAATTTGTAAATAATAGTGAAAATAATCAAATGTACCCAATTGTTTTTTTGTCTAATAGAGTTTCGTAAGAATTTAATACATGGGTGGCCAACCTTTTCAGCAGCCAGGCCAAATTTCAGAATGAGATTTCCTACCGGGCCGCACAACAATATCCTCCATATATGGAACATTTGATAATTTTACTTCTCCTTAATATTTCTACCCCCGCCAAATTTTCAAAATGGTATAGGAATTTGAAATGTTTCAAAACTCCTCGATTTTCTTTGAGAATATTTTCGCGAAATACCTCTTTCAAAAAGTAGCGGGTACTTGTACCGACTATTACCTATTAAAAAAAGTGTGCATATGCTTCGCGGGCCGCGGGTTGGCCACACTTGATTTAATATATTATAATACACAAATACACATGCAAAAAACTGCTAAAATAATCCAATGAACATAATCGCCTCTATGAATCAATTAATTGAATCATTTTGCCAAGGGCGTAACAAGTATTTTAATCGGGACCTACTTTGCGAGAAAGTATCAATTTCGTACTTCTTTTAAAATTACTAAACTTATTTCTTTTCTTTTTTTTATTTGCATTAAATTTAAAAATTATCATTTCTTGTGTTTTTTTTATTCACCGCAGTCAATGACAAGCCGATGTAACAAAAGTTACATAAACATTAAATAAAAACCGATTTCATATTAAATTTCAGTCCTATCTTCATTGTCTATTGGTGAAAAATGTTCATTATTCCCAAGTTAAAAGATACCTGCATACGTACCTAGTATTTTTTTTATTCGATAGTTTCTGATTTCCTGAATAAAAATTATTGGATAGACTTCCATAATATCATGTACCTATAATCTTTTTGGGCTTTTGAACGAGTATACCAAATTTTATGAGTGCACTTAATGCACTCATAAAATTTGGTATACTCGTTCAAAAGGCCAAAAAGACAAACATATTTATTATACAATTCCAACAATATTGCATACCCACGTACTGGTCGAATTAGCCTCTTTTATGTAGCGCAGTTAAAAGATTCACCAACATTCCATCTTTCGAATAGCACGCTATGACTTACGAGTATAAGCAGTTCCGTCTCACAGGGGGTATATTATGCAAAATCACCCGTTATATACAAAAAACGAGAAATTTTAAAAATTGCAAATTCTTATACCATTTTGAACATCTAGAAATGGGGAAGGGTAAAAAATTTAAGTACCTAATAGAGATGTCATAAAAATTTTGAATCAGACTCATAAAAAAGGTTCTCTCCTGTCAGAGCTACATCTTTTTTATTGGAAGGAGCGGCAAAATAAATTTTGATCGGCCTCTGATTTTAAGCACCTTTTTGTCTCAGTTTTCACGATTTAATATTACATTAAAAGTACTTATATGCATAAATATCTTCCTATATACCTAATTGTGAGTCTGGAAAATTATAGAAATATCACGTACCTATGCGTCAGCATGGAGGTACACTTCTGAGTGTTTTTTGATTGACAAATTACGTGTACCTATTGGAGACAAAAAACAACACAATTCTGTTAATTCAATTTTTGATATTATGTTTTTCGTTGACAGCACCTAATTCTATCTCAGTTGACATTAGCTCACGGTACAAGCTACACAACTATTTTATCTTCTTAATTCTATTTAATTTCGATAAAATTACAATATTAGGTATATCCAGTATAAAGTGTTAAAAATATAGCAACACAAAAAAAATTGATTGTGCAATATAGTGTCGTCGTTATTTCGATAGTTACGTTTATAATAATTTAGAAAAAGTTTTTAAGGTGGGTATTTTTACCGGAAATAGCTGCCAATTATTTTTATACCTTGGACAAAATATTTCCCCATGAACCTAAAAATACGATCATAACTTAAAAATTGATGGATTATAATTTGATGAGTATTTTTTTCTGGTACATAATAATAATAATAATAAAAAAATATTGCGCAAAAAAATAACATTTGAAAATATTCATTTTAAACTACACAAATAAATTTTGTGCAATGGGCGAGTTTGTCGCAGAACATACATGGTTTACTTTTTAGCAAATCGCATTGTAGAACGATAAGTAATAATCATCTTTAAAGAGAATAAAAATAATTATATTTGTTTATTTTTTATAATGAGAAATAATTTATTTATAATGAGAAAAAATTACCTTTGAATAAAAATTGCCAAGCCTAAGAAAATTTAAATAAAAGAAAACAAATAAAGTCTATAATAATAATTTTGTTCATTATCTTTTGATTATGATAATATTAATATTAATTTTCATAAATAATTCATATGCTTGTGTAAAGTGCGCCAATTATTTTTTTGATAAGCTTATGAATAGTAAAATTTATCATGTTTTTTTTATTTTCATAAAATTGAGACGTTGACCGATATGATTATTTTTTATTTTCTTAATTTCAATATAAATCAATACAAAGCATCATAAAATTATCAGTTTTACAATTCAATATGAACAGAAGCAAGTTTATCGCTAGATTGCGATATCTTCCAAATAACTCGGATGAAGAGTTATTTTTTATAGCTTAGTAATAAAAGTGATAAAATTTAGAAAATAAAAACGAAATCTTAAATAAATAATTTACAAAAATTAGATTTACCGGGTAATTTATACATAAAAATTCAAAAATCTATTATAATAAACACTTGTAATATTGTGAGAAAGTTTCTGAACACAGATATTTCAGGCACAATGCTGGTATTTTGAACCCGCGCTTTGAGCCTAATCCTTTGATATCCGGTAGGTATATCTGGATACGTGAATTTTTCCCGGCATTAGTTGTGTGACCATGACTGATCATAATACATATATGAAGACTTATCTGGTTGTATAATGCTAAGAAGTGTGGATAGCATTTTTTTTCCATTGTATGTTTTATATTGAGAGAGACGTCTTTCGTCTTATAAAGACAGACATTGTCGATGTAGAAGAAACATTTGTGCTTTAATTTCATTATTGAATTCTACTACCTAAACACCGACACAGTGAATAATTAATAAAAGTGATGTTCATGACTACATATTATGCTTTATGTATACATTTCCCAACATCTTACATTTCATTTGTAGGGGTAAATAATTTTATATCAAAACTAGCTGACCTGGCAAACGTTGTTTTACCATATAAATTTGCCATATACCCACTAATATCGCTATCAAAAAATAGGTGTTGATGGTAGAAGGGTGAAAATTTAAGGCTGTATATATTTTTTAATAAAAATATTTTTTTTTACCAAAAAATAAAAAATAAATCGGGGTGGACCACCCTTAACTTTTAGGGGTATGAAAAATAGATGTTGGCCGATTCTCAGACCTACCCGATAAGCACACAAAATTTCATCGAAATCAGTCCAGCCGTTTCGGAGGAGTATGATAACAAACACCGTGACACGAGAATTTTATAAATTACAGATCAGTGGTTCCCAAAGTAGACTGGGCTTCGACCCATCTAATGAAAATTTTAAATCTTGAGACACACCCTTTAGCTTTCTTAGAGAAGAGAGGGCATAAATATTGGTAATGCTCAGATTCCCTAGTAGCGAGTCATGGAACTACTTAATGCTCAGGGCTCACTCAATATTCGCTCGCGACCCACTGGTGGGTCGCGAACCATAGTTTGGTAACCACTGTTATAGATAAATATTCAGTCAAAAAATGACACGTACGTACGTTACTCATCACATAGAGAATGTCTAACAAAATCATGCGTGATTATTTGACGAAATTTTAAACGGAAAATTCTATAATATTGTAATGATTGTTGTTTGTATACATATTATTATTACATATTATACGAGGTTTTTTAAATTAAGAAATTAAAATTAATTTGCATTTTTGTCGTTACGACTTTGACCGATAAAATCTTCGGCGCCGTTTGATTGAGTATCCATCTGAAAGGTACGTATTGTTTTTTCATTTAATTTGTGAATAAATCAAGCCAGTATATAAACAAAAATATCTAATACATAGGTAATAATAATAATGTAGTTATCAACATGTTAACAAATAAAATAATACCATAAATATACATTTTAATTAAAAAGAGCCATCATTCTCTGGTGAGTAGGTAGCTACATAATGTTTATTAATACCTAGGCAGGGCAGGTGACAGAACCTGATTTAGTTAAGGTTAAAAATAAAGTGAAAAATAAAGACCCTATGTGTCTTTATTGTAATTAGTGATGTGAGGAGAGAAAATTCTCCAAAGAAGTTTCTCGTGAACGAGAAATTTCTCCGAGAATTTCTCCTCTGATGGAAGAGAAATTTCTCTCCATAATTTTTCTTAGTGGTATTATGACCTTTCGCCCAGTACACTTCGCAGCCAACCTGATTGATCCAAAATTTTGTGGGGCTGATTAAGGCCCAAATCAGAGGTTATTAACACTTTTTTCCATGTACGTACCTGCAATTTTTTTTAAACTTAAATATGGACATATGGGGTGTCAAACATCAAGATTTTTCATCAGTTATTAGCACTTTTTACTACGTAGGTACCTAACATTTTTTTGTTTCCATAATTAATTAAATAATTTAATTAATTATGATAAATTGTCTCAACATTTGTACATTTGTACATTGATTGATTGAATAAAGTATTTATTATTATTAGATAAAAAAATAAAAAAATTCTCGGAAAATTCTCTACTACGAGAAATTTCTCGGTAAATTTCTCGAAAAATTATTTCTTGAGAATTCCACAACACTAATTGTAATATGTACCTACATATTAGATACCTACACAAATGCCTTCAATAATCTATAAATATGTATATTATTATTCTTATATCAAAATAATGAATAAAGCAAAACAGAAGATTTACATTAAATTTATTCTTCCGCATATTATAAATGACCTTATATATTTATAATACGAAGTCAGTGCAGCTCACAGTAAGAAAACAATGTCATTCCGATTAAAAATATGCAATAACTAGAGACCTGAATTTTTCGCGTTTACGATAAACCCGATTTTATTCGAGAATTTACTTTTTTTCTCAAATATCGCAAATTTTTACGTTTTCAAAAAATAACACCGTAATTTGACTCTACGACATTTTCACAAAAATAATAATTATCAACAAAATAAATATATTTATTAAGCACAATAATCAAGGATTTAGGATGGCATTGTCCCATTTGCTTGTAATTTTTCAAACATTTTTAAATATTCGTTATATAAATTATTTAAGCATACCTAATATCATTTGGTATGCTTATGTATGCATACCATTGCCAGTATGCATACCACCCCGTGGAGCACCCGGTAAAGAATTGGTCTCCCACTCTTCTGCGTAAGTTTTCGAGTGTCCTGTAAAAGGCAGGTGTTCGAAAAAATTAAGACATTTTACTTCTTAAATTCAGCAATGAGGTTTGCCACCCATCCTGAATGTCTTGATTTTATATTGGCACGGAGAGGACAGTTTGCATGTTTCTTACATGCAGCTGATCTGCTGGCTACCCCACTTGTGGGATATGCCGTGATGGTATAGATGGTATAGTTTAGCTACTATCATTTACAGTGCAAATAGAACTTGCCACTTTAAATCTTGTATTGATTTCTCTTAATTTATATTTCATTGTAAAAAACATACATTTCTTAGAAATAACACTATTTTACTAGAAAAAATAACGCCGTTTTCTTGAAAATAACACCGCTTTTCTAAAAAATAACACCAATTTTCCAAAAAAATAACACCGAAAAATTCAGGTCTCTAGTAAGCACTCATACAACAGAATTGTAGAGATTGACAAACCAATTTAATTTAGACGAGTTGATCAAAATGCAAAAATACAAACAACTGTTTTAGATAAAAAATAAATACCTGCATTAGGTCCTCTTTGGAAATAACAACAAATGAAAATGTGAGGAAATAACAACAAATTATAATACGAGGAAAAAGGTAATTTTAGATGCAGTTTCGCGAGAACTAATAGAAATAGATTTGGTTTTATGCACACAGCAATTTTGTTATAAAATAAACTCCCTAAAGAGGTAAAGGAATCTAGATCGCAGAGTATGTACATATGAAAGTTAAGAAGATATAATATTATAAAGAATAAAAATGAATGAACTGGAGAAAAATTAATAAATATCCTCGAATTCCAGTGCTATGAACGTGCTATCTGAGAATATTTGTGAATTATATATTGAGATGGATACTTCCTTAAACGGCGCCGAATAAAGTCATCCGACATACATGAAATATATAAAAGAGTTGTATATACCAAATATACATATGTGCATATTATACACTTACCTACATTATATTTATTTTATTATTCTTGCACATCATCATTCATAATTTTATTGTAGCTTGAATTTCTGCTGTTTGTTTTTAATGCAGTGTTGGTAATGCCCTTCTCATCATCTGGCGAATTTAGATAATTCTTCTGATATGTCTTCACTTTCTTAATTATTTTCACAGGCCGAATGTATAAACTACCGAATTTTTATTTACCCATTTTTCCTTTAGAAATAAAATTTAGGAATTAAATTATGAGTTTTTCCCACCACTTTCCCCTGGATGTTTCAAGAGCAGAGCTCCTACATCATCCAGACTCAACGAAACAATTTTTTTTCAAGGGAGACTCAGCGTTTGCCAGAGAGACTCCCCCCGACAAAATCCTCCCTAAAATTACAAAACCCTTAATGTGAAATTAAACTACTGATTGTTGAAATAACTTTATTTGTCAGATATTTCAGGAATCCAATGGCTCCTATTTATCCGTTTAGGTGACAATTTATTTATTTCTCAATTCTCTCCAATCTAGCACCACTATGCCAGTGTTGGCATCTCCGACCCTACCACGTCAGTGGGCGGGGGACCCGGCCAACGTAGCAGATCCCATCTTGAGACGCACACATCCACAAATGCCTTAAAGCGTGAAGCATTTGAGGCATTTAAAAACACTTCCCCAAACCAGGTGGGTTGAGGAGTGTCAACAGTCATACCCAGAATCATTTCCTCTCTTTCATCCTCTCTTGCATTAAACTACTGAGTGTGTTATAATTTTATTCTCAGTTTAAGGACGTATCCGTGTCACTGCCCAATAGTCGAATTAGGACTGTATTAATTTACCACCTAGCCATTCGGTTAACTGGCTAATTCAACCATCGGGCGGCGACATTCTCTTTTGTGATGGCCAGTTCGAATCCTAACAAGAAAAAGTTCGATTCATCTATAAAATTAATTACGTATTTTTTTCCAGAATTCGCTACCATGTCTGCATATAGAGAGAATTTCTTCTCGTCGGAATATAGTGTAGGAATTAACAATGCAAAAGAAGAACAAACACTTACACCTATACAAGAATTTTACAAAGGGAAAAACATTTTTATAACGGGAGCTACAGGATTCTTAGGAAAATGTAATTAAGTATACAATTACTACAAAGTTTATATTATAAATGATTTAAACCAGACAACATAATACTTTATGAACTCACTACACTTTATACTTTAGCAAAACCAAATATTTTATTACAAATAAATACCTCTTCTCTCTCTCTCTCTCTCTCTCTCTGGCATTGCACCCAATACATGAGTGATGCTGCCATTTTTCAAATCGATGAAATAAACACCTCTTCTCTCTCTCTCTCTCTCTCTCTCTCTGGCATTGCACCCAATACATGAGTGATGCTGCCATTTTTCAAATCGATGAAATAAACACCTCTTCTCTCTCTCTCTCTCTCTCTCTCTGGCAATGCACCCAATACATGAGTGATGCTGCCATTTTTCAAATCGATGAAATAAACACCTCTTCTCTCTCTCTCTCTCTCTCTGGCATTGCACCCAATACATGAGTGATGCTGCCATTTTTCAAATCGATGAAATAAACACCTCTTCTCTCTCTCTCTCTCTCTCTCTCTGGCATTGCACCCAATACATGAGTGATGCTGCCATTTTTCAAATCGATGAAATAAACACCTCTTATGTTTCAATATTACCTATTTATATAGGTACCTACTAATTATTTTCAGAGATAAGCTCAAAACTTTTTAGAGTTAATTGATCTTTAAATTCTACATATTTTTTAATGCTTTTAGCATTCTGAACCCTATAGATTCGACTGTAATTTTCTCAGCCAGTTAACTTCATCGGTAATCACCTCATATAGGTTCCCTCCCCATCCAAACTCAGTGCCATACAGAAGACACTCCACAATATTGTTCATTGTCTGTATAGAGGATTCGATCCCTTCGATTCGATTTTTCTAATCCCGGGATTTTGGGATTATTTACAGTTAATCCCGGGATTGTATTGGTAATGAAAAGTGAAGTCAGTAAACCATGTAAAAATCATTTTTTTTATTTATCTTATGGCAATGTATTTAAGTTTTATTTTTTACAATAAATCACAAACGGCTAAGTGAATACCGTGTGCATAACAAACTTGGTGCTCTGCATTAACAAGTTTTCCAACCTTCAGCATAACATTTGCACCATCAGTGACTATTGTCACAATGTCGGTATCTAGTGAGATATCAAACTCAGAAAGGTGCTCTTTTAAGATACGAACACAAGTTTCGGGTGTCAGTGATTCATTATTGCGAATGTGTCCCAAATTCCTGACTTATATAAAAATTGTATCAATCCCGAAAATCCCAGGATTCGATAAATTAAATCTCTTAAATTTCGGGATTAAAATATGACCGGGATCGAATCCGCTAATTGTCTGGCATTGTGAGCCGTTAACATTATATTCGATAGCATACAATATTCTTGCTTAAATAGAAATAACTACTAAAGCGCTGAAACTTTTTTTAAATATAATTTTATTATTTGTAGAACATAATAATTCTCTATGATGGAACGTGTACGTTTCAAAAAGAATTAAGACAAAATGGTGTAGCATAAATAAGCTGTACTAGTTTTTTATTCGATTGGGTAGCGAAAGAAAGAACAAACATTAAATGTATTGACGCAATATGGTTCTAGATTTGGTTTGATGGCTGTTTTTTTCAGTGGTGCTTGAAAAATTACTCTGGTCTTGTCCTGGAATAGGCAATATTTATCTCTTGATGAGAAACAAGAAAGGAATTGATGTCCAATCAAGAATCAAAGAACTGATTAATTCTCAGGTAGGTAAATAATAATTCTTATTGTATATTTCCTACAGATATAGGTTTTGCATAAAAATCAATGTAGCACACAGTAGAGTAGAATTTATTTAGGAGTGCCCCGCTCATAGGCAAAATATTACTAACACATCCTTCAGTAATAAGTATAAACTACACACACCACACAATGCACCAGCCAATCACAGCGATGCTACTCGGTTACTAATACAATCACGTGTTCTGTAACACACATAACTGTGACTGTGTGCGTAACGGTGCTAGGGCACTTTAAAAAAAATCAAGTCTAATCTTTGTTACGTAAGTTATTAAATATCAGGTATTATCGAGGAACAAAAAACTCTGTGAAATAAATTATGTATGTGAATTTTAATTTATGTAGATACCTATATTTAATTAACGTGTGAACAAAAAATAATATTACACGCGTTTTGGATGAGCAATAACATTATATGACATTGCGTATTTTCATTTACGTACAATAACATTAAAAACCCTTCTGACACGCATAACACGCAGTATTATTAAATATTGTATTATTATTGTTTTTAAATTTACTTTGACTTTTTTTAGAAAATTTTAACTTTTGCTTTTTTTCTCAAGACTAAGACATTTCTGGTAAGAGTGGAATCTTCGCTGGTCCACATGTTGAGTGTATTAATTGTTAACATATTATGTTATGACTGTTTGATTCTTAATATTGTAAAAATAAAATAAATAAAATAAAATTAGTGTACCTAACTAATTTTTATTTTTTAACCCTTTTGTTTTTTGTTTGTTCAGGCATTCGTCAGAGTTAAAAGAGATGTTTCTGGTTTTGAGCAGAAAATCAAACCGCTGGCTGGGGACTGTGCTTTGCCAGGACTGGGACTTGATGAGGAGGACAAACAGATGATTATTAAAGAGGTATGAGGACATTTTCATAGTCAGTATCACCTGAGAATGGTATTGAACAAACATCTCTCTGTAGGGTTACTCTTGACAAAATCTAAATACGATCTTAATCTTAATCATAAGACGCGCGAAGTGACTATTAGTCAAAAATACGTGCATACCAATTTCGCGGTAGCGGTATTTTTGAACATAGTCCCTACGCGCGTCGTATGCTTAAACGATCTTAAGATCAAGACCAGATTAAGATCTATTTCAGTTGGCCATAAGTATGGAAACGCTCAACAAAATATATAAAAATGATCAAATTCAAGTATTTATTTTTCTTATTGTGAGAACAACAAAAGAATAAATAAATACTAAATGTTAAAATAAGTAGGTACTTCAATATTTACAAAACAAAACAAAAAAAATTCAATCATTAAGGGGCATATCATAATGGACTATTAAAACTCATTAATTTATTTATTTATTTATTTATTTATTCTTTTTGCACATCATCATTACATTACAGTGTTAACAAAATAATACAATTTTTTAAAAACTAGGACGATGTGCAGTGGCGAGATTATCACTATAAAGTAATTTCTTCCATCTAACCACGACACATTGACTGAGATAAACTTAATATTGGTGGATGGAACAAAACCACCATTCAATGGTAAAAAACCGATGACTTATCCCAAAAATAATAGAATTTTTAAAAGAATAATGCTAGTGACACATTTCAACCATAAAAATAAAATATATTTTTTATGAATAAGTACATTAAAAACTTAACTTTTCTAGGAATTTAAACAAAATTCTAAACGTTTCCATACTTATGGCCACTACTGTAGATTGTAGGTATCAAGTGTAGGTTTGGACGCTATGAATACTAATGTGTAAATTATCTTTGTATTTTTTTTTTTATTTGAGTTAGTAATCGAGTATTTGTTGCTAAAATACAAACTATACCATATCCTCACTGCATATTCCTTGGGAAAGCTTAATTGGATTCATCCTTGCATACATACTTCTGTTGCTTCTTCTATATTCATACAATTTCTTATAAGTACACGCACGTCGATTTCTCTTACTCAACAAGCCACGTGGTTCTCAAACGTCCGCGCTTTCTCACACCCTCTCTTTCAGAGCAAATTTACATAAAAATACAATCATACAATCAATATACACAGAGGGCCTGTTTATCGCAGAGGCATGATTTCTTCCAACTAACCCAAGTTTATGATGCTTGTAGGAGCGTATTCCTGTCTGTTCAACGTTTCAGTACGTTATCAGAAAATAATCTTTGAAGAACTAATTAACTTGAGAAGAATAGGATAGAAAATAATACATTTAGGTAATTATAGTACAGAGAGCGAGTTTATCGCAATCTTTGATTTACCTACGCATAGGAAATGAGAAAAAAATTATCTATACAAAGTTTCATAAAGGCATGCAAGAATATTGAAAGGTGTATAAGGTTGTATTTGGGTTTATAACAAAGAAAACCCAGATATACCTATTTATTTTAAAAATAAATAAATAGGTATATCTTTTTTTATTTAAAAAAAAAATAAGGTGATTTTATTTAATATAAGATTGATATTCAGTAAATTTTACAATAGACGTTTAAAGAATAGATCATCCACTCTTTTTTGTGCAATTTTATAGGTAGGTATTCAATGAGGCATGCCACCCATCCTGAGTCCCTGAATTTTTATAGTTACGTGGAGAAAATCCAACTTGTATGTTTACAATTTTTATAGTTACGTGGAGAAAATCCAACTTGTATGTTTACAATTTTTATAGTTACGTGGAGAAAATCCAACTTGTATGTTTACAATTTTTATAGTTACGTGGAGAAAATCCAACTTGTATGTTTACAATTTTTATAGTTACGTGGAGAAAATCCAACTTGTATGTTTACAATATTTACATGCAGTTTATTAGTCAAGATGGAAATTTAATAGATAATGTGATTATTTTCGTTTGATTTATGGATAAAAAATATTTGCCAATTATGTGTATAATTTACTAGATATATCTCTAATTTCAAGTAGGTACATAAGTTTTAGTTTTTTCATATTTCATAAAACATTTTTTTTAAAGATATGTATATCTGGGATTTTGTTATACTCGTAAACCCAAATACAAACCTTACAAAACCTTATAAATCTTTCACAGTAAGCTAAAAGCTTGTGTCGTGAAAGGGGAGTTTGCCGGCATGTGGGATCGAACCACGGACCATGAAGCCGAGACTCTACCTCCAGGCTACCGACGATCTCATTTAATATTTAATAGTAGGTACATAACCGGAAATAATATGTTGTGGTGTATTAATTACCACGTAAATATTTTTTTTGTCATTGCAATAAATCAATATATAAAATAGACAGCTAGAATTATTTTTATGTATGTTGAAAAAAATTCTACCGAATATTGTTTTCGCTATACCTCTCTATAAATATCTCTGGTACCTAATTACATAATATTTTGTTACAACAACGAAATTGTTAGTAACACGTTACGCATAGTTATGTTTTACCAATACGCAATTAATTAATAGGTACCTGTACCTATAATTAAAGTCTATGACATTTTGTGAAAATATAATTAAAACACAAAGGAAATATAAAAAAAAATCCAAAGATAATCATTCGAAATTCTATTGATTATCCAAACTATACTAACTTTCCCATAAATTATTATTAATTAATGTAACAATAAAGTAATTATTTATATATGGAAGAAAATTCAAATGGTTTTCGTTTTACTTAATAGTTTTTCTCCCATACATAAACATGGATTTTTACAAAATAAACGTCCACTCAATAAAAATATAAAATGATTATTACTGAAGTATATATATATTATTACCTTTAATCAGTGATATGTTACAACTAGATTCGCAATGTCATACAAATATTCTCTAAAAATGTGTACCCACCCGTCGAGGTACAATACCTGAGTAATATATATTCATCTCTTTTCTTTTGTATATATTCATCTCTATCTACCGGCCTTTGTCGTCTGTAATAATCCCCATTCTCATATTGTCTATCTCTTGTTATCTATAAACAATTTGTATGTGTGTCGCTTTTTTTCAAACTAAAAATTGCGGCACCAAGGACCGCAAAGAGATTTTATTGATGGTACATGTTTGAGATTCATATTGCAAATCTAGGTATAACATAATATCACTGCCTTTAATGAGTTACATCTATTGGATTGGTCTGCAACAAGTTTCGATTTTCTTCTCCATTCCTCCCTATTTTCAACTAGTCTTTTTAATTCTAAGTAGGTGCCACAGTTCATGTTCTTCTTCATTTGGTCCATATAGATGTCTCTTGGTCGGCGGCCTCTACTATTTCTGCATTCGCTCTTGCCCTCCACGATGGTGATGAGCAGGCCTGGGCCGCCTGGGTGCCTGATGTTGTGGCCAATCCAGTTAGCTCGTATTTGGCTGTTTTTTTATGGAGTTGTCTACTTTCGCCTACCCTGATGATCTTATAGTTTTCGATGTGTTCAAATTTGAAAAAAATGTGGGTATTTCCTGAAATTCGTTCAATTTATTAACACTCCACAGGTGAATATAATATTCCATGTAGCTGCTACAGTCAAATTCAATGAACCGCTCCCTTATGCCGCGGCAGTCAACATCAGAGCCACGATGGATATCGTGAAGCTTGCGAAGCAAATGGAAAAATTGGAGGTAAGACATCACATCAGAGTTACATCTCCCAGAATTAGAATAATGTTATGTAGTGAACTCAGTATCCATGTTTCCAACCAAATTATCTACTTAAACTATAGAGCATAATGTAATTTGGATTTGATGATCTAGAGTTTGTGTGTTCACATTGTGAAAAGACATTTTAAACATATTTGATATCAATAAAACACTGTTTTACTTTTCACTATTAATTTATTATTACTCAAGCGCTTTCGTCAAGTTAGCTTGACATTTTCAAGAGAACTGTTCTCTTGAAAATGTCAAGCTAACTTGACGAAAGCGCTTGAGTAATAATAAATTAATAGTGAAAAGTAAAACAGTGTTTTATTGATATCAAATATGTTTAATTTGGATTTGTTAAAATAAATTTCTTATAAGATTCTATGATTCATTGATCGTATCTAATTTGAATGGATTTTTTTTTATAAAATTGTATGTATCGTGATTAGAGGGTTCGATATTTTATGTCGTATTTTAATCCCGAAAATCCCAGGATTCGCTAATTTTACAATTTTAAATAATTCAGGAATTTGGGACACATTCGCAATAATGAATCACTGACACCCGAAACTTGTGTTCGTATCTTAAAAGAGCACCTTTCTGAGTTTGATATCTCACTAGATACCGACATTGTGACAATAGTCACTGATGGTGCAAATGTTATGCTGAAGGTTGGAAAACTTGTTAATGCAGAGCACCAAGTTTGTTTTGCATACGGTATTCACTTAGCTGTTAGTGATTTATATTTTGTTGTATATAAAAATAAAAGAAAAATAATTGAAAACTAAAATACATTGCCAAAGATAAATAAAATACTGATTTTTTTACCACTTTTCATTACAATCCCAGGACTATCCCGGGATTAACTGTAAATAATCTCAAAATCCTGGGATTAGAAAAATGGGTCGGGATCGAATCCTCTAATTGTGATATATGTAATTGTGATACAGGGGTATATCTACAGTAAGGAAAGTATGGAAAAATAAATATGTATCCTTATTTCTGTATAATTTTTAGAACCTGCGTTATTTGCAGGGGAGGGCAGATTTTCAACTTAACCCCATTTACCAAACTGATTTTGTCTATTTTTCCTATATTATTGATATTTGATATTTTGTCCCAGTTCGCCACACCTACGCTGATATCTTATTTTATACTAACCACTAAACTATAATTATAATTTTCTGAAAGTAGGTGTAGGTTTTCCAAATTCACTTTTATTTTTTCAGTCATTCATCCATCTTTCAACTGCGTTTACGAACTGTTATATGACAGAATTAGAAGAGAAATTTTACGGAGCTCCTATGGATCCAGAAAATTTGCTACATTTTACAGAATCCTGTGACCCAAATATCTTAGATGACATCACGCCAAAGTAAGATATTATATGCAACTTGTATTAAAATAGCATAACTAAAACATAATACTTGTTCTACAATATTTTTTTTAATGGCTACATAATTATTTTATTTTATTAAATTTAAATATTGCATTTACTATTGGATATGTTTTCATATTATTGCCTATTCAACACTAAATTTTATTCTCTCTATCACAAAACTAAACTAATAAACAAAAAAAATTGCTAAAAACAAGTTTTATGTCTGATATAAGCGAAGCACGAAAATTGTTTTACTTATCATAATTCTTCTATACATACATGAAGATATGGTATAGCTAAATAAATATATTGAATATTAAAATTTATTAAGATTTTAATAATACGACACTTTCATTTATTTTTTTATTCATAATTCATACTCAAAACTCTTGTTACAAATTCAATTTTTAACCCTCAACTACAAGTGATCTTAATCTTATCATGCTTGGTCTATCTTTTAAACTTTTCTTAACATTAGGTAGGTACTATTTTTTTTTAGTATTCCATCGTTTTCAAACATTGCAGGATTCTGTATGTTTACTTTTTTTCTACCTTTTAGTAGGTAACATTTTTTTTTGTATGTTTTTTCTTTTTTATTTTTTATTCATACTTGATTTTATACATATTTTTTATAGTTTTTATTCATACTTGGGTACCTATAATATGTTTTTAAATATATTTTTGTGTGTTAGCGATGGCTGCTTGTGTGATATGCTAGTGACAACAGATGAATGAGCGGAATGTGCGATACTTAAATAATTTACTTAACTGTGGTACATGTTTGTGGATGACAGCTGATTTATGGACGACTTATTTTTATTTTTGTAAACCATATTTATAGTTGTTGTCTATTTTGTACTTTTTACCAATACATAAAATAAAATAAATAATACTTGTCTTTCAATACAAAATTTATAAAAACTTTAGATAATCATAATAATTCTAATTAATTCAACTGTCAGCAATAGTTCTAATTAATTCTAAGTACTTTGTTTTAGATTGTTGAATAAATGGCCCAACACCTATACCCTAACAAAATGTTTAGCCGAAGAGTATATAAGAAGGGGTGCATTAAATATTCCAGTTGGAGTCTTCAGACCTTCCCTAGGTGAGCTTTCAGCTAAATTACTTTTATTTACTTAACACTATCTCTTAATACTATCAGTGCTCCGCAACCTTTTCTCATCTACGGCACACCAAAGTTCCTCCTAGAATACCGTGACACACCAAATTATTTCCTAGAATCTGCGGCACACCAAAAACTAAAATATATAGGTATTAAATTGATACATTGAAAATACATACAACTTCCAAAAAATTCAAGTCATGTGATAAGCATGGCATAGAGGAATTGGGAATGTTACCTAGGTTTAAAGAGTACTCTTAACCAAGCCTAAGTCGAAACTCTGTGTTGTGCACTCCTTAAGGAAGTTCACATATGTATGTGTATCATTATACAACATACCTACCTAGTTAATACCTATTCAAATAGGTTGAATATGGATGAGTGTGATCAATTGGAATGATTAATCTAGAGTAGTTCAAAAATATGTTTGACATCTACACTTCTAGTAAGTAAAAAATCCAGTTCCCAACATCCAATTGTGTCAAAAATTCATAACATAAATTAAATAATGATATTTTATACTAAATATATTACATGTTTCTGGATGCCTATGATATATATCCAATTCTTTGATATATCTAGTAGCAATGAATTGATATCTTCTCACATTGCTGTATTGTAATACATATTTTCTTAAATTTGTTTTAGTGATTCCGTCCATAACGGAACCAGTGCCAGGTTGGATAGACAACTGGTATGGAATCAGTGGATATATTACAGCTGTTTCCGTAGGCATCATGAGGTAAAAAAAACATGAAAGAAAATTAAATAATATTTAATAAAACTTCTTCAAAAATGGATACCTAGACCAGCATGTCCCATATTATGTACAAATAACGTAGGAAACACTAGACACTTATCAGATTATAAATTATTAATGTTATCATATTTAGGATATGCAGAGTAAATGTAAAGACTAATCCAAATATAGTGCCAGTGGATTACTGTGTGAATGGTATAATAGCTGCAGGATGGGATGTTGCACGGAAATTCTCTCAAACGTAAGCATAAAACTATTGTATACAGTTAAATAACATAACAAACATTAAATTATACTCCTTAGATTTACAAAAGTAATTAGTTCACCATCTCTCCCAGTAAAACAAAAATTAATAAAATAGATTCTGATGAACCTACACTCACTCTGAAAATGATTTATATTTCACCTTTTACTTTTGTCATAAACATAATTAAATAATATTCCTCTTAACCTGCGAGAAGTGGCAAATTTAGAGGGTTTTAGAGAGAAACTGAAGACACACCTTTTTGCACACACAGATAACAGATTTTGCACAAGCCCTTGAGGTTGTGTTATTATGCTATAACGGCCCTCTATAAATTGTTCATATTTATGATATATTATTTGAAAAGGTGGAGCGGGTGTTGTGGAGGCAGCATGCCTCACTCATCGACAATACTATACATACATAGGTATATATATTGCAATAAATACACTTGAATCATAATTATTCTATTTTATAAATTTACTTTAAGAACAAGAATTGAAGAGATGTCTTTAAACAACAATAACAACAACAACAGCATCCAGATCTACAACTTTGTGCTGGGTGATAAGAAGACAACATGGCAGGAAATGTATGACAGGACCTCCCACTACGGGAAGCAACATCCTCCAATGCAGGCGCTGTGGTACAGATACTTCACCTCACAGTCCATTGAACCTCTCTTCCAGGTGCAGAGATTTCTTATGCATGACATGCCAGCTTATATAGCTGACGCTGTATGTTTCTGCATGGGCAAGAAGATGATGTAAGTTCACACATGTATCTGTTTCATCTATAGTAATTACATTACCTAGTTCCACAGCCCAACGACTAGAAATTTATTACTCTAAGAACGACTGTATAAAAAGTTATATTCTTTCAATTCCATTTAGAGGAGATTCTAAAATATTTTACATTATGAGCACACATTATTTATTTGTGGTTCTGGTTGACTGTCATAATAATAATAGTGTCTCGAAACTTGGATGAAAGTTCTTTCGGAATATTGGAGTTTTGAGTTGTTGGCTTATCCTCAATTCAGCGACAAGGTATGCCATCTATCCTGAATGTCTTATTTCTTATTGATAAGGAGAGAATAATCTGCGTTTTAGTTACATCCAGTTAGTCTTCTGGTTCCTCTTTTATGGCAGATGTTGTGGATAGTAGAATTGCTTACGGAACCGGGCAAGCAATATTTATTTAACCCATTGACACACCAAGCCGGCGAATCGCAGGTCAACTATATTATGGTATTAAAGCACTAAGCCAGCGAAACAACGGTCTGTCATTGTGTAATAATTTTATAAATAAAAAAAGGAAAAACAAAAAAAAAAAATATTTTGTTTGACTGACATGGCTTCGTATAATACCTATGCATTACATAAAAATATGTCTAATGTGCAAAGGCTGACATATAGCGAAGGCATATTCGAGAATATTACGTTACCACCATACAAGAAGCGAGGAAGGGCATCTAGAGGAGCATGCCCTTTACGATTACAGGCTATACAATGGGCACATTTCCCTAGACAAATTTCTCCAAATCCTGTTAAACTAAACCCGTCCAGGTTTTGTAAAATGTGTTCACTACTGAAAAAGAAAAGTAAATCACGATGGGAATGTGAAAAACGCGAAAAAAATACCATACCCTTCCAAAACTTAGTTGCCTGGAGTTGAAGATTGAACAAATATCAAAAAAACATAAAAAACTACAGTTCTATGTTGTACCGTTTTAATATTATGTGGAGTTAAGTGTTAAGGTTTCTTTGCAAAAAAGTTGTAATAATTAAGTAGTGTTTTTAATTAACAAATTGTCATATAATTAGTGGTGGAATGGGTTAAATTTTTATCTGTTGAAAATTCAAAGAGAAGGAACACGTATTCAGAATTCTAGTAGGAACCTAATTTGTACCACATATAACTATATAGATACAAAAAGTACAACCATGTGCTAGAAAGGGACAACTGTCTAAGAGTTACTATCTCAAGTGACGTGGTTAATTTGTTTAATAGAAATAAAGGACTTATTGTGATGGTGGGAAGCATATTTTTGCTTGTCTAGTTCACATAAATATATTATATAATTGTTTCAGGTTCAGATCATTATACAAAAAGATTCACACTTTGGACGATTCTGTTGCCTTCTTTACCAAACAGAACTGGTTTTTTACAAATCATAATATTCCCAAACTAATTGAAAGCATGACGGAGCAAGACCAAAAACTATATTCCTGCAACATGAACACCTTGCAGTGGGAGGAGTTCTTCAAGTAAGAATACTATTTCAATGGCTATCATATCGTCCCTCTTCTGATTAACTGTCGTTTCTGATATTTTTGGCAAAATCGAGTTATGATCACCAATGTGTATTTATATCAGGGATGTTGCGAATATTCGCATCAGCATCCGCAAATGCGGAGCTTCCGCATGTTTTTGGACATCTGCATCCGCATCCGCAATAATCGATGCGGATGTTATTGCGGATGCGGATGTAAGACAATTTGCGACAAGAAAGAAATGGGGTGGGGTCAGCGAAAGGCGCGTGCCGTTTGCACTTGACATTAACCAATGAGAACGAAAATAATGGTGACAAGATCCGACGCGTTTTTATTTTTGCCGGTTTTATTTTATTTTTGCAAATAACAAAGTAGAAAAAAAAAATCGTCAAAAAATCCATATTATTGTAGCAAAAATTTCGTCACATATTTGACAGTGGGGCCTACCAACTAAGATAGTTCCTACTTTTTTTCTATAACATCTTAAACATCCGCATCCGCATTCACATCCGCGGATGTGTAAAAATCGACATCCGCAACATCCCTGATTTATATGTGCCCTGCATGTTCTCACTGAAGATCACACCTGTAACTGTTACCGTTATCCTGGAATAGCTTTCTGATTTTTTGTTGTATTTACGAATTAATCTAAATAAAATGTGTTATATCTACTAATTCCTCAATATTTCATCACAAAAATGATTTTAAGATATATAAAAATAGGTACAAATAAAATAATGTAATATTTTTACACTGTATCATATAACTAGGAGAGACGAAAATATGCACGGCAAAACACAAAAAACGCTCTCCTGAACAATTTACATTTAGGCAGATACGACTGTTAGTCAGAAGAGGAACGATATTGACAAAGCATCTACAAGGTTCCGGGTTTATTACAGCCCGAGTACTTTGACTTGGTATTTCCTCTTAGTATTATGATGCAGTAAGCCTGCCAACAGTTTGTTGATCAATTTTACTCAATGGCATTATAATTAAGATATGTTTAGTTTCCTGTCTTTAATTCCAACTGAATTATTTAAGATACAAAATTTAAAATGCAATATTAAAAACACTGCATTTTCACATACGTCTTTTACAATAAACCGTTCCTATGACAACGGCATCAGAGTGCAGGGAATGTCGTGGGAAGAGGTGACGTGATTGGCACAGAGACGCTCTGAATGGAGGCTGGTTTCTGCCCTGTGCTCCCAAAAGGAGCGTTGAGGGCGATGATGATGATTTTCACATGTACAATAAATATGATTTTGTATTTATACATTAACAATGACTAAATACTTATTTCCGATCGCTCTATTTAATTCTTAAAACTCTTGCCCTGAAGATGCCACAAGGCAAATGCGCTCAGCAATAAGTATTAAGTCATTGATAGTTGATTAAATATAAAATCGTATGAGAAAATAAAGAAGGTTTATAAAATTACGTTTTATATTTCATATTAAAAATTTATGAAAATATAATATAG
Source organism: Athripsodes cinereus (assembly GCA_947579605.1). Classification (NCBI taxonomy): domain Eukaryota; kingdom Metazoa; phylum Arthropoda; class Insecta; order Trichoptera; family Leptoceridae; genus Athripsodes; species Athripsodes cinereus. The sequence continues at coordinate 5,048,691 of OX388307.1, read as the reverse complement.
CTCATGTCACCTGGGGATAGTGCAGCTTCCCAACAGTGAAAGAATTTTTCAAATCTGTTCAGTAGTTTCGGAGCCTATTCAATGCAAACAATCTAATCTTTCCTCTATATAATATTAGTATAGATGAATTTTCACAATGTTAAATTTAAATGTATAAATTTTAAAATGTAAGCTTTGGTTTCAGAATCTTCTTCCTAGGAACAAGAAGATATCTTTTGAAAGAAGACGATTCAACCATTCCTGCAGCTAAAAAAAGATATTTCAGGTTTGTATAAAATTCTCCTGGTGTTTTAAAATATTGGCATAATTTACTACTGTGAGCATTCTCCACAACTCAATTCGCCTCTGTTTCTTATGAGCTTGTGTTTCCAACTTTTGTCACCTCTCATTCTTTGGCCTATAAAAATAATATTAAATATACTGTTTTTTTTTATAATTTCAGGCTCTACATTCTGCACAGACTGTTCCAAGCTGTTATATTATACTGTCTCATTAAAGCTGTGTACAAAACATTTAACTTTGTCGCACATTTAAGCAATTGATATGGTGATGGATACCAATAAAATATATTGTAATTATATTATCAAGATTTTTTTCTACAATAATGCTATTACGACTCATATGCATTATTTTGTGGTAATGTAGCTGCGTAGATGAATAAAAAAAATTAAACGCTCTTCGAAATGAAGTGCAAATAAGATTATGCTTTGGTGGCAGTATACTCTATAACAGCAGTCGCCAAAGTGGTGGTCTGCGAGAAAATTTTGCTAGTCCGCAGAAAAATGTGGAATATCACGTTAAGTTACATTTCAAGTCTTAACTAGGTACATTTTGTATTTTTTTTATAAATATATTGAATAGTGATGTAACGAATATTCGTATTCGCGTTCGCGAATATTCGCATATTTCAAAATATTCGCAATCGCAAAAAAATATGTATGTTTTGCGAATATTATTTCGGTAATAAAGTATCGGATCTTCGGTAAAAGTACCTGATACTTAACCGGTACACTGTAGAAAAAGGTACTGCAAGAAAGTATTCTTTAAGAAATCCGAGGAGTTTTGAAATATTTTAAATTCCTATACCATTTTGAAAATTCGGCGACGGGGGGGTAGAAATGTTAATGATTGAGCAATATTGTAGAAATCTAGGCAAGTCTATATTCGCTATTCGCAAATATCCAAAATCATACATTCGTTACATCACTAATATTATACACTTGTAAAATCCTATAAGCTGATTCATGGGATTTAAATTATGAATTTATTGGTCTGTGGGGTCAAAAAGTTTGGTGACCGCTGCTCTATAAAATATCACGGCATAAGAAATTTAAATAAAATGCACAATAAGGAATCAATAAAAATGCAAATATTTAATAGAAGTTGTATAATTAATAGGTATAAAAAAATGTAAAAAATATATTTTACAAAATGGACGGATTATGCATACAGAAAAAAGAATACATATCTGCTTAGTTCTAATAATAATAAAATATTGACAAACCAAAATTATGTGGAATGCAACAAGGTTATAAAATATTAATTTTCGTGATACCTGTAATTTTAATTTTCATAAACTGGTTAGTTTTATAATGCAACACAAATACAACTATAATAAGAAATACTATTTCATTAAAATACTTAATACAATACAATATTTCAACTTGTGCTTTAATTACATCTAAATAAATTGTACTCTTCATTTTAAAATACATTTAATAAGGCAACCTCACATGACTACAACGAAAATAATTATGAAAGGAGAATGAATTCTTACAATATATATGACAATGAAATGATTCTTAAGACTTTCATGGCTTTCTCTATACTTTAATGAAGTTTTTATTGAATAATCTGCATGGTACAGTTACCTCTTTCTAGCTTTGGGCAAACTTTCTGTTGCAATCTTCAGATCCCCGAAGATAATAACAAGTTATATAATAAAATGAATTTTTATCGATATTATTTTTACAATTAACCATTGTATGAGGTTATATATGTCATATAAGACTTAAAAAAGACAACATCACCTTATTCAATAGTGTCCCGGATGGAACTTGAACCAGCATCCCTAAACAATAATAATAAATGTAAATATATTATTATTGTTTGGTGTTACTATCGAGTAAACTAACACATGACCGATTTCGCAGTCTCCGAGTTCGCATCATCAGGTGCTGATAGCACCATGAATATTATACATTTTATTATATAATTTAATTTTTAAATTAATTAACACCAATACAATACAATTATATAATTTAAAATGAAGTACCTAATACAAAGTTAATGCTGATACAATCAATGAAACAATAACAAATTTCCGAAAGCTAGAAAAAGAGAACAATATCATATTGATCACCTAATAATCATATCATGAAAGTACAAATAATTTAAACAAAATCCACCTATTCATCCCATCACAGTACCTCCACAAGTAAGGTAGCCAGCGGACCAACTGTTTGTGATAAATATGCAAGTCGTCCTCTCCGCGCTATTAAATAAATTCATTAAACAATATTGTACTTTATCAATTTGAATAGTATATCTTCAAATGACTGCATTATATAACATCACAATCACAAATATATTTTACAGCTCCATGCAATGTTAAGGCGATCAATTGGACGTCATATTTTTTATATATAATGGATGTATTGTTAATATCTATCTTATTAAAAATATAATACATAGAGATATACTTATATATTTATAAGCTAACAAACTTAACATAGATTTTAGAAATTATTTTATTCAATTTAATAAAAAAACAATATCGTGCCATCAAAGGTAATAATTTTGCTACAAAGATGTGATCAAAATTATTTTTTAAAGGTCACGCATATAATATTTAATACTATGTACCACTTATTGCATTTTTGTACCACAAATACTTTTAGTAGGTACGATATGTGTTGAATCATTTTAAACTATTTAAACGAAGAATACATTTACTACCTACTAGGATGCTATTTAAATGAGCAAATTACCACCTGCAATGACGAGAGATAGTCAGACAGCCACTAGCTTCAGAAGGAAATTAGAAACTGAACTCTTCACTGGCGCCCTTGAGACGGTTTAGGGACCGTTCAACGGCGTCAAAAATAAAATAAAATCATCCAAATCACCATCATCCTCGAGGATAACTGCCATATATACCTACTACTACTAATATACCATCACGGCATATCCCAGCACGGGTAGCCAGCAGTATAAACTGCAAGAGTAATAAACATACAGATGTTCCTCTCTGTGACATGTTTTGATACTAGTGCACTATTTTAAGATTATATGAAAAAATATTTGTGCCAACTAGCATGCTAGTTCAGAATGCTACGAGAATTTCGCAAATTTTTTTATATGAGTCTTTTGATCTCATCTCCGTGGATTTATTGAGATTTGAAGAAAATGGTTGGTAAAAAAATATTCAGACTCCCTACTAGATGGTATTTTAAAAAATGGAAAAAATAAGACAACTAGGTTGTTATTAGGGAGCAAATGTATTCTGGGTCTACGAGTAAGTCATGAAAAGAAGGCACCGTACAGGACAAACATACATTTTAAGGCACATACGAATATTACAATAAATGCAACAAATACATTTAATAAATTTAATGGTAATGCATTTTTTTAAGTCGGGATTCGTAACATATTCTAACTATTATAGAAGGCTCACAAACATTAAAAAAAATGTATTTTAAATTTAAAAAATAAAAGAAATATACGAGATATTAATTAATAAAAATACACATGGTGTCTTAATACTAAAAAAATGTAAAAGGATTGGCAAGTCAACTGATGTGTTTCTATGGTCACTTGATGGTTGTATAGAAAATCAGATCAACATTTCATTCAGTTAGGCCTAATCTAAACTCAATTTGGCCCATTTATCTAAGAGATTCACATTACTTATTTAGTATGAGTGAGATATTTTTTAATGATTACTAACATTTTTTATATTAAATTTAACCATTATAATGTAAAGAGACGATATATGGACTCCAATGACACATTTCAAAAACGTCGTGGGCCAATTTAGCAACATGTTTTCTGCACTCGGTCGTGTTGCAATGCACATGGTTATCGATAATTTAATTGTGTTAACAAATGAAAAAATAGAAACATTTTTAGCAAATGAATTAAAAATATACCTATTTATAAAAAGAATGAAGGTATATTATGCACTCTTACATGACACCCTTATATGATGAAATGGATTGACAATTTTCATAGCAATATGTCAACATTAGCCGTGAAAGATTTAGTTACGATGAAATTAGACTACTTTCTAATTGCAGAATGGGTATTTAAGGTAACAGTTTCCAAAATGAGCCTATAAATCAAAATAAATTTGACCCTAATGAGTTCATTCAACTTCCTGCGCTATCCAAGTAATATTTCAATCTATTTTTTTTTATTTTACTTAAGGGCACATTTATGTATCAGTTAGAAAAAAGAATCCGTTTAATATTAGAAGAATTATTTTAATTATTTTATGCAAATAATAAAAAAGTCTTTCTCTGTAAAAAAAAATGCATTGGTACTTTTCGCAAAGTATGGATAAAATTCGTAAGCACTAAGATAATAAATTCAGTTTAAAATACAATTGAATTAAAACAGAATCTAAAATAGATCATAGTAGTAGATACTACATCAGTTTATACTTATTTCATTCACTCACGTCACTCATTGTACTAAAAGATAATAAGTGCGACAGATGTATAAAATAACAAACACATTATGTTTACAAATGCCAAGCAATAAAAACAGAATATTAATTAAATTAATATAAATCAGGCTCCCATTAAATGGACGGAAAACGTTTTTTTTTATTCCTAAGTTAAGAGTAAAATAAAATATAGAATATTATGAAAAAACCACATCAAAATATCTTTAAGGACTACAACAAAACAATCTTAATATTATGTATATGTATGTAGCTCATCACACACAGTCACATGGGTACCTGAAATAGAATTTCAAAAATTTATCAGTAAAATGTGTAAATAAACATAATTCATATTTAACATTAATTATACAAGTCATCATAACAATATTCTAAATGGATACAAAAGTTATGAATAAATTACATTATTTGAAACATCACAACACAATGAAAACAACAATTTGGTGACCTCCACCTCTTTACCAAATAATAAATACGCATGGCTCCTGTATGTGTATGTTGTCGTCGTCAAACAAATAACTTTTACGTCATATACTAGAAAATAATAGCCCCTTATCATAGTAATTCATATTTGTAACATGAATGAGTGCAAATGAATGCAATCAATTGAAAAACAATAAACCATGCAGCATAATACAAGCTGCATATGAATACAACAGTAGAAAAAAATTAAAAAATATTACCCCCCCCCCAGAGAAAATCCTTGTCACATACACTTGTCATAAGAGATACCCCAAAAAAGGTCTAGTGTTTTTATCAAGATATGACCCATTTAGTATGTCTAATATATTCATACAGTGATAACTAATAATTATAAGAATAACTAAATACATATGTATAATTTCATAAATATTAATGTTCTTCAAAAGGACTAGAGTACCGACTAGGTTGTCCGAGTCCAAAAAACTTTTAATACATTCATTAAATATTTTGCCAGTAGAAAAAATACTATTACTCAGTAGTTATAGTTTAATAATTACCTGTCCATGTTCATAAGCATACAACAACTTGAAATTATGCTATGGATATGTACACTCGTATATCTGCTGCTGCCCTAGCCCACTGGCATAGTGGAGACAGTACTGTGAGGAGTGGTGGGACGAGACCCGGCCAAGGAGTGAGTGGTGGAGGCATTCAGAGATGCCATGGTACCCATCTGTAAATACATCATAATAGAACAATATAAAACAACAGTAATTTTCGAATAATATGTGTTATTTTGTTTTCACTTTTCAGTGAGTCTTATTATCTATGGCCTGTGAAGGCTATGAAATATTTAAGTCAAGAATGAAGACTTAAAAATATGCATTTATACATTAAAATTTGCCCTTGTGTCAATATTTTTCACAAATACAAAACTTTTTAAATAATCCTAGTATTTCATTGATTGTATCGATATCCACACCTGAAACCAACACGACCCCACCTACCCCTACACCTTCACTGTAAATCCTAACGAACTTTTATATTATTTTGTTTTTGTTTAATTCAGTATAGATCAGCACCTGATGATGCGAACTCGGAGTTCACGAAACTGGTCGTGCGTTAGCCTTACTCAACAGTAACATAAAACAATAATTATAAATATTTATTTTATTTTATTTGATAATCCTAGTATTATTGATATTAGTTAAATGATTGTAAGATAATCTGATAAAAGAAATTTAACTGTTTCTTATGTATGGCTGACAATCTGTGATTATTGAAAATCAAAACTTTATAATACAGTATATTAAAAAAAAAAACACTACATGAGTATGATAATGGTAAGTGTCTTACCCTCAAGTGAGCCAGATCTTCCAGTTTAGTCAAGTCAGAGAGTTCGATGTAAAGACTGTAAACCAATAGCCATCCATAGATCCCCACCACGATGAATATCAACCAACACAATGTCATTAAGACATTGTAGGCGAATATCAAATCATTCACAATAGAAGCAAATATAAAAGCAAACAATCGGAACAGGATGAAGACGGCAAAAGAGTAAATCCACGGTACAATCTTTTTCTCGTGTTCCTAAAATAAATATTTCAGTAAAAATCAGTTTCTTGAGATGAACGTGTATTGATAAGGATAAAGCGAGGCATGTTATTTAAAACAGATACGCAAATCACAAATAGACATTCCGAAGGAAAAATAAATAACATGTGCTGTATTATGCAAAGTGCAACTCATAGACATAATCAACTAACAAAACATTTTAGAGAGATGTTTATAAATGTTATTTTTTACAATTAACCAATATGTGAGGTTATGAATATAAATTTAATACAAGAAACTACGGCAAACTAAAAAAAACAACATCACCTTATTAAGTAGTGCCCCGGAAGGTAGGGTTGCGTGTTCAAGTCTCATCCGGGGCACAAACAGATGACGTTGTCTTTTCTAAGTCTTGTATGGTAGTTTTATGTGTTAAATTTACATTTTAGAGAGATATCAATTTGTTAAGAACATTAACTTTGAAGCGTACTCACAGAATGTTGTAAATACTTTCATGTAAAATACAAATAAATATAAAATTATATACGTAAAATAAATAATTGTCTTACATAAAATTGATTGTATACAAATAATATTAAACGAATGTTGTGTAGATTGAAATAACATGCGGTGTGCATTTATATAAAACGAGTACTGAAAGATAGAATGTAGGCAACGGAAAATACACAAAACATTGAAGCAACATTTAATGAGATATGAGTTGTGTATCTGAGGTACCTTATGCCTTCTTCTTTCAGCCGAGGTTGAACACTGTTTAAAGTCAAAGATATTATTTCAACACTTTGTTCATAGACAATATTTAATATCTCACGAAAAACAATGACTTACAAGAAATATGATCACAATACAAAATATGTTATAGTAAATTAATTAAGATTTGAAAATGAAACATTCTTGTTTGAAAGTTGTAATATAAATTTCACATATTGTCCCTCTTCTGACTAACAGTCGTATCTGCCTAAATGTAAATTGTTCAGGAGAGCGTTTTTTGTATTTTGCCATGCATATTTTCGTTTCTCCTAGTTATATGATACAGTGTAAATTACATTATTTTATTTGTACCTATTCTTATATATCTCAGAATCATTTCTGTGATGAAATTTTGAGGAATTAGTACTTACGTATCAATTATATAGTAAATAAGTAGATTAGTAGATACAATAGAATTGTGAGCAGAATAAACCAGGCAAGAATTGCCTTTAACAAAAAATCTAAAATTTTGGAATCCCCCAATATTGATTTAAGCGTGAGGAAGAATCTCACTAAAGCCTTTTTGTGGAGCATTTTGCTATATGGGTATAATATCTGCCAACAACGAGCTAACTGGATTGGCCACAACATCAGGCACCCAGGACTGCTCATCGCAATCGCAGAGGGTAGGACCGAAGGCACAAATGGCAGAGGCGACCGAGAGACGCCTACATGGACCAACTGAAGAGGGACATGAGCTGTGGCTCATACATGGAGTTGAAGAGACTGGCTGAGATAGGGAGGAGTGGAGAAGAAAGTCCAAACTCGTTGCAGACCAATCCAATGGATTGTAACTCATTATATATAGTAGATATAACACATTTTATTTAGAGTAATTCGTAAATACGACAAGAAATCAGAAAGTTATTCCAGAATAACGGTAACAGTTACAGGCGTGATCAGTGAGAACATGCAGGGCACATATAAATACACATTGGTGATCATAACTCGATTTCGCCAAAAATGTCAGATACGACAGTTAGTCAGAAGAGGGATGATATGTTTACAAATATTGATAATATATATGTGAAATTAATCACACCTCCTAACATTTTTTACTATTACAGAGTTATATATTCAATAATCCATTAAGGCCAAGGTTTAATGACATGATTGATACATGCAGCGTTCATAAATTTTGCAGTGCAACAATGCAGAACACCAAAATTAGCACCTTTACGTGCTGTGTATTCATAAATTTAAAATAAAGCACTTGTAGTGAAACAGAAAAGAATTTTGAAAGCTCGTTAATGAAATAAATGTAATCAATATCAAAACATGAATTAAAACTGAAATTCCTGTATTTTTCTTAGAGTCTAATAAAAGAAATGATGGAATCTCAAATTTCTATCACACGGATAAATTAATACCAGCACAATAACAAAAGTATGTGGTTTACACAATAAAATATATCATTGCATTTTTGACATGGTTTTAAATATTGCTCAAGAAAACAAACAATGGTATATAATAATGATGTAACGAATATTCGTATTCGCGAATATTCACATATTTTAAAGTATTCGCATTCGAATTCGTATTCGCAAAAAAATATGCGAATGTTTTGCGAATATTATTTTGGTAATAAAGTATCGGATATTCGGTAAAATTACCGGATACTTACCTGGTACATTGTAGAAAAAGGTACTGCAAGAAAATGTTCTATAAGAAAACCGAGGAATTTTGAAATATTTTAAATTCCTATACCATTTTGAAAATTCGGTGACGGGGGGGTAGACATTTTAATGATTGAGCAATATTGTAGAAATCTAAGCAAGTCAATATTCGCTATTCGCATTCGCGAATATCGGCAACAAATATTCGCATTCGGGAATGTTCAAAATCACACATTCGTTACATCACTAGTATATAACTATAAAAGTACAACATTCATCGCTAGGATGAATGATCCGTTCTTTAATGTAACTATCAACTCTCTCAAATCAATCACCCTTCAGCTCTCCTCCAGGGGAGTATAAGGCAGGGACCAATATAATTATCAGCAATACATGTATGTTTGGGATAATTACTGGGAATGAATGTTTAAGTGGTAGATATTATACTGTGATGTAGATAATATTTGGAGAAGACTATGACTCTTAATATTACAATTATCATATATCAGTATTATAATAGAAATAAGATTTATTTGAACTAACAAACAACAAAATAAGAAATAGTTTGACAATAAATTTGTAAGTCAAAACAAGGTTACTGCATCTATTGTTAAATATAATAAAATTTCCATAAAAGAAATAAAATTATTATTACTATAAACGAATGTCACTTTCTTACCTTTCGCAATGCATTTATTAACATAATACTGGTCACAAATATAGCGCAAGCTCCCAGGAGTGAAAATAGTGAAAACACAATCAATGCATTCCTCACTGAAAATGAAAATCATAAAGTCCATTTAAATGTGATCGTCAATTTAATTTGGAAACTGCTATAGGTACATGACTTATAATAAAACCAAATATACATTGTACATAAATTTTTGTTTGTTAAAATAAAAAAAATGCTTACCATGAATGTTTCCAACGTAGACAAATTCAAATGAGATTATATAATATCCATAATGCGTGGAGCCAGGGGCAGCCATAGCCAGGCAGTAAATGTCAAACACAGATTCCGCAATTGTAAACAAAGATATGAACTGAAATCAAAATATAAAAACACAAGTAAATAGAATTCAATTGGAATAAATTGACAGAATGATTATATAAAATGAGGACATTTAATATATACAAACCAATGAAAAGAACCCCGTAAGCAAAGATCCTCTCTGAATGTCCAATATAATAGCATTATGAAGAATGGGCCTCTGGTACCAAGGTATCCTAATAGATCTCATAGATTTACTGGATTTTAAATTGGATGAAGATCTAAAAGTATTTATAAACAATTAAAATTCCCATCTATTTATTTACAATCTGGGATATTTATGATTGTAAACAGTCCAATATTACACATATTTCATAGCACTACTAAGGTTTCTACTTACTTTCCCGTATAATGAGAATACACAGAGGGTGTAGACCTGTAGGTCGATGGTGTTTTTCTTCCGTAATTCATATTGAAAGCCTAAAATAACAAATATACAATTTGATAAACAAACACTTGTGAAAACTATAGGAAACACCCACTTCACCACCACCAACTTTTTCTGACTTTTTACTTCGTCTTCAAGCACAAATTAATATTAAATATTAATGTAATTTACTATGAATACGCAACCTTTTATATTTTGCCTTAAACTAAACTAATATAAAAACATTCAAAAATTATTTGCTATTTTCGTTTACAAAATGACATTTAAAACAATGGCGATGATTTGTCATTCAGTGCTACCTTATGAAAGAAGAATTTGGTTACATTTTTTCAAAACATATGAACTCTAGATCATAAGAAAATATGTCATTATTTAACTTTGTAATCTTCTTTTAAAAATATGAGCAACATTTCTTATCTATTCTATTATACAGATTTTTGAAATTTATATTTTTTCGGAAACGATTACTCGTTACTTATTATCTTAAATATGAGTTCTGGCAACATTTTATTCGTGTACAGATAGGTGTGGCAAGGTGTGATAATTAGCGGCCGGTCTCAATAAGCGATCTATCTCCGAACTTTTGTTAAAAATCGATCTATCTTTACGTTTTTCCGTTTCAATAAACATAGCTGAGATAGAATCGCTATCCAAATTCTCTATCTATCTCTCGGAGTGCTGCGAGTTATATAATGTATGGAAATCAACGGAAATGCGTTTCAATATCCTATCTCAAGTTGTTAGTCGTATCCGTGGTAACAAATTTTTGTATGGTTTTGTTATCGCCGGACTTTGACAGATAAGATCCGTTTGACAGTGGAGTTTATGCAGCTATTCCTATACACTGCTGAACATAAGCCTCCCCCATATGTCTCCCTATCTCTGTCTTGGGCTTTCTGCAACCAGTCACTAGCGATTCTTTGACTTTAAGAGGTTGTCGTAAAATAAAAAAATGTTTTCAAGCGACGAAAGCGATTAAGAATTATTCGAAGCTGGAGTATATTTTGATTATATATAAAATTCTCATGTCACAGCGTTTGTTACCATATTCCTCCGAAACGACTGGACATATTTTGATGAAATTTTGTGTGCTTATCGGTTAGATCTGAGAATCGGCCAACATCTATTTTTCATATCATTAAAAGCTAAGGGTGGTCCACCCCGAATTTTTTTATTTTATTTTTTGGACAAATTTTATATTTTTATTTTTTATATGGCGAGTCATTAAAAAATACATACAGTACTAAATTTTCCCCCTTCTACCATTAACACCTATTTTTTAATAGCGATATAAGTACATGGCAAAGACAAAAAGGTCACTCTGAATCCCAAACGTCGGAACATATTTTGTGGGATTGTTCCCACATCGACATCAGTAGGAAAAGAGAGGAGATGCTCGTTGCTGTTCGTGGTTCATCCTCTGGACCTGTAGGACATGCGGATTTAGTGGCCACAAGGAAAAACTTTTTCGCCTTCAAAAACTTCTGTTCTTTCTTTGGTAGCCTAATATCCCCTTCAAGTAACTAGCGATACTGCATAGAGAAGAAGGCACATTCCCATTTCTTCCCTTCCCTTTTTGCACTAAATTTTTTAGTGTGTGGCCGCTAAATCTAGAGTGCTCCCTCGGGGCAGCATTTCTCGCTTTAATGTGACATTAAATCCTGTTTGTGCATGTGTGTGTCGTTATGGAGATACATATTTCCAGGTACGGCACGAGGTATGTGGCGGGCGCTGCCCTTTAAAAATGACAAAAAGGATATACGATATGAAAGAAAGGGTGTGAGCAAGCGCGGGCGTCCGAGAACCACGTGAATCGAATTCTCAAGGACGGGCGCGTGTTCAGTAAGAGGAACCGACGTGCGTGTATGAGAAACTGTATGAATGTGGAGGAAGCGAAGGAAGTGTGTAAAGATAGATCTGTTTGGCGTTCCGTTCTCTCTGCCTACCCCACTTGGGACACAGCGTGAGGGCCGTGAGGGTATAGTAGGTATAGTATGGTAGTATAATGTATATGGCAAAACATCGTGTTTCTTTACCTTGGTCGCGCATATAATCATTTTTAGTGGTATTAGTAAAGTTTTTTAATAATTTTTAAAATGAAACACGAAATATAAGTATTCCACTATTGACTTTATTTATTTTTGCGAGCCGGCTTGCAAAAATAAATAAAGTCAATAGTGGAATAACTATAATATCGTGTTTTATTTTAAAAATTATTAAAATGAACTTCCACCAAGAACCGTCGGTCGATATATTAAATTTTGTAAAGTTTTTTTACTCCAAAAATTCGTAATTATAATATGATGCGGATATCAATCGCATTGGCAATTGGAGGGAACAGCGATAGGAACCCTATCTATCTCTGGCCACTTACTTTTTCTTTATTGAGACGCGGGTCGAAGTTAGATACAAATTGGCGTTCTATCTCGGATCGCGTCGACAAGGCTATCTATGTTAGATTATTGAGACCGGCCATGTATGGTGTAAGGTGTATGTGTGTGTAATTTCAGAAATAAACAACATTTGGTTTAGAAACTCTGCTACGACGATAGGTATATGGTCGTAATATGATATTATTATCTTCATAAATTTTCTTTTTCTAAATAGGATGAACCTAACTTTGAAATATATTATAGGAAACCTAATACGCTCTAGAACACTTTCACAATAAGCATTATTCTCGTTTTGTGGAGGTGGGTGGCAGTGTTTAAACCCCAGACCTCTACGTTTAATCCGTGTCCATGAAAATAATGACTACAACCAGAGATGTGACGTATTTGAAATAAAAGTAATAATAATAAAAAACTTTATTGTACAAAATATTTGGATACAAATAATAATGATACATGGTATAAGCGAATAATTTTGCACAATGGGCGAGTTTATCTCAGGGACGCGATATCTTCCAGCTAACCCAAAGTACTTAAAATACAAGTACAGACTACGTATTTTCATTTTGTATTTCAAATACCTTTTCGTAAAAAGTATTTTGTATTTTATTTGAAATACTTTTTTTGAGTATTTTGTATTTTACACAAAATACTTTTACAAAATACCTTTTTATTTGTTTGAAACAAAATTTTGCCATTAATTGATATGCGTGTACGCAAGCTTTTTTGTCAATTTGTTGAATTACGAATACAACTTTTCCATTAAAGTAGGTACTCCATATTTGAGATATACACACATAATAATGATGATTTAACAAATTGTACATGACGCCGTTTAATGATCCTTGATTAAATTTTCATCAAACGGTAGCGTCTTCAACTTTGTCTGCAGGCAATCTGTTCCAGGCAGTTGGCGCTGCGACTCTGGTTCTCTTTTCTGCAAATTCAGAGGTATTTGCAATATTGAATTCTACGAGTTTGTTCACGGCATTAGAAGCTGAGCACAGTCTTCGCCTCAAATTGTTGTCAGCGGAACAGCTCAATGGGTGGTGTGCTACCTTGTGGACAATGAGACACAGTTTAAACACCACTCTCTCTGAGACTCTCAGCTAGTGTAGACTTCTTAGTAGTGAAGTGATGTGGCAGCTCTGATTCTCAGTATAAATGATTCGGAGGCAACATAAAAAACCATCTGAAGACGATCTAGAAGGGTCTGGAGCAGTCCTGTTACAGTATATAGTATGATGTTACAGTAGTCCATACGATTTCAGATTCGGAGTATCCATCCTGATTTATTCTGCAGCCCAAGTTCAGGAATTCTCTAACCTGCTTGATACTCACTCCATTTATGACAATTTTCGCAGTCACCTCATCTCTTCGAACAACCATACATTTTGATTTGTCTTTATTTATTTTTATGTCCGTTTTATCCCGTGGAGCACCCGGTAAAGAATTGGTCTCCCACTCTTCTGCGTAAGTTTTCGAGTGTCCTGTAAAAGGCAGGTGTTCGAAAAAATTAAGACATTTTACATCTTAAATTCAGCGATGAGGTTTGCCACCCATCCTGAATGTCTTGATTTTATATTGGCACGAAGAGGACAGTTTGCATATTTCTTACATGCAGCTGATCTGCTGGCTACCCCACTTGTGGGATATGCCGTGATGGTATAGTAGTAGTAGTAGTAGTATTTTTATGTTGTATTTTGACAGTTGTTCCTATGGCTTTATTCAACCAACCCATCTTCATTATCTGCAAGCAATGCTATATCGAATCATGTCAACCCTTTCTCCGTTTATCTATACTCTTGTCCAGTTCTTCATTTTTTCTATCAATTCATCAATGGCTCGCTGTATATAACAGTTAAAGAGAGTGCTGGAAATATTGAATACCCCTGTCTTACACCTTGTTCGACTATTTGTAAAAAGTATTTTTAATAAGTATTTCAAAAAGTATTTTGAAAATACGTATTTTGTATTTTGTACATAAATACCATTTTGAAAAAGTATTTAGTATTTTGTATTTGAAATAAAAAAATTCAAAAGTATTTGTATTTAAATACTTTTTTGAAAGTATTTTGCACATCTCTGACTACTACTATACCATCACGGCATATCCCACAAGCAGGGTAGACCAGCTGCATATAATAAACATGCACCTGTCCTCTCCGTGCCAATGTAAAAAAATCAAGACATTCAGGATGGGTGGCAACAAAATAATGACTAGATCTACGTATATTTACAATATACCTGAGGCATGCCACCCCTCCAAACAACTTAATTTTCATTGCCACGGAGAGGAAAATTTACACATTTGTTGCAGTTTGTCTGCAGGCTACCTCACCTATGGGAAATGCCATAATGAAATGAAAGGACAAAATTTACCCAACCCCCCCCCTCCTCCATTAAAACGGGAATTTCAAATGTCTATTAACTAACAATGCCTATCAATTGAACTGAGCATCATAATTCTGCGAAAGGAAGAAGGGGATGAATCGAGTCATCCTTAAATCGAGTTTAATGCAGTAATCACTAAATATTGGCCATAAGCATCTTGGAAAGAAGGATGAATCGCTATTTGATTATTTGACACATATTTCAATGTAAAACTAAGCTCATATTGGACTGTATTGATTTCGTTTTGACTCTCCTGTGAAGTAGTGTTTTTCGAATCATCCCCTTTTTCTGGTCACACACAGAATTATATCTATCTATACCATCACGACATATCCTACAAGTAAGTTAGCCAGTGGACCAACTGCATGTAATAAACATTCAAGTCATCCTCTTCAATAAACATTAAGCGTGGGTGGCATACATCATCGCGATCAGCACGTTGATGGTGTGTATGTTTCAAAAATACCTGCCTTTTACATTACACTCGAAAACTTACAGAAAAGAGCGAGAGACATATTATTTGCCATGGAAATAAATTCTAAGTATAAACATTTGACGTATTATAATATGTAAAAATGGCGTTGCTTATTCATTGATCCCAATATTCAATGCAAGGTCAGAAAGTCACAAGGTATAATTTATAATTCAATACATACCTAACCAAAGCATTAATTTGTTTAATTTACATAAATTTTCATATCTGAAAAACACTTATTAACATAATTTCACATAAGTATGGAAAATAACTAGTATTTTCAGCTGTGAACCAATGTAAATTTCATATATTTTAATTTAATGCTGGAAGCTGCCCATTAACTATTGTCTAATTAAAGAAGATAATAACAATTCCTTCTACAGCAAAATAAATTATATCGTTTCTGATTTCTTTCCTTTATAAAGAGTAAATAGAGAACCAGAACCCTTCTTTCGTTGTGTTCATTGAACAATGTGGATTTGGCTTACCATAATCAAGAGGAATTTTGTTCTCTCATTTTAGTAGCTCTGTTTTTGTTTATTCTTATTATTTTTTTATTTATTATGTATAACCATCAATGAGTTGGTTATAAGTTATTTTTTATTTATTATGTATAACCAACATGAAAATTGTGACCAACTATTATGAACTATCTATCTATTCCCTCACACCGTATCCCAAGTGGGGTAGGCAGAGAGAACGAAACGCCAATTATATCTGTCCTTACATACTCCTTTCGCTTCCTCCAGTCATACAATTTCTCATGCACGCATGTCGGTTTCTTTTACTCAAAACACGGCCGTCCTTGAGAATTTGATCTACATGTTCAAGCCATGTAGTTCTCGGACGCCCGCGCTTTCTCACACCCCTCCTTTCAGCCAAGTATATCCTCTTTGTCATTCTTTCCTCTTCCATTCGTTCCACATGACCAAACCATCTCAATTTATTTACACGCATTCTATCCACAACACTCCTCTTGCATCCACTCATTCTTCTAATATCCTCATTCCTCACTCTATCTCACTCTTCTTGCAGTTACAGATCTGGTCCAGTCAATCGACAAACATAGAGTACAATCAAGAAGATTTTTTGTTTGCCTTTACATTAAATTTGAAAAGTGTAGTACAGAACTGAAAATTAATATCTTCAAAAAAATTATACATCTTCAGAATCTGTATTACAACTACCACTAAACTGTTTACTATGTTTAGATACATCCTAACTTTCTATTAAAGTTTTTTTTAATCACTCTTCCAAATCATTTTAAATTTAGGCAATAAATTCAAAATCATTTATTTCCTCAAATAAGCATAAAATACAAACCAACACAGTTCAAATATACATGTGATAATATTATTTCCATTCCACTTTGCCACCTCACCAGGCTGTGTCAAGCTTACAAACATTAGTTATTTTTCAACAAAAAATAAAACAAAGTATTTAATGAGTTTATCATATTTTATTTAAATGAAATATTATTTTTCTATGATATTTTTATTATTACCAATAGATAAAATAGAATTTCATAACAATTAATTGTTTACAAAATATGTGATATAAAATAATATTAATATCTAAAGTATAATTTTTTTGAAACCATTCTATATCATTCAATTCAGATAATAATTCATTCACACAGATTTTGAAAAAGGAACATGAAAAATCTGCTTTCAAAAGAGAATTAAATCCATATCCATCCTGATAAATAATCTACAAGATACAATACAAAATACATAAATGTGTAAAACATACTTATCAAAATAATTTGCTATGATGGAAAAATGTTGTACTATAAACCTGAAACAATCTTTCGTATAATTTCAAATAAAATATTTTATAAGTAACACTTAAAACATTCTAGAAAAACTAAAACTACAGTCAAACTTTGTTATAATGAGCACGAAGGGACCAACTAAATTTGCTCCACTTGTAATATCAGCTATGTAGTCATATTTGTGTAATTTTACTTAGTGGTACAAATTTTATGCAAATATAATATTATGAAACTCTTTGAGGTATACGAATATACCTTGTAAATATGTATAAAAATTATAACAAGTGTATTTAGAATTTGTTAAAGTTAAAAGTTAGTCAAATTAATTACGCATTTATGTAAAATCAAATAGCAGACGATGTTCATAAGTAAAACAAGAACACTGACACATTTAATGAGAGCAATGAAAATTGCAAAGATTTTTTAAACATTCTTACCAGTCACTTATACTTCGGATTTAGCAACTTTTTCTAACGATCAGGGGCTTCAGACCGTGTAATACAATTACAATTGTCTATGTGGGAGTGAAAATATACAATTTTAAATTTTGTCAAATTGACTTATAAATAAAATCTTGTAATATTTGTTATAGGTACTCATTTTGATGACATATTCTTTAAAACGCATTATATTTAGTGATATCTGCAAATAAAAAAAATAATTTCAAATCAGTAGATACCATTTTAAAATATTGTATAAATTTTGATAAAAGTGAGAGGTATGCTCAAAGGCAATCATTCACAACCAATTTTTGACAGTAGTTTTGTGTAAACAAACATGTGAAAAATGCATGAAATTTTCTTGAAAAAACTTTGAACAGCCAAATTCAAAAAGAACATAGCATAGTTTTTCTCCAGCATACAGATATTGTGAACTTTAAATTCTTAGCAAGGAGGATATTTTATTCAAGAAAATTTATGGTTTTGAATTTTACACAAACATACATTTGAAGTGGGATAAATATTTGCTTATTACAACGTTGATTTCACTACAGCTGTGCTCGGTATAACTGAGTTTAACTGTGTATTTTTAACACAATTTGTGTAAACTTTGATTGTTATTTTTTTTTATATATAAATAGGCATATAATTAATTAATTCAGTTAATAATATTTATGAACCACGGTGAACTCTTGAATTTTCATTAAGTAATGTTGTAGAGTGCATAACTTTTTTATTGTATCCATATGCTGCCATTGGTTTCTTCTTGGGTTCGTTTAATAATCCGTTACCATTTCTATTTCCATCAGTAATCAATTCGTTTTTAGTTACTTCAACATTGGTCTGAAGATGTTTACTAAATTCTCTCATTAGGTCCACGTTGGGGTCAAACTTTTTTTCCTCTATGATTTTTTTATCTTTATATACATCCTCAGGTACATCATCAAACACAGAATCAGCCCACTGTTGATGCTCGTGTGTCATCTTGGCTATTTTTTCTGTAAAAACAAATTTTATTTTTAAATTCATAACAATATGTCAACTAAATAAAAATCTAAAATCTCTGTTGATTAATGCATGTTTACTGCAAAATGGTACTAGCTTACCAATATTTCAAAATAATTATAAAATCCAGCACAAATAATGATTCACTAATATTTCCACTTTGTGTTACACTTTTCACAATTATCACGAAACAGATTTGAATGCGCACTAACAATTTTTTAAATACAGCTGATATTTATATGAAAGTATATATGGCTCAGTGTAAAAATGTATAATTTCAAATTAAGAATAATTACGTGGATAGAGGGTGAATAATTTATTTTATCAATTTTATATTCCAAAATGTAAATAATATAAAAAAAACTCGCCCGAGTAGGTCCCTTGCCTTTAATGTAAAGAAAAAGAAAGAAGTAGACAATATACAAAGAGGCATTACAAAATTTTAATTACATAGATACATAGAAAAAGTTGCAAGATATTGTAAAGAGCTGTGGGAACCCAGCAAAGAATTTATAAAAATTATGCATAAGGCATTTCATGAACATCTTGTATTAACAATAAGGTATACCACCATCATGTAAAAATCTATCTTTAAATCTATTTTTAAAGGGTAAGAAAGTCTGATCCGTTTTTTTATTACATTCTGAGATGTCGTGATAGTAAAGATAGTTAGTTATTTACTGAAGAAGACTGAGCCTTTAGATTATGTAAAAAGAAAGGCAAGACTTCTGCAATGTCGTGGGATTTGCAAGAATCAAGATTTTATGCAGGCACTAGGCAAAACTAGAATATCTCTCTCGAAAACTCGAGGCTTCATAAGATGTCCGGACTAGAGAGCTCACTCAAACTGAACAACACCAGACAGATTAAGTGGGGGGAGTACAATAGATCTTATAGGACGCAGGGCACAATGCCCCCCATTCATTTAATAAATAATGAAATGGTTCTTTATATTCTGAACTACCTAGTAAAAACATTATGTCGTTATAGCACGAGCTACGCTCAATTTTGGAGAGTAATTGTATTAGGAAAATAAATGTATTGTGTTATTGTTCGATTATTGTAAAATGATATTGTGTTTAATAAACTGTTATTATTATTATTATTATTTAGCTAAACATTTTTTATTTATCTACTACTATTATACTATACCATCATGGCATATCCCACAAGTGGGGTAGCCAGCAGACCAACAATAAACATGCAAGCTGTCCTCTCCGTGCCAATATACAACCAAGACATTCAGGATGGGTGGCAAACCTCATTGCTGAATTTAAGATGTAAGATTTATGTACCCTTTACAGATTTTTATTTATTCTTACCTTTTGGTAATGCATATTTTTGTTATAAATGTTTCCTCTTGTTTGTTAGAAGGCACTTGCGTGTGTGCATAGTATTGTATATCAGCGATTGATGCATGTAATTATATTTTTATTGTTATAAGGTTATGCGGATTGTTATGATTGTGAATGAATTGCAGTATAATGCTAATGTCTTAATGTTTTTATAATGAAATTTGTTTTTATCTTTTGTAGTCTATAAGTATAATGAGTGTATAACTGTAATACAATATGTTCAAGTATACTTTGTAATACAGTGTAAAAAGGTTTGAACGCCGTTTAATGTATTAAATAAATAAATAAATAAAAATGATTTAATTTTTTCGAACACCTGCCTTTTACAGGACACTCGAAAACTTACAGAGAAGAGTGGGAGACCAATTCTTTGACGGGTGCTCCACAGGATATTTATTTATTTACTTATTTATTAACTCATCAGGGGCACACTGGCCTTTTACAAGTAAGTTTACACAATATAAAATACAATAGTCAAAATCATTACTAACTACAACAATAATTACATCAAAATAATAAATAAAAATTAGTACAAATAAAAATTCTTTTAGTTTACAATATGGAAAACCTTATCAAATAAAATCATTTTTTTTTAAAGTTTAATTTATTGACCGGTTCTTGGTGTAAGTTCATATTAATAATTTATTAATTAAACAAGATATATAA
This sequence comes from Athripsodes cinereus, assembly GCA_947579605.1. Classification (NCBI taxonomy): domain Eukaryota; kingdom Metazoa; phylum Arthropoda; class Insecta; order Trichoptera; family Leptoceridae; genus Athripsodes; species Athripsodes cinereus. The sequence goes on along the minus strand of OX388307.1, from coordinate 5,027,699 downwards.
TTATTCCACTGTTGACTTTATTAATTTTGTGAGCCGACTTTCAAGAGCTTCCGCTCTCATCATCAGGCAAAAGTAAAGTGTTTAATTTCTTCCAAAAATAATGTGTTATGAAGAATAAATAATAACTCAAAATGTGTTAAATGTAATCATACTTCTTCCAGAATAGAGAATGACTTGCTAATTATATTAAATACGTCATAATTATAAAGGTATGAATTTACTATTTATAAATGAAATAGGTAAATGTATGGAAGCAATTGATGATTGATTTGTTAACAAATTTTAATAAACAGGTATGTAATGAAATAAGTGATTTAAAAAAATAAATGGCACGTGTTATTTATTGTTCAGTATTTATATTCAGTTGACAAAAAATATGAAGACCTTAAATTTTTGATACTACAATGAATTAATAAATCATAATTTTTATTTATGAAGTGTTGGAGTGCACTCTTTTATGTAAATTTTTTAAAGTCCTGGAAAATGTAGATATTTGCTAAACAACACATTTACATTTTCAGTTAAGCATATGCCACACATCTTGTCTTAATTTTATTGGTAAGGAGAGAACAGCTTCCAAGTTTGTGACATGCAAATGGGTGGCTACCCTAGGTGGAAACAAGTAGGATAGCCAGTAAACTAACTGGATGTCATAAACATGGAAGTTATCCTCTCCATGCCTAATTTGCGTATATATTTTAATTTTGTTTCATTGTTTGTATCATTTTCGTCTCACTTTGTTTATATCTCCTTATTATTTTTTTACTTGTACATACCTACAATTTTATACTCAATAAACATTATTATCATCTAAAAGGGACATTTTATTTTAATTTAAAAAGGAAAATTAAAGAGAGAAGCAGTATAAAAGATTCTCATGACGGCGATTTTAGCCAGCCGGCCCTTCAGGCCTCCCTAATGGCCCACCCATGAGAACAATTTTGGTTTAAATGTGCGGATAAATAGGAGTTAACGACACTTGAGATATCCGGGTATGAGGTGGGTCTCTCTTCTCCGTGCCTAGTGAAAATAATATTCAGGATGGTTGACACACCTCACCACCAAAATGAAGATGTTAAATTAATATTTGCGATGGTTTAAAGATACCTACCATTAACAGGATCTCATAAATTTATAGGACATATTGTAAACAAAGTACCTACATATAGAAAACAAGTGAGTAACAGTATATTTTTTGACAATACAAACAACACATAATGTAGTGAATGACCCAAGGGTTCAAAGAACAAGTGTACTGCACCAATGAGGCCTATATGTATTCCAAATATTACAGTCATGTGCTCCATTGTCTTACAATATAATAAATATTTATAACAATAATTTTATACATAAAATACTATACTGTGCCCCAGATGGGGTAGGCAGAGAGAACGGAACGCTGTATAGATCTATTTTTACATACTTCTTTTGCTTCCTCTACATTCATTCAGTTTTACATACATGCTCTTACTCAAAGTGCAGCCGTCCTTGAGAATTTGATTCACATGATCAAGCCACGTAGTTCTTGGACGTCTGCGCTTCCTCACAACCCCTCTTTCAGATAAATATTATATCCTCTCTGTCATCTTTTCTCCATCCATTTGTTACATATTTTCAAACAATTGTAACTTATTTTCCCAAATATTCCCTCCAGAAATCCCTGTCCATTGATACTTACAGGACAACCACGTCAAAGTACCAGAATGATATTGTGCACCAGCATTTTTGCCATGTTCGGCACATTGCTATTGTTAACAATGTATTGAAGTGCACCATTCACTCTAGCACCGACCACTTCTCTTTTTTCAATATCATCATCATATCTGCCATCCCTCGCAAACAGACTTCCCAAATATACAAACTTGCTCTAAACATTCATCGTCATATTTGATATCAGAAATTGTTCTTTTGTTCTCTCTTTCAAACACCAGCACTTCTGTCTTCATAAATATTAATTTCTAACCTATTCGTACTACAGCTACCATACACATACAAGACAATCTCCTGTAAATCTCTTCCATTTTCAGCCATTATCATCATTTCATATTTTTTATTTCACAACAAATTTCTTCAGAGGACATTAACTCAAAAATAGTGGTTAAATAAATTTACACATAATTGTATAAATATGTTAATTCAATAAAACTTTTGAGCATTGGTCGACAACCCCAACCCTTTAGCGCTCCTCTTGGGACAAAGACACAGGGCAGAAATCTGCTTCATTCAGAGCGTCTTTGAACCAATCAAATCACCAAGTAAGTAAATTAATATTAAGGGCCGATATTATAAACGAGGAACCCAATATTCGTAAGTATATCGACACTTTACGAACGGATGGCGATCTGTTCGTACATTCTACTAGAGACTTTGTTATAAAACAATTTCGACAATTCGTTAAAAAGAAATATTTTTGCCTACTGTACCCATTGTTTTCAACCGGTGGTCACATAAGATCTTGCCTGTCCCTTTTATCTACCTACTCCCCATTCATAAAAACTTCACCCAACAATCTCATAATTTACACAAACAAATAAGTAAATGACAGCGATGCTATGAGAGTATATCCTAACAAAACACATGCGTAGGTTCATCTATTTTTATTTCTTTCTCTCTTAAGGCAAATTGAGACAGTGAGACAGCAATACTAGTCGTCAAATTACCAAAAACTAATCCCTGGTCGGTCGGCCAGTTAAAGCCGATGGTAACATTTTACTGAAATAATATTAACGGATGTTTATAATCATGAAAACCGAGTAGTTATATCAAATTAAGGACCAATTTTAAAATAACTTCAACTAACGGACTTTTATAATATTGGCCCTAAGTCTGTTAATGAATTACTAAGTATGTTAAGTGGAAGAATAAATAACTTATTAACTTTTCTCCAGGCTGATACAGTCTTATCCAGGATCGATGTTAAAACTCCGACTTTTTTTTTTTATTTAGTCACCGCGATCTATAAGATCTATTGTACTCCCCCTACTCAGCTTTCCGGTGTTGCCCGTCAAAGCGCACCCTCAAGTCCCAGACATCTTATGAAGTCCAGGATCTTGAGGGGATCCAAGGTGTGGAGAGACTCCACTTCTACCCAATGTCTACCTAGGGTTTTGATTCTTGCGAATACCACGGCATTGCATTCCGCTAGGAGATGTCGAGGAGTCTCGGCCTCTTCTTCACAAAATCTACAAGTACCGTCTTCTTCAAGTCTCAGTTTGCGTAAGTGTTCCTTGAGCCTGCAGTGACAAAACCCCGACTTAATTAAACCTAAAAGTACAAGAGTATAGGTTTAAAAACCTGGAAAAAAAAGTTCTGAAAGACCACAATAAAAAATCTCATTTCTTACTTATGGTTATATTAACATATTTATTGTTTTCTCATTGTGCCTCACTTCTGTGTCAATGTTAAAGATAGTTTGAGGAGAACAAAAAAAAACATCATATCTCCGTCATAAAGATTGTATTTATAATCAACTTCATGAATTATAAAACACAAGTATTCATATTTATTTACAAAATAATTGTATATACTACATAAATAACAAAGTAAATAATATAACATGTGGCTACAGCTATAGTCACCATATTCATTTTAGGTTTAAAACAAATTGTCTGCAAAAAATAGAATGGGGTGAATGAGTAATGTGACACAGCATACTTCTTAAAAGGTCAATGTTGACATAATAACATAAATATATTAGATATATATATATTTGTGTAAATAGTTAAATGTAGGCAATAGAAATATGCATGTGTGCATGCATAATGTTCTATAATAATCCCTGCACCAACATTGAACTAACCTTGTTTGAATGAATACATTAACATATAATATACGTCACTTTGGAAATGGTATACATAAATAAACCTCAACGTATAAGTATACCAAGAGTTAGATGTTTAAATGAAAGTAATCTAAAAAGAAAATATTATCATGTACGCTTATTTTTTCAAGGTTTCAAAGGTAAAGAGAATTTTTAAAGTAAATACAGTAGCTCCAAAATCAATTTTCATTTTTTTAAATTAAATGTTTAATATCACTATTTACATGCTAATTTATCGATCAATTTCTCCGAACACAACGTCGAGTGTACCAATGATGGCCACAATATCAGCCAACATGGTATTTTTGCCTAATTTATCCAATGCCGCCAAGTGAGCAAAGCCTGGAGCCTTAATTTTACATCTGGAAAAAAATAAAATGAAAATAATTGAAATAACACAAACTCCACCATACCAATGTGTTTGAATATATCAAACAATAAAATTAAATTGAAATAGCACAAACTCCACCATACCAATGTGTGTGAATATATCAAACAATAAAATTAAATTGATTTGGTTATTCTTTTACTATAACCTCTATAAGCAAAAATTATAAATTAAGTTCTACACAAGTTGATAATTTTTTGTAATTTCTTTGATTGCATCAATATTATCTCAGAACATTTCCACCTAGAAAAAGTTAATATAATGGTGTGTGCAAAACTACATTTCTCAGAATCTCCATTCAAAGTTTGTTCAGCGTAATTACATTTGCTTCTCAAATTAATGTTTTTAACACACAAAATTACAGTCAAAAACAATTGCATTTACTACTACTCCTACTTTGCCCTGCTAAGCAAAAACACAGTAATTACCAAACACATATGTGTCAGAATCGCAGACCAAGTTTAGCACTACCTTTTGTGTATTTTTTCAAGTATTAAAAAAATATACCACAGTTGTCACAAATATCATAGATATTCAATAAATTTGAAATATGCTTCCTTTTAAAAAGCTAATAAATAATAGATATTTGTGACGATTGTGAAAAGTTTGTTTTTTGATACTTGAAAAATACAAACAAAAAGTAGTTTTAAACTTGTTCTGCGATTCTGACACATATGTGTTTGGTAATTACTGTGTTTTTACTTAGCAGGGCAGTACTATACCATCACGGCATATCCCACAAGTAGGACAGCCTGCAGACAAGCTGCATATAATAAATATGCGAGACATTTAGGATGGGTGGCAAATCTCATCGCTGGATTTAAGACATAAAATCCATGCTGTTTATAGAACACTCAAACACTATTGAAAAAGAGCGGGAGACTAATTCTTTGCTGGGTGCTCCATGAAACATAAAAGATATGTTAAAAAAACCACATAATAAAATTATATTCTCACCTATATGGTTTAGAGGAGCCATCGGCAACCAAATAAACACCAAACTCTCCCTTAGGTGCCTCCACAGCTGTGTAAGTGACACCCGGGGGTACCTGGTAGCCTTGAGTGAACAGCTTGAAGTGGTGAATCAGAGCCTCCATTGATGTCTTAACAAACAAAAATACATGTTTACTTTACAATGAAAGCTACTTCTTGTAAAAAGGACCATAGTCATTGAGGTAATGCGTATTTATGACAAAGAAATTAAATAATGCAATGGTACCTTCATCTCTTGTCTGGATGGTGGGCAAAGTTTAGCATCGTCTGTCTTGACTTCTCCAGGAGGCATTTGATTGAGGCACTGATCTATTATCCTCAGAGACTGTCTCATCTCCTCCACACGACACAAATACCTACAGAACACATGACAATCAAAACTTGATGCAATCATAACACATCAAACAACCATACCCCATAACATAATAATAATAATAATAATAATAATAATAATAACACATCAAACAGTTTTAAAACAAGTTTCAATAATACTTTATTCAATCAATAATAATAATAACAAACATAGAAAAGCTGAGACAACATGACTACAATTAAGCTGCGTATAAAAATAATAAACAATAAACAAACGATCATTATATCCAACAAAAAAATCACAATGAACAAATAAATAAATAAGTTAACTAATTAATTAAAAATGAAATCATCTCAATGAGTCAATAATTAAACGCACACACAATAAGGTGAACAAATTAATATATAAAAAATAGGAGTAAACTACGTATTACAAGTGAATACATTATAAGTTCTGTAAAATTCCTCTACACAATAATTTTTTTGCTATATCTCATTATTTATTTTGTGTGCATCATTGTTTTTCTCCTTTCGTAGAAGCTCTATGTAAACCAAAATGCTATCAGACAAATAAATAGATTTCAATTTCACAGGATCATTCACTCATTCCAAATGTTGTGTTTAAAATGTAACATTTGAGTATAATTTCAAGACAAAATCTTACTTATGTATTTATACCTGTCATAACAATCTCCATAAGTTCCAATTGGCACATCAAAGTCAACCAAGTGATACGCATCGTAAGGTTGTGTCTTACGCAGATCCCACTTTATACCAGAGCCTCGGAGCATCACACCACTGAAATTAACAAACAAAGCAAAATATAAACATTCTGTTATTGATGAACTTGAAACAGGTAATAAGTAATTATACAATATTTTATTCTTCTGCACTTCTTCTCGGCTTATGACCATTACTTCCGATTTAGTCGTGCTTATACTCATGCCAGCCCTATTTGCCACCGACTCGAAACTACTCAACCATTCTTGCATACCACTCTGAGATGAAGTTAGTCTTACTATATCGTCAGCAAACAACAGTGTTTTTAGATTCGTAGAATAATGATTATTAATTTATTTCCCACTTTCTTCCAAGAATCTATTCTATCTATCTATTCCCTCACTCCGTATCCCAAGTGGGGTAGGCAGAGAGAACGGAACACCAATTAGATCTGTCCTTACATACTTCTTTCGCTTCCTCCACAGTCATACAATTTCTCATGCACGCACGTCGGTTTCTTTTACTCAAAACACGGACGATTTTGAGAATTTGATCTACATGTTCAAGCCATGTAGTTCTCGGACGCCCGCGCTTCCTCACACCCCTCTTTTTAGCCAAGTATATCCTCTTTGTCATTCTTTCCTCTTCCATTCGTTCCACATGACCAAACCATCTCAATTTATTTACATGCATTCTATCTACAACACTCCTCTTGCATCCACTCATTCTTCTAATATCCTCATTCCTCACTCTATCACGCAACGTTTTACCAACCATCCTCCTCAGCGATCTCATCTCCACAGCATTTATTCCACTTTCGTCCTTCTTCAACCATGTCCACGTTTCACTTGCATACATAAGTAACGGTACCAGGATGGTTTTGTGCACTAGCAATTTTGCTATGTTCGATACATTGTCATTGCTGACAATGGGTCGAAATGCACAGTTAATAGTTTTTTTTTCTTTCAAGAATATTTGAAGAAAATAAGTTTCCTTCACTAAGGGTAATTCTGCTCATATTGAGTGATTTATACCTACAAAATACATATAACGTACAAACCTGAATCCATAATTGAGAGCGTCTTCAGCAGAAACTATACCAATATCCTTAGTTCTCTGTATCCAGAAGCGATTACTTGTCAAGAGATCTTCCACCTCGTCTAGCCTTTCAGCGAACTGACTACAGAACTGGTAAATGTCATCCATAAGACCCAGTGGCATGTCCTGGAAATCAAAAAAGAATATATTCATCTTAAGTGGTACCCCTAATTTCATCAACCATCAAGCGATCCTCCGCATGTAGAACCCTGTGCAGTGTATTTTGATTTTTTAAAAAGAAAATTGAGACATTTCGCCCTAAAATATTTTAAACTTAATACAATTAACATCCACATTTCCAGGAAAAGATTCAGTTTCCGACAAACGAATTATATTAAAAAAAATTGTGGATGTTATATTGTGAAGACAATTAAATTACAATTAATAAAATAAATGGAATACTTACAAGAGCCACACCACCTGGTCTGATGTATGCTGCGTGCATTCTTGCTCCGGACACACGCTCATAAAACTCCATCATCTTCTCACGCTCCTCGAACAACCAGAAGAATGGTGTCATGGCCCCCACATCCAAAGCGTGGGTTCCCACAGCCATAATGTGATTCAAAAGACGGGTAATTTCGGCAAACAGAGCTACAAAATATGAAAACATAGATTGATGTGCAAATTTATTACAATGAATGGGGCTTTTACAGTCTGAATAACTAGCAGTAAATATTGTTTTAGCTTTTTTAAATGTTCTTACTATCAAGCTGAGTAAGACATTGAAATTCAAAGAAATATTTTTTAAGATATTTTCTTATTCCAGCTACTATATCATCACAGCATCTCCCACAAAAGAGATAGCGAGTGGACTAACTACACATAATGAACATGTGAGTTGTCCTCTTTGTGTCACGTAAAACTAATAAATTCGGATGGGTGGCATGTCTATTTTTGAATTAAAGATATTATAGGCCTTAGGTATACATGATGTTTTTTTAAGGAATATACCTCCCTTTTACAGGACCTTCAAAACTTAAGAAAATAGTGAGAGGCTTATTTTAATACAAGCACTCCATGAGTAAATAATATGAAAGCCATTTGCACATATATTATATGATCAGTTATTTGATAAAAAATATTATAAAAGGTGAGATACTCACTTCTGATGTATTTTGCACGGATAGGTATATCAATATTAAGCAGCTTCTCAACAGCCAAACTGAAACACTGTTCATTGCACATCATGGACACATAATCCAAACGATCAAAATAGGGCAGGGCTTGGGTGTAGGTCTTGTATTCAATTAGTTTCTCAGTGGCACGGTGGAGTAAACCAATGTGAGGGTCACAGTGCCTCACCATCTGTAATCATTAAAAACTCATTTAAATGTGAGCGATAGCTCTTCAAAGTCGTTGGCTCATGATTAATAAAGTCACATTGATGTACTCAAACATCTGCGTTTTATTTCAACAAATTTAATACGTACTTCTATCGAATATAATCAGAGAAAAACATTGTCTATATAGGTTCTTGGAAAGTAGACGTCAAGTGGTCAGAAGGCGGCAGATGTCATGACTGCGCAACATTCTAGATTGGACCGGAATACAACGGATGGATGAGTTATGCAGGACAAAGAGATCTCCATCATGGTGATTGTCAACATAGGGGGGGACCTGATACGGCACTAGCAGAAGAAGATATATGTTTTAGCTTAACAGGCAAAGTTCAACTCCCAGAAGGTCACAAGAGTGAATATACCTAGTGATGTGAGTAGAGAAAATTCTCTGATGGAAGAGAAATTTCTCTATGATTTTTTTCCATGGGGGTTCCCCTATTATTTATTGATTTGGCGGTAACGCGGTGGGATTCCCCTACAAAATATATGAAAAAATATCCAGTATTGAGTCACTACGTGGCAGTTCTTCACAGGCAGTGACTAGAATAGTGCAAGATGGGCAAGAAGGAATTTATATAAAGATATTTTGTCGAAGAAACGGCAGGAAGCATGCCACAACAATACAAGTGCAAGTTTTGTGGTGCCAAGTATGTAAAAAATGTAACAAGACAGGCCAATCATCTTGTAAAAAGTCCAAACAACAATTCTCCTCTGATGAGAAATTTCTCTCCATAATTTTTCTTAGTGGTATTATGACCCTTCTCCCAGAACACTTCGCAGCCAACCTGATTTTCTAAGTATATTCTTTTTACACATGACCATTTTTTGATATTTATTTTATCTATTTACATATATTCACGGCCAAAGCCTTTTACATGTAAAACCCCTGTATACTTACAATACAAGTATACAAAGGTACGATCACTTTAAAAAAAGACACATTTCATGATTACATTTTTTTTTTGAACATTGTAAAAATTATCAATAAAAAATATATTTGCCTCAAAATATACCATAATTAATTGTAGCAATATTGGTGATAAATTGCCTCAACATTCGTACATTGTTATTGATTGATTGAATTAAGTACTGATTTATTATTATTATACTGTTAAATAAAAAAAAAAATTCTCTACTTAGAGAAATTTACCGAGAAATTTCTCGGTAAATTTCTCCAAAAATTATTTCTTGAGAATTCCACAACACTAAATATACCAAATAATCCCATTTAAAAATGCTATGAAAAAATGAAATTTGTAATATTTAACATCAATTTCTAAAGTTTGTTACATATTTTAATTTTGCCGTGATTTTTGAACTGTTTATTTTTGTATTTATATGTTAAATTGTATGGAGTGTAGAGAAATAATATGTTTTGATGTAAATTTCATTAGTTAGGTATTTTATTTTGTTATTAAAAAAGGCAATAGCCGTTTATAGATTAATAAATAAATAATATGCATTACAAAAACTATTAAAAGATATTGATATGCCTAATTAATGTTTATACCTCTCCATCAAGTTCCAAGACCAGGCGCAATACTCCGTGAGCAGCCGGATGCTGGGGACCAAAGTTGATATGCATGTTACGGATGTTCTTCTCAGGAGGTGGTACAAGACCTTAAATTTTAAATAAAAGTTTTTTAATAACAATAGCACTAACTGTTAACCCATATACTCCCACCAACTCAGACTGAGGTAATTTGACTACTCAAATGAGACTGTGTTGTGCAAAAATCTTACTGTGTTGTATGAATTGAAAAATATTATTTTAATTTGGCATGATAACTAAAATTTATTATTTTACTACATTGCAATGTTTCTATTGAAATTCCATGCATTTTAAAAAAAATAAAAACTGATATTTAATTAAATTAATGAATACATATTATAATATTCATTTAGGTAGGTAGTAAATATGTATAAATGATGAGAGTGCTTACCATTCCATGGTCCAACTTGGAGGCCCGCAGAATCTTCATTAGGATATATTACAGGTCCAGAATACTGCTCCATCCATTCTTTATCTGGGTACCAAAAACCGGCATTCCTGGAACTGGAAAATAATATTTATGAAGTAACCTAACATTCTAATTACATAATATACTAAGAGGTTTGAAGGAAATATAACCTGTCATAAGGTACCCAGAAAATGCAGAAATACAAACCTTACGTGAGAAACAGCCGGCGCAACTTTTAAAAGGGATACCCCTTGAGATACATTAGCAACTTTTCTAAAAATTGTACCCAGCAAACCCGCCATATTGACTAAAAATACATGAAAATGCCAATACTACGACGTCCGTCAACTGTTTTTGACAGATCAAAAAACATTAAAGATTTTCCATAGACAAGAAACATGTTTATTTTATTTTACATGCAGCAGGAATTTTATTTTTTATCATGTAAATAACAAAGTTAACTAAAATCTATAAGGTATTCCAATAATAACGCGCTAAATTAACTCTTATTTTTATATATATGTACATGTAATTCTACAATTTTTTCAAAATACTACTGGCTGTAACCGTCAATACCAGCCGATGAACGTATATTTATTTCAGTCATTCCCATAGACATGTATAACCATAGAACAGCTATAAAGAAAATTAAGTGAAACTCTCAGTGGACAAGGTAAATACCGAGGTATAGGTATGTATTACGAAGGTGTGCATAGTTGTCCTAATATTATTTTTCATATCGTGAATATAAGTAGTGTTGTGGAATTCTCAAGAAATAATTGTTCGAGAAATTTACCGAAAAATTTCTCGGTAAATTTCTCTTCTTCTTCTTCTGCTTGCAGTAGGTCATTGACCTGTTTGGCCGGAATTTGTTTCCTCTTGCGACACCGAAGACCAACTATCCTTCCATCTTTTGGGTTTCTTGGGTAAATTTCTCGAAGTAGAGAATTTTCGGAGATTTTTTTTTATTTTTTATTTAACAGTATAATAATAATAAATACTTTATTCAATCAATCAATAACAATGTACAAATTTTGAGACAATGTATCACCGATATGGCTACAATTAATTATGGAAACAAAAAAATGATAGGTACCTACATGGAAAAAAGTGCTGATAACTGATGAAAAATCTTAATGTTTGACACCCCACATGCACATATTTGAGTTAAAAAAAATGCAGGTACGTACATGGAAAAAAGTGTTAATAACCTCTGATTTGGGTCTTAATCAGCCCCACAAATTTTTGGATCAATCAGGTTGACTGCGAAGTGTACTGGACGAAAGGTTATAATACCACTAAGAAAAATTATGGAGAGAAATTTCTCTTCTCACATCATTAAATATAAGTAGATTTTTTTTTAAATTCACCTCTTCATAATACTTACCACCGACATATTATTCTCATTTGTGAAATGATCATGTCACATTTGCCGTCTACCAAATGTTTCACCAATCTTTTTTCCAACACCACCTAAAATATCTATAGATGGTGATGTTTTTTCATAATGCTTCATATATTTTGTCTCTTTCTTACTCACACATTTAAACGTGGATAGAAAACAACAAGAATAGTATGTCTCAGATGTGAAATTTGTGTGAATGGTCTATGTTTATATATGTCAATGGTCGCTCCTATGATGAAATTTTCCGACGTTTTCTTCGTCATAACTCATAATAGTCTTAGTCTTTGGTTTTTGGCCTTCTGCTTCATTGCTTATGGTGTTATGGTGATCGTCGCTGGTATGTCAATATTGTGAAGTGTATTTTATTTTTAGATAATTAACAGTGTGATCTGTGCTTTCAAAAGTTCTTCGAATTATTAAAGTGTAAAAGTTTTATAAATTAGCGTTAAATATATTCTAATTCATTCAAGTAATTTATTGTAAACTTGGCTTATATAATAGAAGTAATTTTTGTTACTCAAAAACGTCGAAATATCTACTAAAATGAATCAACCACCTAAACAACCCAAGAAAACTCCCATTACAAAAGATTACGAAATATCGGACACTGTCCTAGGGCTAGGAATAAATGGAAAGGTATTTACATGTTTTCTTTTTTTTTTGCTAACGATATGACTCATAATTTTGGATGCAATAATACATCATACTTCCTGTCAAAGCGAAATATACATAAGAGAGAAACATCTTGACATTAATTCCCATACCTGAACCTAAGAAATTAATTAATAAGATGTACAAAGGTTAAGTGATGGAAATAATAATGTATCGAATGTAGTTATTGATGCTTTATGTCTTCCCAATGTACATTATTACTGAATTAGTAATGACTTACATGCTTGTGTATTTAATTTATGAAGTCCTTTTCATTTAATGAAATATTCATGGGTACATAGCTGCATGAGAAACAAACCACAACATTTTTCTCTTTAATTAATGAAATGGAGGGAAAAATGATTAATTTTATAATCTTTAAAAACAGTGACTAGAATTAAAAGAAACATTTGTACTCTTCTGAAATCATTTTTGTAATCTCTTCACCAGTTATGATTGAGCATTATAGCTCTCCATTGTAGTGGATAGTCATTGGAATATCAATATTGTAGATCTTTATCTTAATAAAGTCTGAGTGATTAAAGTGGAAATGGCGTAACCACAATACTGATAATGTAATTGCACATGTTCATTGCAACGCACTTCTATAATTATGTGAGTGATTCACAACCAAAGGTACATCGATCTTTTAAAGAGCATTTAAACTGAGAAAACTTTATAATACTTTTAATTTATTTTGAAAATGTTGTTTTTTTACTATACATACATACATACCATCACGCCGCTTCCCTCGCGGGGTAGGCAGAAAGGATCGAGCGCCACTTCATTCTATCCTAGCATACATCTTTCACTTCCGTCACTGTCATACAATTCCTCATGCATGCTCTCCTGTTCAATGTGCTCAACACATGACCGTCTTGTAGGATTTGATTTAAATGATCTTGCTATTTAATCCTCGGGCGTCCACGTCTCGCACACCATTCCTCTCAGCCAAATAAATCTTCTTAGTCATTCTGTTCTCATTCATTCTTTCCACGTGCCCAAACCATCTTAACTTATCATAATAATCTGTTGTTTAATTAATAAATCAATCATATTTTTGAATAAATGTAATCAAAATTTGAATTGAAGCGTTTTTGCATTTCAGCAGTGGAACAAAATCAGTCTGCATCTCACTTTAATTAAATGATGGTTGGTACATAACCAGTTGTCAAATATGTAAAAATAGTCTATTACAACCAAAACCTTTGGTTGGTTGGAACGGTTTAGTGTTTTTTTTTCTAACTCACTTTTTTAGAAAAAAATGTTTTTTAGAATAAGTAGATGAGAATTTTCTTTACATGAATTGAATTACAGTATAGCCAGCGAAAATACCAACATTCCTGCATTCATAGTTAAATATTTCATCATGCACAAAATGTAATGTCATATCTGCAAAATTAACATTTTACAGGAGAATCAAATAAAGGAGAATAAATGCACAATTTTTTTATTTGTAACAACAAAACTGCAATTTTTTTCTTTTTTACATTATGATATGTAAAATGAACTGATGTCATTATGAAACAAGTGATATGTTAAAGATGTTATGACAAAATATGTATTTTTAATATCTGTAGATCCGACATTAATTTTGGGGGTGCCGATTTGTGAAAAATGTATTGATGTAACTTTGCATCTAAACCTCTCATGTGATAGTTATATACAACAATATATATTTGTCATCAAATTTTCTGTTCAGTTATTAAATATGTCTTGTGGAAATTTTCCGAAATTGACAAACTTAACATCATAATCAATCTCTTGACAATGCCCTTGTTTATTTATTTATTTATTCTTCTTGCACATCATCATTACATTACAGTGTTAACAAAATAATATAATTTTTTTAAAAACTAGGACGATGTGCAGTGGCGAGATTATCACTATAAAGTGATTTCTTCCATCTAACCACGGAAGTTAGTCGAAATATGTCTCAATAAAAAACAATATAGTATAAAAAACATTTGTTATTTAATTTCATTACGGAATTCTACTACCTAAACATGGACACAGTCAGTGGCGGATACAGATAGGGGGCGTGGTGGATGCGCGCATTGACCATGTTTTGTATATGGGTATAATCAGTTTAAATAAAATGGCATTGTCTTGTATAATTTTTGCACATCCCCTTGAGTTTTTTTCTGATTCCACCACTGGACACAGTGAATATAAAAGTTAATCAGTTAAAACAAATAGAATAAACTGGCAATTTAATAATTGAAATAACTGGGTTAAAATATTATTGTTAATATACATTTAGAGTGAATAACTAATTCTACAAACTAGTTGATAATGAAATTAAATAAGTCAAAATTTTAATGTCTTCATATGATCTACTTTTGACTGTAGGTTTTGAATGCATAAATTAGATTTCAGAACATTGTGAGTGATTATTTTTTACATTCTTGTTTATAAAGGTGGTGCAGTGTGTGGAGAGGGCTACTGGCGTCAAACGCGCCCTGAAGGTGCTGAGAGACAGCGTGAAAGCTCGAAGAGAAGTGGACCTGCATTGGAGAGCCAGTGGTTGTGTGCATGTTGTAGGGGTAAGATATTTTTCATATTATTTTTTAAACTCTTAAAAATTTATATTAACTACAGATCCAGCCTGGACCATTGTCTCTCCTGTATTACAAAGACTAGAAATTTATATAATTGTTATAAAACTTTGTAATACAGTTAGTTCACTTTTTTCATGTCCATATTTGGGTCATGATTTAAAAAATGCTGATCCATGTATCTTTTTAATCAGGTTAGCATTTAATAATACTAATAATAATAATAAACTTTATTGCACAATAAAGAGCATACATGATTACAAAGTTATTAAATAATGTGATACAAATAAATGATATTGTGCAATGGGCAAGTTTATCGCAGAAACTATTTCTTCCAACTAACCCATAGCATTTCACAGGTGATTATTAGCCAGAAAATTTACCATATGTACCGAACTACGTTTCATATAAGTTTCACAGATTGATCTGCCTTGTACATGGTGAAAATCTCTGGAACGTCGTAAGATTGATTATTTTATATAATTACCTTAAGTTTTTCTTTTTTGGTTATAAAATGTATGGATATAATATTCTTGGTAATAAAGTTAGAAGCATACAGTGAATGCATCATGATTTTTATTTACTATATTTTTTTTAAATAAGATATATCGGGGTTTTTGTTATAAACCCAAATACAACCTTATACACCTTTCACAGTAAGCTACTAAAAGCTTGTGTCGCAAAAGGGGAGTTTGCCGGCACCTGGTATCTAACCATGGATCCCATGTTCACGAGGCCGAGACTCTACCTCCAGGCTACCTACGAACTCAAATTTATAAATATTATTTCGCCTAGCAACCTTCTCTACCTGATACATTTCAACCACATTTATTTTATGATTGCCTTATCCAATTCACAAGCACCTGTCACCAAATTATGATTCCTGCATTTTACTTAAAAT
This sequence comes from Athripsodes cinereus, assembly GCA_947579605.1. Lineage (NCBI taxonomy): Eukaryota > Metazoa > Arthropoda > Insecta > Trichoptera > Leptoceridae > Athripsodes > Athripsodes cinereus. The sequence continues at coordinate 5,011,549 of OX388307.1, read as the reverse complement.
GATTTAACTCTGATTAGGTACACAATAGTATTTCACGTGTCCTTTCATCATGTGACATTATCAAACCACTATCTACAAGATGCTTTACTTTTATATTATTATCTATTCAACATCAATCAATCTCTCACCATGTGATAACATAAACACAGATTTATCATAATATACATACATCCCCCTCAACGCTCCTCTCGGGAGCACAGGGCAGAAAGAAACCAGCCTCCTCCATTCAGAGCGTCTCTGCGCCAATTGCGTCACCTCTTTCCACGACATTCCCTGCGCTCTGATGTCATTGTCATAGGAACAGTGTATTGTGAAAGAGGCACGCCCGGCCCGACTGAACCCTTGTGGACGGAAGAACAGTGCTCTTTTTAGTCAACTATCATTGGGCATTCTCAAAACATGTCCCAGCCTGGACCATCGTCGCTCCTGTATTACGGAGATTACGGGTCTCTGCTGGGTGCGCCGGCGCACAGCATCATTTGTAACATGTTCATACCATTTGACATCCAAAATCCTTCTAAGACACTTGTTTTCAAAGCTTATTATCTTTCGGTCTTGAGCCTTGGTTAAGTGCCAAGACTCACAGCCACATAGAAGGATTGGGATGATGCACGCATTGAACAAGCGACATTTTGTCCTGATGCTCAGTCCAAACGCCATAATATAAAACAAAATATAAATCAAAATAAAAAATTGTTGTCATCTAGTACACTTGTGATCATGTAGTGTACACATTTATTGTTATTTATTTTGTTGTCATCTAGTACGCTTGTGATCATGTAGTGTACACATTTATTGTTATTTATTTTGCTGTCATCTAGTACACTTGTGATCATGTAGTGTACACATTTATTGTTATTTATTTTGTTGTCATCTAGTACACTTACACATTTATTGTTATTTATTTTGCTGTCATCTAGTACACTTGTGATCATGTAGTGTACACATTTATTGTTATTTATTTTGTTGTCATCTAGTACACTTACACATTTATTGTTATTTATTTTGTTGTCATCTAGTACACTTGTGATCATGTAGTGTACACATTTATTGTTATCTATTTTGAATATACGGTAAACAAAAATAACACCTCATAAGTTGCTATTCAAAAAAAAATTGACCGTTTACAATTTATTCATAATTAATTTTTCTATTGTTTTTATTCAGTCTACTCAAAACATAATATCTTAATCAGCTATATATTAGGATATGATTTAATAACTTCCTTTTGCCTACAAAATTTCTGCTTATCAGTTAAAAATTAATAACATATTCATGAAATGATAAATTGCTTATCTTGCTACTTTTCCATTATTGTTATTTCATTGTTGTGAAATATGTAAATGTGAATAATACGAGGAAACTATGAAAACTATTACGTGTGACATGTTTGTCCAAAACATTATGTACCGACCTCGATAAATTTTGTTGAAAAACTTTCTACCAAATTAACTCAGTGTACATTTTTATTGTATTTGTACATTCTCTATTGTACATATATTAAAGAAAAGAATAAAGATTTATATTCCATTGTAAATAGTTTCAACTATTTTGAACTCAGCTGTGAAACTCGGCTTCGTTTTTGAATGTCTCAATTGATTCATATATGAATACCATTTTTAAATATGGTGTCAAAAAATAATAAATTGAGATAAGTATGAAGATCGGTTCTATGTACCTTTGCCAATGTTACAAATGATGCACCAAGGTGTTATCTGTGTCTATTTCGTAGTGAGGTGACTACGAATATTGACAAAGTATTAATTCTGTTGTCTTTTAAAGATATTGAAGTCGGCATTTAGAGCCTTCATCGTTAATTTTTTATACATGAATCAGTTGTAATAAGTTGTAAAAAATAGTTTTATTACTATTAAGAATTTACATTATTTTCCTCAAAATAAAAATATTTTAACTCATAATCACATTTTACCTTTTACCTTTATTTGAATATTCTGGCACTTGGTGCCTTATTTAAAAGTGGTATTCATGTATGTATAGACAATTTGTAAAGTCCTCTTTACTCATAACATGACCTTAAGGGTGCCATATTGAGTGTCTATCTTCCGAAGCATTTTAAGCATTTAACCAATTCACTACGCAAGGGAGTTTCTACACATTCAGTACAAATAGCACTGACTGCCCAATTTATAAGAAACCATCTAATGTTATAGCATTCTCAGACTAATTATTGAAACACATTGATGCATTTCACAGCCTATTCAAAAGCAAAACTGTTGTGTAGAAATATGAGGAACTAATTCATGACATAAAATTTAATGGCTATCTAATGATGTTAATTAATTATAATTGCTGGTTAATTGTGTATGTGCATGTACAATATAAATATAATTGAAGTTAATGTGTAATGTGGTTTTTCCAGATTATTGATGTGTACGACAATACATATGGCGGTGCCAAGTGCCTTCTGGTAGTCATGGAGTGTATGGAAGGTGGAGAGCTCTTCCAAAGAATACAGGAGAACCAAGATGGAGCCTTCACGGAAAGACAGGCAGCAGAAGTAATCTCATTTTCAAATCATGTTTAATATTTTCAAATTTCATTTATTACATGGGAACACAGTTTTGTGTGTTAGGATTTCGTATTTGAATTAAACTCTCACGTAATTTACCTTCACAAGAAGCGTATTGATTTCTGCGATGGTGTATTTTTAAGGTAGTCGGTAATTAGATGGGTAATTCTCGAATTTAGGCCAAATCTAGGTTTAAATTCTCCCACTGCCTACCTATTCTGCCATCATGATACAAGAACATCGCTTACTGTTAGGCTGTTTGTGTTGTATTTATTTACTTCTAACCTGAAATTATCTATGAAATAAAAACATTTAATGTAAACATATATAGTCATTTAAAAAAGATATGTTAGGAATAAAATATTTATACAATTGTAATATATTTCAGATCATGCACTCAATATGTATAGCGGTCCTACATCTTCACACATCCAACATTGCACATAGAGACATCAAACCTGAGAACCTCCTCTACTCAATCAATACCCCTGGTGCCTTGTTAAAGTTAACAGACTTTGGGTTTGCCAAGGAGACTCAGACTGCCGCAGATTCGCTACAGACACCTTGTTACACTCCATACTATGTTGCCCCTGAGGTGAGAACAGTTTATTTTTTGACAAATGCTCTGAACAACAAATAAGACATTTAAATTCATGGATGATAATCTGCAGGGTTACTCCTTACAAAACTAAACACGATCTTAATCTAGTCTTGATCTTGATCATACGACGCACGAAGGGACTATAGTCAAAAACACTGCGCTACCGCTAATGCCCCATCGGTTTGCGTGTATTTTTGGCCAATAGTCACTTCGTGCGTCGTATGATCAAGATCAAGACTAGATTAAGATCGTGTTTAGTTTTTTCAAGAGTAGCCCTGCTGGTCTGTGAGAGACGCATTAATAATATAGTTAGATGTACGCAATTGAGAACCATCAAGAAGAGCTTTAACGGCTGACTCCATAAAAAAAATAAAAGTGATTTTAATTTTTGCATAAAAAAATTCTGTCAAAATTATATTTGATACTAGGTTACTGCTACAAGTTTTATATGTTTTTTTTTTATAAAACCAGCTGCAACAGCCGGCTCCACAAAATTGAAAAAAGTCTTTATAAATTTTCGCAGCAAAATTTCTAACTAATCGAATTTTGACATCTGAAAGTTTAACTTTATGGATCAGGCGGTAAGATTTGAAAGATGTATAAAAAAATATCTTTAACATTACACTGTTTCTATGGCAACAATACCAATTGTAAGTGAGTCATCATTTTTGTGTAATGATACAGGGGCCGTAGACAAACCGTAATTAGCGATCGACCACTGGCCAACTTTTCGACAATCTACCTACATGTACCTTGTAATTATTTATTTATTTTATTCTTCACTGTACCTTGGTTACAATATTACAAAACAAAACAGTGTCATATAAATATCAGTTATACAATTCAATCTACAGAGGGCGAGTTTATCGCTAAAATGCGTTATTGTTGCAGTTATTGTCGATAATTTGTTTGTAGTCGATCGCCAAGTGCGTGTTTGTCTAGGGGATCTTGTATTTGTTTATTTTCTTCATGAGATCTAATGGCATCAAACCACTTCATAAAAGTAAAAGCCGCAACAGTTTTACATAATGTTTACATCTGTATTGAATTACCTCTAGTTGCTTGTACGTGGGAACATAATCCAATAATGTCTTATAATAATAAACAATCTTATTCACTGCTACCGCATAGCTGAGTCATGAGAATTTATTTGTTTATTAAGAATAAACATACGCCAACAGGTCCAACATATATACGAGGGCAGTCCGATAAGTACTTGGCCTCTCCGCCCGATGGCGTCACTATTATAAGAAAAAAATACCATCGTATAGCACATTCTTATAGACGGCTATTGTCAAAATTTCAGCTGAATTGGACTCATAGTTTTGTTTTGATTGCGTGTGGAAGCGGGCGGGTTCACGGATTTTAGAAAAATGGAAAAAGAGCAATATCGTTCGGTGATTCATTTCTTGTTTTTGATAAGGAAATCGTGCAGCAAATTCAAAAACCGCTTATATGCTGTATACGGTGACTCTTCGCCTTCGATAACGATCATCAAAAATTGGTTTACGAGTTTGGACGTAGTCATACGTCGGTTTTTGAGGAGCCATGTCCAGGTGCCCCGAAAACGGCTACCACGGAGGATAACGTGACAAAAATCAATATCGTATTGGAAGACCGACAATCGAAGGTGCGTGAGATAGCTAAGATAGTAGGCATCTGAAAAAACTGCATGGATCATATCCTTCACGATATTTTGGGCATGAGAAAGCTGTCGGCGCAATGGGTGCCGCGTTTTTTCACTCCGGACAACAAGCGCAACCGTGAGACCACTTCAGAGCAGTGTTTGACGCTGTTTAAGAACAATCCGAAGGAGTTTATGCGTCGTTTTGTGACCGTTGATAAAGCATGGATCCATTGGTATCCACCAAAGACCAACGAACAGTCGAAACAGTGGACTTCACCTGGTGAACGTGCTCCGAAGATGGCGAAGACTGTCCTATCGGCCGGAAAGGCGATGGCCACTGTTTTTTGGGATTCACAAGTTGTGATCTACATCCACTACTTGGAGAAGGATAAAACGATCATAAGGCTCTACTATGCCGAATAATTGGGCCGATTCAGTGCCGAATCGCAGAAAAAAACGACCTCATTCGACAAAAAAAATGTGCTCTTCCACCATGACAATGCATCGGTTCACACCCCCGCCATCATCAAGGCCAAATTGTTTGAATTGGACTACAAACTACTATCCAATCTACCGTATTCTCTAGATTTGGCTCCGTGCGACTTCTTTTTGTTTCCAAACTTGAAAAAGTCACTCGCCAGGCAGAAATTTGAATCGAATGAGGAGGTCGTCGCCGCCACGAAGGCCTATTTTGCAGGACTCGAGAAAACGTATTTTTTAGACGGGTTAAAGAAGTTGGAGCATCGCTCGATCAAGTTTTTCGAGCTAAAAGAAGACAATTTTTAAAAATAAATCGCCACTTTTCCAAAATTTTCATTTTTTCTTATGTAGGCTAAGTACTTATCGGACCGCCCTCATATATATATGGAACATAATAGAATACAAGCAATGCTCCGCCCCACTACAGGCATAAATGCGTTCTCTCCCGAGTTACCCCATCCAAAAACCCTATCCATATATCGTCCCTTTTCTGACTAACAGTCGTCTCTGCCTAAATGTAAATTTTTCAGGAGAGCGTTTTTTGTGTTTTGTCGTGCATATTTTCGACTCTCCTAGTTATATGATACTGTGTTAATATATTACATTATTTTATTTATACTTATTCTTATATATATCAGAATCATTTTTGTAATGAAATTTTGAGAAATTAGTAGATACAACACATTTTATTTAGAATAATTTGTAAATACGACAACAAATCAGAAGGCTATTCCAGGATAACGGTAACAGTTACAGGTGTGATCTTCAGTGAGAACATGCAGGGCACATATAAATACACATTGGTGATCATAACTCGATTTCGCCAAAAATGTCAGATACGACATTTTTGGCGAAAGTACGATTTCGAGTGTCCTGTAAAAGGCAGGTGTTTGAAAAAATTAAAACATTTTACATCTTAAATTCAGCAATGAGGTTTGCCACCCATCCTGAATGTCTTGATTTGTTTCTTATATGCAGCTGATCTACTGGCTACCCCACTTGTGGGATATGCTGTCATGCTATAGTAGTAGTAGTATGTCAGATACGACAGTTAGTCAGAAGAGGGACGATATAAATCCCCCAAAGCATTTACAGAGACCACGTGATTAAAATTGTTAATAGGTCCCAGTAAGCACTTCAAGGGAAACCAGGAGACAGCGGGGATCAGAAAGTAACAACCCTGGCATTCTAACAAAGCAATTCAATCACAGCATCAAAAACATAAAAATATTTATAAAAATTATAAAACAAAAATGTGTGACAGAACTCAGTACATTTTGATGTTTATGTTTTCCTTATAATATGTTTTATGCTCCGACTAATTTAATTTAACATAACATATTATTTTATATAAGACATAAATAATTGTAGATTTGCAATATTATATTTATTCAAAATAAATCTCTAGGTAGCCAGTAGAGTATTGGACTTTCAATCAGAAGATAATCTCTCTTCTGACCTACTACACCTTCACGACACAAGTATATTGCCTACCGTAAAGGTGTTTAGGGTGTGTTTGGATTTATTTCAAACACAGATTATTCTTTGAAAAAAAAAGAAATCATGAATAATCTAAATGTTCTATAGCACAGAGAGGACAACCTGATATTATTATTATACTGACTAACCATTTGTGAAAGATTCAAGATATGGGGAAGGGAAAATGTAAAAATTTGCAATAATCTAATTTTATCATTGTTTTAAATGTATTCAATTTGATTGCAGGTCTTAGGCCCGGACAAATACGATAAGTCGTGTGATATCTGGTCATTAGGAGTCGTCATGTACATTCTTCTCTGTGGCTTCCCACCTTTCTACTCCAATAACGGGTTGGCAATCTCACCTGGAATGAAGAAGGTATTGTCATCTGTAATAATTATTATAATTTCTTTGTAGCCATACAAATTATGTTGTATCTTTTTGCTTTCAACATTCTACTGCATTGCAGCTGTACATCTTTATTATCAGTACTTATAGCATCCGCTATCAGTTGAGTATTAAAAAAATGTGTGTTTACAATGTGTGTATATACAAAGCAAAAAGGTTGGCATCGTGCTTGTGCAATATTATTGTAACTGCATATATCCAGTTTTGAAGATGTAATGTGTAAATAAATGTTTGAATTTGACTTTCGGTAGCCTCTGTAATGTACTACATAGTGTTTACAAATTGATAACATAAAGGTGTTAAATTTTATAGCTAAGAATGTAATAAGAGATTTTGTAAACAAAAGTGAGTCTACCATTTTACTAATTTATTATTATTTTGTTGTTGTAGCGAATACGATTAGGACAGTTTGACTTTCCTGATCCTGAGTGGTCCAATGTGTCACCAGATGCTAAGAGTCTCATAAAGCGCATGCTCTCCGTAGACCCCAGCAAGAGACTGACAATTGAACAGGTAAGGATGTGCAGTATATTTCTTTAACAATTATTATAGAAGCTTTATTTGTTATCTATCCCATTAAACCACTACTCGGACTCCAGTCATTATCTGGCTTTACATATTTTAGGCCATGTAGTGGATACAAGGTTAGCAAGTACACATTGTCACTTGACGGGGATAACATGATGTAAGTAACTTAGACTCGGGTTATTTAGTATGTGCATGATGATGCTCCAGTTTATATATTCTGTGCATGTGCTAAATGGAATGGTTTATAGCATCAGTGCATTAACCATTAATTGGCAAACGGTATTCCTTCAACCAAATGTTGGACTTGTTGTACATCTAGTTTTATGTAGTGTTGCATTCGTCCATGCATTAGTACTGAAGTGTTTTGTTTATTTGAGATTAGTGAATGTCCCTTGCAGGTTATGAAGTCCACATTTCATTGCTATGTACTAACATCTCAATTCCAACACTGACATCAATCAAATGAAGTTTTAAATGTTTCAATGTACATATGTATATAAAGTATATTTGATATTTAGGTAATGACAAGTAGATGGATCAGAATGCATCAAAGTGTCCCTCAGACTCCTCTGCACACTGGCAGATTGTTGAGGGAAGGAGGAGAGACGTGGGGTGAAGTGCAAGATGAGATGACTCGCTCTCTCGCCACAATGAGAGTGGACTATGATCAGGTACAATACACTCTACCACACTATTTTTTATCGCTTTAGAAATTTGATATTCTGTTTAGTATGATTTGATACCACACTTATTCAACTCTCGATTGATGTTTGTCATAAGCAATATAATTTATTCAACTCTTGATTGATGTTTGTCATAAGCGATATAATTTATTTTTTCAGGTTCAAATCAAGACATTGGACTCGAGTAATAACGCCCTGCTGAACAAAAGAAGAAACAAAGCCACTGCATAACATTTGGAAAACTGTGATACTATGGAATAGTGTCTACATACTTCCCAAGCATACAAACATCCTAGCATAATATACGTTCCCAAACGCATTGCTCACGCACTATAGTTTATAGTTATCGATGCTTTTATAAAGATAATAATTTCTCCTAATACCAATCGCATTTACTTTCATGTTTTTGATTTAAATTTGCTAAACATAGTTTATAGTTTGTAAATTAAAAGTATTTTGAGGTTTTGGACATTTGATATGAATAATATATATATAACTCTATCAGGCGACATTATGTTTGAAAAATATTTTTATATTTTGGATGTAAATTTTATTCTTTTTACATAGATATATTTATATATTTTGTTGTCACTAATAATTTTTATTCAACTTTTTAGTTAGATAGTGTATGTACATACTTGTAAGTCAATGGATTAAAATACAAATGGTTTAATTCATATTGTCACAATAATTGTAAAAATGTTAATTCATTTTTACAATGTTTGTATTTTTATCTCAAGAGACAAAATATATTCATCTTCATGAAGAACACCCTGTGTGAAATTAGTACTGAGGTAAAATTAGAACTTGTGTATTTTAAGCCGTTGAATAATATCAAGTGTGTTAGGTACGTGGGTGTTGGTGTCTCTATGTGTCTGACAGGTGTTAAGTTATGTGGAGTTTGGAAAGAATGCAATAAGTACTTGTTCTACGGAAGGAATTTTGTATATTAACTATTGTAACTAAGTATGTAACTAAATGTTAATATGTATAATAAAATGAACCAGGTGTTCATCAAGCGCAGTATAAAAACATTTACAATTAATTTTAAGATGTTAGTCAATAAGGGTGACTTACATTATTTTGTTGTTTAAAATTTTCTATTTGAGTGTGTTGCAAAGTTGTATTTTATGCAGTAATTATATATCTAAATTTTATTATCTCCGGTAGATATTTCTTTCAAGGTTTTCATAGGAGATGATATGTTTGATTTTTTATCAGTTTTTGTTCAGTACTTTTAAATAATATTTTTTTTCTGCCAAACTGTGATAAAAACATGAACCATGCTAGTACTTAGTTCTATGATAAAAACGATACTGTATTTGACATTGGAAAGCCAAGGATTCATAAAGGGATTTAGTTTGATCAATTATATGATTACCTATGAATTGATTTTCATGTATCGCTACTTACTATTCCAACTTTTAGATGGATGTAACCTTAGTTGGATCATATTGATTTAAAGTTTGTATAAGGTGTAAGATAAGCCGTCCTATTGCTAAATTACTTAATATATAACATATATGTACCTATATATTACTGATATGAAACTAAAAATTGGACACCATCTTCTGACTAATTATTATATGTAGATATTTATTTAAAATGACGGCCAGAACAATAAGTTACCTAGTGAATTGATTATATTGTATTGGGAATGGGATTTATAAATTAATGTCTAGTTTAGTTATGTCCAAATAAATCAAATTTATTACCACAATGATAGACTTGTGCAAACAAACATCCCCACCAATTTCAAGGTGCAATAAAGTTAGAAGTTTTTCAGTGTGTCTAAAACAAAATTTATATTACTATTTATTATCTTGAGCAATTATTTTTGAAATTGATTTATTTCAACTAACTCTTGATATTGAAATTTATCTAGGTGATATGTGCCAAAGCTTTGTGGATATGAAATAATTATTATTCCCGATAAATATGCATGTCAAGTTTTCCATAAATATATTTTATCTGAAGAGAGTGTTTTTGTTTGGAATGTTTAAACATAAATTTTATTATCTCTTTTAATAGTGATAAAATTACATTCAATGTTATGTTGAAAAGAATACCAGATGTGTTGTTTATTTATTTTTAAGTTCAACATTTTTCAGCATAAATTTGTCGGAACATAATATTTCACCCGTGATCATTTATGGGTTAGTTTTTGAAATGAAACAATTTTTTAACAGTATAAAATCGTCTTCTCTATATAATTACTTTTTTTATAACTATAGTACAATGTGGGTACAGTACTGTTTCATTTAACATGGCGTGCAATCGCGCTCACATTTTTCAACTCAAGAGTTAACTGCATTTATTTATTTTCTCCACTCACTTCACTAAACTTTATTCAATAGTTTAACCCTAGTTAGTGATTATTATTTAATAGATAGGTATCACATACTACTGGGGCTATTACGGCTTTCGGCCAATATAATCTCAGAGAGGGATTGATAGATGTAAAGATAAATTGATGGCTTACTGAGGGTTTAAACTACTGAATAAATTTGATGCAAGTGAGGGTTTTACACGTGACAATGTTAAGATTTTTATATATTAATATACCTGTAATGTTATGTAGGGTGTTACTGTACAATAGATTTATGTTTATCATAACATTTTATTAATATAATATATAAGAGAGTAATATGTATCAATTTAATTATTGTCTACGTACACAATAAAAAGAAAAAAATATTTTTATAAATATTGGATGGTGTCTATATTAAATGTTGTATTAATGTTGATCTCCTAAACTTCCTATTCTTATAATCCTATTAATTAGCTTCTTTTAGTTTGTTCAGAAAGTTATTTAGTTTTTTCCCTAAATTATATTTTTTCACAGCCTACTTCATACTTAAACCACAAAGTCGTTATATATTTTAGCAGCTGATATAACAAGGCTTGCTAGTGAAAAATTTGATTGATTATACACTGCTGTTTTTTCTTAGTGCACTCTCAAATATGGAAAGTGAAAAGTGGCATTTTCATGATCTTCTATTTTTTTGCTATTGAAAAGATAAAGGTACTAGTAGAGCCGACCCCAAGTAAATGGGATAAAGGCGAGGGCGAAGAAGAAGAAAAGATATACTTACGTGGTACTCGAGCAAGAAAATATACCCAATATGTACGAAGAAAATGTAATGACAGAATGCCGGTACCAAAACTGATTTGCAATATTTTGATGTAAGGTGAATTGAAGTAGATAAAGACACAATGGGGGTTATTCTGAACATTCGACCGGTTGCTTGCAAACGATAGTATTGCGTTCCATCCAACTTTTTAAATGACAATCGAATGAGAATGTATTGTATCGTATACTCGTATGGGTGTCGCATGGCAACCGATAGTATCGAATCAGATGCAATTCGATACTGTCGTATTTTCAGAATAACCCCCAATAAAGGTGTTGATTTTGATGCAAACCAGGGAACATACACCACCTGGTTTTTACCACCAAAGAACAAAAATAATTTGAGGCTGGAATCATGGGTCTGCCAGAAAAATGGCGAAAGGTGTAGGACCAAAATGGATAATAATATTATATTATAATATATGGAGTTCAATAATATATTTACTATATTAAGATAAATGTCTTTCGTTTTCAATACAAATCCATAAATAAAAGACGATGATGTAGATGTGCTTCTATCATCTTATTGGTCTCTTTTTACTGATGTATTTCAGTTAACAATGATTAATAAAAACTTTGCCGATTTTTAGATAAACCAGTGTCTCTGTGAATGAGTTCGCACAGATTATAATGTTCCATTCTAATCATGGCCACACTTTCTAATCCTTACTCACTGGCAACACCAACTTTAAATGACGGCAGCTGTCAGTGCTGTCATTTACTTCGTTTCGTTTCCTAAATCCTAACCTCTTAAAGAGCAGTTAAAGTCTAATGATTTTTACCGGAATTACAAATATACCGGAGTTATAATACTAATGAGTAAAATGAAGTTTTTATTAAATTCTACATCCATCAACTGTGGCAGGAAAGGCATTATATCGGAAATATCTGAGAGATTTGACACGGACATTAACACACCGGCATTAATGATGTACACAAAGGTATAATAGTGTAAAAGTTGTATTCATTTTATATTATTTAAATAGTTAAAAAAAGTTTAGTGGTAAATAAATAAATTTGTTTGATACCACAAAATGTTTGTGTTGTTTAAGGGAGGATGCATACCCCATCTGACTCAGGAGGTATTGGAAATGGTTACAAAGGATAAGTTGATTTTACAAACTCCTCTAGTTTCTACCATACACATGGAAACAGGTGTTAAAGCTCAAGAGAGCGGAATTCTGCGCTTTACGGGAATGTCTGAACATGCTTCATTTATGATGTTTCAAGATCCATCAACTGATGTGCGATTAGGCAAATTTGAAACTGATAAAATGCCTTTATGGTCCAGAACTGGAAAAACTCATTTTGATGCAAATTCGTTAGAAAACATTTCATGATCATAAATATTATTTTCCTTACAAATTAGTTTTTTGTAATCAGTGTGATGTTTAAAATGAGATTTCTCTGCGCTATAATTATTAAAATACCAATTAATGATAAATTGTGCTGTGTATTGTAGGTACATGGACGTTGTTGAAAGTTTTAAGCCAAATTTTTACGCAGTTCTGTCAGATAATTGTACAGATGAAAGCAGTTCTAAAAAACGTACAATGAAATCTGTAGACCGAAGTGAAATTATGTTAGAAACTTGCATACAGAGGCATAAAAAATCGGAATATTTGCAGAAACACTCCTCCATTATAGGTATTTATGTTTATTATTTATTCATGTTGTTTATTCTCTAATTTTGGCAGTAATTTTATTGTTATTTCCCTTAGGAGTTCTAGTTGGCGGCAACAATCTACATGAGAGAAAACGTTTTCTTAAAACAATGTTGGAACATTCCAAAGACTTGGACGGGTTTATTTTAGATGGAATAGATTATAATTCATCACAAATACATAACAAATCTTTTGAAACCATTAAAGATGTTGTTACAACTGTCACTGTAAGAATTTGATTATTTTTTTTTACACAATTTCAAGTATCACATCCACAAATTGTTGTTTCGGGTAGATTGCTGGAAATAAAAAAATATCACATCATAGAAAAACAGTCATTCAAATAAACGTATATATTGTCGTTGCATACTCAAAAAGAGCTATGTGCGAACATTTTTATTAAGGCATACTCTTTAAAAACTGTTCATTAGGGCATTAAAATTGTTGTTTGGATTTTTTATTGACATGTGATATTATTCTTTAAGTATATTGAATATAGTGAATTTTATGATGTCATTATAAGCAGTTTATTCTGGAAATGTCAAAACATTTATAAATTCACATACTCCTTTTTGAATATGTAACTACGATATTGAATCAATGTTGAATCAAATGAAAATAATTCATATAGTAAAAAAAATTCATTTGTTATTGTGTAAATAAAATTTATAGCCTTTGCTCCCAGAAGACAAGTTCCGAATAGCACACGGTTGTTGGAATCCAGTGACGCTGCTGGACCTTATCCAGAATGGCTGGGATCTGTTTGATACAACACTACCATATCTTGCCACTGAAAGAGGATGTTGTATAACATTCAATTTTGATCCTTCAAATAAAAAAACTGACAGCGAATATGAACTGGACTTAAGAGAAAAGAGGTTATTATACAAATTAATAATTATTATTTATCAATATATTATTTATGACTAAAAATAAATAATTCCTTTTCCTTGTATAACAATCTAACTACAGCTTCTTCTCCAGTTATACCAATATTTGGATGGATATTTGAAATCTATTATTTTGTATAGATAACTGGTATTGTAAATACATATTTAATTTATATTTTTAGATACGAAGAAGATTTAACACCAGTTTTGGATAAATGTGAATGTTTGTGCTGTAAAAAGTACACAAAAGCATATATACATCACTTGCTGAACACGAGAGAACTTTTATCAAGTGTATTGATAATGATGTTAGTATCCACAATCTGTGAAATATTTTATTACTTACATACATATTCGTCTGCATAATTTTGATATTATGAGTTAGTTAGTATTTGTGGTATTTATAAAATATTAAATTTTTTACAGCCATAACATTCACCACTATATGAGGTTCTTTGAAATGATTAGAGCAAATGTATCGAGTGAGGGACTAATAAAAATTAAAGAGAACATATCATCACAGTATAATAGGCATTTAGAAAATAATAAAGCAACTGAGAAAATATCCATGGAATCCACCGGGAAGGGAAGGAAGTTGTCAACAGATGATGTAAATTTTGTTCAAGACACTTTAATGAAAATTTAGAGAAACAGAAATGGAATTCCGATATATTATGTAAATATCTTCACATTGCCTGTAATAGGAGATAGTACTTACAACAAATATATGATTTCTTATTACAATGAATTATTTTTTCTCTCGCCCCTTGGAAACATGAGAAGTAAACAAACAGCATGAGAAATTTTGTGCTGATTGCGTCATATTTTTCCAATATTCCCAAAATATCTTATCATTTTCTTAAGAACAGTAAAGTTTTTTATACTTATTTTTGAAGAGCAAACACTGAGAAAGTTTGTCATAATTAAATATTTAATTTGAAAAAAATTCACTCATTCAACCCTTCACCACTACCCCTATATCTGCAGCTCTACCACCAATATATTCTAATTCCCTCCCCTCACTCCATCCCTTTCTTAATTGTCATGTATTATCAGGTTATCGTATTTAGTTTTAAATATTTTTCACTGAGGATGAACGTGGTCCGAAAAGCTTATGAAAAAATATAATACTTTAAGTGAAAGATACAGTGTTTTAATTTTATCAAATTAAAAATTTAATAGTGAAGTATTATGCTACGACAGAAAAATCTCAATTTCAGGAACATAATATGCATTTTGTACCAAGTAAATGCTGGAATAGGTTTGAATAGAAATAAACACATAAATTAGGTTGACACATATTTATATTTTATAAAACCGAAACAATAATCATTTATGTACAAACATTCATCTTGGGAACCTACTGAGGGACGACAGCGCACAATTCCTGCAAGACTAATACAACAATGGGAATAACATAACCGAAAGTAGCAATAATCAACAACCGAACAATAGTTAATGTAAATATGATTCCAGCTATTGTTACTTCAGCTGTACAACGGGAAAAGCTTCTGAAACTTCAAGCAGTTTTTTTACTAAACATAAAAGCATCAACAGAAAATAACCTGAGCTTTCCATAATATAAACAATTGTGAAATTTAGGATTAGTGTCAAGAAGATAACCATCAAATATTTGCTGAGATTAACTCTTGTAACATTTAAAAACTAAAAAAGGAAGATTCTTTTTATTTTGGCATGGAATAATTATTAATAACCAGTGATCCCATTTACGAATCTGAAATTTCAAAATTATATCATTGAGCAAAAAATAAAGAATGCAATAACGTTAAAAATTCTACCACAAGGGACATAATATGTTTCTATTAGGAGTTCATCTTTTGGGTGTTTTTTCAAATTCAGTAAAATCCCAAAAATTCTTTTCAATTTATTTAAATACGTCTGTGCTAGTTCCATGTACATATTTACGACTCTTTGTTAAAAAAAAAAATTACAATTTCGTGTTGTCTTTAAATGTATTCTGGCAAGTTATATAAACGGGATAAAATATTATTTTTGGTCATGGAAGTAAATTATATTATTGTAACATCACGTCACCCTTCAACGCTCATCTCAGGAACACGGGGCAGAAACCAGCCTGTCACAATGTTTCCTTATTAATTCAATATATATTTATGGAATTTATTACAGATGATAACACCCCTTTACAGGAAATATAAAATATGGTACCCATCAATAAACAATATATATTTTGAGATTCCTTTAGACTCTGCCAATATCATGACCGAATCCGATTATTATTTTTCCCTAATAATGTTACATTTTATAAATACCACCAACCTAGAAAAAAATATTCAAGTAGAATTAAAATAACATTAAAAAAAAAACAACGAGGTATTTACTATGAATAATAATATCAATTGCACAGTTTCATAGTCGGAGACAAATCAAAATTTTATAAAACTTTTTTGTTTAATTACACAAAGAAATACATATTTTTTGATTTCACAAAAGATTTTTTTTAATATTGAATATGGAAGAAACATGGTAATTCGGACTATGCACGGCTCGGTTCTATAATTTTGTGCCGAGTGATTTATGGACTGAAATATTATTTGTAGGTACAGTGGTGCCTCGCATAAAGAACGCCTCGCACAGCGAACGCTGCACACAACGAACTTCCTGTTCGTTCATTTCAGGATTCATACAACAAACTTCGCTTCACACAACGAAGTCGCCCGAGCTTCCACGATCGCTGCCAATGTATTGCATACTCCCGCGCAGGCACTGCAGGTAGTCGTTAGTCACTGCGCTTAACTTACGATGTTGGAGAAAAGAGGAAAACAAACGACTTTGGACAGGTTTTTCATGAAACCATCGGCCAAAAAGCAGAAAATGGATGAAGATGTGCAAGATTCGGTAGACTCTACTTAGTCTGTCTTAAAATTAAAAAAAATATGTTTTTGTTAGATGTATCTAAATAAAAATAATAACAAAAAGTTTATCTTTTTTTATGTCATCTTAGCATATTTTATGCTACAGAACGAATTATTTTTTTTTAACATGTATTGTTATGGGAAAACGCGTTTCACATAACGAACTTTTCGCATAACAAACTTGCTCCTGGAACGAATTAAGTTCGTTGTGTGAGGCACCACTGTAGTTGTATAATATTATGCACACATAACTATGATTTAAATTACGCATGTGTAGATACACATCGCTACTGCATGGGTACATTTGTTGCGTTGTAACATTTTTACATGTTTCAATACAGAGTTGCGGTGTTTACTAGTGTGATGTTTTGCAGAACAATTTATTTATTTTATTCTTCACTGTACATTGGTTACAATTTAACAAAATAAAACAGTGTCATATAAATATTAGTTATACAATTCAATGTACAGAGGGCTAGTTTATCGCTAAAATGCGATGTCTTCCAACTAACCCGGAAATTAATAACAATACAGTTATTAATTTTCTGTTTATATGTCCTGTTTACCTTAATTGATCTAAACTCGCTTATCAAACATTGTAAGAGGTTTACTGGAAGACATTGCCTCAAAGAAATATGTACGCCTTTTGTAAAATTTATTTTTGACAATAAGGTGTTTATTATTATTATTATGTCAAAACCACTCAACATTAGGTGGAATGCCTAAAGAATAATGCCTATAAGTTTAAGTAGACCGCCATACTGCTTCAAAACTTTGACACTGTATGTATTTTGGGATATTAGAATTCTGAGTTCTCGGCTAATGGAACTGAGCAATTGATACGATGGAAATATGTTTCATTGTAAATTTAGCACTGAGATAACAGTCACTACTACTAAACACAGTAGAGTAATGTGAGAGTCTCTAAACGCAAACATCCCAATAATAACAATAATATATAAAATCTCAATATACATACACACACACACATTCCACAGTAAATATATACAGTCAATTCCGCTCATTTGGGACAAATCTCAAGAAACAGAAACCAATAGTAAATTTATATGTTTAATTGGGACAACATTCCCCTTAATTGGGACAGTAAATTCAAGATCACAGCACATATTATATTCTCAAGAAAAAATACGTACAAAGCACTGAATATCTGTGCTGATTTTGTAGAAGTGAAATGTTACAAAAACAAAAGACAGACTACACTTGTCTCATTTGTGCATTGAATTAAATTGTATGTACCATTTTAATTAGGATTTTTTTTTCTTAAAAGTTTATACTACATATTTGTGATTTATATGATAATTTATATTACCTATATGTAATTTACAGTTTCCAAGAGTTTGTAAAATAAAATTATTGAAAAAAAAATATGCATTGTTTAATTTTATGTGTGTATTACTGGTTAATGGCCTTAGTTGCCAAAACCAAATAAATGAATTAAAAAAAAAAAGTGAACTTCGCTTAATTGGGACAGCCGCTTAATTGGAACAAAATGCCCAAGTCCCGATGTGTCCCAATTAAGCGGAATCGACTGTATATGTGTATTTTTAAAGATATATATCATTACATTAATGTATAATTATTATAATAATAATAATACAAAATTTGTAGTTAATAAAAAAATTTGGAATATACAAAACACAAGAAAGAACTTGCTTTGAATGGAATACTGGTATAAAAATGATGCATAGAAAAAAATACATTTACTTACATAATTATAATAATAATTAATTAATTTATATATAATAATTATAATATAAATATAGGGATACACAATATTATTTGGTGTTTTCATTTCATTACATACACATTACGTTTAAATGTATATGTCTATGTGGTACTTAGCAGGGCTAATGTAGTATTAGTATAGTATATATATAATATAACATTCATCTTATTTCATATAACTACGTCACACTATGTAGTACATTGTAATATACAGTTTAGGTGTATACATACACACATATAAACATTAGACACACATCATATAAGTATATCTTATAATTGTAAACACTAGTCCACACTCGGAGAGAGACACACAAACAGTTTCCAATTAAATATTTATATACAGAGGATTACACCAGTAAAAGTAGTATAATTATCTACTCATTATATTCACACAATATAAATGGGATGCACAACTAACAGGGCTATGTTTAGTAAATCCTCAAACACTCAACGTAGATTATGGTTTTCAGGGTGATGGTATGAAACGCCTGACGAGTCGCCCCAATGCGTTCATGATGTGGCGGCAGTGAAATTACTCAAGTCAACCAAACGCACTGTTTAAATCTCGTATTAAAAACGCTCTGACATTTGAGTGGTGGCGATTGTTAAAATCATTATGTCGCGAGTCGTAAAATATATTGTGTTATCTGGTGTATTTTGGCTTTACAAAATGAAAAACGACAATTACTATTTTTTTTTAAATAGTAATTTAACTAGGTACTTTATTTTTTATATAAAATATTGGTGTCCATTTCATCTCAATAGAGTAAAATATTCAGATTGTAAACACCATGCGCCAGTAAAAGATTTAATTTAAAACTTAATTTGAAAGCATAAGATCTAAATTTAAATATGTATCAATACAAAACAAAACCATGTCAAATATTCAGAATAAAAGCACGATGCACGACAATCACAAACAAATAACACGAAAATGGGGTTAGGAAAAATACCAAAGCGTTCACAATGATCTGTTGTGGACTCGCCACTCACTGCAATGTCAGATCATTTCAAGATCCCACCTCCTCGAGCGTTATTAATGCTTCATGACCAAATATGATAATAGATACATCATCATACAACATTTATATAAATATTACAACGAGTCCCAGAGAGGGTGAAGAGAGACAACGAGATTCCACTTGGGATGCTCCGCAATCAATAAAACTAAGAGATATGCAGTAAAATCAATATAAAATATTAACAACAATCATAATATTATGTAAAATTATAGTATGTAATTCATTTATTTTAATTCATTCACTCGATAACGATTCTCGTAAAAAAAATATACAATAAAATGAAAACAACTACTACTTAACAATAATAATGAATTTAAATACATCAGCAGACAAAAATTGCCATGTGTATTATTATATATTAATTAAGACTATAAACAGGTAACCAATATATATATATATATATATGTAATAAATACAATATTTATATTATTGGTATTTAGGGAAAACAGTCTAACTCCATATACCCAATCAAGAGATAGTTGAATCAGATTTTAAAAAAAAAAATATCTGGGTTTTTGTTATACACTTTTCACAGTAAGCTAAAAGCTTGTGTCGTGAAAGGGAAGTTTCGGCACCTGGGATCGAACCAATTTAAAATTTAAAAGATATTATCTCAAAACTAAGTTTACAAATGTTTCTTCTCACGTACCAACAATATGTCGAGAAATAATTTACCTAAACAATGTCAAAATATTGATCTGAGACATTGTAAAACCAATGGTTGAAAATGTTTTTTTTTTATAATAAAAATAATAAATTTATATCACAAAACACATCATACTAAGAGCCAAACTTTGAAATACTTCATAAGAGCAAAAGGTGAAATACTCTATCTCGCTCAAATAGACAATTTCACTAGTTACAATAGCGGCAAGTAAAGCAAAGATTAACAAAGAGGAATAATATAAATCTACTACTGATGATATTGTAGGAAAAATCTAATAACCTATTATTAATAGAGCACGGATCTCTTTATTCTAACTCAACATAACTTTTTATATCTCACACCTGACCTAAACCTGCAACCAACTTTACATTAAATCAATTATAACACAACATACAAAATAATCAAATCTGAATGCTGCAACTGCAATAAATAAATAAATAATCTTTATTTTAATTAGATTATTCAAATCATTTCATTCCATTTAGATTTCATTAAGATTAATTATTTAGTGATCTAAATAATTAATCTTAAAAAATCTAAATAATTACAGGATGAAACTGCTTGTATTGTGACATTAACAGCAGTAAATGTAACCAATTTCCAACATTTATATAGTTTCATTTGCATATGTATGGGGCACAATTGTCAACTGACAGACTTGTTAGTTTAGGTTTTATTTTGTGATATTAACTTGACTTACTAACTTGCTATATCATCACGGCATGCACCACTAGTGGGGTAGCCAGCAAACCAACTGCATGCAATAAACATGCAAGCTGCGCCAGCAAAAATTTAAGACATTCCATATGGGTGACATACCTCAACACCGAAAATGTATTATTTTTTTTTCAAACTCCTGTCTTTTGCATGACACACGAAAACTTACGAAAAATAGTGGGAGACTATTCTTTGCCGGGTGCTCCAGATTTTGTGATATTAAAACATGTCTTATTTATTTTGATATCTAAAATAATAAGACACAGTGTTCCTCTACAAGCAGGTATTTAAATAAAGAGTAAGGGCACAATTGTAAAGTAAGCTACAATGTTTGTTAATGATTATATAACTCATGGCATTCATAAAATCTACATAGAAAATGTAGACTGATGCCATGACTGGTCTATAAAGTAACAAGTAAAGTAATCATTAAGTACGGGCATACTGTAAATGCATTTCATCTATAAATAAATGCTACATAATTTAATGAATATAAAATGGAATGAAAAAATAAAAATAAAATATTTGCCACTATAAAAATACGGCAACAAACAACAACAACCCATAGAGTCCACGGCAAAGAACGTTTTTTCTTTCAAATCAGTGAATGTGTTTTTTCATTATAAGAAGCAATAAGATTTTCGTATTGGGTTGTGTCGCGGAACAAAACTCGAACCGTCATCAAAAAATTGAACATTCCGATTGTCTTATTATCACATAAACGTAGTAAAGTACCTATGTTGCACAGAAGACGTTTTTTCACACCGACTAAAATTATGCAAAAGATGGACCTAATACACATCTAAAATAATATTACATTTATTATGTAGAGAATTATGTATAAAAAAAATTAACCAATTCCAAACACAGCACTGAACATGTTTTTGTTGTATTATACCTTTGAATGAATGTTTTATGTAGCGAATGACTCTTAAAAAAGACGATTAGTATAATATGAGTAAGTATTCAAAGTAATCAAAATATCACAGTGGATCTTGTCACAAACTGCAAAAGTAAAAAGGGAGCCCATAAACTACATCCCTTAATATAATATCTATACATCATACAATACTTAATACATATTTTGCTATATTATGTTATGTTATCTTAGATTACATTCCATTCCACAGTATGAGTAAACACTACATCATATTATTTATTATTATTATAGACATACAAACATCAAACATTAGTGTTACTGCATTGTACACAAATCAACAAAATAGACACGGCCTCATGGCACATTGCAGTAGCAATTTAGTGGCACTGCATTGTGCATCTTACTCGATACACAGAGAGATTTGCAGAGGTGGGCAAGGACATAATACGTCAATATAAAAAAAACATAGGGCACTACACATAATATACAATATACACAGAGCTATAAGTAGATAAGATATGAGGTAATACAGGGACACAACACTTAGATTCACAATAATATAATCGTTTACCTACACATGCAAGTGATTGTATATCGGAAGTACAAGTAGCACAGAGCACACAGTCATGTATGTATACATACACATATATACATCCTACATTGCACATTATCATCAGATTAATACTAATCATCTGCTTTAGTGGAAATCTGGAATACCCAGATTCTCATACAAGCACAGTACTTTGTGTATAAGTTCGTACTGTTCAGAGTTCTGCACCATGCCACCTCTGTTTAGTCTCATATTGCACACAATTCCGAGGATGTCCACACGCTGGTCGGCCTTCAACTGCCTGATTCCATTGATGATGGCTATGAGACACCCCGTCCTGCCTATACCTGCTGAGCAATGAACTATGACAGGAGGCATCTCCTTCATCTCTTGCTTTGTATTCACATTACGCTCTGCCACTAATTTTTCTCCACGCTTACTTTTCTCCACATCACTGCAATTGTCTTTGTGACTGTGAAATTTGGAATCAATTCTTCCAGTTGATTCTCTTCTTATTTGCAAATCTGTCTTTTTAGGAATATCCAATCGACTCGCTAATGAATTTTTACGTATCTTATTCCTAGGATCTTCTGCATTGCAACTTTTTGATGCTTCATCAAAGAATGCCTTAGCCAATTGGAAAGCTGATAATCTTCTCTCTCGTGGTATACCCTCTGCATCAATATCTAAGTTACTACCTTTGTTTGAATCGGAAAGCTTTTCCTTAGAATAAGAAGTGAAATCTAAATTTGTTAAAGACTTATCCATTCCATATTTGTATGTCATACATTGATCTGGTTTATCAAAACTTTTTGCTCTTGATGCTACAAAATCAGAACGAGGATGTAGATTTCCCCTTTTCTCTTGGGAAGGATTGTTAATTTCCTCATCAAAACATATAATTTGGTCTCGCATTACCTCCATGCTCAAGTCTAATAATGCGCTAACATCCTTAGGGCATTTATGGTCATCCCAATTATCAAACCAGTAATGATACACAATGAGAGACTGAGTGGAATCCTCTTTAGGTTTACGTGATGTAGTCCCTTGGTCTGATTCGGGTTCATCCACAATTATTTCAAAATTTTCACTGGTGCTTTGAGCCTCGTGCTTTACTTGTAAGTTCTCTATGATGTTGGCTACACCACTGCCGCTCTTCTCCGTGTATTTGTTGTTATACTTGATTAAAAGCTTTCTTATGGTAAATCCCGTCTTATTAGTAATACCAACATTCTTCACTTGAAACCAGTTCAATTCAGATTCGTCTAATTCACTTGTATTGATGCTTTGGCTTTCCGAAAAGAAACTTGTTCCACTACAAGCTGATGAATAATTTGCACTTGGAGAACTTCTAAACACCATTTCTTCATTTAGCTCGGCTGGAAAGTATTTCTCACATTTCTGACGACCATTTTCAATCAAATTAGTTAACATGACTATCTTCTGTATCCCAACTTGCCCATCAGGCGAGCTTTCTGCATTGTCGTTTCTCTTATTTTTTGCTTGAGGAGAACCAAAATGACGATCTTCATTGGTTTTGGTACATCCGTCTTTATGAAATTGGCAACTATTCTGATATACCATTAACCAAAAGTCATATATTGTATTATGAAGTGGACCTTGAGTCGCTATATAACAGTTCTTAGTGAACTCATGCCCCTGAAAATAAAACATTTCCCATTGAAACTACAATGCAATATACAAACATAAAACAATAAATTATAAGTCTATGTTTACTTGTACTAATCATCATATCATCAGTTTAATTCTAATACACCGTAAGTCGTTTCTTCAATTTCAAATTAATGATGGATTCATGTTCCGTTTACAGTTATACAAATCTTTTTTTTTAATTTGTCAATTTTATAAAATGTTTTGAGTGGAGATATAAACTGTGTCACAAATAACCGATTCAATCCAAACGATGATAAAAAAAATAACTTTTTTGTTCTTCCTTTTAATTTAGATATAACTGACTTACGGTGTATTAGAATTAAGCCGACGATATATTTGAAAAACATTTTAAATTACTTTGAGATAACAAATTTCAATCTGAATCCACACTTCAGTTATATTTTTTTTTTTTTTTTTTTAATTTTTATTAAACAAAATACATTAACATTGATTGTTTCTTATATACTATACATATTTTTTTTGCATTCTCTGGAAAACAAAAATAAGTTTTTTACCCCTCCAGAAAGTGCACAAACACTTGTGTAGGAGTGGATATGTTCACGTAGTTCAGAAAGAAAACATTTGTTACACCAATTTTTACATGTAGGAACATTATTTATTTATGATTCAATTATTATCTCATAATCTGTACTCACCTTTATGTAATTGGCATTGATGTATCCTTCTTCCACTTCTCCAACTTCTGGTCTCAATATGACTCTGGAGTGTTCATTAGGAAGTATAGTCTATCTATTTATATTCAATTATTATCTCATAGTCTGTACTCACCTTTATGTAATTGGCATTGATGTATCCTTCTTCCACTTGTCCAACTTCTGGTCTCAATATGACTCTGGAGTGTTCATTAGGAAGTATAGTCTTGTATCTATTTATTATCTCATAGTCTGTACTCACCTTTATGTAATTGGCATTGATGTATCCTTCTTCCACTTGTCCAACTTCTGGTCTCAATATGACTCTGGAGTGTTCATTAGGAAGTATAGTCTTGTATCTATTTATTATCTCATAGTCTGTACTCACCTTTATGTAATTGGCATTTATTTATCCTTCTTCCACTTGTCCAACTTCTGGTCTCAATATGACTCTGGAGTGTTCATTAGGAAGTATAGTCTTGTATCTATTTATATTCAATTATTATCTCATAGTCTGTACTCACCTTTATGTAATTGGCATTGATGTATCCTTCTTCCACTTGTCCAACTTCTGGTCTCAATATGACTCTGGAGTGTTCATTAGGAAGTATAGTCTTGTATCTATTTATATTCAATTTTTTTTTTTTTTTTAAAAGTTATATCTGGGTTTTGTTATAAACCCAAATACAACCTTATACACCTTTCACAGTAAGCTAAAAGCTTGTGTCGTGAAAGGGGAATTTGCCGGCACCTGGGATCGAACCACGGTCCCCTTGTTCACGAGGCCGAGACTCTACCTCCAGGCTACCGACGAACTCATTACAATTATTATCTCATAGTCTGTACTCACCTTTATGTAATTGGCATTGATGTATCCTTCTTCCACTTGTCCAACTTCTGGTCTCAATATGACTCTGGAGTGTTCATTAGGAAGTATAGTCTTGTATCTATTTTTGGGATGTGACCCAAATACCATGGGTTTTTCTTGAAAATTTGCTGGCAAATCCCAAAATTCTTGATGTAAATCTCTTAGTAATGATTTCTGATATTCCGAGTTAGATCCAGCAAGCTCAGGCAGAACTCTCTGAGGATTAAACTCTCCTTCATCTGGTCTACCTATCACCAAGTGAGAGATTTGGGATATTGGTATATCGTTTGGTGATTTCTTCCCCAATGGGCACTCGGACTTGGAATAGCCTTCTTGAAATACAGAATTCAACTCTTTCAGCTGTTGTCTTGTTAAAATGTTTGAAGCATTTTGTAAATGTTGTATGTTGGCAAGATACATCTTAAAGTCTTCCGAGGTAGAATGAGGACTCAGTGGTTTGGTAGTGATGTTACGTACAGGCGCTACTCCTTGAAGGCCAGCTTGCTCTATTTGGTGGGTGTCCCCAAATGCGTAAATCATTTCATTCTCTTGATCCCCGCAGATGTATGTAAGATTGTTTCCACCTGAGCTTTCAACACAATTATCATTAGAATATGAATAAGAACAGAGATTGTCATGAGATCCAAATGAATATGAATTTTCAGAATTTCTACCTCTACATTTATATGACTTTGGAAACAGGTTCTCAGTACTGAGTGATTTTCGATGTTTTTCTTTTTGTTGACCAGTTTGGGAATAGTCCATAGGTTTACACTCATAATTCTTCTGTATATCAGTATCATCTATTTCAATGTATCGCATGTTATCATTGCCAGCACCCTGAATACGGTAATTGAGATTCAACGTCAAAGATGTGTTTGAGTTTCGCCTCTCTAGTAATCCTTTCTTATGTTCATTTGAATTATTGATACTTTGGTTACTGTTGTATTGACTTAAATTACACGCTGATCCATCCAGATTGTAATTGGAAACACTAAGTCCACGATTTGAGTCCATTTGACCACTTGGTCCACAAATATTTAATGTCAAGGATGTATTGCTACTTCTTCTTTCTAATAGTCCTTTCTTCCGTCCCGTTTTGCTATCATTTTGAATATTGAGAGAACTGTTGCTAGTACATCTGTTTAAGTTAGTATTGGAAGAACCCTGCAAGTTCAATGTTAGACTTGTATTGGATCCTCTTCTCTGCAATAAACACATTTTGCCCACTTGATTATTTGCACTTGTATTATCACTTAGATTATAATTGGAGCCTTGCAAATTACAACTAGAGATTGCGCAGAGCCTCGATTGTTGACATGTATAATCTAAGCTTGATGTTAATGAGGTATTAGAATTCCTTCTCTCAAATACATTCTTTTTCTGTCGATTATCAGTATTAAGACTAAAATTGGATGCACTATTTTTAATATTAGTAAGATTGTGAGACGAAGCACCAAAACTTCCTAGAGAGAAGTTTGATCCTTGCAAACTTCGAGTAGAATATTTGAGATTGGTACTCCCTGTATCAAGATTGATGGTGAGACTTTGGTTAGAACCCCTTCTCTGGAGAAGAGTTTTCTTGGAGACTTTTCCATCAGAGGACTGAGTATCAAAATCATTAGATGGCACACCTTCTGGCAGTGTTTTAAGGTTGGTACTTGACACACTGAGGTTTTGTTTCAAGTTAGAAAGATTACATCCCAACAATGAACCATCACATGGTTTTAGGGCTAAACTCAGACGATTCTCAGTAAATTCCTTTTGAACAGGAATTTGATGAGAGTTCTCTGTGAGATCCACCATATTCTCATCAAAAGATCCCATCCTACGACTGAAATTAGAAGTGTTTGAATTGAATCCTCGGCTTATTGGATATTTTGAAGCTTGGAACAGCATGAGATTGGCATGGTTCTCTCTCAAGAATATTCCGCTATCTGTGTAGTTCGAAGAACATTTTGTGTTCATCAACAATTTCCTTTGTTGACCTTCAGGACCCATTCGCGGAGTAATTTCATTTAAGTTTGTGCCATAGTTACCAACATAGAGACCCGGTTTGCCAAGTTTTCCAGTCTTCTGACTTAAGGTTCTTTTCAAATGCTTCTTAGGTGTATTTGGAACAGAAATAGAATTCTGAGGTACTTGAAGAGTGTTACTTTGCGGCAGAGAAAGGTTTAATGTTTCTGATGAATCCAATGATGTAGCTTTGATTTTCAGTGTTGGTGTTTTAGGAGTCAATCTTTTTTCTGTAGCCTCTGAATGATCGCATTCCCGTAATTCATTGACTAATTCCTCATCTCTTTTATGTATGTCTATTGTCAAATTCCTTACATTCTTGTTTGTTTTGTTTATCTCTGCGTCAAATTCGTCTAATTCTTTTGGAGAAAACCGAGGCTGCATTTCACTAAATGCTAAAACAGAGGAACTCTCTCTTAAAAATTTGGGCGACACAATATCAGGTGACGTCCTCATGCTGTCTGGATCATCAGTTAATATGTTCGTTGTACATTTCACTTCCGACTCATTCCCATTGTTATTTGTATTGTATTGTGCGTCAGTGTCAAACCGAAAATAATTTGATTTCCTCAAAATCTTTGGAGATGATTCTATACTTCCTGAACCCTTTTCACGGTCATCAGGATTGTACAAGTTTTCATGCTTCAAATGTTTCACAATAGGTACACCCAAATTCTGTTCAATAAATTTTGCACTTTCTGAATCAAGTGAAATAGATTTGAGTCTTTGTCTTCTGTAATTTGCAGTATTACCAGAAATATTACAACTAGGAATAGTTAAATTATCACAATTAGCTTTAATTATGGATTTGTTATCGTTTGTAATATCACATTCACTATCTCCAAGTTCCTCTTTGCCAGACCTATCCACTGATTGCTCGGTGTTACTGCTCCCACCACCCCCACCTGTTGGTGAGTCTGGTGAGTCCCGATTCCCTGTTGGAATCTTAATACTTTCACCATCACTGATCACATTGTTCAACATAACGTCTTGCTCAGTTTTATTACTAATGAACACACTATCTATTTCATCTAAACTGGTGCACACACCCTGCAATGGTGAGTATGGCATCTCGCTCTTATCAAACTTAAAACACTCACCCCCGGCGTACGATATCATCAGGGGGCTTGGAATACTTTTATAGCTGGATGTACTTGTGAGGCGAGGTGAACCACATTTATCAAATGTCCTTGGTGAAGAGGTTCTACTTTGGGCATCAACAAAAAATGCGGGAGATTTGGAATCTGGGGTGGCAAAAAATTTGGGAGACTTTTGATCTGGCGTACCGAAAAATTTTGGTGATTTAGAATCCGGTGTTGCAAAAAATTTAGGAGAGTATGAAAACCTTGGACTGGGATTATTTTCTTTGCCTATGATAGAATCCAATGTTCTAGGAGAGTTTTGCATTTCCAATTTTTCAGAACTAAAGCTGCGATTCAAATTATCAATGCTGGTATTTATGCGCAGACCATTGTTAGATGTTCCAAATCGCCTACTAATGACAGTTTTTTCTTTTTCTTTATCCTGAAGAACCTTTCCAACAGGTAGAGAAACTTCAGACTTGTGTGTATGTGACTCCGCCTTATCAGCAATAGAAAGATGTATGTCAGTAGGCAATGGTTGAACTCTCACTTCCACAATAGGACTTGAATTACCACTTCTTTTACCAGAATCTTTGCTCCCTGTCTGCACTACAGATTGTGAAGCCTCACAACCAAACCCAAACATTACTGGAATATCTTTTTGTGATAAAACCAGTGGAGACTTATCATCTTTCTCTAGTGATGGAGATCGAGTAGCATTGAACTTCTTAGGTGGATCACCATTATTCGAGTCACTTTTATCTTCCACATCCGTCTTTCCCACATCTAAAAGTGCAAAGCTTTTAGGAATATTGATGCTATAGCTCCTGAAGTCTAAGGGAGGTTTCCTGTGCAAAACCCACTGCTGGTCAGGCAAGGCTACTTTGTTTTGTAACTTAGCAGTCTTTCCTTTGGATGTACTGGCCCCATCATCACTGGGTGGAAATACAAACTTGTTGGTGTTAGTTTTAGACTTAGAGGCACTGGAGGGAGTGGAGTCAGTGGTGTCTTTATTCTCTTCTTTAGAAACATCTTCCGGACACTTGGGACTGCTGCCTCCACTCCTCTTCATATTCACCAGCAGGGGACTTACATTCCCTCCCACATCCTCATCTATATACTTGAGATCATTAGGCAACTTGAAGTGGAACTCATCCATCTGCTCCTGGGAACTGTCTATGATCACTCTGAAGTGCTGCACTCCATCATCTAAGGACGGTAAATAGTGGGCATCTTTGGAGGATTGGACATGCTTAGAAGAAGCTAGATGGCTTCGGATCCATATGATCAATATGAGAAGCACAAAAAGTATTCCCACAATAGTGATAGCGAGGAAGGTGGCAGGCAGCAGAAGGTCTGCTGTAGTGTGGAGTCTGATAGAGGAGATGGGGGGCTGGGGCTGAGGTGGGACGTGTGGGGGTGGGGGAAGCACAGCTGGTGGAGGCTCCACTGCACTCTCATCCAACCCTTCCATCATCTCTCACTGGACATCTGAAACACAAACATACACACACTATGTAATATAATTACTTACTATCTTATTTACAATTTACTCAACAAGATACACTATCATTATAATGCTGTACCAAACACACATCTTATCAACCATGTACCATCCTCTAACAACACATTTCACACTTAAATACATAAGACCTGACATGTCAAACTTCAATATTTCACTACTGCTCTTCTAACATCATGTCCAACTGACTGATGTTCCATCTATCAATTGAGTACAATGAATAGCAATGTTATGCACTTTGCAAAAGAACTTGTATCAGAATTGTATACCTTGTGCTCTTTGTAAGTAAAATATAAACTGAAGCAAAGTTAATTTTTGACATATTCTGGTTTCACATTATAGACGTAACGTCAATGTTACTTAGATGCAAAACTGAAGAATAACTTCAAAAATGTACACGAACTCAAAATATTAATCCAATGAGAACATGGGAAGACATTGAGAAGAGAAAATGACTAATAGGGAATAGATACAATAATAGACCATAATTCGTGTTTAGATTACACAAATACTAGATTAATATAAATCACAGAGAACGTTCAAAATCGTACGAACATTACTATTGTATTAAGTTTTTACTATGATATGTGTGCAGGCACCAAATCTCAGAAAATACTACAATATTATTATTATACTAGCCTTGTAAAGAAAACAATTTGTTTTACATCGTAAGTAATTCACATGGCGACAAAAATCTATAGGATCAATTACTTAATAATCTACAAAAGTCGAGTCAATATTCAGAATCATCGGCAATAAAATTCAGCAAAAACACAAAACCAGCGTTTCACAGCGCGAAAATTTGACATGAAAATACACCCGCCATGTTGACATCGTATTTGTCGGATTCCAATAATCCAAAGAGAATATAATACTACGTACAATAATCTAGTATGTGGTGCTTCCAAAGATACTACTATAACTAGATTGGGTACTGTTTGACTAAATTAAATTCAAGCAAATATCTGCTTTGTTACCTTGCAGTAAGGTAAATTATTCTATAAAAAAATAACCGTGTCACGTGAGACAGTAATCGGAAGAATGGTATCTTTTTCTAGCAAATTGTCAGTGCAAA
The DNA here is from genome assembly GCA_947579605.1 of Athripsodes cinereus. Taxonomy (NCBI): domain Eukaryota; kingdom Metazoa; phylum Arthropoda; class Insecta; order Trichoptera; family Leptoceridae; genus Athripsodes; species Athripsodes cinereus. The sequence goes on along the minus strand of OX388307.1, from coordinate 4,980,160 downwards.
AAAACTGTCAAAATTCAAGTGGAACGCCTAAAGGAGCGTTCACATATTTGTTCACTTTCAGTGATCACTCTGGATGATCCTCCAAAATGAAAAGGTATGAACAGGCGTTTAACCAATAGTAATCACTGGAGATGACGGAGGAAAGAGATTACCACTCGTCATAATTTTGATGAAAGGACCTTTCACTGAAACGACCATAAAGAAGTTTTATTCTATTATAGGATGAACGAGTATGAACAGACGTGTTCACTTTCGATGAACTCTGACACTTTGGATGATCATCCAAAGTGAAGCAATATGAATGCTACTTTAATAAAAATAAAAAACAATGAAAATATTAGTATTAAATTTCATTGTTTCTGGATTAAGAAAGGGTTGAAGCTGGAAGCTATTCAACGAAAGTGAAGACATTATTAATTGTGTCGGTGCACACGTAGTAGAATTCCATAATAATGCAATTTGAAACAAGTGTTTCTTTCTACTATTGTTTATTAATTCGCAGAGAGACGTCTTTCGACTTATAAGGTCGATTGATAATGACCTTATAAGTCGAAAGACATCTCTCTGCGAATTAATAAACAATAGTAGAAAGAAACACTTGTTTCAAATTGCATTATTATGAAAGTGAAGACGTCTATTCACATTAAATTCGCAATAATCGAAGTCTAGATGCGTTCACATACATACATACATGTGAACGCATCTAGATTCTTCCCCTTGTCCTAGTTGGGTCGGGGGCCCATTGCGCCAAGGTACCTCCTCCAGAGATCCCTGTCCACCGTTACTTCCAGGACCTCTGGCCACTCCAAACCAAGCCTTTCAACACACAAGTTTGACACCTGCCCTTGCCAGTTTCTTCTAGGGCGGCCCAACGGTCTTCTGCCCTCTCCCACAGCCTCCAAAGATCTAAGTGGTAGTCTGTCTTCTGGCATGCGGAGAACGTGACCCAGCCATCGCAACTGCGACCTCTCTATATGCGTTCACATACACTTAATAAATTCCCAAATCTTTTTCATCTTTTGCTTTCACTAGCATACTCACGCTCGTATTGTCTGTGGTTAAACGTATTTATATAAAAAAGAAAAATAACGATCACTGAGGACGAAAGTTCTATTTTGTATATATTTTTTGTTTGGTTGACGATACCATTTTTTTCCCCCTAAAAGTGTTTTCTACTTTTGTTTTTTTTTTTCATTTATGTAGACAGGTAGGATGGAGCCGTCCTTTCCCCGGGCCTCGGTATCGTTGGGCTTGTCTCCCAACATACTTAAAGTGACCGACTGCAAACAGAAACAGGATAAAGCCTCGGACACTTGGACCTCTACAGGGGAGGGGTCCATTTACATGTAGCCCCCCTGACCATAAGAACTTGGACCGAATAAGGAAATTGAAAATCGGAACATACAATGCGAGGACGCTGAGGCATGACAAGGAGTTGGTTGCCGCCAAGATAGCGAGTGACTATGGGTTAGACCTGCTAGGTGTGTCTGAGGCACGTCTTTTGGATTGTGGTAGGAGTGAGGCGGGGAACTATTCCATGATTCACTCTGGCCACAAGACAAAACACAAGCATGGTGTCGCCTTGCTAATGAGCAAACGGGCCGCCGGCTCGCTTCTTGATTGGGAACCCATCTCCGACAGGCTACTACGCGCCTCGTTTAGGGCAACGGGTGACCCGTTGACGGTACTTTTGTGTTATGCCCCCACAGAGGATGCGGAGGGGACGGTCAAGGACAGTTTTTATGACTGTCTGGCAGCCGTCACATCCAAAATTCCTAAAAGGCATAGGATCGTTGTGATGGGCGATTTCAATGCCAAAGTAGGCAACGACCCACTAAACGGTCCTGGCGTAATGGGGGGGCATGGCATGGGGGTGCTAAATGACAACGGCTCCCGTCTTATAGAATACGCAACACTCCAAGGACTCCTTATTGGAGGAACACTGTTTCCTCACAAGGATATCCACAAATACACGTGGACCTCACCTGATGGACGTACCAGAAACCAAATTGACCATCTTTTGGTTAAGGCCCGAGACCGCTCTGATCTACAGGATGTCAGGACATTTCGTGGAGCGGACCTGAAAACGGATCATGAGCTCCTTGTCGGAGCCATGAAGCTAAGGTTCAATAAATTTGCAAGACCAGCTGCACCGCGAGTGTTTGACGTCTGTGGGTTGGGGAATATTCGGTCTCGCATGAAGTATGAGGCTGAGCTGCACCAAGGATTTGAACTCTCTCGGTATCTTTCCGATACTGACTCAGTAGAGTCGGCCTGGGAGGAGTTCCGGAGAGTAGTGAAGGCTGCAGCGGTTGCGTCCATTGGGTTCAAAGAGAGGAACAAACCACCATGGATGTCTATGGAGTCCTGGGGATATATTCAAGATCGCCAAAAAGTCAAGATACTCAGAGATGCTGAAAAGTCCCCTACGAAACTGGAGGCCCTAAGAAATTCGTACAGAGAGCTAGACCGCCTGGTAAAGCACTCTGTGCGCAAAGACAGACGACGTGATGTCGAAGCCAAAATACAGCTTGCACAAACTGCCGCGGCCAGGAATGACTCGAAGACTCTCTTTGAAATTACCCGCATGTTGGGAGGAAGAGGTCAGAATAAGACTGCTGACTCAATTAATGATAGCAGTGGAAACCTGATCTCTGCCCCTGACTTAGTAAGAGGAAGATGGAGAGAACACTTTGAGTTCATTCTAAACCGACCGGACCCCTCCTCACCTTTTGATGTTGGCAATGAGGATAGCGACCTAGATATCCCACAGGTATCTGGGATAGCCGAAACCCCCCCAACATCTGAGGAGATTGAGGCAGCTGTAAAAAGGCTAAAAAACAACAAGGCCCCAGGTGAAGATGGAATCCACGCAGAGCTCCTTAAGTATGGCATGAATGCGCTTATCCACCCACTGTACCATCTCTTTAACAAGGTGTGGAATGAGGAGCTCTGCCCGAAAGATTGGAGAAATGGATCCATCGTGACACTTTTCAAGAAGGGAAACCCACTGGAATGCGGAAATTACCGTGGCATCACACTACTTAGTGTGCCCGGTAAAGTTCTCTCACAAATCATATTGAGTCGCATTCAAAAACCAGTGTTGGCATCTCTGAGAAAGCAACAATGCGGGTTTGTACCTGGCAAGTCCTGTTCGGACGCAATTTTTTGTGCCAGATGTGTACTCCAACAGTCACAAGAGTTCAACTCACCGCTTGCATGTTGCTTCATTGACTACGAAAAAGCTTTTGACAGCCCGCACAGACCAACCATATGGAAAATACTGGCCGCGTATGGCATCCCGCCCAAGGTGGTAACCATGATCAAAGCCCTGCATATGGACTCTGAATGTTCTGTCAGAACATCAAGTGGTCCAACTGACACCTTCAGGATCACCACTGGAGTCCGGCAGGGCTGTATATTGGCACCTTTTATCTTTGCCATAATTATGGACTACCTGCTCAGAAAATCTATTCTGGGCCCTGGCGGTGTGCCTTTATCACAGCGTGAAAACAGTGAGACGTCTGTGGGAGTGCTGCACGATCTTGAATATGCGGATGATCTAGCCCTTTTTGATACATCTGTGGACGGATTACAGTGCAACGCTAATGCTCTTTATGAAAATTCCTTGCGCCTTGGCCTTCGTATCAACGCTGGTAAAACGGAGTACATATGTAATAGTACATGCACGAGTACTCACACCCCACTAATGGTTGGCAATGGGGCAGTTGCGGATTTTTTTTTTATTGATTAAAAATGTTAAACAGCATGTAAGAATCACGAATATATGCATAATTTTATTATATTTAGCCTAGTTTTGGAGAAATCAGCATTTGAAATTTGAAAAATAATATTCCCGCAAAAACGCCATCCATTACCCTCCATCTTGTGATGACGTCACTTCATCCGAGTGTGTCTGTGGTTTTCTTTCTAGTACGGCGTTTATGTAGTTTGTTAACGTTTTTTCCGTGTTATTTTTAAATACTTCGACTCTTTTGTTTATTTATTTATTATAAGCACAAAACAGATAATACCTACTGCATATATAAAGTATAAAAAAATGTAAATCTTTCAGAGATCAAATCTATCATCCAACACAATGCGCCACAATTAGTTTAAACAGAACAGAAATCGTCAGCTCATTATTTAAAAGAACTATTTATTATATTATCTACTATTATCGTGAGTTATCGTCATAACATATTCCGGCATAGTGTTGGAACTGTCAATTCTCCATTCAGAGTTTTGTTTCGTGTTTTCCTCACATAAATTTTGGAGACCTAAGGCAGTGTTTTATTATTTAAAAATTAATATTGGCTCATAGTTTATATAAGTTAGTGTTACACATTCGATATATAGTGGTTTGTAAGTGTTGTATAGACTTGAGATAAAAAATTGAAAATAGAAAACAATAGTTTAAAACTGGTATTACACATCTTTGACTGGAACAATAAAAATTTGGTTTTGTAAAGGTCAATCTGACAATTTACCAAAAGTATCTACATTAATGATGTGCGATTTTTTGTCACAAATAGAGATTTTATAGAGAATAATTTTCCATCGCATATAGTTTTCAAGATCTTCTTCTAACTGAAATCAAAACAGGGAAAAAATCATGATTCAGTATGTCGTTCGTAATTAAACTAGAAACAAAAAATAGATGTCATAATAATAATAGACATTACAGCATGGTCGAAACATATCTCTAAATTCAATATAATCTCAAATACATTATCATGTCTCCTTCGTGTTTTCCCTACCTTTTATATGATTTGACAGCATGCTACGGTGCATTGTTTTTGTGTGAACTAAATTTAATAGAAAGCCAGATGCAAAAGGCAAACTTATAAAACAATCCCTTATTATTACAGTAACAAGGATTGAAGAAAACACAATACGGCGTTAGAAGAATATAAGCTCATATGTGTTGTTAAATACAAATACTTTTGAATATTGGTGTTTCAAATATAGACTATTAAATACTTTTGAAAACAATATTTAAATACAAAATAGGTACCTACGTATTTTTCAAATAGTTTTATTTAAATTCTTTTTACAAATATATACTGAAATTATCATCGCAAACATAGCGACTAACATCGGATAAAACTTTATTTTTCTTATCGTCTCTTTTGATCACCATACACCACTTTTTCCTTTTTACCAGGTGTGTAGGCACGCAAATAAATGCTTTATTTGGAGCTGTAACCGTGGTGTCTGAGCATAGTGGCTCTATGCAATATTTATAAAATTTATTTGTAGACATTTTTAAACATAAAAATAATAATTTTGTCTGTAAAGACCGAGAAAATGCAACGAACAGCGAACATTCACTTCTCAAACAAACTGGATAAACATGTGACCTCGAGAAATTCGAATAAAATGACGTCACATCCGCCATTGACCATCTACGTCGCGTTTTGATAACTGTCAAATTTTAATGATTTTATATTTTATTTTTACGTATGAAAAAGTGTTTTTTATACATTTTAAACCTCAAATTATTAATATGTGACCTTCAATTTACGTATTTCAAGCATTTTCAGCAAAATCCCTCACTACCGCAACTCCCCCATTCCCAAATATCTCAGGTTAGTAAATTCAGGTACCTGGGAGCAACCATAACGCCAGAGGGTGATCTCCGGTCGGAATTACCAATCCGCACAGGAGCAGCTAGCGGGGCTTTCAACAACATGAACAAAGTTTGGAAGGCGTCTGGACTCAGCATCAGGACAAAATGTCGCTTGTTCAATGCGTGCATCATCCCAATCCTTCTATATGGCTGCGAGTCTTGGCACTTAACCAAGGCTCAAGAGCGGAAGATACTAAGCTTTGAAAACAAGTGTCTTAGAAGGATTTTGGATGTCAGATGGTATAAACATGTTACAAATGATGCTGTGCGCCGGCGCACCCAGCAGAGACCTGTAATCTCCGTAATACAAGAGAGACGATGGTCCTGGCTGGGACATGTTTTGAGAATGCCCAATGATAGTTGGCCAAAAAGAGCACTGTTTTTCCGTCCGCAGGGGTTCCGTCGGCCCGGGCGTCCCTCTTTCACAATACACCGTTCCTATGACAACGATATCAGAGCGCAAGGAATGTCGTGGGAAGAGGTGACGCAATTGGCACAGAGACGCTCTGAATGGAGGAGGCTGGTTTCTGCCCTGTGCTCCCGAGAGGAGCGTTGAGGGCGATGATGAGATAGAAATATTATGCAAGTTAAAATAACACAGCAAAAACTTATTATAATAAGCGGCATTAAAATTAAGACATTTATTTCTGTACCAAAAAAGTTACGTTTCTGGCATGTAAATAAAATAATATATTTAACAGTAAAGGGGGCAAGAGGCGTTCACTGTGATCACTCTGGATGATCCTCCAAAATAAAAAGGTGTGAGCAGGCGTTAGGGTGGTTTTATCCATAGACATACTAGACCTGCAATTCAGTACATTAGTGCGGAATATTCGTGTTCCAACTTAACGCATTAATAATAACAATAATAATATTATGTTGTCTCACTCTATATCATTAAGATGATAATGGTTATGCGCTGTCCAACAAACCGTCTCAACGGACGCTGGTTTAAAACTGGCTGTAAAATTTGATCGGCTATAGACCATTAAAGGATGCCGTCACAGAAAAATCATTGAGGGACATCAGGCATCCCAACACAACAGACGATTACGGTGTAATATTAGGCGGAACGCCTAAAGAATACCTAATAATAAAAAAAACTGTCAGTGTCGATTTTGTTATTATTTTGTCGTCTGACTTTCTTTTTTTTTCTCTTATGGCATAACATCCTACAAGGATGATTTGCGCAATCTGACTGTTTGCCCCCCAAGCAAAAACAAATCCATAGATAAGACCACGTGACCTTTAATGGTCTATAACGATTCATTATTTTCGAGACCCGTTCCCATAGAAATAGATCTAAAATAGATGGAACCCGTAGATATAGTAGCTCTATTAGCATTGGTATACACATGGATGTATATAGGTAGGGGATGGAACGTTTATAGTAATTTGTATGCATGACAGCGAAGCCAAAAAGTGAGGAAGGGAAATCGACGGTGGCCATTTTGTATGAAACACTTTATTTAACATTTGTATGGGCAATGTATGGAGATTATTCACACAGTATCAGAAAACATTATATTTACTTCTTAAAATAATTACAATGCCACATAACTTAATGTTTTCATATATTTGATGAAATAGGGAATAAGATGAGTAAATAAAATTGAGGAATTCATTTCAAAATCATTCAGTATTTATTTTTAAACATTGTTTTCATATACACACAATATGGAGAGAATGAATGACAATTGAAGGAAAATAAATAAAAATGTACAGAAATTATAGCTAGAAATAAAAACAAATTTTGATAGTTTTATTGAATATATAAAAATAAACAGGAGAAACTGAGTGATTTATAATATGTAATAACAAAAAGTTTATTATGCATTATGTAATAATAAAAGTAATAACAAAAAATGCATTATGATTAACATACAACAAACTCTAAACCCAGGATATTTTGTAAGAATGACGTTTTTCTCCAACGTCGCAGAAAAACAAGATGTTTTTGAACACAAAACACTATGTTTACTTGGTGTCAAATATTGGATAATGTCCAGTTTCTCCTTTCTGGATCCTTTGGAAAACTACAAAAAATGATTTTGTTTATAAACATGCTATAATATCATTAACCTGATCAGATTTGTATGCATGAAACATTTCATTCTAACGGGTAAACAAACCAAACATCAGATTGTGGGTTCTTTGTATTGTCAGATGACAGAATGGAAAACAAGTTACATGTGTAGATATAGGAGAATAAGGACAAATAATTATATAGAACGTTTATAACATTATTATGATCATTTATAAGTATACGAATTATAATATAAACGACTTTAAAATCGCTATATATAAAGATAAAAACTACAATACAAAACATTAAAACAACTTACCGAAAATATGACAAAACAACTCAACATACTCAACATAAGGGTTGGTTCACGGGAGCATAAATGTCACTCGGCGTGAACGACCATGAAGTTGCAGTGAGTGGTGAATGTAATCCGGATAATCGTGAATAACTTAGAGCGTTTTATGACCCAATATTATCGTAATGGTGCCATTATTTTGTACACCTTTTTATTATTTTTTTTATTGCTTTTATAACTTATAAATTTTTTTTTTGGATTTACTTTTTGTTATAATTTCTTAAATTTGCCGACGTGTAAAAGACGTAAATTATGAATATATTTAAATAATTAATATTTTTATTATTATTTGACTGGCGCCTTTTTATAGTAGCATTCAAGTACTTTTGTGTTTCTTTTAAATGATAAAAATATTTTTGTCTCTAACGAAGGAATAAATTATTTTAATAGGTATCTTTAAAATTAACAGTTAAAGTAATAACTACTTGATTTGTTTATAACTAATTGCTTTATACTTTTTTTTTTAATTATTCCAATATCTAACTTTCTGAGCTTGTATACTTCCCAAACGGTATCATATAAATGATCATCAAATAATATTTTTGATCCTAGTCACCGACCATCAGAAAAATAAAACGATAATCAAAAAAGTAAAATTAACACCAAAACAATACCACCAAATATTTCATATTCCGATCATGAAAATATAAAATAAATATCATCAAATAAATGAAACTAACATCAAAATTATTACCTACAAATATTAAATTCCGATCGTCTAAATATTTCGGTATGACCACCAAAAAATACATTTGACCATAAAATAAATAGATTGATTGCCAAAATAGTAGATTGATCGCCAAATTTGTTATTATAATAACAAAAATCGTTCATAATATTTAAGTAAATTCATTAGAAAGTCTCTTTCTTCACTATCGTGATTTTTTTAAGAATGCTTAAAATGACATGACCCTTTTTATTATTTCACTATTCACGACTACAATAATAATATTTGAATACTCAAACCCGTTGCAGATGCACTATTATCGGAACTATGATACTTGAGCGGCCCCACCCGTATTCGAGTATTTTCTCCATAGAAAAAGTAATATATACGAAACTTAAGGAAATTTATATTCGAACTAGATTTTATTTTCGGCGGTTTTATTTTATTTTTGCCGGCAAAAATAAAATAAAACCGGCGAAAATAAAATCTAGTTCGAACATAAATTGGCTCCACCCGTTGTCGAGAATTTTTTTTCTACAGAAAAGTAATATGTACAAAACTGTAAGAAATTTATATTGGAATCAGATTTTATTTTTGCCGGCAAATGTTTTATTGTTTTTTTTTCAATTTAGAAATATTTGAGGATCACGATTTGATGATCAATCTACTATTTTGGCGATCACATTGAATTATTTGGCGACAATATTTTATTTTTTAGGGTTCAATTTAGAAATATTTGAGGATCACGATTTGATGATCAATCTACTATTTTGGCGATCACATTGAATTATTTGGTGACAATATTTTATTTTTTAGGGTTCAATTTAGAATTATTTGAGGATCACGATTTGATGATCAATCTACTATTTTGGCGATCACATTGAATTATTTGGTGACAATATTTTATTTTTTAGGGTTCAATTTAGAATTATTTGAGGATCACGATTTGATGATCAATCTACTATTTTGGCAATCATATTGAATTATTTGGTGACGATTTTGGTATATTTTTGATGATCACTTAAATACAAGCCCTTCCCAAATACTTGTTACAAGTTTATATCCTAAATTATTTATCCAAACGAATTCATTGAATCAGCGTCAGAAAGTATAAATGACAATTACGCAGAAATCGAGTATATTTTCTGAGACAATAATTATTTTGTTACACATTTTGAAAACATAGTAACATACAGTAGGTACAAGAACACTATGAATACGTACTGGCATTGTATAGGTACTTTCAAAATACGCGTCGTCGAGTGATCACTCGGTGACTGTCTGAACGCAGCCCAAATGCGACGCACCGAACAAATTTCTTTCATACAAAATGGTCGTCATTCCCCTCCCCGCGCAGCTACAAAATGTTTGCCAAAGTGTCTGTCCATTACTCTATTTAGGTCCATGGGTATACAATATGTATCATGTCATGTATCGAAATGTCAAACATCCTTCAAGAATATCTGTCAAATACGGTGTATAAGCGTAGTACAATCTCGATTTGTTATTGAAGTTATTATTTTACGGTAATTTTATTTCTCACATTAGAAATGAGTGATTCTAAGTTTAAACCCGAAGATAAACCCAATAGACTATTGGATGAAAGTGCATTCGCCACATTATTTCCTAGTTATCATGAAAAACATTTGAAACAATGTTGGCCTCTGGTACAGAAAGCTCTTGCTGAATACTTTGTAGTTGCTAAATTGGATCTCATTGAAGGTAGTATGACTGTGAAAATAACAAGAAAACAGGTAAATATTCAAACCCTTAACCATTAAATAAATTTTGCATTACTATACATATACGTTTTATTCATAATCTATTACGTTTAATTAATTTTTATTCACTTATTCTGTTTATTCATTCACTTGAATGTATTCATCTTATTTATTTCTTTTAAATACACCTTATCATTTTTTTTTTAACTTTTAATTGATTTTCATCTTACTATATTCATTCATCTAAATGTATTCATCTTAATTTATGTGTTAAAAACATTTTCATCAAGATTTATTACTTTGACTTGATTTTATTCATTCATTTGAATCTATTCATCATATATCATTTGTTTTAAATACATTTAATCATGATTAATTATTTTTATTTGATTTTTAATCTTGTTTTATTAATTTATAATTATTTTATAAATTCATTTGAATCTATTCATCTTGTTTTTTATACATTTTAATCATAATTTAGTACTTTTAATTGATCTTTTGGTTAATCGAATAAGAAAATTGTTAGCAATTTGGTACTGTTATTAGCATACTTGATCTTTGGTTATTAGTGTTGTTTGATAATGATTCATTTAACTTTGATGTTTTTTTAAGACTTCCAGGTAAATTAAGGATCTTTGCTGGTCCGCTTATTGAATTCACATTTTGTTGTCATGTTCTACAATTGACTGTCTGATCCTGTGAATATTATAAAAGTAAAAAAGCAAGTAAAAATACATAGAAAACTGTATTTGCATTACATCTACTTAACAGCCATATAATATGGAGGGAGAGAATTTTCCACTGAAACATTCCAATTTAAAACCATTGAGGTCAAATCTGTAACTATCTTATAAATTTACAGGTCACGATGGAAGAGACTCAAATCAAATTTATAAACGTAATTACAAAATTAAAATGAATTTAAAAACACTGTATAATTTCCAAATTAAATTTATTCACCTCAAACGTTTTCGCCAAGGCTTCTACTTGGCATCATCAGGAGGACTACAAAAAAATTACAAAATTATCTCAACAATCTGATGGTAAAATTATTGTGGATTTCCAAAGAGAACATTATGACCATTCAATAGACTTGTCAAAAATGAGATTACCAAAACATGAAAAACAAAATATTGCAATCCAATACTATTAATAGGTAAGATTTTATAAAAATTTCATTTTATAACACTTTTATAGATAAAAAAAAATAGCGACATAATATTGGCATGAATGATTAACATAACATAACATGCATAGACAATTCACACAGATCTAGCTAGTCCCAAACTAAGATATGAATCTTGTATTATGGGTACTAACGCGACGATATACATATATACAATGCACTGAACACATATACATGTAACACCCAGGCCCTGGACAATTTGAAAAAGGTCATTCTTCATTTTGCCCTGGCCGGGAATCGAACCCGGGACCTCGTAACTCAAAGGCAAGTGCGTTAGCCTCTGTTGTCCGACATGGTTAAAGAAGGATGAAAGTGGCATAAATGCAGTAGAAATGAGATCGTTGAGAAGGATGTGTGGTAAAAGTCTGAGAGATTGTGTGCGTAACAGTGATATACGAAAGGAATGTGGAATGAAAGTTGGTGTGGTTACAAGGATGAATGTAAATAAGTTAAGATGGTTTGGGCACGTGGAAAGAATGAATGAGGACAGAATGACCAAGAAGATACATTGGGCTGAGAGGAATGGTGCTCGGAGACGTGGACGTCCGAGAATTAAATGGCAAGATCATTTAAATCAAATCCTACAGGACGGTCACGTGTTGAGCACATTGAACAGGAGAGCATGCATGAGGAATTGTATGACAGTGACGGAAGCGAAAGATGTATGTAAGGATAGAAGTGGCGCTCGATCCTTTCTGCCTACCCTGCAAGGGAAGCGACGTGATGGTATGTATGTATGGATGTTATCTTAATTAATATAGAAATTACTGGTGAAATTTTTTACATTTGCCGGGAACCAAGCCCAAGACCTCCCAAATGGTAGACGGGCATCGTAATAGCAAATCTACTACTGATCTATTATTAAAAAAAAATACCTAAGATCTTGAATACATACCTTTAAATTTTCTGTTGACATTGTGTTAACCAATGTTTTTACTACTAATGTAGTGATTTTGCCACTTCCGATGTTGTTGGGAGTCTCTGTATTAGTGGAATATGTTTACTATAAAGTAGTCCAACATTGTCAGCCAAGTAAGCCGTATAATTTAATGTTTGTAACAGCAGATAGAGTTCACTTAGTGTCGACTAAATTAAAAAATATTATGAATTCTAGATATTATTTTCTAGGTTACGAACGTCGATGAGATTATAGTTATTACATGATATTATGTTATCATATAACATACTATTCATGAGATCTATTTTATGATTGAGACATAGCTTTGCGCATAAAGGAAAGGATATATTTTATATTTTTTACATAATTATAAACATTTTTAGGATAACTTAAAATAAAACACTTATGTTAAGTATATCTACAGTCACTGTGGATATATTTTAAAAAAAAACTTTTTTATACACACTTATATTCCAATTTCCTTTCGTCCAATTTCAATTCTCCCCTTCTTTTCCAAGGTCACTGAAAGACTGGCATATAACCAACTCAATACTTTTATCACAAAATAATCTCCATAACAATTTCCAGTCATAATTAAAATTATTAAGACAAATAAGACGTATACATTCCAAATTCGTGTACTTTCTCAAAACATATTCACACTGAGTGCTACTTATTCTAAAATATTCCAGGAACTGCGTGGGCAAAATATCTTGGAAATTAATCCTTTTTTTTATAAAATCTCACAACTCCGTCTTCCACATCCCTTTGTAATAATATTTTTCGCCACATTGTATAACAAATTTACTTAAAACACCTATAATATAAACCAACGTCTACTTTCACAACACGACGAATCGCATATTTGAAATGTCAAAATATTCGTTTGCTATGTTGGCAAAGTTTTTTATGAAAAGTAGTAATGGTGGAACAGAACTGCCTATTTACTTTGCGAATGGCGTCTTCTTTTCACTTTGCGCTTTGCAATTCCTACTTTGCAAAAAGATGTAATGGTGGAACGGAAACAAGCCGATGAATTGCATAGTGCAAAATGCAGAGTTGGAAAGTATAATGGTGGAACGGGGCACTGGTTTTTAATAGTTATATTTTTAAATTGTTATATTTTGAATAGTTATATTTTTAAATTGTCATAGTATAATTTTATGTAAATTTTTTATAAGCTATTTACTGTTTAAAATAAATGCTCATATGATTATAATGTTTTTTTTTCTTCCAATTTGTACATTATTATATCTAGTATGACCTATTATTAACCTAGATGTTGTTTGGTTTGGCGTTTTCTCTTAAAAATTGAGTGAGAATATCCCGTACAGACTGTTAAGATATGTAATAAACTGTTTTTACTTCAGATGTGTGATTAAATTATTTAAGGATGTTATAAGTTAATAAAATTAAAAAAAATATTAGATTTTTTTAGATTAGATATATCTAGGTTTTTGTTATAAACCAAAATACAATCTCATACACCATAGGTGGCCAACCTTTTCAGCAGCTGGGCCAAATTTCAGAATTTAGATTTTCTACCGGGCCATACAACAATTTACTCCATATATGGAACATTTTATAATTTTACTTCACCTTAAAATTTCTACCCCCCCGTCGCCAAGTTTTCAAAATGGTATAGGAATTTGAAATGTTTCAAACCTCCTCGGTTTTCTTTAAGAATATTTTCTCAAAATAGTGACTCTTTCAAAAAAGTAACGGATACTTATACCGACTGTTATCAAAAAAAATAGTGAGGAATGCTTCGCGGGCCGCACGTAGACACCCAACAGGCCGTATGTGGCCTGCGTGTTGGCCACCCTTGTTATACACCTTTCACCATAAGCTAAAAGCTTGTAATAAATTTTGTTATAAAAATAAAATCAAAAACACTGTTAACTTTCACTTGTTATTTATTTTAAATATTTTAGCAAAGATCTTTCGTTATATTAACATCATCAGTGCTCACTTACAACTAAACAGATTGAGGAACACAAAAAGGCTGTAAAAAATATTTCAATAAACTCAGAAATGGCTGACCATTGTCGTGATACGGGACACTCAATAGATCTGGATAACATTGATATTCTACATAAATCATCCAAAGGATATAATTTAAATATCTTAGAAAATATTGAAATTAATAGGCATGTGATAAATAATAGTTGTACTGTTATAAATAAACAGATCCCTCCATTGTCCTCACCTCTTATCTATCCTTTTGTATATTCCGATCCACCTTGTAAACCAACCACATAATTATTATTTCTTAGAAATGGGAAATCCCCATACAAATGTATAATGCTTATGTATACCAGCAGATTTTGATTTGTGTTTAGTTGTAAGTGAGCACTGATGATGTTAATATAACGAAAGATCTTTGCTAAAATATTTAAAATAAATAACAAGTGAAAGTAAACAGTGTTTTTGATTTTATTTTTATAACAAAATTTATTAAAAATGAACTTTCACCAAGTGACTACCGAAAAAATTAATAGTTTAATTACAGCCAGTACAGGCCAAAAGGTAGTAAAATACTTGCAGCTCAAGACAAAACAAAGACTGTTGGGTTTAAAGATATATTTTAACCAAAAGTGTATTAAAAATAATGTCTTTCCTAACTACACGGGCAGTATTAAATGTAATAATAAATCACCTACAGCAATTGATTTAACTAGAAAAGCTAAATTAATGTGGATAAAAAGTGAAATTAAAAAGTGTTTTGTGATTCAAAATAATATACAAATATTTGTTAAACTTTTACATTCGTGTTTGACTAGTGAATTACACCGAGTAGAATGGGATCTGATTGAAGATAAAGTGTACGAAAATGTTAGTAAAATTGCATTCAATAAGAAAAAAGTGTTAGATAAGAAATTGCGTCATTTAATTTCTGTAAATGTAAACAAAAGTCAAAATAAAAATGACATTTCGAATAATCAACAAAAGAAAACAACTTTTCACAATAGAGTTATAAATCTTAGTACAGAGAACATTGATAATAAATATGTGAAAATTTTGGATAAAGGTTATAAATATAATTTAAATTCAGTTAATAACAATAATTTAAGACAGCTGGCAATAGATCTGGAGATCGCGTTAGATAACAAAAAAGATAGTGACAAAAAATATCAGTGTACTAAAATCATTCGAAAAAATTTAAACACACCAAAATTAAAAGAAAATGAAAATGTGATATTAAAAGAGTTTAGCAAATTCACTAAAAATAATAGTCTGACAGTTACCCGCGCCGATAAGGGAAACTCAATTGTAATTTTAAATGATAGTGATTACATAAATAAAATGGATGAATTGCTGATGGATACCAATGTCTTCAAGAAAATTGAAAAGGATCCGACGGAAAAATATCAACGAAATGTAAAAAGTGTTGTTAATAAACATGGATATATTTTTGATAATATTCAAAAATATAAACTATCGGTTATGAACCCAATGCCTCCACAATTATATGGATTAGTCAAGATACACAAAGAAGGTAATCCGATTAGACCAGTTTGTTCATACACACAAGCTCCAGCATCACATCTATCCAAATATATTAATACGTTATTTCTAAATACCACAAATTTTAAACCTAAATATTCCATTAAAAATTCGATCGAATTCAGTAATAAGTTAAAAAATAGTGTACCCCTTAAAAACTGCATAATGGTGTCTTTCGATGTAAAGAGTTTGTTTACAAACATTCCTGTAAATGAGACAATGAAAATCGTTAATGATATTTTGACCAAGAACTGCACCGACCCTAAAATAATTCAAGGTATAAATGATACTCTCAACGAATGCATTAATCAAAATTATCTCTGTTTCAACGACTGCATATACCAGCAAATAAATGGTCTTCCTATGGGTAATCCATTATCACCTCTACTAGCGGACATCTACATGAACCATTTTGAAGAAAACCTCTTTGAGTCAGGACATCCACTACTAAAACTCATTAATAATTACGCAAGATACGTGGATGACATTTTTTGCACATTCAGTGGAACGAGAAGACAGCTGGATACATTTTTCACTTTTTTAAATAGTATGAATAAAAACATTAAATTTACCATGGAACTAGAAGAAAATAACGCAATAAACTTCCTAGATCTGACTATATTAAGAACTGATAATAAATACGAGTTTCAAATATACCGTAAATCTACATACACTGACACAATAATTCATTCAAAATCAAACCATCCAATAACGCATAAGATGGCGGCATTCCATTCGATGATTCACCGACTGTTATCCATACCACTTAATCAAGATAATTACAATAAAGAATTGAACACTATAATTGACATTGCAAACAATAATGGATACAATAGCATGTTAATACATTCACTATTAAATAAAAAAATCAAACAACAGTTAATACATAAATTTATATATCCAAAAACAACAGACACAGATATCAAGCACTGGAGAAAATTACTGTATGTGGGTAATGCTACGGATGAATGTAGTACAAAATGCAAGAAAGCAGATTTCAAACCAGCATACTATACTAAAAATAATATAGGCAAACTAATTTTTAATCGTAAAAAAAGGACAATCAACAAATTGGATTACTCGGGAGTATACAAGTTAAACTGTAAGAATTGTGCCACATCATATATTGGACAAACAGGAAGAAAAATCAGACAAAGGATTGAGGAACACAAAAAGGCTGTAAAAAATATTTCAATAAACTCAGAAATGGCTGACCATTGTCGTGATACGGGACACTCAATAGATCTGGATAACATTGATATTCTACATAAATCATCCAAAGGATATAATTTAAATATCTTAGAAAATATTGAAATTAATAGGCATGTGATAAATAATAGTTGTACTGTTATAAATAAACAGATCCCTCCATTGTCCTCACCTCTTATCTATCCTTTTGTATATTCCGATCCACCTTGTAAACCAACCACATAATTATTATTTCTTAGAAATGGGAAATCCCCATACAAATGTATAATGCTTATGTATACCAGCAGATTTTGTTTTGTGTTTAGTTGTAAGTGAGCACTGATGATGTTAATATAACGAAAGATCTTTGCTAAAATATTTAAAATAAATAACAAGTGAAAGTAAACAGTGTTTTTGATTTTATTTTTATAACAAAATTTATTAAAAATGAACTTTCACCAAGTGACTACCGAAAAAATTAATAGTTTAAAAGCTTGTGTCGTGAAATGGGGTATTGCTGGCACCTGGAATCGAATTACGCACCTCTTGTGCTTGAGGCCGAGACTGTACCGCCAGGCTACAATGGAATCATTAAATTACTATACATTACCATATTGTTTAAAGTTATTCAGATACTGTCAGTGTAATCAATAAATGAATTAGCAAATGTGTTTTTAGCTGAAAAAAGTGTCTGACCTGAATACAATTTTATATAACTCTGCCTAACTGTCTGACATAGCTATAATTCTATACACAAAATAGAAAACAAAGTAAGTACTAATACATTGGGGTAAGACAAGGCATCAATGATGATTTATTTACGATCACCATGAGCTCTTTGAGAAGATAGTGATATACTTTACAGTTTGATTAATTTAATGCTCCTAGTCATTGATAGAATAGTACCCATAAGAATGCTTATACAATGAATTAGACAAATTTAATAGTCAGTCATTTTACAGAGTATTGTAGTTATATATATTTTAAAATAATCTTTAGAGGTGACTGTTGGTGGTGGAGATTTATCATAAAAACACTTCAATGCTATTGATATTTATTTATTAAGAATAATCATTTAATTAGTGTTATGGACAAAAGAAAATATAAACAATTTTTTTCTACATCTATCATCAAATAAAAATGGTTAAAGACGTTTCACAAAATTGAATACTGCTTAAGACAATTTAAATAAATATTTGATTTGAAACTTTACATAGGTGCTACTTTGAACTCCCTATGCGCGCTACAATATACTACACTTGTAAGTGATTGGTGTATAGATATTTGTAAAGAATTTTGACAAGCATCTATGTTTTTGGTGCAGTCGCCTTGTTTGCTTTAAAACTGTTTTTGTTTGTAATTTATTTGTTTTAAACTTGCTCTGGAACATTAAATTAATAAGTATTAGTAAGAGTTGAAAATTGAGAAAAGACCATTAGCATTTTCTCAATTCCGATGATGTCCCACTGCCTTCCTATATTTCAGGAAGGATTACGTCAGGGGGAGTCTATATACTAAGAATTTGCTAGAAGAGTATGGATGACACAGGAACTGACATTCATGGGTGTGGGAGGGTGTAACCCTTAATGTGCCTTCCTATATATATTTAATCCTTGGGTCAAGTCACCTACATTGTAATATTCATATGACCACCATCTGCCAAAGAAGTCATTTTGTTAAATAGATTAACACGACAAAGTGACTTGTATATGATAACAATAAATTCTGAAAAATTATTGACACTATAACTCACTTTTGATTCTGAAAAGATATTATAATGAAATTAGCGGTACCTCACATTAAGTAAGAAAGAATAGTAAGTCGTGTGCTATAATTAGAACTAGATTTTATTTTTGCCGAAAACGACAGGTTTTCATGAGAAACTTTTTTTTGCGCTATCTCCAGATACACTGATATCTCGATTATATAAAAATACACGATTATTTGCAAGTTTTATACCGGGCACTTCTTCAAACGTCGCATGCAAGTTTCAATTTGTTTTGACAGTTCAACTTTGTTTTGAGTCATAGAATAACAATCAAAATCAGTTCTATCCACGGCCGCCAGATATCGCTAATGTCGGGGAACGGTCTCGAAAATAATGAATCGTATGGTCTATAGGACCGATTTTTTTTTTTGAATTACCTAAAAATAATACTGAACATGTAAACCGCGCTTTGTCATCTGGTTTGTAACTAATGTTCGTAAAGACTTGACTACACTGGGGAACTCTGAATAGTAATATTTAAAAAAAAATATTGTCGCCGAATGATTGATAATTTCATCCAGCTGCGTGATGCTGCCACGCTCCTATTGATGAGTAGGTATTGACCATTGACAAGTAACACCCACAAGGGTAAAAGCCAGTAATAAATTAATAAGAGTCACTGATGAAGTATGGAGAATTTCATGTTATCTATTTTCTCATTTCTTGACATTTTGAAAACTTTCTTAGTTACGAGTGCGCAAACCGTTTTTGCGTACAATCAAGCTTTTATTTGTAAGAGCAGGGCACTAGGGCATGTAGTACAGTATATAGGCACTGTAATTAATATAGGAAGTGTCTAAAAAGCCGCTAGCGGTTGTTTACTTGTTTAGTACTTGGGACTAAATTGTCGGCAATGCGCGCGCATCATTTTTCTGTCAAGTGAATTTCAAGTTAATCACATTTTTTACTGAATAAGGATCACACAGAATTCTATATTAAACTAGTTTTAAAGATGTTAACTTAGTGATAATATAATTTTAAGTACATTAATTAATTAACAATAAGAACAGTTCTAATGTACTTAATTATTATAAGTGCTTAAGCACCAAATAGTACACTACATTTTTATTTGCAAACCTACTTAGCAGAATCTCACTGATAGGCTTGCATCTGTGTAAAGAAGAATTATTGGAATCACTGAGAGAACATTTATATTACGTGAAACATTCTAACTCCAAACTTGTTAATCTGAAAAATAAAAGGGAAACTTATTTCATCATCACAGGATGTGTTTATCATTATGGTTAGATACTATTGAAAAAGAAAAATGCATCACATACAATTAGAAAGATCTTTGTTCCCTTGCAAGGTAGGCAGAGAGAGAGAGTCGAATACCACACATTCCAATCCCTACATACACACTGTATAGGAATAATAATAGCATTTGTCCAATGAAATATTACAAGGATTACATTGTAAATTTAATTAATAATAGAACCATACCTAGTTCATGATATATGAAATTCTATCTAACTACACTCGGAAGTATCTAACATTGGATACCCATGCTAGGTATTTTATTTTGTTTCATTTATTCTGTGTGGATCAAACAGTTGAAACAATAAGTATCTACAAACATTAAAAAAACAACAATGAGGAAACCAATTAAGATCCCTCTCTTACCAAACTAATAAACATAAGTTTCAGGTAGTTTATTAATAAAAGAGACAGGAAGAATTAAAATGCTAAAATACATAAAAATATCTTAGAACAATACAGGTATGGATTGGGTTAGTTGGAAAGAAATCACGCCTCTGCGATAGACTCGCCCTCTGTACATTGAGTGTACGATTGTATTTGTTTTAAATGTATTTTTGTATGAATTTGCTTGTAATCAATGTCAGTAAAGAATAAATAAATATAAAAGTATATAGGTCTACAATTGAAGCTGCCATCAGGGTTCATAATAGAAAATATTCGAGCCTTTGGCAAGTCGCCCGGTAGCTAGAACAAAAATAACCTTTCACTTTACCCAAACCCAAACACAACACACGCATCAACCATAGCATCAACGCGCTAATTGACAGTATTGTATTGTAGCTATCTTCACAATGTTTATAATGTGGCGACTAGCGGCAAACTAGCTATTTCATGTTTACGCTGCCGTCAGCGGCATTTTAGCAAATTAGACTATAGTGCCGCTACACGCTAGACACTTCCATTAATATATTTACAAAAAATCCTTCTCAGAATTTCTTTTATGAAAAGCAACCCAGAATATGTAGTGATGTGAGAAGAGAAAATTCTCCAAAGAAATTTCTCGAGAACGAGAAATTTCTCCTCTGATGGAAGAGAAATTTCTCTTAGTGGTATTATGACCTTTCGCCCAGTACACTTCGCAGCCAACCTGATTGATCCAAAAATTTGTGGGGCTGATTAAGGCCCAAAACAGAGATTATTAACACTTTTTTTCATGTACGTACCTGCAATTTTTTTTAAACTTAAATATGGGCGTGTGGGGTGTTAACATCAAGATTTTTCATCAGTTATTAGCACTTTTTTCTATGTAAGTACCTAACATTTTTTTGTTTCCATAATTAATTGTAGTCATATTGGTGATAAATTGTCTCAACATTTGTACATTGTTATTGATTGATTGAATAAAGTATTTATTATTATTATACTGTTAAATAAAAAATAAAAAAAATTCTCCGAAAATTCTCTACTTCGAGAAATTTCTCGACAAATTATTTCTTGAGAATTCCACAACACTAATATGTAGTCAAATTTTGTCAAGGGTTATAAATGAAATGAAAAAAAAAACACTTCATTAGAAAAAATATTACTTTTATCCCAAAAATATAAACATAATTATAATGCAATCAAAACAATATTTCTCTTCTATGGGTGCATCCCAAATATACTGTATGTGGGAGCAAAACTACTCTATGTCATATTTTGGCCAAAATGAGTTATGAATCTTTTTGATGGTATATTCACCTATCTTATGATATAATCAAGCCATGTGGTTTTCAGATGCCCTCGGCTTCTCACACCCCCCCTGTCACATTTTGTTTGGGATTATTTCTTCTGGTGTATACCATAACATATTCCATAAACCTTGTAGTTATATACCAGAAGAAAAAAAATATCCAAAGGGTCCCATTTATAAACACTATCAATTTGTTTTAACATTCTGTCAATCACTCTGTATACATCAGAAGAAACAACCCCAAAAATTTGTGACGCTTTCTATAAATATTGTCCTCTATACACCTTATAAATGATTTTGAGCATGTCAGGATTGTGTTGTCGTATATATTTGTCAGGGAATTATCCCCTGGATGAATTTTTCTTTGTACTATTGTTGAATTTTCTGGCTCCATGAGATCATGTAAATTTAATAAAAAGTGAGAGATTCCATTGAAAGCAATCATCCTGCATAGTTTTTGACAGTAATTTTGTATCAACAAACAGGTGTGAAGCAAATGTAATTAAGAGGAAGACCTACTCAAATAAAATATCATGATTAGGTAAAATGTCGTTTAGTATATAATAAAAAAATTCCGCCAAATTATCCAATAGGAGAACACCTTTATTGCTTAGATGTGTGTATTAAGACAAATGTTATATTTGAATGTGTTAGTGCAATAATGACACAACGGTATAAATAATAATAATAGTGCATCTCAATACGAGTATCGAAGTTCCGCTGATATTATTATTTTCTCAGCTCATAGTCAGGACCAAGGATTAATAATAATAATAAAAATAATGTTTAGTCCAAAATATTCAACCAAAGTTTTGTGCGTTTATAATATTACTAGCTCAGTATCCGGCTTTACCCTGAGAATATTGTCAAATAAAAAGTATGATTAGAACAATTCTTGACAAAGAAAGAAAAATTATTTTATAAATAAAATTTTTGATATTATTATGTTGGTTTCTGAAAATTGAAAATTTTAGGTTAGATTAGTTGAAAAACATTAACGATTTATTTTATATCATAGTCTAGTATTTATTATCAATTGAAATATATTTTTTTTGGAAGTTGACATTATTTACATAGTGATGGTTTATTTTTATCATATTATGATAAAAATAAACCATCACGGCATCTCCCACAATTTGTTATTCAGTGAACTAACTGCACGTAAGGGGTACTGTTCATAAAGACAAGGTCACATTTTGTGCCTTTTTTCAAATTGTCTAATAATATTGTCTAAATCATTACCAGATACTATATAATATATGATAGCAGCCACATTTAAGGATAATCAATAAATACCGACCTATAACATGAAATACACAACGATTATAACTATGCATTTCTATTGCTTGTTTAATATAAACTTCTGTAGCACAATACACAAACAATACAAGCACACATACGAATTTACTCAAATTATTTTTACAAAGTCCAGTGAGTGAATGCGGAAAGAAGCGATGAAGAGGGAGGGGAGAGGTTAGAGGGGGACACACTAGTGCATCACACAGCAGGACACACAGTGTCGTGCTTTCCACACATGCAAAATAGCACCCGATTACATATTTTTCATATAAATTTCTTATAGGTATGAAAATATTGGAATATTCCTATGTATCGTAATGGAAATTGGAATATTCCTATGTATCGTAATGGAAATCTGGCGACGGGGGATAGAATTTCAAAAATTTGGGTAAATTTTGAAATTGTAGGCACATACATATTATCTACTACTTCTATACTATCACGGCTTATCCCACAAGTATGTATGGATGACATTCCTGTAACATTCATGGGTGAGGGAGGGTGCAACTTTTAATCTATTATCCCACAAGTGGGGTGGTCAGCATCAGCCGCAATAAAAAATAGGACATTTAGGAAGGGTGGCAAATCTTATCGCCGAGTTTAAAATGAAAAATTTCTCGAACACCTGACTTTTACAGGACACTCGAAAACTTACAGAAAAAAGTGGTTGACCTATTCTTTACCGAGTGCTCAACGGAACATAAATATAATCGTGAAATATCTCAGTCTTATACTAAATCGAAAAATTGGCGATGTGAAAGAGGAAATGGGGGGAAGGGTATAGACATTTTCTCAAGTCAGGTGTGCTTTTAAATTTTTGTATTAATTTGTGGAATAATAAAATTGCTCATTACCCCACTGGTCCCGCCACTAGTAGGTAATAATAATAATTACAACTTCTAACAAAAAGAGAATAATAATAATAACTACTATAAAATTTTAGCCTATATGCCACTAGTAGGTAATAATAATAATTACAACTTCTAACAAAAAGAGAATAATAATAATAACTACTATAAAATTTTAGCCTATATCTAGGTAGGTACTTCTGCACACACGCGCACACACACACACACAGAATGCATTTCTATGTGTTGTAATAATATGCCTAATATATATTATTGGTGGCATAGCTAAATGCAGCTACACTGATGGTAATAATTTAGGGATTTTCGACAAAATGTTTTTTGTATACATATTTCAAATACAGTATTGGTGTTTTTTTTTTTAACCAAGCAGGTATATCATAGCACATTAAATTTTGATTAAAAAAACGTTGTGCTCTGGTGTTAAAACAAAAAAAGTTATTTTTGTTTACAATAAAAAAAGTGAAAAGAGGTGTTCGAAAAAATAAAGACATAAGTATTACAACTCAATTTCAGCGATGAGGTTTGCCGCCCATCTTGAATGTCTCATTTTTTTTATTGGCACAGAGAAGACGGCCTGCATGTTTATTACATGCAACTGTTCTGCTGGTTACCCTACTTATGGGATAATTATGTCGTGATTTCTTTTTTATGTATAATTTTTTTTATAAAAAAGTAAATATGGGCAAGCCTACTAAAAAAATGGGTTAGTTGGAAGAAGCGATTAGCTTGCTCATTTTACATGGATATTTTACTCCTTGTTATTTGTTCATATTTAATAATAATAATAAAAAAGATGTATAAAATATATTGTTTTCGATAAATATATTGCATTATGTACTTAATAAGATAAAAAAAAAAAAAAAATATGCAAAAAAAATCAAGATTAAATTCGTCGTAAAATACATTTTTCCAAAAGGTATGATCCGTAGTGTAGTACTTATATACTCGAGACTTATATGCAAATATTGTGAAATTATATACCTAATTTAATAATGACAAAAAAACAAACAAAAAATTAGCGCAGACCCCACGTCCGCACTGCAAGCCGGCTCGGAACCGACTGTGTCATTTTTCTCTCGTGCGCGTATAGATAAAGCATAAGACTCTCTCATTCTTTGGACAAAAATAAAGACGTCATACAAATATGAATTGTTCCTCAACTGAAGGTTTTTTTAATTTTAAAACTGATTTTAATATTTGTTGAAAATATTTACATGACATTTCACTGCAAAATATTATTAGGCATTATAACAAAAAAAAAATATGTCGCTGTTCCACCCGGTATTCAAGCAAAGTGATTCAAAAACAAAAAAATGATATTTTTTTCGGAATTTTTATCAAAAAAATAAATAAACTATCCAAACTCAAAACATTACCATTCAATAGAAAAAGAATTGATCTATAACATATATTTTTTCCGTGAATATGTAACATTATTAAAGACGATTTAAAAAATGTAAAAACCAACAAAAAACCAGCATTTCGCGGTTTCTGAGTCTTAATTATGTTAAAAAAAAGATTTGAACTGCCATACTAAAAAATGGTGACTCGTGACATAGTTCGTAGTTCCACTCTGGCATATAGATTTATTATTTAATTAAATCATTTGCTTATACTCTTAGCAATATTAATATATTGTCCAATAAGGAGTTTTGCCCTAGTTTCACATGCTTTCCTGACGAGCTCTTCTTCACTACGTAGTAGTTCAAGTTTCTGTCTCCACTTGTCATCCTGACGTTGCCAGAATTCCAAATCTTTGCCAACTTCTGTAGACATCTGTGTGACTCGTCTTCTCCTCTCCAGCGTTCGCTGCCTCGCTACCTGCGCCAAGCTACGCTGTTTGGATAATTTATCTGCAGCTGCACTTTTCATCTGTGCTGATCGCTCTTCTAATGCATTCAATTCATCTTGTAATGTTTGCATTTTCTGTCTTTCAGATTCCTAAAACAAAATAAACATTATCATGATTACATTCAGTTAGTCCACCGGCTACCCTACTTATTGGACATGCCATGATAGTATAGATAGATAAGACTACATTATTACATAGTACAAGAGATAAATCAACATACCAACTGAATACAAATTTGTTGCTTCCTGCACACTCCTGTCTCTCTGTTGCTTCTCGCTGTTTCCAGTCTCTGTTCTTCGTGTTTTTTAATATTGCTCAGAGTTTCGCTCAATCTTCCTTTTATGTTTTCCAAAGTATTTCCTGCTAATAAATCTCTGTAAAACAAAACATTCACACACATATTCTAATTGTATATTATTTTGTTTTATGAGTTTTCATATTTATTTTATTTTATTTATTCATTTATAAAATTATAAAAGTTAAAATTTCTTTTATAATTTATTTACACGTTAATTTCATCTTAATTCTATACTTATCTAGTTATATACATTACAATCATACTTAAATTACTTAACATTGTACAAGTAAAACATGTATCGATTTCTTTTTTTTAACTTAAAAACTTTTTCTTTTTATATACTACCTACATATTATTTGAACTTAGTTATATAAATACTCAACTAACTGTACACATTTTATTCTTAAATTACTAACACTCATATACTTTCAAATTTAAAATTTTTGTTTCACATATTGCAAGCATTTCTTCCGAAAAGAGGAAAGACTTCGAGCCTCTTTTAGGTTTGCAGGAAGATCGTTGTATAATTTAATACCTTTATAGAATAAACTATTCGATGTTCCTGTTAACCTTGTTTTTGGTATTCTAAAGTCATTTCCTCTTCTCGTAGGGTACCTATGATGTTCATAATTGTGAGTCAAGTTCTGTCCTAGGTAGCTTGGAAGCATACCTTTTACTATTTTAAATATAAAAATAAGAGTATTCAAGTATACTCTTTGTTTGGCCGTCATGAAGTTTAGTTTTTCCAACATTATTTTAATTTTAGCATATTTATTATACCCTAAAATTCCCCGCATTGCTCTATTTAAAATTTTTTGCATGTGATTAAAATGCGCTTCATTATTTAAAAACAATAGTGTGGAACAATAATTTACATGGGGCATTATAATAGAATTAACAACTAGTTTTCTTGTACTTAAATCTAATTTCTTTCTTATTCTTAGGAAGAAACCCGTTTTTTTACTGAGTTTTTTAATAATATGTTCCACATTTGATTTAAAATTCAACTTACTGTCTATAATTATACCTAGATATTTCATTTCTTTTACAATGTCTATTTTATCCCCTTGAATACTTAAGGATAGCGTAGTATCCTCCACATACTTACCTATTATCATCGCTTTTGTTTTGGATGTATTTAATTTAAGTTTATTTCTATTAAACCATTCTGCTATAACATTAAGTTCACATTGGATTTTATGTAATCCGTCACTAACACTATCACTTATAATATATATTAGAGTATCATCTGCAAAGAGTTTGATTCCACATGTTTTTAAACACTTCACTATATCGTTTATATATATGATGAAAAGCAATGGACCTAGGACTGAGCCTTGGGGAACTCCCAGTGCCACCTCTAACTCTTCAGATACCGTGTTTCCAATTTTAGTCTTTTGCGTTCTTGTACTCAAATATTGTGTAAACCATTTTGCTTCATTTCCTTGTATTCCATATTTGCTCAGTTTGTTTATTAAAAGGGATCGATCAATTGTCTCAAATGCTCGTTTCAAATCCAAAAATACTGCAATCACTATTTTTTTTCTATCTATGTTCTCTTTCCATGTGTTAATTACACTATTGAGAGCTGTTTCACACGAGTAGTTGTTTCTGAAACCCGATTGTTCTGGAACAAGTATGTTATTGTTTTCGAAATATGTTTTCAACTGGTCTCTCACAATGCATTCCAGGATTTGCTCGTATTTTGGTAGACAATTTATCGGTCTAAACTCGTCAAATATTTTGGCATCTGGAATTTTGGGTATTGGTATGATAGTTGATGTTTTCCAGGATTCGGGAAATATTCCATTTCTCAAGGAGTCATTAATCAAGTTAACTAAACTTTCTCCTGTTACTTCCAACGAATCCTTGATGACCTTGATAGTGATGCCATCGTGTGAAGATTTGTTTTGCATTTTTCCAATAAATTTTCTTAGCAGCTCTAATGTGATTTGCTCAAATGTAAAAGTAGTTGAATATTGTTTGATATCTGAGCTTGTTTCTTGACTTGGCAGAATACTATTATGAATGTTTGTCACACTTGATAAAAAAAAATTGTTAAATTTTCTGGCAATATTCAATTGATCTTCTTCTGCACCATCTGGAAATTCTACTAGTCTTATAGTGGGTTTTTCTGTTGTATGTGTGATGCTTTTTATTGCATTCCACATTTTTCTTGGGTCATTTTTGTTTGTCTCTATGGAATTCGTAATATATTTCTTTTTTTCAGATTTTAGTTCCTTATTATATCTATTTCTTACATGTTTATATTCATGCCATAAAGCAATATCCTGAGATAATTTAA
This sequence comes from Athripsodes cinereus, assembly GCA_947579605.1. Lineage (NCBI taxonomy): Eukaryota > Metazoa > Arthropoda > Insecta > Trichoptera > Leptoceridae > Athripsodes > Athripsodes cinereus. The sequence continues at coordinate 4,951,657 of OX388307.1, read as the reverse complement.
ATGCGTTGTACAAATTATCTCGCTTTTTACGCAGTTCTTTTAGACCAACGGAGAACCATTTACATGTACTTCGATAATTATATGTTTTCATCGGCATCAATATGTCGACAGCGTTTCTGAAATTCAATACAAATTTTTCAGCATTTTTATTAAAATCTTCTTCTTGACACCAGTTCAAAGTTTTTAACTCGTTACACAGTGCTTCCTTGTTATATGATTTCATGCTCCGGCAGGTAAACGTTTTATTGGTGTATTCAATTGTATTGCTTTTTACATCCACCCTTATACTTTCGTGATCTGATATTTTAAAAGAGTCGGTAACAATAGCATTTAAATTAAAATCGTTTGATATTATAAGGTCGATTAAGGTATTCGAACTTTCAGTCACTCTGGTGCATTCGTTCACATGTTGTTTTAATCCTAGATTTTTGATGATATTTTTCAACCTCATGCTGTATATTGTGTCTGTTTTCAAATCAATGTTGAAATCTCCAAATATATAAAATATGTTTTCATATTTGATGACATCTTCCATATATTTTTCAAAGAAATCCAAAAACTTTGTGTGATTCTGGTTTGGGGAATGATACAAAACAGAGTACATTCCTGATCTAAACCCTTTAATATTAATGCCCTGCTTTTATAATATCTAGATGTATAAGTCAATGGCTGTGACATAATGTACCATATAAAAACTTTCAACATCTGTGAAACAGGAGAAATAATTATCCAATATAAGTTGGTCAAAAAAAAAGCAGAAATTATTTAATCAAAATTCTGAACAAACTTTTTTCGTAAAACATCTCCCTGTGACAATTTAAGAACATTAGGAATGTTGTGGAAATCTAACTACTTGTATCATCGAAACAAAGGATCACAGACCCCATGTTGATAAGCTTTTCTATAAAGAATTTTGTGCTCTATCCACCCACACACAGACAGAAGAGGAAACCTTTTGAAACGCCCACCCTATATCTTGTAGTTATAATACAATATAAGTAAGTAATATGATGTACCTCTCCTCCAGAGTATATTCAATGAGGTTTACTCCTGTAACTAGGCCCACAGCTAAGAGTTCTCTATTCATATTATTACTGGCAATCAGAGCTTGCTTCTGCAGGTTAGCAAGTTCTAGATCTTTTGAGTAGCCCATCTGTAACATACAATAATATTCAATACATATAATTATTATAAATGCTTCCACTTGAAATTGAAACATAAAAACTTTGAATGACTTATAATTTTTTTTAAAGAGTTTCCGTACCTTATGCATGTCGTCAATGAGTCCCCTCTTAGAATCTGCGGCTGTAAGTATCCTTTCTGTCTCAGCTATTATCTCATCTCTCTGTCTAACTGTCATACCCTGTTCTTCAATAAGTTTGTGGAGCTCTCGAATTTCCTGTCTGAAATCGCAAAGCATTTCATGAATTTGATCAAGCACACAGTTGGAGAAGATTAAGAAGTTGTTTCAAGCTATCCATTCTCACCAATAATACGAGAAGAAAATGTGGATTTCAACTCGATAAAAAAAATTATATTCATAAAAGTAGTACTTTAGTGCATATTGGTCATTGATAGTTGGATTGTAATCTACTATTCTATTTTCACTAAAGGGGTATTTTTGAGTAGGTATATTATGATTTGATACAAACTCAGAAACATCTTAAAGTTTGGCAGGAAAACTTGATTAAATTAAAACAAAATATTAATATGAAACTTACTCTAATTTTTTGATATGGTCTTTAATGGTATCCACTGTGACCCTGGCCTGTGAATTTTGATTGTGGGCCTGTTTCAATTTTCTCTCTAACTCGCTGCGCGTTTGCACTAACTGCCTTGTTTTCTCTTCGATGATAGATGGCTGATCTTTCAGGGCAGCTTCAAGGTTTTTGGCTTCGGTAACGATTGGATCCTCAAGCTGATGTATTAACTCTAAAAAATATATTAATAATTTTTTTTTTATCTTATTGATTACCTTCACAAAACAAGACTATTACATCATGTGAATGTATTTAAATATATTATATTTAGATTAATTTTAAAATCTTAGATAAACACTGCAAATAGATAAAATAATTATCTAAAAATATTACACCTGCTCTCTTGCGCTCCAGCTCTGTCACCTCATCCGGAGACACCTCATGATATTGCATCAAAGCTTCCAGATAAAACTGAAGAATTTGACCAAAGTCTGGGTCTGCTTGTTCTTGAAATCTGCAATGGGAACATTAACATGTAGTAGCAAATCTGAGTTGAGTAAATCTATGGATGGGCGTATTCCAACTTTACTGAACTTCACCATAAAAAATTTGGAAATATCACTACATCATCATCTCACAAGTGGAGTGAGTAGCCAGCTAACTGCACATAGTAGATTGTTCTAACTGTACCAATAAAAACAAATTCAGCAGGGGAGGGATACTTCATTGCAGATGTTATGTAAATGTCTTACATGCATCTTACTTATATTGCATAGACTACAAATGCAAAGGAAAAATTGGTAATGCGACCAAATACGTTGGTTCATGAGCAAATTGAGACACCACTCTTCCAACAGAGTTTTCCGCGCCTTTGACATGGATGCTCCATCAAACGGCGCCGAATAAATCATCTGACATGATCATAAGAATATGTACCTTTATTATAATGTTATAATATCCTGTAATTTTTATTTTGATAAATAAACATTTTATTATTATTATTATTATTATTATATTATAGTTGTAAAGTTCGAAGGACATTTTTTTAACTGTAGTTTCCTCTATGACTTTTTCAGGTACATTGGATGAGCAACAATTAAATATTAGTAGGGAACAGACCATTATTATGGAGTAAAAAAGCATAATATTATTACTAATTTTGTTACCATGTTTCATGAGAAAATTAATACTGGGTTACTATTCTACACCACATAGGTCAATGACTATATGTGAGGTTTTACGAGCATTTGTCATGTACAGAAGACTTACAGGATAGAATGGGAGACCTATTCTTTGCCAGGGACTCCACAAGGTAAATGCTTTGAGGAAATGCTCAGTAGAGTAACACTAAATTCATATTCAGTCATATTTTTTAATATACCCCCCATAAATTTATGTTTATTAGATTGGTAAAAGGGGATCTTAATTGGTTTGCTCATTGTTGTCTTTTAATGTTTATACTAATTGTTTCAACTGTCTGATCCTTACTGAATAAATAAAATATAAAAATAATATCGTCGTTGCATATTCAAAAAGGAACATGTGAATTCATAAATGTTTTGACATTTCCAGAATAAACTGCTCATAATGAATTCATAACCATTTTACAAAGTGATTCTTAGTATCAAATATTAAAATTAAATACTTAAAGAATAATATCACATGTCAATAAAAAGTTCAAACTACAAATTTAATGCCTTAATGAACAATTTTAAAAGAGTATGCCTAAATAAAAATGTGCGCACATGTCTCTTTTTGAATATGCAACGACGATATATCAAAGTTCATCATCAAAATAATTCAATTCCCATACAAAATTTATTTCTTTGGTAAATTACTCACAGATCCCAACACTGTAAATAGTAATTCTGCCGTAAGAGTACAACTTGTCCGTGTTTTTCTACTCCGTATATTTTCTCCATAGTCATCTTGTCAACCAGGCTATCCTGTAATTATAATAATACATAATTGTATTTGGTACATTCATAATACACCACTACTGGAGCCATTTCACTGGCTGAAAGTTAAGGAAAGTGTAACATTTGAAACATATTATTTATTATATAAGGCTATACACAAATTCACCCCTTTGACTATATTATTAGAAGATCTTTGCCCTCATTGGTATTGGCTGTAAATAGCCATAGTGAACCTAACAGAGCTGATAAATCTAATTTCTTTAAGATGGCTTTTGGTGTTGCCAGACCTGTCCTATGGAACTGCCTTACATCTGCCCTAAGGAAAAATTAACAGATAACCACTTTTAGAAACAAATTGAAGACTTCACTGTTTAACCTTGGGACAGTCTAACTGTTGGTTCCATAAAAATAAATGTCTAAGATGTCAAAACTCGATAAGTTATTACAAAATTGCCGCACAATTAAAGAATCAAGTTTGTCACATGTTCAGATAATTTTTACTAAACATAGTCTATCCAGAGTTTCCCATAGGGTGAGCTCCTAAATTATTTTAATCCGAAAAGTCTATCATAAAATTAAACACTACTTATTTTAAGGGGAACACTATAATGAAGTATTTAAAAATGTATATTTATGTATATCCTTACCCTGACGATTGCATAGTCCACTAAATAGGACAAAAAGGCCAGCATATTAGGATATGTGTGCATTGCATTCACAGATTTCAGCCAAGACTTAGACATGATTCCCGGATACAAAATCTTCTTTGCTGATATGGGCAACTATAAATAATACCAAAATATGATTACTATTGTACATAATTATTTAATTGTAGTGGAGCCACTAGGTACTAAACAATATCGACTGTCCAGTTCCACAACTTAATATGATTACTATTGTACATAATTATTTAATTGTAGTGGAGCCACTAGGTACTAAACAATATCGACTGTCCAGTTCCACAACTTAATATGATTACTATTGTACATAATTATTTTATTGTAGTGGAGCCACTAGGTACTAAACAATATCGACTGTCCAGTTCCACAACTTAATATGATTACTATTGTACATAATTATTTTATTGTAGTGGAGCCACTAGGTACTAAACAATATCGACTGTCCAGTTCCACAACTTAATATGATTACTATTGTACATAATTATTTAATTGTAGTGGAGCCACTAGGTACTAAACAATATCGACTGTCCAGTTCCACAACTTAATATGATTACTATTGTACATAATTATTTTATTGTAGTGGAGCCACTAGGTACTAAACAATATCGACTGTCCAGTTCCACAACTTATATATAATGAGTTACAATCCACTGGATTGGTCTGCAACGAGTTTTGACTTTCTTCTCCATTCCTCCCTATTCTCAGCCAGTCTTTTCAGCTCTACGTATGAGCCACAATTCATGTCCCTCTTCAGTTGGTCCATATACGCATCTCTTGGTCGGCCTCTGCCATTTGTCCCCTCGGTCTTACCCTCCGCAATGGCGATGAGTAGTCCTGGGTGCCTGATGTTGTGGCCAATCCAGTTAGCTCGTTGTTGGCTGATTCTCTTAAGAAGTTGCCTTTTTTCGCCTACCCTGGTTAATATTTCTTCGTTTTCGATGTGTTCCGACCAATGGATCTTCAGCATGCGTCTGTAGCACCACATTTCAAAGGCCGTCAACCGTCCGCTTTCCCTCTTGCTGATGGTCCACGTCTCGCAACCATAAAACAGAATGCTCCATACAAAGGCTTTAGTAAGGTTCTTCCTTACGCTTAAATCAATGTTTGGGGATTCCAATATCTTAGATTTTTTGTTAAAAGCAATCCTTGCCTGGTTTATTCTGCTCACAATTTCCGATTTGGAGCGTCCATCTTGGTTTATTCTGCTGCCCAAGTACACGAATTCTCTTACTTGTTTGATGCTCACTCCATTTATGGCAATATTCGCAGTCGCTTCCACAACTTAATAAGTCAAAATTTCCTAAAATTTTGATTTTATTGGTAATACATAGAATCAAATCCACTCTACTGATTCCACAAACAAATATCTACAAAAAAAACATAGTTCCCTTTATATACCTATTATTTTCAATTCCAAAAATAAATTGTTTAATTAGAATTGTTTAACAACTATTGAACGGAACAAAGACAACATAATACCTCTAACAGTGCGATTATCATTCAGTATTTTTCATTTTCTGTTATGTGTTTAAAGCATTTTATAAATATACAAAAAAGGTAATTTCTCGAATATATGACATTTCTACTTGTTGAGTTACGGAACTTGGATAGTCGATTTGATATTCTAAAAATATTATTACAAAATGAAAGAGGGTGGCTTCTTCCCTGTGTTTCGAAAAATAATATTCAAGAGGAAATATTTTAGAGCACAACAAATATGGAACAAACACTGATCTCTCCACTTTTTAAATTATATATATTTTATTTTGAAATTTAAAAGCATATTGGACGCTTCCATCCTCAGACCCTTACTAAGATCCAATCTCTTTGGAATAATTTGAAATATATTTTACTAATACTTGGACCCGTCACATCTGGCATCTGAGGTGTTTCATTGACAAAACAAGACTGAAAAAAATTACTAAATGATTCACATACTGTCCTCATATCACCCACAGTTACGTCATTGTAAAACATATTACTTGGACATATTACCGGGTTAGTTGGAATACATTGCATTCTAGCGATAAACTCACTTTCTGTACATTGAATTATATAACTGATATTTTTATGATACTTTGTATTGATTTGAAATATTGTAACCAATGTGAAGAATAAAATAAATAAATAAACTACTAAATGAAAGCCTGTGTGAGGTATCTTTGACTTTGAATAATTGAAAAATTCTTAGGATTAGATCTGACATCAGATTTTCTCAAAGTACAGATTTAAAGCATTTCGCTCGAAGTTCTCTAGCTCTATGAAAACTATGTTGTTAGCTGTGAATTTGAATTAAATGTGTTTGGAATAGTTGAATGAAAATTATTATATTAACCTTATTTATATAGTTAGCTGAATTGATATGATTTGGTAATCCTAGCAAATTATTGACCAAGTCAATAAAGAGTTTGATTGTTATGGGACGAAGCGGCGCTGAGACACTGGGCATAAGATCACTAGTCTCTGAGTGAGAGAGTAGATATTGTATCACACGTTCACATGTCCTCTTCTGCCAATGGATATCTGATGTCACTCTGGAAACACAATAAATTCATTATAATAAATACACATTCATATAAAAACTAGGTCCCCAGAACAGATATTATTTTAAATGTTACCATAATAATACTACCACATTATATATTATATAATGGTACTATTCTATCATTGGGTTAACCAGCAGACCTAGCATGTAATAAACATACAAGCTGCCCTCTCCATGCCAACAAAAAATAAGACATTCAGGATGAGTGGCAAACTTAATCCCTGAATTTATGATATAAAATTTTATTATTTTCTAGAACACCTGCCTTTTACAGGACACCCAAAAACTTATGGAAAAGATTGGGAGATTAATTTTATGCCGAGTGCTCCACCAAATATATAATGTTGCCTGGTAAATACATAATATGGAGTAAGTGATGGGTAATCAGGCAGTAGCAGCTTCTCAGATTTTCAAGCAGAGAATCCCTTGCCCACTCTATCTTGTCTTTATGATAATTATAAACTACAATATTTTGAGGGCATTATGTTAGAGAATTTATTCGGCGCCGTTTAATGGAGCATCCACCTCAAGGGCGCGGGAAACTATGTTGGAAGAGCAATGTCTTCAGCTTGGGTAGTTAGGAGGGTATTTAGATTGTATAAAAAAACAGATTCACTAACGAATAATAAATTAATTGAAGACACATCTCACCTTCTGTCTTTACCAGGCATAGCTAAGATGGCTTTCTCCAGAAGAGAAAAACGACCTCTGCATCTCTCAGATGATGGAGTTCTGGTATGACTTTGCTGAAAATGTATTTTCACATTCATAAATATTATATTCTTAAAACATACATAATTATATTAAACATTTCATTTGAAAGTTTCTTCTTTCTCATTAACTTATTTGTCCTTAACACTATTGATAGCACAGTAACCCCCTCCATTCAAAGGGACTAATCCATTCACATTTTCCACATTCATATTATTCTCTGATGTTGTGGTGATAACAACTGTATATTGTCCAGATTATTGGAAGTCGTGTGAATGATGAAACATTAAATTTTTTATTCAACTACCATTGGACATTATTGGTAATACATAACTCCTAGTAACAACCATTATTTTCCCTGTATTACAGGGACTATCGCTTTATTTCTTTCAAATAAAAGCTACATATTTATAGTATTGATACACAAGTAGTAAAATTCTACTGTTGGATAAATTGAAACAAGCATTTCAATGACCTAAGAAGTTGAAAGATGTTTCTCAAAATTGTGTTGTTTGATCTGTAGCAGAATGAAACACTTGTTTCAATTTATCTAAAAGCTATGTATGATAGGTGTGCTTATTGCCTTAAGGTGATCTCTTCCAGCAAACCTGTATATAAGTCATTGTTTTACAATAACAGAATTAGAGATGAATAATAAAAAATATATGTGTCGCTGAGTTTCGAAATCCGCTATAACACATTCAAATGTATGTGTTATAGCGGATTTCGAAACTCAGCGACACATATCAAAGTATACATAAACTATTATGTATGAGAAACTGGATGAATGTAAAGGAAGCGAAAGAAGTATGTAAGATAGGGTAGATCTACATGGTGTTCTATTCTCTTTGCCTTCCCCACTTGGGACACGGCGTGAGGGTATAATATAGTATTTATAAACTATAAAAAAAAATTAAATTACGTTCACACTTAATATCCATCCATTATTTCAATAAACCTCTTGATGTATTGTGTTCGCCTGATAAACTGATTATAAGTTTATTTTTGGTAAAAATGAAACAATTAAAAGTTGTTGTAGGACATGTCGTGATGGTTTAGATCATGGGTGTCAAAACTTTGACCATACAAGGGCCACATTGCAAAAAAAAAATATGCTGGGCCGCACATAAATATTTTTTCAACAAATGGAAATAAAATTACCTATATACCTATATGTAGTTCTATTAAAATAAAATAACTTCTTTTTATTATATTTATTTTATTTGTATTAGATATATATGTATAAAATTATAAATGAACATAATATGTATAAAAATGTATATATTATACATATATACCTATGCAAAATTAATGTGATGGATGGATTTGCTTTTGTTGAACAAGCAAATCGATATTGGGTTCAATTGATCAAAATGAAAAATATTTCAAACATTAATTTTTTTAGTAGAAATAAGCAAATTTAAATGTTTTCATAATTTGCGTTTGGGCCGCATCACAAAGTGTTTTGGGCCGCACTTTAGACAAGCATGGTATAGATCAAGGTGCAGCAACCTTCTTTGGCTGCGGGTCAAAATCAACTAACTCAAAATCAAGTTTGGATGAGTGGTCATATTTTAAACTTTATTTTCATAACTAACACTACTTGAAATTATCAAAAGGGTCACTTGGTGACCCTCGGGTCGTAGGTTGCTGACCCCTGGTATAGATAGAATGAAATAATTACCCTCACAGCTGCTGACATCGGTGTCTGAAGTAAAGACCTGGCCAGTGGAGTCCTGGTCTGAGATGGAGTCTCCCTCGGCATCATGTATGTAGAGCGAGGCCTTGACTGAAAACGTATACCATCAGTTTGACATTGGACAAGACCAATAAATAATTACAAATCTAGAAGGCAATATAGGTAAGTATGAAATTCACAATTTCAATAAGCTTTTTTTGATATTTACATAATATTATTGTCTCTTATTAGAAGATGAACCTTATTAACTCTGTACACAAAGATGTACCTGTGAACTAGGTCTCTGAGCAGACTCTGCCCTGGGTCTGATGTGATGTTGTGTAATTCTGCCAGCATCGGCACTGCGATGTCTTGATGGTGGGATATGGGAACCACCAGCTGCATCCAGAGGCTGTACTCCTGACACCCTGTCAGAAGGCCGTGGGATAAAAGAGCGAACGGATCCATCAGCTCTACGAAAATATATATTGAGCAATTAGACTAAGTAGCGTCAGTAAAAACTGTAATTTAATCATAATATTGACAAATTATTTTACATTATTGATAAAAGAATTTGCATCATTATTGTTCAAAAATACCTGGATCTTCTGTTATTAGAGTTGGCACCTAAGAAGTCCCCGAATTCTGAAACTCTCTTGGCCGATGTCCTTCTATAGTTCATTGTGAAAGCTTTATATTATAATCTTACGTAATTAATATTGGAATACAATGTAAAGAAAGCAAATTCACCAAGTCCTTCCTCGCAACGTTTTTATCTTTCTATTCTAATCACAAAAACAAGTAAAAGTAAACAATTTCGAAATTTGAATTTTCAGTGTTGCCATTATCTGTTGACTACTTATCATAAACAATATGTAACGATAAAAAAATAACAGCGTTGCATATTCAAAAAGATGTATGTGCGAACATGAATTTTATTTAGGCATACTCTTTAAAAATGGTTCATTAGGGCATTAAAATTCTTGTTTGGACTTTTTATTGGCATAGCCAGATCTCTACCTTCCTAAAGGGTCGTTCACATTTGTTCACTTTCAGTGATCACTCCGGATGATCCTCCAAGATGAATAGGTGTGAACGGGCGTTTAGCGATGACGGAGGAAAGAGATTACCACTCGTCATAATTTTGATGAAAGGCCCTTTCACTGAAACGACCATAAACAAGTTTTATCTTATTATTTGTTTTATTCTCTATGAATTTGTATTGAATGTCAGAATCGTGTACAAAATTATTATGCAGTCGAGAGCTATATTAATGTATTTTATGTGTTATTTTTCTTTTTTGAATTTGTTTAATTATTTTTGTACGAAAATATGTTAAACTACATACAACATGACTGAGAGTGTTGACATGGCAGTGAAAGCATAGGATGAACAAGTGTGAACAGACGTGTTCACTTTCGATGAACAGGTTTGACCCTGACACTCTGGATGATCATCCAAAGTGAAGCAATGTGAATGCTACTTAAGGTCATCCACTCATTTGCGAGTGATTTAGAACTGGGAAGGCCGAAGCTTCAACGGCTGGATGGTGCGAATAGTATAGCACAACTCATTGGTATCCAGTAGAGAAGAGCAGTACAGGGATGCTAATCATAACTACATAAGATCTCTTCTTAAAAAGAATTTTGTAAGGATAGATCTATTATGGCATTCCGTTCTCTCTGCCTACCCCTCCTGGAACATTGCGTGAGGGTATAGATAAGTTGCATCCACATTGCTTCACTTTGGATGATCATCCAGAGTGTCAGGGTCAAACCTGTTCATCGAAAGTGAACACGTCTGTTCACACTTGTTCATCCTATGCTTTCACTGCCATGTCAACACTCTCAGTCATGTTGTATGAAGTTTGACGTATTTTCGTACAAAAATAATTAAACAAATTCAAAAATGAAAAATAACACTTAAAATAAATTAATATAGCTCTCGACTGCATAATAATTTTGTACATGATTCTGACATTCAATACAAATTCATAGAGAATAAAACAAATAATAAGATAAAACTTGTTTATGGTCGTTTTAGTGAAAGGACCTTTCATCAAAATTATGACGAGTGGTAACCTCTTTCCTCCGTCATCGCTATTGATGAAACGCCTGTTCACACCTTTTCATCTTGGAGAATCATCCAGAGTGATCACTGAAAGTGAACGCCCCTTTAGAGAGACCGGTCATTTCGCAGTATTTTTTTTATAATTTACGTTGGCTGCACTGCAAATGAAATCAAGAATTCAAGAACGTCAGTGTCAGATTCACAGATTGATGTGTTCTGGAAGAGACGGTTTTTGAAAAATATTATAACTGTATGCAAAGGTTTGTTATCAAATTACTTAAGTTTATATTAAGCAAGCTATTTTTATGTATTTTGTTTAATCCCAATATAATTTTATTTCTCTCAGTAGACTTGTCGCCACATTAATGTTAGTTTTTCCCGCTCTCTTGTTTGTTGTCATCAAAGTTTTGACTAAGGTGCTGATATTATTTTGGAGAACATTTTTAACATAATATCATATTGCTCGTTCATTGATATTTCACGGCAAGTTTGTTTATTATTCTATGATTAATGGCCTTAGCCTTTAACATGATTTTTAATGCATGTTTTATAAAATGCACACATAAGTATAGTCAACATAGATACAACACAATTTAATAAAAAAAAACATATATATATATAAAAGGAAACACCTTGATGGAATGTATATAAATAAACGTTACGTTATTTTACATGTCTTGATTTATTATTAACATATTCTGGTGCTATATTTTAAAACCTGTGTCTTGTAGGTATGAAATTTTGATGTCATTGGCCCTGTGGAAGAAAGTATATTTAATGTGAAGTGTACCACATTTCTGAATATTTTTGTTTTTATGAAAGAGTGTTTTGTTGATAGGAATTTGTAGATTATACTGCACCTTTTTCTTCTTAAACTTATAGGATTTAGTCAGGCTAAGTATTGCTGTTTTTTATTTCAGAAAATGAGTGATCCGGAGATACCGTCCCGTCTTCTTCCCCAAGGTAAGGACACCACAAGGGCGGCCTGTAACAAATGTGGATATGCTGGCCACCTTACATATCAATGTAGAAATTTTATTAAAGTAAGTATTTTTAATATTCACTTCATAGTATTTATCCCAGTGTAGCGATTTAGTGTATAAAAGTTACTAGCGTCATTATGCTTTTGATGTTTATTTCTATATTAATGTTATTAATGAAAATTCAATGTATACATTTAAACAATATCTAATCATACTCAAAATAAGAATTTTGTGAAAAAAAACTTTAAAAGTGACCGACGACTGACAGTTGCATAAATATTTATACAACAAGGCACTTTATGCTACATGACAAAATGTTAGGGTGCCGTGCCTTTCTAACTCATAATATTAGAAAGGGACACCATCCTAATACTTCCCCTGTAATGTAGTAAGCTTTCTTTTTTCATAGAAATATATTATGCTTTATAAGCTTTGACAAAAAGAATATTTTTTATTATGTTCAGTTATATTGGTCGTTCATGCCTTCTCTGAGACGTCACCCTTAAATGGTCTACACATGATTATCTTCTTTCATTTCATCTGGATGTGGCCGGACAAATGGAATTTATCCAAATTTTTTATAATATAAATATATTATTAGATATGAATTAATTTTGCACAATTCAAAATAAGTTATTGATAAAATTTACAAGATTTATTAATCAAGTCACTCAGTTTGGACTGGTGTAACGTAAGTCTTTGCAACACTAAAGTTAATGCAATGTTGATGTTTCTTACTGTATAACTTTTTTCTTTATGTCTTGTTGGATCTTGAAAGAAATACCCCTTTACAGCCCTCTCTCCTAGCATGACCAACCGCAGGATTATGTATATAATTTTTACCTCTCATGGCTAGGCCAAAATATGAAGTCTTTACGGAGTTTCGTCTTGTCAAATAATTATCTATTCTATACTAGGTAGAGAAAAACTATACTGATCTTAGTTGAAATAACTAAATAATTAATCGTATGAACTCAATTGAAAGTAATTTATTCAATATTCATATTGTTATTCAAAATATATTTCCAGGTAGACCCAAATAAGGACATAGTTCTAGATGTGAGTAGCACGAGTACAGATTCTGAAGAAGACACAATAACACCTCTGCAAAAGTTACGAGAAGAAGAATTGAAAGCTAAACTTGCCAAACAGAAAGAGAAACATAAAAAGAAATCAATGAAAAGAGATAGGTAAAAATCCTTACAACCGGTTCAAAGACAAATATTTCTACCTTAAACGTGGACAAAAATATTTTGTCACTTTTTTATGTCAACAGGGTACCAAATGACTAAAAACGTGTTTTGAATGATGTAGAATTGGAAATTAGATTCCTGCCACATGCCTAAATACTTAATTTTACCAAAAATAAAAAAAAGTAAGTCTGGCAAATATTTATTATTTTTATTGTTTATTTTAAGACACACAAGTATCTAAATATGATCTTATGTTGAAACAGTATTAGTGGCTGCGTTGCACATCTTTCCATCGACCATTACATTAGTTTCTTGAAGTTTTCGGGCCTGGTTTTCAATGAAGTTGATTTCTTCATTGGTTATATCTCTGTCTTCCTTGACATAACAAATCCGTATTGGTCTTCAATATCTTGGTGATGATGGTTGCCTATTTTGCCATATAATTTTATCTGCACACATCAGACGAAGGGGCACAAGAGAACACATTATTGTTGGCATCGCTATTGGTGTCTTCTTCAAATTTTTGTTTGTATTGCGTTTGGGTTGATCCATCACACTCTCACATATATAAGGGTTAAAACTGTGTCTGCGTTTTAAAAGCACTGCTGGAGAACTGGTTCCAAATATTGACAGTTGTGATGATGTGCGATCCACTAAATTTTGAAATTTCACTTCTGCAACTGTCTCACCGACGTTTTTGGTGGGTAACAATCATCTTTAGCCCTTTGTACAAAGGTATAGCATGGATATACTTCTTTGTTGGCCTGATGAATGATCTCGTATTGACTAACAGTCATATTATCTTCAACATATATGCTCAAAGCTTCCTCTGGAGTATGTCTCCTAGTTGTTGTAGATTTACTATCAACCATAGCCGCTTTACGGAATTTCAAGGCCCTCGGAGATTTGATCACTTGTATCACCTTAGCGACATCCTTGTTACTCGCTGCCCTTTGACTCATTCGTGCAGCGTTTGTTAGTTCATCAACAGGCACATTCTTTAGAAGATCCATTTTGCGACGCTTTGTTCGATCACTGGATTCCCCAAATTCTTTACTTGGGCAGCCTTTCGAACTTTTCGATTTTTCAGCTAAATCTTCGAGTTTTCTGTCAAGCAATCGATGGGAGCTTCTTCTAACCAACTCATGTAGCTGTTTTCTGCTCATAGACACGACAGAATGAGCAATATCTGCAACAATATAAAAATGTGTTATTTAGAATCCCACTAAAGGGTGTGTTCACAGGTATTTTTTTCTGTGATGTGATTACTTGTGAATGTTTTTGATAGCTACAGTTATAGAAGATATATTGAAGTATAATGCCAAGTAAATCTGATGCTGTTGCAGGCAGTTGCATAAATATTCAATAATATACTAATGTTTTTTCAAAAAGACAAAAAAGATAAAATATTTTAAGTAAATAATTACACTACTCGATATGATTAAATTAAGATTGCAATACAAACAAATTAACACTCAAAATATTGTGAAAACGTTGACTGACGATATACATATTCATTTTCGTCACAGTATTCACTTTTAACATATGAAAACACAGCAAAAGTACAGTTTTTTGTGGAATTCGGTGAACAAAACTAAGGTAATCAGCGAGTGCTAGGACTGCTAGGTTCCGACTGATAATGCCACGGACTGGAGTGATCAACTCGGGTAGTGAGTTCATTAAGGGTGGTACGTTGTCTACCTGCTTTGGGACACAATGTTGCCCCTAGGAGTGAAAGTTGAAAATGTTGATTTATGGCCACATTTTAGGTAGAAATACTTGTCTGTGCGGTTTTATAAATGATAAAGTTGCTTTATCTTTAAAGTGAAATTTGGGTTTCTTAAACTTACCTTAAATTAAGAGATTTAAAATTCATTTAAATTTCATAATACCAGATGTCATTATATACTTACAATACAATATTTGTTACCAAGTGTTATTGTAAATATAAATTGTTTATATAAATTAACTTGGTAACTTAAGTTTAGCAAATAAACAATGTTCCCAAGGAATATTGAAAACTTTAATTTTAATGTTAGCATTTCGGAGTTTTACTTTATTTTTATAAAATCCATGGAAGTTAAAGGAACTTTAAAAATGAAAGTGACTTTATCTTTTTTTTATGGAACCGATCGTTAGACATTTATTTTTCTTTTTCTTCACACTACATTTTTTGTTGGATTGATTAGAGATTTTTTTTTAATAACCCATGTACCCACATAGTAAGTAATATCCTTGTTTTTTCTACATGATGCATGTTGGAAACTGGACTTGGGATTTCCTGAATCACAAATTGGTAGCCTATTGTCAATTTTTGCATTTTTTTTCCATAACATATTTTTAGTTTAATGCTAAAATAGAAAATAAATTTTATCCTTGACCCTACACTGTTGAAGACAATAAAATATAAGTAATATTTATTCATGATGACGACGAATATTAACCTTTTGATTTCCGAGCTCTCCCGATTGGAATCGTGCCCTCAATACCGCGTGATATTTATAATCCACTTTTTTAGTTTCAATTTACTTTATTTAATATAAAATTGCATATCATAGTCACATTGGCGGGTTATTTGAGCTCCTTCATCCTTCTACTAGCATCATGTAAACAAATAAGTCATTAAAATCTCAACGCACTCCCATAACACGGGATATTTGAACCTCAAGTGTCCTCGCCTAGCCTGCGTCATACATAACAAAGATAGTTTATAGTCTGTTCGTGAAAACAACGGTTGTTTGATTTTTTTTCAGTGAACTGCACACAGTTTTTTATTTTATTTTATTACTTTGTTTTATACACAGTTTTTTTTTCAAATCTTCACTGAGAATAAAAATAATCAAATCTGTTCATAAATTTCGTAATCGAATAAATTTTTACACTTGTGTAGGGACTACTAAGTAGTATTCAAATTTTGTCAAGGGTCAAAATAAAATATAAAATAAGCAATAACTTCAATTGAACATAAATATAGGTTAAATAATTAAATTAAACCAATCCACAGTAACAAAAGTGACAAAATAAATAATATAAACAATATAACTGATTGAGTATCAAAAATGCCACGCGTATGATACAATTCGCGCGAACGTACTATAATGGTAATGAACGGCGACTGATTTCCGGCATGTACGCTGTCAGTACTTTTATAAATCGTCATTGTGACGAAATTCGTAGGTACATCTTTACCAACTTCACAGGAATGGATAAAGGATGAATGTAGGTATATATCGGTACAGATTTAAATTTAAAAAATCCAACACAGATGTCTCTGGGAGTGTCGAAAAATCAAAAACGATATATCACGGGTGTGGATGTCTAAGGTAAGGAAATGTCAAACGTGTATGTCACGGCTGTGGATTCGAAAGGGTTAATTACATTTAATATTATTTTTAATTTTCAGATCTCGTTCACCAATAAATTCAAGCAGTAGCGATTCTGAAAAGGATAAAAAGAAGAAAAAGAAAAAGCACAAAAAAGAAAAGAAGCAGAAGAAAAAACATAAAAAAGAATCAAGGAGATATTCCTCAGATTGATGTGAAAAAAAATCATGTAGATTTTAAGAAATCATTTTTATATAAGTAATAAGTGTTTAATCAAAGAGAATATTGTAAATTGGAAGTAGTACGATGATATACTCTCCCCTTCATATTGAATTGTATTAAAACTATTGATCTTATGTATATATAGTTTATAATTTTGACAATTTGTTCTTTAAATAAGTACAAAGAAAACACATTTAACAATTATTTTATTTAAAAATTTGAACATTACATTTTTGTACAAATGGACATACATATTGATGATCCCTGAATATATAATGAAAAAGTGATAATGCTTTTTTTATCGTTTTAGCATGCCTATAATCAACCGTGTCTTTCAGTCAACTTGAGAGAAATAGTTTTATCATCAATTTACCTGTTTTTCACTACGAATCCGTGATTTGGAACCATTTAAATTAAAACATTAAGCTTAAGTAGCTATTTGTATCTTTATTATTATATAAAACCACAGTTACAAATCTTAGAAAATATTTGCAAAGTAAACATACTGGTATAGCATTAAAATAAAACAATATTACTTTTATTCATATACATATATTGAAAATGTGTCAAAATACATAAACATGTATGCTTTACAAAATAATGGAAATTTAAAAAATCAAATGTTTCTAAAATCAAGACATTCTTTTTGGACTACATATAATTGCTGGTGCTCTAAAATTTCCTAAGAATCGGTTGTTTTGGGATAGTCTTACTCTTAAATTTAAAATTGTATTAATTTAGTGTTCAGGGTACGATAGTTCAACCCTTAAAATTCAGGGAGTACATTGATGGAAACTATCAAAGTGACACAGGGTAATGAGTGAGGGTGCTAAAGATGAAAACGTGAATGAGTCCAGAGCCCGTAGACAAACCGTGCTTAGCGATCGTCTACTGGCGAACTTTTCGACAATCTACCTACATGTTCCATATAATTATGCGTTATTGTTGCAGTTATAGGCGAAAATTCGTTTGTAGTCGATCGCCAAGTGCGTGTTTGTCTAGGGGCTCAGATACATGTACCGTGTAATTATGCGTTATTGTCGAAAATTTGTTTGTAGTCTATCGACAAGTAGGGTTTGTCTAGAGGGTCAGCGCTGGTTCGGGGGAGCTGCAGTTGTTGGTTGCGCCAAGAGAGGCAATAGCATTGGAAAGGTCCAGAAAGTAAAGTCTTGCGGATTATAGTCCCACTACGTCTACTGGTGTTCTGATTGTAGATACATCAAGCATCTTCGGTGGTGTCAAGGAGGGTAGAGAGGCTTTCTAACGATTTCTGGCATGAATGGACAAATTAATATTCAATGAGAAAGGGCTTGGTTTTCTGTGTCAGTGACTGCCGGGGATGACAAGGGGGATGTTCGCTTTGTATCTTTGGTATAAAATTGGTTTTAAAACTGCAATTGAAACAAAAAAATTACATTCAAAAAGAAAAGTAAAGGCGGTGAATACATCATAAAGGACATGCATGTTATTATCAAATACATGGCCAACTACACATAATGAGAAAAATGTTTTTTTGGGTATTTGGTAAAGGGAAAATTTTCCAGTTAATGTCTATATCATAGAAAAGGTTTGCAATTACTGGGAAAATAAAATAAAAACCTCATTAAGTTTTAAATTGATTGTTTGCTACCAGCTACTAAATGCTCAAAAGGGATCCAAAATATATAGAAAAACCCATTGCTAAAAAATTGCTATTTTTCATATCGCTTGTTAACTTCAACAATCTCATATCTAATTTTTTTCAATTTCAAGCTAAAATTATTTTCTTGTCTATTCCTCACAAGATACAAACACTCTCATGTGAAAATTTATACTGTTTTTTTTATTATTTGCATTGAAAAATTCTCGTATCTAAATCTGCACGATTTTAGATTCACACATTCTCGTATCTCAAGATACGAGAATTGACAAAATGCTCACCAATCAAAAAACTACTGGAAAATGTTCTAGTAAAAAGACATTTACTTTCAACTACCACTTGAAAATAAATAATCATCGTATACGAGTTTGTAAGATGTTTTTAAACACGTTGGCTTTGGGGGAATTTACCGTACAGAGTTGGGTTAAGCAAGGTAATGAACACGGAGTGACGAATAGAAAAGTTGAAAACAATAACAAGGAATCTGCGAACAAGGGTAAATTGTTAAATGCTAAAATATTTTTGGAACAGCTACCCAAAATGCCATCGCATTACTGCTGTTCCGATACCAACAAGCAGTATTTGTATTTATCGTATAAATCAATTTGTGATGTATACAAACTGTATAGGTGCTACTTATCTGACCAATTAATACCTCCATCAGAATACATAACATATTCGTGCTTCCTTAAAAAAATGCATGCTATGAATATTGGTTTGTATTCACCGAAAAAGGATCAGTGTGACACATGCTACGCATATAAATCTGGAAATATCGGACAGGAAAAATATGACGAACATATTATTCAGAAAAATAGGGGCAGAGAAGAAAAAAACCGAGATAAGCGTCTGGCAATATCTGGTGAAATTAATGCATACACAGTGGATATACGTACGGGAGCAGTTTACTTTAAGCAAAAGTTAAATTGTCATCAATTTACAATTTACCTGGATCCTGATGAGATTGAAAATTACATATTAGATATAGATTCCGATATTTCGGATAGTAGTGATGATGAAGAAGTGCTAGATAATGAAGATATAAATAATGATAATGCACAAGGAGACATAGAGGTTGATTTGATTCCTGGACCATCTGTTGAGGAAACAGTCAAAGTTCCACAGATAGTAGAGATTTCATATTTTCACCAAACTGGTTGCCTGGAGATGATTTTTCTCCCGATGTACATGATTTTAATGGAACATGTGGCCTACGAAACGAAGACTTAAATGAAAATAGTTCACATTCAGATTTTTATGAATTGTTTATCGATAGAGACTTTATTCCATTTCTAGTTACAGAGACAAATCGGTATTGTGCTAATGTAAAATCAACAAAACAATTAACCCCATATTCGCAACTTCATAAATAGAGAGATGTCAATGTGAAAGAAATGTATGTTTTTCTTGCTCTGACCATGCTAATGGCTAGAGTTAAAAAAGGCAAGACTAGTCAGTATTTGACGATAATAAAATCTATCCAAACCCAATTTCCTGCAGAAGTGATACCACGCGAATGATATTTATCTATTTTATGTATGCTTCACTTTGCCAATGATGCCAACAAAAAACCTGGCAATCATCTGTATAAAGTTTGTGACTTCGCAAATTTAATTTGTTCAAATTTCAAAAAATATATATACCCGTCATATAAATTAATTGAAGAATCATAAGTCCTTTTCAAAGGCAAATTATTCATCAAACAATACATTCCATCAAAACGACGACTATTTGGAATTAAATGTTTGTTATCGGGGACTGTGAAACAGGTGTCGTATTAGATTTTATAATTTACGGTGGAACTGATACAGACGAAAGAGGAATGGATAGATTATTACAGTCCTTATTAAAACAAGTAGGCACATATGGAAAAGTTGTCTTGTCATTGATAAATGACCACCTAGACAAAAGCCACAACATTTTATGTTGATAATTGGTATACCAGCCCGGTGTTGTTTCAATATCTTCACGATCGGAAAACTAATGCGTGTGGTACTGTAAAAAAAAATCGAAAACATATACCAGTAGTTGACAACATCAAAAAGGGCGAAATGGTATCAAAAATGTCTGGGTGTCAGTTAGCTATCAAATGGCAAGACAAACAAAATGTTCACATGTTGAAAACCCTCCACAAACATGAATTTGCGGAAAGGGGTAAAATAGTTAATAATTTGCAGAAAAACCAAGATGTCACCACTGTGGAGAAACCCATATACTGTCTGAGTACCCATCTGGATCGAAGACACTAAAATGCTATAACTGCCGAATACGAAATGAAAAATTCAAGAAAAATAACTGAGATGACCACACAGTATCTAGCAAGGAATGCAAATATCTACAGAGAATGTTACATATAGCACAGCAGAAAATTGATTATTCTACGTAGAAAATTTTGCTCCATACAATACCACTGTATCCAGAATTAGAATTAAGGAGGCAATACACTGGTTCGATGAAAAGTGCTAGGAATGCAAGGAGGCTATGCGAAGGAAGGAAAGACTTTATAGTCAAACAAAGTAACTAGATGATCGCACGCAATGACTAATCTCTCAAAAGAACTATAGAGAAATAGTAAATAAGAAAAAAGGAGACTATTGGAGAGACAAATTGGAATCCAATAGGAATGGATCCAAAAACTCTGGAGCAATCTTAGAAACATCTGCGGAAACTCCACATAACAGCAACAGAAATCTCCAACCATCTGAAAACTAAGTCACCACCACCCGCTGTACCTACAGTATCAAATTGTAAATTATCTCACACTTTGAAAAACCCTCACATGTTGTGCAAGTTCACAGAAATAAATGAGAATGCACCACCACCAAATGCACCACCATCAGCTGTACCTACAGTATCAAATTGTAAATTATCCCACACTTTGAAAAACCCTCACATGTTGTGCAAGTTCACAGAAATAAATGAGAAGTATATCGAAAAACTCATTCAGTCACAGCCGAACAAGCAGTGTGATCTGGATCCTATTCCTACCTGGCTCTTAAAAACATGAAAAAAGTTCGTGCATTTTAGAGTGTTTCTTATTTTTTGGCTTTTCGCAATCGCAAAACCAATCGCACTTTGGCCAATTCTGCTGCTTGCGACATCATGGCGTTATGGAAACGAGCGGGCATTCCAATTAAACTGAAAAATATGTTGTAAAGAAGATAGAAAACAAGTTTAATGAATGACAAAAGTTGAAACAAAATAAACTGATCCCTCAAAGTACAATATAAATTCATCCTCAGTTCGTCGCCTGCATATGAAGCAAAGGCAAAGGGTAGCAGAGTCCTTAAAGAAAGAATTCAATCCTAATATGCCTCTGACCGTTCATTAGGATGGCAAACTAATCGAAGACATTACAGGACACAAAACAATGGATTGTCTCCCGATTTTAGTGTCAGGACAGGGTGTGGATCAACTTTTAGCAGTTCCCAAAGACAATAATGGAGCTGGGGAGGTGTGTGCTTCAGCTATTTATGACACTATTCTTTCTTGGAACTCAAGCGACAAAATAAAATGCTTTTGCTTTCACCACTGGTTTAAGAGGATATGCTTGTATTCTATTAGAGCAGAAGACGGCAAAAGATGTTCATTGGTTGGCCTGTCGTCACCATATAATGGAAATAATGTAGAAGCAATCGTAGTTAAAGCTTTAGGTCTGTCAAGTGCTCTTTTATCTTTTCAAAGGATTTAAAACTGCTTGGCCTAACATTTATAACAATAAAATTGTATTAAGATGGGTGCCAGGACACTCTAACTATGAGGGTAATGAAGAGGCGGATAAAATGGCCAACAAGGGGGCTGACATGCTGACCTATGGACCAGAGCCTCACTGCCCCATCACAAATAGCACTCTATGGGAGAATGCAAGAAAAAGCTATTAATAACTGGTTAACAATACCAGGACAGAAACATGCGAAAACCCTGATTAAAGGTTTCTCATCAAAGAAAAGTAGAGACTTTCTCGAACTTAATAAAGAGAACCTAAGAATTCTCACCAGAGTACTAACGGGACACTGTAGACTCAATAAACACTTATGTATAATGAAACTAACAGACATCTGTGCAGATTCTGCATGAATGAACATGAAACTCCTTTGCATCTACTCACAGAATGTGAACCTATAATGCAAACAAGAGCCAAAATAATTGGCTCACACTTTCCTGATCAAGAACAGATCAAAGGAACTAACCCACACAAAATTTTGAATTTCTTTCAGGTTTTAGGTCTGTGGGAAGACATCTAAGGACTAAATCCCACAATGGACTACATCTAGAAGTCGAGGTGGGCAAGGTCTTTGGATGGAGGAGAAAAAAAAAAAAAAAAAAAAACATTGACCAGAGTAGGTTCAGTACAGTTCCGTCAGACTCTGATGCTTTAAGATGCGTAGAAAATATAGCAAGTGGCACAATTTCATTTGCTGAGAAACAGCTAAATGATTTTCAGCCATGAGACAATTACAAGAAACTGTTGAAACTTACAATAATATTCCTTGGAGGTGTGAAAGCATGGAACTTTCTCTCGAAGGTTCAACTACATCATAGACCACGATTTCCAATATGGTTAATAACATACAATTTACTAAGAAAAATTTATTTTTCGGCAATTCAGGAACAATTCCAATAAAAAAAAAAAATTTTTTTGCGGAAAAGTTTTTAGTGATGATTGTCTTAGAGATAAATGCCCAAGCATTGATATTATTTCAAAAACCTGGAGTTGCAGGACAATCCAGAATAACTAAATGGAAGGATCTAACCATCCCAGAATTTATTTTTTTTGGGATTTCTATTTCATATTGGGACTATACAGCTTAATCGTATACAAGATTATTGGGAGACTGGTAGATTGATTTCAATTAGAACTTTCGGAGAAGAGATGAGCACCAATAGATTCCTGCTCATATTGAGATGCATGCTATTCAGTTCAAATGATGAAAATCTACTTACAAATCCACTGTATAAAATCCGTAGTTGTTGAATACATCAACAATAAAATGATGACGTCAAAGGAGCTATCTTTGCATTAGAGCATGGTACTTTGGAGAGGACGTCTGACCAGTACCAAACAAACGTGGACAAATAACGCAAAAGCCTAAGGTCATTTCAAAATATAATGAATTTATGTCAGGGGTTGATAGACAAGATCCTC
This sequence comes from Athripsodes cinereus, assembly GCA_947579605.1. Lineage (NCBI taxonomy): Eukaryota > Metazoa > Arthropoda > Insecta > Trichoptera > Leptoceridae > Athripsodes > Athripsodes cinereus. The sequence goes on along the minus strand of OX388307.1, from coordinate 4,927,848 downwards.
CTGTCATTTTATCCATGTGAAAGAAAAACTTTGCTCCACTTCTAAAAAAGGTATTTGATGAAAAAAAATCACCGAAGATTATTCAGAGTGGGTTTAAAAAATGTGGGTTGGTACCATGGAACCCTTCTGCTCGAGTCGTTACTAATACTGAAAAAAGCAAATCAGAGAAAAAAGAAATGCACGCAACTGTTGAAGAATTGAAAAGATGTATCAACGTTTTGGAAAAATATATTGGCGAAAATAAAATGGAATGTTTTCAAAATCTCAAATCAGAAGTACTAATGGAAGACAAGTCTTTATATTCTTTATGGATTCAGATAAAGGATGACAAAGAAAAAGGTGAAGTATTAAAAGAAAAATGTTGAATCTCAAATAAATAATGTCATCGAAGAAGGTAAAACTTTGAAAGAAAGTATTGATTACAAGGAAAACGTTGAACCTCAATAAAGAATGACATCGAAAAATGTAAAGTATTGAAGGAGAGTGTTGATAACAAGGGAAATGTTGCATCCCAGATTAAGAATGACATTGAAAAAAATAAAATGTTGAAAGAATGTATTGATTGTAGGGAAAATGTTGCTGGGCCATCGCAAGATAATATTCCAAGCCAATTTAAGCGTGCATTGTTTTGGCCAGACCAAAACAAACACATAAAAAAAATAAAAAGAAGGTAGTCCCGTCAGTAGTCACAGCTAAAGTGTGGTGAGATTTTCATGAGCGTAAGACATAAAAGAAAACAAAAACGGATGAAATCAATAAAAAACGAGCACAAGAGTGGCAGAAAAAAAGAAGACAAAAGCAAAAGTAAAGCATTATAAAAACGTGCGAGGAAAACAAAGATCAAGAAACCACTAAGGAATCCTAAAAGATGTCTATATTATGAAAACATAGAAAAAACGAAGGAAATGTTAGTGATAATGTTGTAACAACTAATTAAAAAAATAGTCTATTAGATGAAGGCATCACATTCCAAAACTTGTTGCACATACTCAAGTCTTGCTAGCAATGGCATTAAATGCATTGTATGCCAAATGTGGTTTTGTAAGGAATGTTGTGACCACTGAACATTTTGATTATTTTTGCATGTCATGCTTAACAGATTCACAAAAAACATGTATTAATAAAAACTCTTTTTAATCCCAACCCTAGAATGTCTTGTCTTGGAAATAAATTATATTTATTAGGGTCACAATTCGACTGTCCATTATTATAATTATATGATGTCCACTACTAGAAATTCTCAATTTTTAAGTGTCCACTATTTAAACATTTTGGACATTTAGAAAATAAATGAAAAAAAATACAAACCATACATTATTCATATTAAAATGTTCTGCATTTTTTGTAGAAACTGCTAAAGTACACTAAAATATATTTCAAACAATAAAATGTAGAGTGAGGAAGCAACAATATAGGAAATTCCGAAAAAAAATCTTATGATGTCCACTACTGGAGCATTTACCTTATATGATTTCCGGGAGACTGTAATCAATTTTTATTACCCGAAAATGAAATCAATATTACACCTACACTAAGTATCAGCAAAGGACCTCAAATTCATAAAATGGCAAAAATTGTAGAAAAGAACGAAAAAGGAAGAACAAAAGTGAAAATTTGCCGTTAATGTTCCAAAAAATTAAGGCTACGTAGGTATACAGTATGGCACTGTGAAATGTGCCCCAATAAACCAGGTATTTGATTTGAACGTTTTAATGATTATCATTCCTGTTGATCATTTAAAGTTTTCGTATCTTCACTTTACAATAATATAAGGGAAAGTCTTTACGTGTTATTAATTTTATTTTATAAATCATTTTTAATTAAAATATTACTTATTATTTCTTGTTTTTTTATATTTTAAAAAATGTTTAAGGCCGCTGTTAAGCATAAACGGTAAAATATTCCATTTTCAATAAGTTTAGTGGAAAAACTCTTAAAACTTGTTGACCCTGCAAACATTTTGATTTGATAAAATAGGTCAACAAATTTTGAGAGTTTTTCTACCAAACTTGTTGAAAAATTAATATTTTACCGTTTTTACTAGAGAGCGGCCCTAAGTACACAGTTTTTCGCAGAATTATTTTATTTAGGTTTATATTTTTGTAAATAAAATAACTTTTTGTAAAAAATACGATTTCCGCACATGTGCGTGATTGGCACTGAGGTAGAAATTTTCATTGTCAGTGCCAACCCCGCACATATGTGGATTTTTTTATTTTTGTTTTCCAATCATAAAAAAACAATATTTTTAGAATAATACAAAAAACTGAGAACAGATTTTCTCAAGATTCTACTATGTTAGGGAGGCAGCGAAGTTGTTAATGCTACTCCAGCAGAAGCAGTAGAGTATATTGTCAATCTTGACGAGACGGCTCTCTCAAGAATAAATCATAGTAGAAAAAAACATTTTTTTTTTTTTTTTTTTTTTTTTTTTTTTTTTTTTTTTTTTTTTTTTTTTTAAAAAAGATATATCTGGGTTTGTTTTAAACCCAAATACAACCTTATACACCTTTCACACTAAGCTAAAAGCTTGTGCCGTGAAAGGGGAGTTTGCCGGCACCTGGGATCGAACCACGGACCCCTTGATCTGAAGGCCGAGACTCTACCTCCAGGCTACCGACGAACTCATTTGTTTATTAATTTAGTTTAAAATGTTAATTTTCTTTTACTGAAACACAATAACCCTAACTTACAAATTAACTTGACCCTAACTTGACATTCTGACCAAAAATATTATAAAAAATAGACAACAAAATTAAAAATACACAAAAGATTACAATTTGAAAGATCTGCTGAATGGATTTCAAATTAGTTAATTGAGAATCTCAAACTTAGAAAATCTTTTTTCTTGAAACTGTCAAATATGGACATGTGTCTTTTGTGCTTTAAAGCATCTACATTTAGTATTTTTTAATATTGTAACTGATGTAGCTAATTTAATTTTCTTATTTTAATCTCATTTAATTTAATTTGATTTTCTTATTTTAATCATAATCAATTATTTATTTATTCATTTTTTAATAATGATGTTGGATGTCTCTGTAAAAGTATTTTTTCATCCTCTTGATACAAAAACTCATAGTAACCAGATCCCCTAGGCATACCGCACTTGGCGATTGACTACAAATGAACTTTTCGACAATAACACATAATTACTTGGTAAATTGTCGAAAAGTTCGTCAGTAGTCGATTGCCAAATGTGGTATGCCTAGGTACCCAGTAGTCGACATCACAGTAAACAACATTCGAGAAGCCTTCTCAGAGACACTGGATGTTCACTGTCTGTGTTGAGCAAGTGTTTGCTGGTTGAGCGAGGAATAAGAATAATTAGGAACTTGGTGTTGAACATATTTGTATACTGAGTTTAAATGTAGACGCTGCGAGTTAGTAAATGTGCAAAGTTTGACACAATTGTTGTACTCGAGGAGATTGCTCCAAGCGAATTGGACAGAACACAGAACTTATGAGTCACTGTAAGAACCTTTCAACCTGGAGAATAATGTGAGGTTTAAAAGGGGACACGTACCAGCAAGATGGAGCAACCAAATTGAAGACATCCTGCACGGGGCTCAGCACACACCCATTGAGGGACAGACGGAAATAATGAAATTGCACACAATTGACTAACCACTCTTATCAGTTACCAAATCATCCTTCTTTCTGTGCCATGTCAGCCCCCCCAACGTTGACGATCACTACCGCGAAAACCTCCCTGTCCTGTGCTGCTCTGAACAGGTCAGGGAGGTTAAACTATAATTTATATCAATTGGTCAAACAAGCAACCAAAAAAATTTAGAATTAAAAATTCTGGCTCCTTTTAAAAAGGAATTCTTAATCTGCCTGAGATCTGAAATGGGTATCCTTAATAAAATCGGTGGCTTCTATTGATTAACATTAAAAAAAATATATCCGTGATTCTAGGATCCATCTAACGTTGTCCATGAACTTTGAATGTGACCCTTAAGCTGGCTTAGGGTCAATTTGTAGGAATTGTGATTCCTTTCTTGTTTCTTCTGATTTGATTAATTTTTATTTTGATGGAGATATGAGGTCATATTTTTGATTGCTTCCTCCGCTATCCAGCAAAGATTTCACCAATTGTCCTGCTGATATAGGCTTACTAATAACAATGTATCTGAAACAAGAAAAAATGAAGATTGTTAATGCAGAGAGATATCAAACATCATAAATTTTATGGATTCCCAGAATAAATTAGTACTCTTATTCTCGTCAAAGTATTTTTTGAGGATCATCATTTCCAACATTTCCCAAAATTTTCATTTTTATATGACATAATAAAAACAATTTTATTGCAAAATCAAGAGTTGTACTTTACTGAAGCCTCACATCGTAATCACAAGTGGGGTAGGCATAAAGAGTGGAACGCCATATATACTTACATATTAATTGTTGAAATTAAGATTATACTTACATATTACGTACGCTTCTCTCACATTCATGCGATTTCTCATACTCAACATGCAATCAGAAATGTGTAATATAAAACTATTTTGACAATTTACCTTTGTTTTTTACTGGTGGTCACACAAGATCCTGTCTGCCCACACTGCCCTGCCTTTTACAGGACACTCCAAGTAAAAATTATTTCTTTTAATAAATCTATACAAAAAATAAAATAAAGATAACATACCTATCATCATCTTTGCCATAACTCTTGGATTTCAGATTCATTCCCTGTGCCAACTTGTGCATGACGGCTCTCTCATCTTTGGTGAAATCTGAAGCAAAGACAAGATCATAATCTGCATCACCATTGTGGGCAAACTCTCTGATAGTTCTTCTAACAGCATCTCGAATACAAGTCTCTTCGTTACCGACTTCACTACCCAAACCTGCTCTTCGTATCTGAAAATAAATAACAAAAGTTAACAAATAAATGTAATTTTAATAGCACTGATTTTTGTTTTATCATCCTTAATGATAAGGATATTGAAAGAAGAAAAGTCACCGGTGCTAGAGTCAATGGTGCACTTCGACCCATTGTTAGTAATAGCAATGTGTCGAACATGGCAAAATGTTCAAGGTGTAAAGGGATATACATACAATTATTATCGAGGGATGCTAAGTAGGAGTGCTTTGGTACTAAACTATAGAAAAGGTAAAAAAGTTTGGACTTAAATAATATCCAGTTTGTGAGACAGTCTTTGCCATAACAGAAGTTCTTTATGAGATAGTAGCAGAAAAATAAATAATGTTTGTCACCGACATTATTGTGGGTTTCCATTAAAGTATATTGTACAAATTTGATTATTGCATATAATGAGCACTTATGAAAAACAATTTGAAGACCAAAAAGTATATAAGCACACACCTGTTTGAGGTTTGGCTGTATTGGCTCACTGATTCCATCTCCAGCTGAACCCAGAGCACCTCCTTTCCATCCCATCATTTGCATCATCCTGAAATAATTTAATGAAAATTAAGCTGTATATGTGTGTATAAATATAAATAAAAAAGATTTTTGACAAAGAGTTTGAATAAACAAAACATAAACTTTTTACACATCAAGAAATACTATCCTTCAGGCAGGTGTTCGAAAAAAATAAAACATTTTACTTCTTAAATTCAGCGATGAGGCTTGCCACCCATCCTGAATGTCTTGATTTTATATTGGCACGAAGAGGACAGTTTGCATGTTTCTTACATGCAGCTGATCTGCTGGCTACCCCACTTGTGGGATATGCCGTGATGGTATAGTAGTAGTAGTAGTAGAAATACTATCCTACCATAAACTAGATATGTAAAAATGATACAAATTTTTCACAAGTAAAAAAAAACACTTTCATCAAGATATCTTTAGAACTGTGCAAAAAGAGTTCTTTCATAATGTCAAGCTGTCTTAAGACAAGGGCTCGGAATTTTTGAAAAACGTGAAAAATAAACAAATTGTTTTTACATCTTAAATTTCTAAATGTGTTTTTTCACAATACATTTGTACACAAATTCTCCGATTATAATTTTGTTACAGAAAACACCAATCTATTCCAGAATGGGCTAGACAATTTACAGTAATATCCAAATATGTGAATATCACACCTCGCTTTAAGCTGCCTGCTTTGCAGCAAGAAAGTAATACTAGCCTCTTTGGCATTCGAGATAAGTGCATAAAAAATGGTTGAAAGTAGTGTTAGTAATTTATGGACAACATGTAAATAAATGATACCTTGTGGCAATAGCACTGTCAACTTTCGTATCAAGCCCATCAATCAAACTATCATTCTTCATTTCCTTTGTACTGCTGATATCCTGCACGGATATAACTGAATCCTTTTTGCTTGTATGTCTCTGTTTGACGACTAATGTATACAATTTTTTCTGAAGCTTCTCCCAAGCAACTTTACAAGCCGCCTCCTTGGCTTCTTTCTGTGAGAATCCTTGTGCCGAGGATACAAATATATTATTCAGTTTAACAGAACATTTCCAATCCGTATTTCCCTGTTTGTATTCAGCATCAAATGAAACTTTACTTGTCTGACATGATCCTGAAAGAAATATATTCATATTTTTATAAAGGGAACTAACATGAGGCAATAAGGAGGGCAAAGATTCGACGACGCTGAAAAGCATTAATGATTGTCATGATCCTCAGTGATGAGGTTTGCCACCCATCCTGAATATCTTGATTTTATATTGACACGGAGAGGACAGCTTGCATGTTTCTTACAAGTAGCTGGTCTGCTGGTTACCCCGCTTGCGGGATATGCCGTTGACCTTTGAACTTATCACATTTTAGCATACTTGGCAAATACTTGACCGTGCTAATTCATCATTTTCACATATACTTAATAACAAATTCTTTCTCGTAGAAAGAACATAATAGTCAAAAGGTTTCCGTCAAAGTACAACAAAATGTAACAAGGTGTATTCTCTAATTCATTTTTATGTGTGAGCACAATGAAGTTTATCGCACAAGAATATCCCATTTATTATTATTATTTCCATACATTTTTAGTGTTAATTTTGTATGGGAAAGTACAGACTGTATGTAAAATTTGGAGCAATATTTTTATTTGCTCTCGTTAGTTTGCAAGACATCCACACTGAATATTCTAATGAACAGTGGCGCTGCATGCTGTAAATCAGTGTTCCGCAAAGCGTGTGCCGCGGCACACTGGTGTCCCGTGGTCATCAGTTGGTGTGCCACGGAAAAAAGTCAAGGTTTTGTGAAGATAATGCACCTAAAAATAGCTGAGAGCTATAAGAGCGAGGTGCTTTGTTAAATATACATAGCTTTTTCTTTGGTGTACCTCTAAAGACTTGATAGGTGTACCTTGAACACAAAAAGTTTGCGGAATACTGCTGTAAATGAACAGTGTATGCAATGAATGTAGAATATATGGGCGAAATTATTAAGTTTTTTTTTCAAATACAAAATTGTTCAGTTTCCTATCCTTTAAAATGGGGGAGTATTTGCTCTGCCGCATAATACTTAAGAGCCGCTACTGCTTTGGACCCAATACCAATTTTCTGATTCTGTTTCTAGTCTACGGTATAATATGTTAATGATTTACAATGCCCTAAGAAAGTTAGTTGAAAGAATTTAAATATTATTTACTTACCAATTAAATTATTGTGAAAGGTTCCACCTCTATCATATAAAACAAGTTGTCCATACTCAGAACTAATTAAATGATTATGGTCTGAATATTTAGGATTAGAATTTCTACTATTTACATTTCCTTGAAACTTGGGATTGGGTTGATTCTGTTTTCTACTATTTCTATTATTTGATACCTCAAAAGAAGGACGTTGGGATTGATTAGCCCATTTAGTATTCTGATTCGATCTCTGATTTGGGGGTTGCCAGTCTTGATTTTGTGAAAAAGATGGTCGTGCAAAACAAAGGTCATTTGAATTGTCATTATGTTCTTTTTGATCACAATCATCGGAAGCTTTTTGAAATCTGTTCCCATAATCAAATTTAAAATTTTTCTGAACTTCCCTGTTTGATTCATTCACTGGTTTAGATTCTTGCGCAGGTACAAACATTTTTTTCGATGGTGGTTCTGAACTACCATGTTCGTTAGCAGATCTTTTGATTCCTTTTGCTTTATCTCCGGCTGCGTCTGATGCAGACACAAAAGTTCTATGTATTTTAGTCTTTCTAGATTCCCTATAGTCATATGCGACCTAAAAAACAGGATAAAAAATATATGGGAGTACACTCATAAAGTGAGTTTTTTCCACTTTTGTGTGAGGATAGAGGACAAAAATATATTCAAATACATTAATTTTGTTATAAGTTTGGAAATAAATGTCATACATTCTTTAATTCACCTTCAGATGGAAGTTAATGGATTATTTTTAATGTCTTTTTTATGTTCATTGCACAAACAGTGCAAGTTAAATATTATATAAAAAGAACACTATATTTCAGAAAAAAAGAGGTACCATAGGCACAGAGTTGTGTTTCTATGTACCTAGTGAATCTGCAAATCCACAATTCTTATTAATTACAGACCTACATCATTAAGATATCTAAAAGCATGTATACCTCTTTAGAGAGCTCTGCAACTAGTGCCATGACTTTAGCAGGATAGCGACAGCCAAGGAATTCAATATTAGCGAACACTCTAGCAAGGCACACTAGTCTATCTTCAGGAAAGTTGTCTTTCCACCTTTCCATGAACCTCTTCCTTAACTGCCAGTGCTCTTCACTCTCATGACTCGTTCTATATGAGTCCACGTCCCAATCTGTAGGATGAGACATGCTCAGTTATTACACAAACAAACCAAACTTAACCTAACTTCTAATAATGTCGGTGTTACGATACTATCTTCGATTTATAAAGTTTTGTAGATTTTTTAGACACCTAATATTTTTGAGAGTAATTTTTTATTTGGTTGATTTATTAAATTGATTATTTTCGCCTTCTGAAACAATTTTTACAACACCGAACAAAAATCAAAACAGCGAAACGCCACTGGCACTGACAACAGCAAACCATAGTATGATGGCAATCCGGTACCAGCCCGTTATTAAATACTCGTTACTTCTTAAGTTCAGTTAGTGATGTGAGAAGAGAAAAATCTCCAAAGAAATTTCTCGAGAACGAGAAATTTCTCCGAGAATTTCTCCTCTGATGGAAGAGAAATTTCTCTCTATAATTTTTCTTACTGGTGTTATGACCTTTTGCCCAGTACACTTCGCAGCCAACCTGATTGATCCAAAAATTTGTGGGGCTGATAAAGGCCCAAATCAGAGGTTATTAAACACCTTTTCCATGTACGTACCTGCAATTTTTTTTTAACTTAAATATGGGCATGTGGGGTGTCAAACATCAAGAATTTTCATCAGTTATTAGCACTTTTTTATGTAGGTACCTAACATTTTTTTGTTTCCATAATAAATTGTAGCCAAATTGGTGATAAATTGTCTCGACATTTGTAGGTACATTGTTATTGATTGATTGAATAAAGTATTTATTATTATTATACTGTTAAATAAAAAATAAATCTCCGAAAATTCTCTACTACCAGAAATTTCTCGGTAAATTTCTTGAGAACTCCAGAACTCCGTTCAGTAGGTTTTCGGTTAAAATACCCGTTACTTGTTAATATCGGTATATCGTCTGTCAGTCGGTAATCGGTAGAGAAAGTATCGGATATTCGGTAAAAGTACCCGATACTTAAAAGAAAACGGATTGTGGGTGAATATTCTAAAAATTTTAAGGGTCAATATCAATGAAATCGGTTTTGGAAAAATATTTGGTATTCTTGATGTCATCAGATTTACATGAAACAATTTAAAAAATAATAATCCTGGATAAGCGTGTAGTGAGGATAATTAGTATATTTTTTTTTTTGTAAGCAGTATAAAGTTGATTTCTCCTCATACCAGCAAGTGCTGTCTGGAGAACTTGAAAATAAAATTTGAATGGAATAATTTATACTTGTGGGTAAAAATGCCCATCATGAATTATTTTTTGTGTGATGGTTTTTTTATTTTATTGTTTACATAATAATTATATTATGTTTAAAATGCATACTATTCTAATAGACTCCTGAGCCCTTGAATGAATAAATAAATAACAGATATGTATTAGTTATTGAAACGTGTGTTAGTCTGGTGCATCAGTTTGTATAACTTATTGATGATGATGTCTGAAACACCCAAATTCTATTAGTTACTACTAGAATTTCTTTTCTGCAAAAACTTAAATGAGACCTTTTCTTTTCCATGGAATTGGCCGTGAGTCTTATAGTATTTTATATAGGAAGGCAAGGAATTTTATTTTTTAATTGCATTTTTACCTAAGTATGTATTGTTGGATTGCTTTTTAGCTAATAAGTAGTTTTGTTTGAAATCACCATGCACCTATATTGTTTTTAAAATATAAAATAGTATCTTCTGTAATTTTATATTTAATTTTAATTCCAAAGTAATCTTAATAAAAAAAAGCACAGGAATTTATTACATATTTTCTTTATTTAATTATAAAGTAGATTCAAACGGAGGTATAAGAATAAACTTTTGATTGCTGCCACCATTTTCCAATAGTTTTTTGACCAACATCTCAACATTCATAACCTTCTTCATTACAATGTATCTGAAAAAAAAAACATATATATAAAAGTTGAAGACAAACAAAAAAATTGTTAACATAAAATAGCACCTACTCAAATTTGGGGTGTAGTTAAATGAAAAAAAAAAGTAAAAAAGGTATATATAACTCAATCACATTTATAAATGATAATCCTATATTCAGCAACCAAAAAATGTTTTGATTACTACTACTGATACTATACCATAACGGCATATCCCACAAGTGGGGTAGTCAGCAGACTAACTAAATTGATTTATTCCCTCTCTACTGTACATTGATTACAAACAATTCCATAGAAGGTATAAATTCAAATTAAATACAACAAATAAACAGAGAGCGAGTTTATCGCTAAGGCGCAGTCTCTTCCAACTAACCCAAACATGCAGATTGGACTAAGTGCCAATAAAAAATTAAGGCATTCAGGCTGGGTGGCATGCCTCATCACTGAATGTTTTATATTAATTGTCTCATACGTGAGGTTTTACGGACAGCAAGCCTTGTACAGGACAATCATATAATTTACTGAAAATGAGTCATTAAAGCAAAATTTGTTCTGTAAAATAAACCAACTAGTCGTAAGCCGCTTGGATATTGTTACAAAAATATAACTAGGAAACATTAAAAGAAACTAAAAAATCAGTCTATGTACAAAATATTATAAAGTAGAAATAGATAAAATTAAAATTACAAAATTTTTTAGTATCTTGCAGATAAAAATAGAGAGAATACTAAAATTTCAATAAATAATAGATCAAAAGTTTTTCTTATAATAAAAGATGAATTTGGAATGAACCTAGATAGACCCCAGACACCTTCAAAGTAAGTAATATGCCTATATTGTGAAGGTGGAGTAAATCAGTAATGGGTGGAATTGAATTGAAATCTGATTGAAAGCCCGACACCCTACTATCAGGCTACCAACTATCTCATTGATATTATTATTAATGTATCTCATTGAAATTTGAAATTATTAATTTCTAAAATTCTAAATTATTGATAACATACCTATTGTCATCTTTACCATAACTTTTTGACTTAAGCTTCATACTCTGTGCGTAATTGTGCATCATTTTCCTTTCTTCTTTAGTGAAATCTGAAGCAAACATCAGATGATAATCAGTAGTATCATTTTCAGCAAATTCTCTTATCGTTTTTCTGAGGGCATCTTGAATACTCATCTCCTCATTACTCGGGACATCACAACTCAAACCTGCTTTGCTTATTTTTGGTACAGAAATGTCCAGCGGAGGTTCATTAATCATAACAGTTTTGGGATCATGAATATCCATCTTTTCACTACTCGATACATCACAGCTCAAATCTGGTTTACTTATCGTTGGTACAGTAATGTATTGAGGAGATTCATTATTCATAGCTGTTTTGCCATCTTGAACACCTATCTCTTTATTACTCGAAACATCACTGCTCAAACCTGAATTGCTTATCTTTGGTACAGCAGTATTTTGAGAAGATTTATTATTCGTTGCTGTTTTTATACAATCTATCACATTTGCAACATTGCTTTTTGGTGATACTGTTTCAACAGATTCCTTTGTGTTTTCTTTGCTGATAATGCTGCCCAATCCTGCTCTCCTTATCTGCAAATGAATTTGTATAATAATTCACACTTTATAACAAATAATATTTGGTATAAAAATACTTCAAATTATTGGAGTTTGGAATAACACAGAACAGCTATTCTTTAACACATAGATTTTCAAATGTCCCATAGAAGGCAGATAGTCACAAAGGATATTCAACATCTGCTATTCAGTAATCAGATACGAAACCATCCTAAATGTTTTTTTTACTTAAAGAAGACATTTGATTTCAAATACAAAGTATCTGATGAGTTTCCATACTTATGAATTTAGAACCAAGTTGAAAACACTACTGTTCGGGAGAAGTCACGGCGCCCTTGAGATGGTCACGGATCATTAAACGGCGCCACATATAAATAGTCCGATTATTATTATTATGCAAAATCGCAAAGAAATTTTTAAATACCTGTCTGAAATTTGGCTGTATTGGCTCACTAATTCCATTTCCGGATGATCCCAAAGCACCTCCTTTCCATCCCATCATTTGCATCATCCTGAAACAATAGTTCAATAAAACAAAAATCAAATAATGGGGAAGTTCTCAACAAAATAAAATCTCCGCTAAAACAGTACTAATTTGTTAGAACTCTTTTAAAAGTCACTGCTCTCTGAGCGATACTCTGTTAAAGTCAGCAAATAGATAAATAACAACATACCTTATACCAATAGCACTGTCGACTTTTGTATTTAGGCCATCAATAAGATTATCACTCTTTATATTTTTAATACTGCGATTTTGTTTGATACATTTTTTATTTTCAGTGGCAACATTTACACATACAATTTCTTTTTCTTTTTCTTTGGGTTCTGACATAAGAAGGTTTTTCCTTTTAGCAAGGTAATCTTCCTTGCTAGCATATCTACGTCTATCAACAAGAGTATATAGTCTCTTCTGAAGATTTTCCCAAGCAACTTTGCACGCGGCTTCTTTAGCCTCTTTGTGTGATAATCTTTGTACTGAAGACAATGCAACACCATTCACTGTAGCATGGGATGTCCAAATTATCTTTGTTTGCTTGACTGGAACATTGATTGAGACTTTGCAAAATCGACAAGACGCTGAAAGAAAACATACGTTTGTATTTATAAAAACCAACACACGTTTTCACTTTCCAATTAATTTATTATAAGCAACAAAACAAATATCGATAAGGAAGTCCAAACAATAATAAATGATAATATTATTTTTTTACGTATAGAAGAATATTGAGAACGTACAGTTGTGATACATACGAAAATTCTTTAAAACAAACCGGCAAGACAAGATGTCAAATATGTGTTGAAATACTTGCTTTAGAGGTTCTGGAAGCGGAAGCAAAGAACTGTAGGGATCTCAGAAGGAAGTATTTCTTACAAGGAAGAGCTCAACGGAGACAAGAGGAAAAAGATGAATGTGTATGTATATAAAACAAAACAAAAATTAAATTTATTGAGAAACAATTAGGATAGTAGCTAATACAACAAATAAAGATAACTTACTAACTAATTTATTAGTATATGGTCCTTCAACATCACGTAAAACAAGATTTCCAAATTCAGAACTAATAACACCATTACAAGTAGTATTGGTTGGATTGTTGGTTTGTCTTTCATAATTATCATTTCGCTTAGAAGCTTTTTGGAAGCTGTTTTCATAATCACTCCTTATCAAAGCAGACAGCGGCTCTATCTGACATTGTTGGAAAGTTACAATCATTTTCTTTTTATTTCTTTTTTCTCTTCTTTTTGCAGAAGGGTCTGAATTGATGTTAACATTTATAGGCTTGTTATTCATTCCTTTGACTTTATCAACTGCAGCATTTGATGCAGAAACAAAAGTTCTTTGTATGGTAGATTTTCTTGATTCTCTGTACTCTTGAGCAACCTGTGGACGTAAAGTATGTACCTCAATCTTAAAAAAAACATAATTGAAAGGTTTTTAAATAAACCAAAAATGAGAAGAGACTGACAATGACTGTTGCAGTAGAGAGAAGACGTGGAGGAGTTCAAATACATGAGATGGAGTGACCGGTGGAGGAAGCCGCCTGAAGTACAATGCATCCAGTTATGCATATGACTGAAGATTGAAATGGATTAAGAAAAATTGTAGACGGCATTAGGCATGTTGACTACAGTCCTCACAATTAAGGGGTCAGCTGCGAAAATGGACAACAAGACTTAACAATGTGAATGCATAAGTACCTCTTTAGAGAGCTCAGCAACAAGACTCATAACTTCAGGGGAATAGCGTGATCCGAGGAATTCAATATTAGTAAATACTCTGGCTAAACACACAAGTCTATCTTCAGGGAAGTTGTTCTTCCACCTTTCCATGAACTTCTTTCGCAGCTGCCAGTGCTCTTCACTTTCGTGGCTCGTTCTATAAAAGTCTACATCCCAATCTGTTGGATGAGACATTCTCCATTACTTAGCCATGTTTCTACATTTTAAAGATAGTTCATTAGTTAAACAAAATATTGAGTCAAAAAGTTTTTTCTTAAACAATTTGACAACAAAAATTTATGAGGAATGGAAGGTATGCACTCTGTGGGAATATTCTTGTGGATTGTATGATAACTAATGAATCTGTAAGTTCATGTAACAGGTAGCAATATCATAACATACCGGAATCACTTAACATAATAACAAAAAAAAGGTTGAATCAAAAGTTGTGAAAATATTGACAGAAGGGTTGTGTTTGTTCCAATTATTCTTCAATAGATTTTAGAATATCAAAACTACTTGATTTAATAAATTAAGTTTTAATTACCAATTCACGGCGCCCTATGAAAATACTTTAAGATTTTCTGAATTAAAATACCCTCCAACTGTGGTCCTTCCGTTTGATATCGTTTTGAGTTGACAGCTGATTTGACATTTTTTGTCATAGACAATTGCGCTGCAGCTCCATGAAGTGAAATTAAAATGGTTTTTGATTTTTCTTGGATTATTGTTGTTATTTTAATACTATAAAACCTTTATAAAAATCATCATCACTACAACCTACAATTCATTGTTTTTTCAAGGTTTGAACGTAGAAGTTCTTCAAAGAATCGAAGGAGGAAGGCACCTGCTTAAGATCTTGTCAGAAAGGCGCGCAAGGTGGATCGGCCATGTAATACGACAAGAAGGCCTCTTGCATGCCGTAATGGAGGGTATGACCGAGGGGACAAACTCTAGGGGACGCCCACGCCGAGAGTACCTGGAGGACCTGTTGGTGGACATGCGCTGCTCATCCATCACCTATCTACATAGTAAGCCTAGATCGCGACAAAATACCCTCTATCGAGTGATAATAATGTAGGCTAAGGTTTTAGCCTACATCGGTTATACGGAGCCACCAAAATCATAGATTAAACCGTACATTGTGCGTACATTCTCCATACCTGCGAGTTGTCGAAAGCATCAGCGCGTGGTTTGAGTTGTTTGTTTGCTGTGATTATAATATTATATACTGTAATATTTATAATTCAAGATGGTTTATAAGTGTTCTGTTCCAAACTGTAAGGGAAATTACAATAATGGACCGAAAGTACACGTGTTTTCTTTCCCTAAAGACGAAAGTCTTAAAGCAAAGTGGGTGCGAGCTATTTGTCGGGAGAACTTTACTCCAATGAGTAATTCAAAGGTAAATACTATTTGTTTTTAATAACTCTGATAATATACATTGCTGGAGCATTTTTGTGAACAGTTTTCCTATGTTATATTAAAACGAACTATTCGATATTTATTATATTTTTCGTAAAAAAACATAACCTCAAATATTGACATCCTCGCTCCCTACAGACCTCGCTGATACATATTTTGAAAACCTTTCATTGATAATCAATATTTTTTTTACCTTGAATCTAGTAATAAACAACTTCGCATTGATATAAAATTATGTAATATAGGTAATTACTTTATCAGCTTGACAGTTCTTTATGCAAATACAAAATATTATGTAACTACCAAGTTCCCCATTCCTTATGTCATTGAAACTTGTATGTACACAATTTTGATACTAGGTTTGTATTGCAGGTCTGCGAACTTCATTTTAAAGAAAATGAAATCGAAAAGGAGTTTTCATATTTTGATGGTACCACTACCGTAACGATGCCAATGAAGAAGGTCTGTCTTTCGAAGAATGCAGTTCCATCTATCCTCCCGAACTGTCCCAAATACTTGTCGTCGCAATGTCCTGCATCGAGGGAGAGCGCAGAGGAAAGGAGGCTGCGGAAAGAACAAGAGCAGTTCAACAAAAGTGTCGCAGCGAGTATCGCAACCAAGGAGGATTACGATGCTTCACGCAGTTTTTCCTCATTTAGCTCATTTGTTATGTGCATCGAAAAACAAAAATTTAGTGAGTGGTCAATGTTAATTGAAGAAAGTGTAGTAGTTATAGGAAAATTAGTATTTTATTTGAGTTTGTCATGACTGTTTATTTTTTGATTGAGTTACTGAAGGCAATTTCAATTATTTTGTACTCGTATATTTTAATTACATAGTTATCACTTCTTGGCCTGTTGGCTAAGATCAAAGTATAGTAGTATATTTTAATAAGTTATGTAGGTTTAGTAATATGCCATTACAATTAATAATGCAACGTGAAGTCGGAACTTACATATTATTACCTTATTATGAGATGACATATTGTGGAAGTATCTTATCAACATAAATATTACATTAAAAATGACCAAATTATATCTTCTAATTGGATAAGATGTATTAACATATTATGATACATATTATATTCTAGAAAAATTAAAAACAATTATTATTATTAATTTGAGTTTATCATGACTGTTTATTTTTTGATAGAGATAATGAAGGCAATTTAAATTATTTTGCACTCATATATTTTTAATTAGTTATGTACTATCAAAACTATTGCATCGTTATGTACTTATTTGAACATAAATAAATATGTCAATGAAAATAACCTTTTTTTTCTTTCAACCCAAATTACATGCAAAAATTTGATTATCACACTACCTCCCTATATATGGAAATAATCTAACCTGCAAGAAATATTGCAATCTTAATCTATAAAACAAAATATTATATAAATTAAATGGATATTTTTTCTACATCTATTAGGATTGTTATTCCTGAACATCTGTGTAAGTATTAATATGATTTTATGTAGCTGTCATACTGACTTTTAAAGTACCTATAGCCTAGATGGCGGCCATTTTGTTTTGGTTGTCCAGGCTTACTATGTAGATAGGTGATGGCTCATCATATGCAGAATTCAAAAGAACCGCACAAGACAGGGAGGAGTGGAGGAGAAGAATTAAAGAGATAATTGCTGCAAACCAATCCCAGGATTGAAACCAGAGAGAGAGAGAACGTAGAGTAGATATTTTCTTCAATGGCAACGGCATCTAGTTACAGTTCCTACTTACTGATTGTTTACAATGTTGTTATGGAAACCAATAAATTTAAACTTGACAGTGTAAACAAAAAAAAAATAAGCTTTTTTATAGCCTCATTCATTTTATGTAAAGCCTTTAAGAAATTCCGCTTATATATATTTTTTAATTTGGTATAAAAGGGTGATTTTGGAATTTCAGTCTAAAAATGTCTATTTCAAATGATTTGTACAATAATATAGAAGGTGAATTTAGGATATTGAACAGTGAAATTGAAGCCAAGACTGCAGAATTTTTAAAAAAGGCTGATGAAATAGTTGTAAGATACCATATTTTTTTTTTAATTTGATAAATATTAAGGAAAGGTGAACTGTTCTTATCTATCTCATCCATAGGCAGAAGGTGCTAACTGGGGCATTTGTCCTTCCTTGAATCTCAAAAATAGTAGACAAAATTAATATTAAAGCATGAAACATTGACATCAAAGAGCTGCCCCCCCCCCTTCCTCAAATTTAAAAAATATATAAGATGTTTCTAAAATTATTATATAAAAAAGAAAAACTAGAACATCAGTCATTTGTGTCTAAAAGGAATATCTAAGAGGAGTATGAATTTGCTTAAACAGGGGATAAATAGTTGAGTTCGTCGGTAGCCTGGAGGTAGAGTCTCGGCCTCGTGAACAAGGGTTCCGTGGTTCGATCCCAGGTGCCGGCAAACTCCCCTTTCACGACACAAGCTTTTAGCTTACTGTGAAAGGTGTATAAGGTTGTATTTGGGTTTATAACAAAAAAACCCAGGTATATCTTTTTATAAAAAAAAAAGAATCAGTTACCCCCCTTCTTTAAAATTCTATGTAGTCCTTCCATGACATAATAATGTGTATGTGCAAGCTGAATCATTGTGAAATTAATATGTCTTGAGTTTTGTAAATTCCCGTCTCAAGTAAATTATTCCAAAACACTTTTTATAACTAAGTATACTTTCATTTTAGAAAAATCAAGAGCAATCAATTGAAAATTTCATATCTTGTGTTTCTACAAATGAAAATGCGTGCGGAGACTCGTTAAGAATTAATGAATTGAATTTAAGCTGTAGATCCGATTCGGAAACTTCGAGATCCGAATCGGATACTGGACAATACACTCACAGGATCACTAGGAGCAATAGTTCTATTATAGAAGAAAGAATCAATTATTTCACAAAAATACATCGTGATGGAGAGGGAAATAAAAATGGTGAAATATCACATTCAACAGGTAGGTAATGGGTTTATCTGATATTAATATTCCCTAGTACCGAGATACCAGAAGTAGAGAAGTTATTCCAGACAGCACAGGACCACAAAGCAAGAAAGATTACTAACATTAGAGAAACCAGATAAGGGCACACAGAAAAGAAGTAGAAAAGATTTAACTGTGGAACTTATAGCTATGAATCAATTTATATACACTATAGAGAAATAATTATTAAATGCATTTCAGGTCCTAAATTTGAACGAGAAAATTTGATTGTGAATGTTCTGAAAACAAAGATAAAAGCTTTGCAGGAAGAATCCATAAAGAAGACAGAACAATGGAGAAAGAAAGTATGGATTTATATTTCTATTGTTTCCCATTTAGTAATTACAAAAATAATGAAATTTATTGTAAAAACAAGAATATATTCATCTATTAAAGAAAGTATAATACTATGTTTCTAGAATGTTGAGTCCGAAACCGTAAAAAAGGTAAATCAACGGCTGCAAGATGAAAAATTGAAACTGTACTCTCAAATTAATAATCTCAAGGCACAGGCGAGTAAATTTGAAGGAAGAGTAGTCAACTTATCAGATAAACTGCAGGTATTGTGACTCATATTAATTATCTTCTCTTAACATATTTTTAATATATTGTCTAGAAAGAGTAATTATAACTGGGACTGTAGAAGGGAGGCGTGGAAGGGGCCGAGTACAAGCAACATAGAGCGAACAAATTAAAGAGGCCACACAGAGTTCACTACACAGGGCCTTGCACATGACAGAAGAACGCTCAAGGTGTAGACAGATGGTTTACAGAACGAGGCATGATGGTCGCGACCCTCAGAATTGAGGAATCGACGGAGATGATGATAAACATATTTTTATATTTTCTTTACTGCATATTGATCTCAATTTTATAGAGTATAGAGAAATGCATTTAAATTAAATAGGGTGAGTTTATCACAAAGGCGCGATCTCTTCCAACTAACCAAAAAATAGTTATGAAAAAACTCCAAAAATTTATAAAACAAGCATACATACGCATACTTACATGCAAATAGAAGTATAGAAAAAAGGACATACATATTTTTTTCTACAAAACTCTTCATTCTTTTCTATCTCACTTGGATAGTATTTATTTGCACACAATTCACCACAGAGACTTTTACATGTTATAAAATTATATCGGGTATAAATATATTTAATGTACACAACAGTATTTGATGTAAAAAAGAGGGAAAATACAACTTGAATAAGACTTATAATAAATAGAAACTTACATTATAGTGAAAAAAAAGATAAAAGTTTTTTTATTGGCATAATCTAAATTGAATAAATTTTATGGTCACTCTGAAATATATAAATAACATGAAAAATAGATAAATTTAAAAGAATGGGAGGTCTCGAAGTATGAATTTTCTTGTATATATTTGATTTCAATCGATATCATCTGCTTGTGATTGTCCACATTTTATTTTCAGGCCAAAGAAAGTGAATGCAAGGCACTCAGCGCAGAGAATGAAGCCTTAAATAAAGTTGCAAAGGAATCCAAACAAAATATTGTGAGGGTGGAGGTTAGATTGGCAAGGGCATTAGAAGATATTGCAACATTGACAGAACAGCTCACCGTTGCCAAGATTTCAAAAAGGGTAACACGATTTGAAGATGGTTTGTTTTTTTGTCCTTAAAAACAGCAATATGAAATTGGCATTATCACATTTTTCAGGAATCAACCGAAGCATCAAAGAAGAAAATCGATGAGTTGAGCCTAGAACTAGAGAAAGTAAAGAGAAAGAATCAAAATGCAATGACAGCCTTAGTAAAGCAAGCTCAACTAGTCGACAACTTGAAGAAGCAAATTGTCTTCTCGAAGACTGGAAGAGAAGTAAAGGCATTGGATGAGAAACTTGACAATCTGTTGCAGTGGAACATATGAAATAATTTTGAGTCAATAACATTAAACCATATTCTTACGTATATGTTGTTGAGTTTCGAAATCCACAATAACACATTGGTATTTTAAAGAAATTTGATAAAAAAAAGGGACATTGAAAGACATATAATGAGAATCATTCCTCATCTTTATTTTATTTTCATTTTTCTACATAAACAATAGTAGTTTGAAAGACAAAATTTTCTGAGATAATAGAGTATTTGATTACGAATCCTACGACATCTGTAACTCTATTTTCATTAAAACGTGTTATAGCGGATTTCGAAACTCGGAGACACATATATAAACATGTACATCTTCTTCCCCTTGTCCTAGTTGGATCAAAGGCCCATTGCATCCAGTGACTTCAAACGGAGATTTTAACTGTTCATTGCTGCTGCTTTCAGAACCTCTTGCTAATCCATGCTAAGTTATTCAAGTATTTTTATATCCACGAAATTATATATTTTGATAAATAAATTTTGTAGTTTGAGTAATCCGGAGTTTCTGTGTGAGCTTAGATTCAGGAAAACTTTTAGATAACTCACTTGTGGAGGATGGTGTAAAAGTATCCCTTTGTTTTTATTAAAATATGATTCGGGTTAATAATAAACTCAAATACACCTCCAAAAACCCTAAACAGTAAACAATATGTATAACGAAGATGGAATAGGTTCGCAGTGAGAAGATATGAATCTGGAATCTCTTGGTTGAAAGTATTAGACTCTAATATCATGTTACTGGTTGTTTCAAAACAAGCATTTGACCGTCTCAAGTATGCTGATTAAAAGGATGATTTTGTACAATTTATCAAAGTACTGGGAGTGTTATTTTCTTGGGTCAAAAATGAAATAGATCGGTATAAATTGAAATACAAAAACATATATTTACAATTATCACAATGCAATATTGTACAAAAATATTCAATTAGGTTTAATAATATTTACATAGCCTATTACACCACAATGTCAGACGGTAACATCTATAATACACTTTAAATGTCATTAATTTATATGATTTTTTATACATTTCGAATATGTAAAAAACACAAATAAAAATTATCGAGACAATGAAAATATATTGATTTAAGATTTCAAATGAATCTAAGAAATACTCGCATCTGTTTGCAAGCATGTATGTTTGAATATGCATTATGATTGCATTTAGTAGACACTTCAATTTAATTGCAGTTTTTGAGCAATGTCTTGGATAATAAAATTGTAATTCAGACCTTATTTCTAAATTAAGATATTGCAATTTTTGTGATAAACAACAAATCATCAAACTTATACGCAGAGTGAACATAACATTCTCCATGTTTTGTTAAAATTCTGTTACTTTAATTTTGTTGAATAGAATATTATATCCTCAACAAATTCTGATTTTCAAACGATTCGTAGTTATTATCTTGTTAATATTTTATCATGCCACTGTTTTGTATTGTATTGTCATGGTAATACTGCACGTCAAATTAATGCAAAAGGAAAACATATTATATCATTATTATAATACAGAATCCCCAAGTAACAAAGATTGAGTATCACGTAATATAATACATATATGTACTTAAAACCAAATCAGTCATATATTATATTGTATCAAACCTATTAACATTCGATTAACAAAGAATCATATATAAAGTTAAATAGTCATTGTGATTCATTCAACAGTCAAGATAACATAACATACAATGAAACTCGTCATTGATTTTCTATTTATATGATTTGTTTGAATCGACGAAGATCCTCATGTGTACTTCAACAATTGTTTACTTCAACACTCCAAAAACCGCCACATCTGAAATAAAAAAAATCCATCAATAAAAGCACATTTTCTTTCCTTTATTTTAACCTTTTGGTTGTAATTGGTGCTTGTATAATACCTGCAAGCAGAGAGCCATCTCTGATCCCATGCTTTGATGGCAGCACTCCTCTGTACCAAATGTCTTCCTGCCACAGCTCCACATCTTCCACACCTCTTCACACTCAGAGGATTACTGCCGAGATAAATGTGTCTACAAAGAATAACACAACATTGTGTAATTGTTGTGACACCCAAAATAAGCGAATGCGAAATGAATATATTGAATAGAAAGTGTGTAAATTTGTTGCGATGGTTTAGATATGTAGAATGAAAAAATAAAGGACAATGAAGAAAGTAGATTTGTTTGACTTTGTAAATAAAAGAGCAGATGATGAGAATCGAGTAGTTTAAATGATCATATGGACTAAATTCTCAAGGGTGACTGTATGTTAAGTTGAATTGGTATACATGTACGAGTGTACAAAGACAAATCTCTCTGCCTATACCAAAAGGAATGTGGCATGAAGGGATAGATAAATATTAAAATGATGCTAAAATATGATTTAATATTCTGTGATTTCTTTGCTCTGGTGTCTTATATTTTACTATAATATCAAATAATTTAAATTTATGAATTGTTTTACCAGATTTGTAATACTGCACGCCTCTGACACCAGCAACCTTAGTTGCTGTTTTGAGGTATTGTTTATGATTGAATAAAAATTGAATAAATTGAATATTGTAGAATGTTTCAAACTATTTACCTAATGGAGTCCATCCAAGAATCGGAGGCTATACTCCCTTCTAATGGAGGAATGTCTGGAATGTACTTCAAACATTCAGGCTCTATTCCAAACTCCAACTGAAAAAAAGTACAAAAATATATTTCCTTTCTAAAATTTTACTAAAATTCTAACTGTCATTGTTAGATACCTTTATTTAAATTTAAATAAAAAAGATACATTTACTTAAAATTTCCCAAACTTCAAATTTTATCAATTTTCGATTGTCATTAAAAATGGTATTCCCTTGTGTAAGTAATAAATTGATTGCTTCAAGTATGACGCATTGCAATATTTATGCACTTACCAATAAAGGCGAGGACTGATGGTAAAATGATGGTGTGAGAATACAAGTTCTGGGAAGAGATTCCACTACCTGGGGGATCAGAACCAAGGAGGGTAGCATGCTGCATTCATCTGAAATACAGGGGAGAAAATAAACTATAAAGGAAATGTTGTGTCAAATATGTATGTAAACAACTGATGCAAACAAACTCAACTTATTTAATTGTCTTATTTTTCTTAGTATTGCCCCAAAACATATTTTGGTCTAGTGGGGCAATATATTCCATAATGATCTTTTTATGTTATTTTTGGAAAATAAATAAAAAAATAATATGTCCATATAAATCACTAAGTAAAAAAATCTCAGCAAGAGTGAACAATTGATTTAACAAACACATCAAGAATTATTCTATGTATATCATCATCATCACCCTCAACGCTCCTCTCGGGAGCACAGGGCAGAAACCAGCCTCTTCTATTCAGAGCGTCTCTGCGCAAATTGCGTCACCTCTTTTCACGACATTCCTTCCATCTATGTTTATAACTGAAAGAAACTCACCAAGTAATTTTTCATCAGGTTCATTCATGCATTGTGTGAGTCTGGTGATGAGTTTGTACAGTAGACTCAGGACATCCATATTCTCTGTTGAGCGTGTGAATACAGGAAGACAATGGGGTCTCAATAAACCCCACACTCGTACCACAACCAGGAGCTCACGTAGAGTACTCAAAGCTGTAGTATCACGGTACAGCTCGTACTGTAAAAAAAAACATTTTCTAAATATATCAAACTATCCAAACAATTATTTTACAAGTTATTTACTGATATTTGTGTAGCAAAACAGTTTAAAAAAAGTAATATACTTACTCCTTGGTGCGTTCCATTCCCTGGTAGCCTAGTCATCGTAGCAAGAGCTACCTCCACAGCCCACTGGATGAGTTGCTGTGCCGATTGCAAGGTAGATGGCTCTACTGTGAACTCCTTAGCTTCCAGGTGAATAAGCGCCTTGTCTATATCTCCCACCACATTGGTCTGCTCCGAAATCACAGCTGGAAAATAAACAAATTTCATCACAGTGAATGTTGTTCACGAACATCGGAAGTAATTACTTCATATATTACAAATTTATAGATGATCTGAATTACCTGACAGGCTCTCCGCTGGACCCTTGTCATGTGATGTGAGATCAGAAGGTCGCAGCAAACTCTTGAAAGCTGTAGCTATGGAGTGGATCATGAGGAGGGAGGTTAAATCCGACGCTCGCACCTGACCATTGGCCGTCATCCTAAAAATACACATTCAAGTTTATAAATCTATAACTGGTCACAAATCCCTAAATTGAGGGACTGATGATTAAGTAACATGTATTTTTTTTATGCTTCTGGTACCTACATCATATATTATACAACAAAATTATGATAGATAAATATAGTCTTGGAGTATGTTTGGAAAACCTCACATGTATCCATAGTTCAGTGGTGAGCCATGCCACCCATCTTGAATGATTTTTTTTTATTACCACAGAGATGACAATTTGCATGTTTTTTACATGAAGTTTGTCCGCTGGCTATCCTACTTTGGGGATATGCCGTGATGGTATTCTTCTTCTTCTTCATGTGTCTTGCCGGGTCCCCCCGACGTTGACGACCATTTGAGAGAAAGCTTTCCTGTCCTGGACGGCGCGAAACAGCTCCTCCACGGTTCTGACACCGGTCCACTGTCGAATGTTTCGAAGCCAGGAGAGCTGTCTTCTGCCAACCTCTCTGCGGCCCTCGATCTTCCCCTTCATGACGAGCTGGAGTATAGTGTACTTGTTACCTCTCATTACATGGCCAAAATATGATACTATAGATGTGATGGTATAGTTGTAATAAAAATAAAATGAAGCATTATAAAGTTAATGCATGTAAATTGGTTCCAATGAAATAATGGTAGATGTACATTGAAATTTTACGTATAAAGTCTATAGATTGATCCATAATTGGGCCCATCGTTTTCTATCTTTATATGATATGTAAACGTACCTGGATAGGGCAGCTCTAATGGTGAGCCACTTAGTGTAATGGTACTGCTGCCACACAGAAGGTTGTCTCATGAAATTATCTGTGATTCTGAAATACCAAAAATGAAGGAGAAATGATTTCAGATTTCTGCTACTGAAGTCTTTAAACATTTGATTGAAATCATTTTAGACTTCTCATATTGAAGTGAAGAAATATTTGAAGATATCTCGTGGAGAGTCAAATAAAAGAAAATGTTACTTATTTTGTTTTGCAACTTTTTGTGGCTGTCCCGTAAAATACAAATGCTCATACTACATCACATTTAAGACATTTGACATTTTCAATTTGAAAGTGATATAGTATGACTCGTCACAATGTCATATTTTTATTAAGACGGAGAGGGATAACGTGCAAGTTTATTTGTGCAGCTAGTAGTCTACTGACATGTATTGCAGGTAGACAAAGATTTTTTGTATAACTATGATAGCATAGAATTGGAGAAGTCCAGATGCAAGTGATGAAGGGGCCGCACCACTCTGTGCTCCTTCCTCTCCTGCCAGAATAATTAAATACACAAAAATACAACCGAAAGCAAAAAAACTTTCCTTATTATTTTTCCTTATTGACACTTCATATTTTGATTTCGTTAAGTTTTCGAGTGCCCTGTAAAAAGCATGTGTTCATTAAATATTGTGGATAAGACATACAACATCTTCAAATTAGCAATTAAGTGCATCACTCATTTTAAATGTAAAATTTTTCATTGAGATGGAGAGGACGACTTGGATGTTTATTACTTGCAGTTTGTCCACTGGCGCACCACCTATGGGAAATTAATGAATGAATGGAATAAACTATAATTATATTACCTTTCATAAACAGGTTCGATTGTAGATGGTTTCAGGCACATCATTATGTCTAAAGGATCATATCCAGTCACCATGGAATATTCTAGCAACGTACAGGAGTGATGGACAGCTGTTGAAGTACCGGTGTCTGTGGCAGGCTGCGGTAGTTTGTAAAGGTACAGATGGGACGTGGTGTCCATGACGAGAAGCACTCCTCCTAACCAGGATGCATCGCAGCTGGTTATCATGGCTCCAGACTGTTGAAGAGTGGGGGGCTGCCACTGACAAAAGAAAAAAAAATATGTTAATTAGACATCCCATATTGTTGGTATTTTATAAGAAGGATGAAGTAATAAAATTTATTTTTAAGTGATTGCACTTAACCCTTTTAGTGCCATTGTTTTTTTCTCATGTATACTTAAAAATGCCAAAGAAAACCGTAGTTTTTGATGTCATTTACCCTTATCTCGAAAAAGAAATGTATCTTTTCCAAAAATTACCCGATTTTCAAAATTCTTTCAGTGTTTCCTTCAAGAAACCTCATGATGGATATTCAAAGTAAAAAAAATAATGGAAAAAAATATTGTGGTAGAAAATTATTACAAAAATAGAAATCCAAAAAAAAAAATGTGCAAATGTGCTTTTCCGCACAGACCCCATGGGGCCCTTTTTTGCAGAGGGCACAAATTAAGTCACTCTCATTCAAAAGTAGCATCATGCGATTTGACAGGACCACAATGTCGCTTCTTCCATCACTTTCTTCACAACTTGAACTATGAGCAGTCTTATTTGAACTATTTTCAAATTCTTTTCAAATTTTGAAATTTTTTTTAACCGGGATCTTTTTTAAACTTTATTTAGCTTTTACCCATGTTGAACTTTATATATACAATACAAATTAAGTGAAAAAAAATATTTTTGCGTGCATGTGACCTTCCCCGCTGTACGCCTATCACATATTGATATCGGGAGCGCCATCGCGCTCCTGGCACTCTTGGCATGTATACACAGGAGCGCGATGGCGCTCCTTGGCACTAAAAGGGTTAATAAGTAATTTTTATTTATTCGTTTTGAACATTGTCATTATATAATGTTTTGTCATGTGTCTTTTGTCATGCATATAATGTCAATATATCATGTTTTGTGGAGCACATAAGGGTAATATAGGGATCTTCACTGGTTTGCTTATTGCTAAATATGTTATAGACCATTGTATTTTTTGTATCAACTGTATGTATCCTGTAAAATTGAAATAAATAAATAAATAAATAACAGTGTTAACAAGACAATATAAAATACTAAATACTAGGACGATATGCAGTGGCGAGATTATCAGTATATGGTGATTTCTTCCATTTAACCACTCTATATTAACATAATATACCTAATTAAAACAAATATATCTAGGTATATACAATATTATCAATTTTCAAATAATTTTCTACAAATCATTTCAGACGTTTGAAAAATTGAAATGTTACTCAAATATTAAGAAAATATTACATTTACAAAAGTAAAATTTACTACTTTGTGGCTGTAAATATAAAACTGAGACACCTGAACCTGAATTTACACCATTATTTATTTATTTTTTTATTTATTTCTTATTTTGTATTGAGGATTGCAAATTTTTTTATGATTATTATATATGTATTGTAAAAGGCAAATGCCGTATATTGATTGAAATAAATAACATATTGGTTTCTACTCACAGGCACTTTGTGTGTGAATTGTGAATTTATTCAAAATTTCCTCAACCTCATCATCAAATATTTGAGGAAATATTTGAAGTCCAAACGAAATTTATATAAATGTGCAACTATATACGTAGCTGATGGTGATATTTTTCAATATACCCTTTTCCAGATGGTGAGAAGTGAAGGAAATAGAAGATGTAACTTACCATAGGATTCCCAGGCCTGGGACTACCAGGTCCTCCGTGAAGAGGACTATACTTGAGTTGCTTAGGGGGAGTGGCTCCACCCATAAGCATGCCTTCAGATTGTGACCACACCTGGCTGAGAGATGCTGAGAATGCCTGGAAGTTAGAAACATAATTATAAAAAGTAAATATTACATTTTGATTTATATATACTATAAGAGAATTCTTCATTTAAACAACTACATTTTTGTTTTTAATATAGTTATTTTTATTATTTAAATATTCAATTTTGATATTTGATACAAACAACTATATTTTCTTATACCATAATAAGATATTTAGTCCCATAATGCCAAAATATTGAGCTGTTCAGTTTAGACTCTTTAAACTCACAATAACAGTTTAGACTGTTTAAACTCACAATAACATTTTTTTAGGTTTGAATATGACAGTCCAGTGGCAAGTTTTTGAGTGTCCTGCAAAAAGGAAGGGATTCACAAAATATCATGGGTTACATTTAACACCTTTAATTCAGTGATACCCCCTATCCGGGTATCTATGTCTCAATTTAAAGCCTCAGAGAGGATGACCAACATGTAGTCCACTTGCTATCTCACTTGCAGGAAAAGCAGTGATGGCATTGATAGATAACCGAAGAGAGACCTACCTCACATCCGGATATCTTCGGAGTCTTAGACTCCTATTTATCTGCATATTCAAACCAAAATTGTCATCACGGGCAGATCAGAAGGGTTATCCCATCAAAACTGAAGTAAAGGCATTTTTTTTACTATTTATTCAATGATATAGATAAATAAATGAAAAGACCTGTTTGAGTGAATCCCTGTAGAGACAGTGCACCGTGTTGTCATTGAGAGTAATAAAGATGTATGGGAGTGTGGGCGCCAGCAGGGAGGATCCCCCGATATGCATCTTGCTGGAAGTCACGTATATAACTCCAGCTGTAGGAGAACGGTAACTGAATTGATGGGACCATAACTAGAACAAAAGCACATCTTATTTGTAAAATCAAATTAAGCAAAGGATCAAAAATCAAATAAGTGTTTAGTGTTTTTTTATCTAATCTATTGTGAAATTTCAAGTTTTTGATCTATGGAACTGGACGATCGTAAAAATATAAAGTTAGCTTACAACTGTGTTAAAGCAGTCTGACATATTGTGAGGTGTAGAGTTGCCTTTGAATAACAACGAGTGCACAGGGAGGGACATCTCTACTAGACTCCACAGCTCTACACATGATCCTCTCAATGGCGGAGCATTAGCCGTCACTATCAATGAGTCTGTGTCTTCACGGGATGACCACCTTACTTGCACTATGTTTGAGCCTGAAATATAAGACAATTTAATGAAATTTTTATATAATTTATTTCGTCTACTTTTATTCTTCAACTTTCCCCTGATGGAAATAAATTTTCTATATTCAGAGAGTATTTAATAGCAAAACAATAATCCAAAAATTCCATAAAATACATTTTTCAAGTGCTTTTAGTGTTTTCCATGTCTTTCCTCAACTCTTCTGCAGCTCATGAGTTCAAACTATGTTAAATATATTTTATCAATTACAAAATATTACTATATATTATTTTTAATTAGGATTTCATACAGCAAAATCATTCAATACTGGGTGGAATACCTAAAGAATAATAAAAAAATGGATCTTAATTTAAAAGTTTTGTGAAAATATTATATGTATAATCTTTAAACTTACAATGTGAATCTTTGATAGTGCTCTCTCTAAGAAAGAAGCTGGGTAGAGGTTGACTGGTGACTATTAGAGGCTTCAGTTCATCCTGCATAAAGAAACTGCGCTTCACTGTCACCCTATAGCACTGGATAGCGTGTGAAATGTTACCAGATGATACGGCCACTAAGAAGTGTCCATCTAAAAAATAAGAACGACTCATGTAAATAGTAACTATTGGAAGCATTCAAGTGCTCAGTAATAGATATAACATAACATCTATAGACAATGCACACAGATTAGGTTGGTCCCAAAATCAGATATGAATCTTGCATTTTGGGTACTACACGACAATACAAATATATACAATGTGTTAAACAATGAGGGTCCGTGGTTCGATACCAGGTGCCGGGAAACTCCCCTTTCACGGAACAAGCTTTTAGCTTAGTGTGAAAGGTGTATAAGGTTGTATTTGGGTTTACAACAAAATCCAGATATATCTTATTTTTTAAAAAAAAAAAACACACATACATGTAACACCCAGACCCAGAACAATTTGCTTGTAGATGGAGACGGTCTCAACACAGGATCAAAGATCCTAGTGAGACTGATAAGTGTTCATGATGGTAATAATTGAAATATCTTGATTGTTTATATGTTTGTATGTTGTAATTTGTAATATTGTAATAAATAAAATAAATAAAAAAATAAAAAAAAATTGAAAAAGGTTTTTCATAATTTTGCCCTGGCTAGGAATCAAACCCAGGACCTTGTAATTACTTCTGCCTCATACAAGTCGACAAATTTATTGGACTTGTTTTTTGATGGAGAATGCGTTGTGAAGAGGAAATTAATGGAGAACTTTAACCAAGTTTACATCGGAATTGCAAATGATTGATAGGTTTGACAGTGCATATTCAAATTATATGGCATGTTTTCCGTTGGTAACTGAATGTACTGTAATCATTTTTATATGTTTTTTTTAACATAACATATATATTACAATTCACACAGATCAATATTTGGGTTAGTTGGAAGAGATCGCGCTTTTGCGATAAACTCGCCCTCTGTATATTGATTGTATTTAATTTGAATGTATACCTTTTATGTTATTGTTTTTTATCAATGTACAGTAAAGAATGAATAAATAAAAAAATATAAAAAAATTAAAAATATACTCCCAAACTAACCAGAAAAAGTCAGAAATAAATTAAAATTACTGTGTGACCTTGTTATTGTATTGGTTATGTTCTATTACTATGTAATTTTTTTATGCAGTCTGGATGAGATATACATTGGACAAATTTGGCAAAATTGTTGTGAACTCACTTTTCCCGTAACAAATGTCAGCTGTTGCAATGTATCCTCGAGTTGAACCCAGAGACTCTCCAGAGACAGGGAGAGACTTCAATGAGGACTCCCCCGTGGGCAACAAAATCGCTCCCAACATTCCAGTTGCCGTGATCACAACAGCTCCCTCTGCGGCAACACCACTGGAAATAATAAAAAAAAATTGATTCATTCAGTAACATACTACTTCCTTGGTTGGAATACTGAATAAAAAAGAAGTCAGTACATTTTTCCAAGTAGACTATAAACTATTATTTTAAGAGTGCATTCGTTAATAAGAGAAAGAAGTATGTGTATAGTACAGATTTAAGATATGTGTAAAATTCACTAGATTGAAGAAAAAAAATGTGGGGTGACAAAACAGTTAGAAATAGAAAACAAAATTTTTGTGTTCAAAACTGGATTTGATTTTATTAGTTTAATGTGTGAATTACAAAAAATAACTGTTTATACTGTAGCGCAGCTACATTTCTATGGTCCCGGGTGTGCATCGACCTTAAGAGAATGATAAGCGAAATCCGCGAGTCGCTATTCGTTGATTAGATAATTGTTACATTATCAGATAAGGCTCGTGGGTTGGAGGTCGGTGAACACCCGAGCCTCGACACTCTTTCGCCTGCCACTGGACGATCTACATCGTGTCAATCTCGCGCTTCGTGTTGCTTGCATATTCAACCCACACGTGAGTTAAAATCACATAATTAGTGTAAAATCAAATATATTTAACTAACCCGTAGGGATTTAATAATTGTCTTAGTCAAAAGTAAATTTAATAAATCTATTTTATACTTCTAACTAGAAGATAACATCTTTCATTTAATTCATTTTTCTTATTCACTTTGCAAATTTGAACATAGCAAATATTACTTATTAAATGTAAGTAATTAGTTTATATCGCCAGGTGAGATGTTTATTCATATTCCTTCATAGGAGTCACATACATCTTAATTTAAATAATTCATTTTAATATTTCATACACTTCTTAACCTGCGATAATGGTGACCCCGACGTGATCAAAAGACGTGACGTGAGTTAAAATCACATAATTAGTGTAAAATCAAATATATTTAACCAACTCTTTAAGAATTAATAATTGTTTATAGCAGCATAACAAAATTTCACAAACTTTGTTTACATAATTCTAACTTTAAAGCGATAAATATCTGTATTAAATATAACTTATTATTTTATATCACCATTCATATTAACCTGCGATAATGGTGACCCAGCGTAAGTTTGTAAAGTAGAATCATTTGTACTAATTGATTAATAAATATAGATTTTCAATCATTTTTATATTGTTAAAATACAACACGTAAACATTTTTTAAATTTGTATGTGAAAATTAGTATTGTCCCGATGGGTTGGTAGGCAAGCAAACACCGCCGCGAAGTAGTTTCTTGAAATAATAATAAATCGTAATAGAGTCAATATACATAATCATAAGTAAAATAGTACAAACATATAAGCATAATAATTTCTTTCTACAGCGGTGAGTATTAAAATTCGGTAATACCAACAAAAGTACAACGATAGTACGCCTAAATGACGACAGGCGGCGCGGCGATCTCCAGTGGTTGGCGAATTAGTCAAAAAAAAAAAAAGAAAAAAAAAAAAAGAATAGTAAAATCAGAAATAATATTAAAAAACGGGCAACACTAAATTTAGCCAACTTGTTTATCTCTGGACTAGCAATAACTGACAGTTGAACTACGTGACACATCTCTTAGTAAATAATATTAGTTTGTATCATAATAATTACTAAATTGTAATAATATAAATGTATTGTGGCGTGTATTGTAATTAGTTTACAGCGTAACAAAAACAAATTCAGACATCGATGAAGCGAGCAGGGCGAGCGAAGCATCAAACAGGCAAAGAAATGACACACTGCAAAAGATGACAACCTGCACCAATGACAGTTATATCTCCGGTCTGGCGAGATTTGTGCCAGCCACAGCATAGTATCCTGAGACTTAAGGCATAGTTACACAATTTTGGCAATAACAAACATCACCGACAGGTAAGCATGCTCTTGCTATCCCATGATCATCATGCGTAAGGTTTGTACGAATCGAGGTGGACGTCATCCAACAGGCAAGCTGGTTTAGCCATGCCCCTGTATCCTGTGGACAACACGGGTAGGATTGGTACAACCGAGGTGGCCGTCACCGGCAAGAAAAGGTATGCCCCTGTTACTCGTGAACGACACGAGCTAGGTGCGGATAACCTAGGGGATCGTCAACCACGCGACAACAGAAGACTGTCCAAGTGGATCATACCAAAATAAAAACAAACATATTTTTGAGTTTTTACAGATACTATTGTGCCTCAGGAAAACAATAACTCAACGCAGGAGAGTGCAGAACAATCAGCCAATCGCAGAGAAATCAACAATCAGCCAATCACAGAGAGATCAGTCCAGAGTCAACAAGCCCAGAGTCCTCAGACAACAGAGCAAGCCTCCACATCCTCAAGTGGTACAAGAGTGACTACCAGGAGTGCGAGAAGACTTCAATTCATCAATAAATATCAAGCTGGATAACTCATAAGATATGTAATTCTATAATTTTTAACGTAGAAATTGTCATAATTCAATATAAAGAATTTTATACGTTTTAATGTAAAAAATTTCAATTTCAATATAAATAATTTTATACAATCATTATGTATATACATATAATTTGGACATTGCAAATTAATGTATTTAGATGTACCTACAGCATAGTCAATTTTTGCAAACAAAACCAATTTATTAATCAATATTCATTTATTACTTTGATGGCTTAATTTGCCTCTATTAGAGATAAATACATAAATAAAATCTTATCATAATAATATTAAGTTGTTCATATAATAACCTGATAATTATAGCTTGTAAGATGCATGATAATTTCATATTTTTTATATATTAAAGTGTGTACATACACAGCGATTGTACATTTTCCTATAGACAAGTGATGATGTCATAGGAAAATGCAATCAAATATTTACTTACAGGTTATAAAAGAAAATTGCAATCTCTAGTCATTAGACTCTATACAATTTAAGTTTTTAAAAAAAAAAATTTCATATTCATATAAAGCATTGTAAATTCATCCATCGAGCCATAGCATCATTTAGTTAGGTAGAGCTGAATAATAACAGCACACTAATTTGATCTTGGTTTTCAGGTTACACGGAGCCCTTAGGTGATGAGAGATGAGTCACGGGGTTGTGTCAACTAGAGATGAGAGCTTCAGAAGAATTTTTTTTAAATATATATAATAGAACTAACAACATAGAATATAGATTTTATTGTAAAGGTGGATATGCAAGCAATACGCGAGAAATGAGAATATCTTGGGAATGAGGCTGAACCTTCATTCTTAACAGAAGGAGGGAAGGTATGTAGCGCAGCTACATTTCTATGGTCCCGGGTGTGCATCGACCTTAAGAGAATGATAAGCGAAATCCGCGAGTCGCTATTCGTTGATTAGATAATTGTTACATTATCAGATAAGGCTCGTGGGTTGGAGGTCGGTGAACACCCGAGCCTCGACACTCTTTCGCCTGCCACTGGACGATCTACATCGTGTCAATCTCGCGCTTCGTGTTGCTTGCATATTCAACCCACACGTGAGTTAAAATCACATAATTAGTGTAAAATCAAATATATTTAACTAACCCGTAGGGATTTAATAATTGTCTTAGTCAAAAGTAAATTTAATAAATCTATTTTATACTTCTAACTAGAAGATAACATCTTTCATTTAATTCATTTTTCTTATTCACTTTGCAAATTTGAACATAGCAAATATTACTTATTAAATGTAAGTAATTAGTTTATATCGCCAGGTGAGATGTTTATTCATATTCCTTCATAGGAGTCACATACATCTTAATTTAAATAATTCATTTTAATATTTCATACACTTCTTAACCTGCGATAATACCAACGGTTGTTGTACTTTATTGGTCAAGGGCCACAAAGGACAATGTGAGGTATCATTGAAGATACAGTGTTCGCATTTAGGTGTCACCCAGTGTTGCAAACTCGCATTTCGAAAGAGATGTAGCTCAGAATAATAAAGTGCACAGATTTAGGAAAAAAGCTCATAAATTTAAGAAAAAAAGTGTTTGGTAGGTCGCACAAATAAAGGCCAGGGGTCGCATTTTGATGATCACTGTTGCTCATACTATACATTCCACCCTAAGTGGAGTAGGCAGATAGGACAAAGCGCCATGTTATCCTCTCCCTATATATTTCTTTCATTTCCTTCATATTCATGCAGTTTATCATACACAATGGTGATTTCCTTTATTCAATATGTGGCTGTCCTTGATAATTTAATCCACTTGATCAAGTCACATAGCTTTCAGAGACTGTACTTTGTCACACCCTCTCTTTAAGATAAATTACTTTTTACTAAAGAGAAACAATTATTTAATTTACCCGAACTGCCTAACGGAAGGGGCGAATCTAATATGCTGAAACTTCTCATTGCATGTTGTGTGTTCTTGTTTTTTCTCAGGAGCTAGTGTCACTTTACGACCATTGCAGAAGAAGGCAGCTTTTATTATATGCTCACCTAGAACATGAGAAAAAAATGGTTAAAAAATCTTTTCTCACGAGTCAAATATTTCCATTCCTCACACTTTACCTGGGACTAGCGAAACTTCATTTACTTTTGAATTTGATATTTCTCAAGGAGAAAATGCCTAATTAGATATGAAAAGTATGTGGAAATAACAAATAAGAGTCAGTGATCCAAAGTTTTGAAAAAAAAATATTTTGATTTAAGAATGGCATAGCCAATATAAGCAGTCATCATACTTTACAAAGCATTGTGACCATGACTGATAAACTTTTCCACTGTTGATATACTACGATGGCTAAAACTTGAAATACATTTTTGAAAAAAAAATACTGACTGATTATTTGCTCCGCGTACTTTTGGATTTTGCTGGGACTTTTTGAAATAGTTATACAGTATTTTATTAGAACAATTATGATTTGTTTCAGTTTTTATAAGTTCGTGTACACGAAAATAATGACGTTGATGAAAATATTACTTATTTGATTTATCTACTAATGAACATTTATTTTTATTCTATTCCTTATCCCGTGGAGTCCCCAGTAAAGAATAGACCTTCCACTCTTTTCTGTAAGTTTTCCAGTCTACTGTTAAAGGCAGGAATTAGTAATACATCATGTTTTAAGACATTTAAAGCTATGAGGTATGCCACCCATCATGAATGTCTTAACTTCTATTGGTACAGCGAGAACGACTTGCATGTTTATTACAAGCTGTTGGTCCGCTGGCTACCCCACTTGCGGGAGATGAAGTGATGGGACAGACAGAGAAGATTAATTTGTTAATTTATTACTTATCTGATAGTAACTCTTGATTGAATTCCATTTATTCACAATCATAAAATTACACTTCATTTTTCAGGTGATCATCAGAAGATAAGTCACTAATTGTACTTGAAACATAATATACACTACTATAGATTTATTCTACTGGCTTTATTTACCTGGAAAACTGGCTTTGTGAAGGCATACCCATTCGTTAAGAAGATGATCTCTGGGAGTATAGAAACTAACATCTCCGGACATATCTCCGATGAGCAGCATTCTTCCTTGTACTTCCCATTCCAAAGCAGAGACAGGGCATGTTAAAGAAGCTACACGATGGCATGCCCAAGGAGTGTTTATATCACAAACATACACGTGACAGCCCCAAGTTCTTCCAGTTGTGTCTTCCAACTCTGTGATAGATGTGAAGGCTGCTATGTTTGCTGTAGATATTGAACATAAAGTGGGACCACCATTCAAACTAAAAAACAAAACAATGATACATGTTAAAACTGCTACAATAAAAGTTTAGATGCACAACAGCTACTATACAATAAAAGATGTCAAAATTACAGTATTTCTATATTTACTTACCATTCTAAACTTGGCGGTGAATATTTTAAAGGTTTCCTATACATTGCATATATTAAATCCATTTTGAATTATTGTGTTGTATAACTATAACATATAATAAATAAACTATTTATTTTATTCTGACGTTAACCAAACACAACGATGACACTTTAGCGCGAGTGCCGAGTTCGATGTTCTGTGATATTGCAAGACGTAAAAATATTACCGGGTTGCAAGCCGCGAATAACGTGAAACGTTTGTATTCAGTAAAAACTTTTAGTAATATAGAACAGGGCTTCTTAAACTGTGAGACCCCCCTGGGAGTCTATTTATTGTGTTTTATTACGACCGATATCCCGTCAACGTTTCCAATTATATATATGTGAAATGAATGGGTACGTATTCTTTAATCCTTATTTTATTAACATTGTAAAAAAGTGCGAGATTACATCTACATCTACAGTTAATATATATTTCATTATATGGAGGAGGGGGTCGTTTAAAATTTCCTAAGCTTGAAGGGGGTCGCTATATAAAAAAGTTTAAGAAGCCCTGATATAGATCATAGTGAGTAAAACTAGGCCCATATCTTTATTCGTAAATTAAAAGACAAATACACAGATAAAGGTCTAAATTTCTCTGATATTCAACGACTCAAAAGTCGTTAATACACGTTTCTGCTAATTTCAAGCACAACACTTCTCAGATAATTCAATTTACGACTCCTGAGATATCACCACTGAATAGTATTTTTAAGTCTTCGAATATTAAACAAACTTGTGTAGCTAATTTCATAGTGAACGTATTATTAAGTCTTGCAACATCAGTTTCAATCTAATGTCGGGCATCTGACGGGTGTGATTGTGTGTCGAGTTGGTGATATTTTAATTATTATTTGTGTGATCCGTGAATGAAAATTGTATTTAACTGTGAAACATGAAATAAAAACAAGAATATTAGTGTTATAAATAAGTGTAACAACATGTTACGGACCAGTGTGTGTGGATATTACTGGAGATTTTGTTTAAGTTTGGTGCTGCTTGTCTTCTTGTTTACATACGTCCAAGGTAAACTTCCTAACAAATGTTCCGCTTATTCTCGATTTTGTATATTTCTGTTATCTACTTGTAATCTTTGTTTATAAATCTAGCATCGATTATGGGGAACGTATTAATCGATTTGGATTGGAATTTGATAGTTATGCTATAAACATAATTTCTTTCAAACTTTGTTCATACTGTTTTGTTATTCTTCCTGTATCGTATCGTGTTCCCAGAGAGCAGCATGTTTTATATTTCGTATATATTCAATTAATTCGTCCAATTATTTCATTTATAGCAGTTCCATATAGTTTATTTGTTAATGGATAGTTTAATGTGCAATCATTTTGTTATTTTCGCAAACGTGTTTAATGGTTTTTGACAGATGCATGATAAAATATTGGGTATATTTATATTATAGATCTACCTACCTACATTTCTTGCAATACAGTATTCAATACATATAAATTATGTACATAAGTTATACAAATAATCAGAGTTCAATCTTAAAATTTACAAGCACAATCTTCGCATCGCTACTTTCTACTTTGCAAAATTTGTTGTCGGTTGTCGATAATATCCAATTTAGCAAACCTGAGATGATTTTATATTGTCATCTATAGCTTCCATGATCCTTCGACAACTGTCACAATTTCAATGTCAACGATTGTGTTCTTATTACTGTATACTGTATATTTATTTACGATATAATATCTCACAAGCGGGGAAAGAAAAGTTTCATGTGTGAAAAAAAAAACAATTCGACCGTCCTTCGGCATACAAAAAAAAAATACTCTGGTTTCTTTGCTAAATACAAGATGTTGAATGGCAGAAATGGAGCCTATAACGACTTTTCTCCTGTCCAGTATCGGACAAAGCCTTATTAAAAAATATAATTATTTAGGACGGTCGCGTGTTGGGTGAGAGAAATTTCTACCTATATTCTTATCTATACTATTAGGTCCTTACATATGAAATTGGCGTTTCATATGGCAGAAATGAAAACGATTTTTTTTTATGAAACTATTTTTTTATTTGGTCAAAGTATGTACCATGGCTATCTATGCACTTTTGCCATCTCGAAGGTAGTTCATTGATTCCTTTACTAAAAAAAGTGTGTGAGCGAGTATCGTTCATCACAAGTAACGATACGATTCAAAATGCCTTCATTATTGTGCCGGTTGAGAAGTGAAACGCAACACTCGACGCGTGTTTCTTTGTTTGCGTCGCTCAATTCATGCGGTACCCATTTTTCAAGTTTTTTCACTTTTCCAATTTGTTTCAAGTGAATCAAAATGGTTTTATCACTCACACCGAAGCCTGCCGCTAACTCTGACGTGGTTTGCGATGGATCTGCTTCCACAATTGCTTTTAATTCTTCGTTATCAACTTGTGTCTCCGGCCGTCCACGAGGCTTGTTCTGTAGGTCAAAATTTCCAGAACGGAAACGTTGGAACCAATAACGTACCGTATTTTCTTTTGCAGTAGCTTCCCCATACGCATTGTTAATCCTACGAGCCGTTTCTGCAGCACTAGTGCCGAGGTGAAACTCATATTCGTAAATATAGCGATATTTTAAGTTCTCCATATTGTGAACAGAACGATGTGAAAGAAAAACAAATGACGCGATAACAAATAAATTTCGTAATTCGAACACAGAAATACATGGTCTTAAATTTGAAATAAATTTGAATTTGGAATTCCTAGCCGAACGCCACATATTTTGAATCAAAGTTGCCAGTTCGCCAAACGCCAATTTCATATGTAAGGACCTAATATTAAGATTTATCTCTTGATTGGGGTATCCAGCGGATTAACTGCAAATGAAAAATTTTCAAGTCAATAAAAGTACATTTGATTCGGGTAGCACACCTCATTGCTGCCGAATCAAATGTATTTAAATATCATCTTCTATGAATAACTTTCTTTTACAGGACAATACTTGAAAAATATTGGAGGACTTACTCTATTCTGTTATCTAGGGAACTTCGCTTTCGCTGTAAATGTATAATTATTTTCTTAAGGGATAAGAATATTATTTGAAGTTTTTTGTCTGTTTATAATAATATATTACATTGTTTCCCGATTTTATCCCGTTTGATGGATGTTTGTTAGTTCATTCAAAACACACGTGCATATAATTATTACATCTTGTCTTGTTTTTACATGTAAATATATATTTACATACCAATATTACCTAACATTGCCAGGGAGAGAAAACATTTTGTATTGTATCTTATTTATGTTTATTTTGTAAAACTCCATATTAATTTTAAACGAAACAATAATTTGTCGAGTTTTACTAAGAATTTTATTTCAGTTACCTAGGTTTCGGCATTCGACAAATTTCTATTGGGTTAGTTTGACAAAGACAGCATGTCGAAACCTAGGTAACTGAAATATAAGATCTTAGTAAAACTCTAAAAAATATTGTTTTATTTACGACGTTATATGTTTCAACCGAGTTGATAACCGAGTGTACCAACGAATACATTAATGTCATTATTTTGTCATATGTTTAAGTTGTCGATCACTGGTTCATACGTAAAAGTCAGACGATCTATTTTTGTAACCACGGGACTCCGCAGTATTTTTACCATTGGATAAGCAAGTATAGGCATTATTTTTACAAGTAGGTAGGTACATATCTACCAGGTACATACACCTATTGGAACCGAAAGTGAACAAATACAAAAATGTTTTATTTTTTTTAATAAGCAAAGTATGCAGAAGATATTCTTCGTGTTGACTTCTATAAAACCTTATTTTCAAAAATAGTCAAACACTGAAGTTTGTGCAAAAAGTAGTGGAAAAATCAATGTTAGTATGGTAATCAGTCAAAATGTAATTAGTTTTTAGGCTCTCCTGATATTTTATTACTAATGAATTTGTTCTTTTGTGATCCCAAGCCACTCATGTAAAACTTCACTTACTCTCCATACAACACTATCTAAATCTTTATGCAAATGAGAAATTTGTTTGCTCTCATTGTTGTTTCTTTTTAGTTTCACCACTCATTTGTCTACCTTTTGAATGCATTTAGAATTCTGGCCCTATAGATTCAATAGTAAATTTCTATTGTATATGTATATAAATATCTCTCTGTCTATCTATACCATCACGGCATATCCCACACATAGGGTAGCCAGCATATCAGCTGCATGTAATAAACATGCAAGCTGTCCTCTCCGTGCCAACAATAATTAAGACATTCAGGATGGGTAGCGAATCTCATCGTTGAATTTAAGGTGTAAAAGGTCTTTATTTTTTCGAGAACCTGCCTTTTTCAGGACACTCGAAAATTTGAGGAAAAGATTGGGTGACCATTTCTTTGTAGGGTGCTCCATGGCTAATATGGTTTATCAAATTATAAGCCTTATTATATCCAATATTTTGATTAATTATTTGTTATCTTTTGAACTACCATATAAACATAAATGAATGAATAAATAAATTTATAAACAGTTCCTTGTTAACTGAGCCGTTAGAATACTCGTATGTTACTTAGCGTGTCTTGTTGTTAGTTCTTCAAATATTGTCTCGTAGACAGAATATTTGTATGGTACGTGCCAAGTTTTCCAGAATGTACGGCGACCCTGGTGACAAATTTGTGCAATTCTATAATCAAAATATATACCTACCTACATCTACAGTTCTTGTCTAGACCAGGGATGAGAAAATATGCGTCCTACATTTTTTTTTGCAGGTAACATAATCTCTACTATTAGAAGACTTTGCGCTCTTGGCATTGTCCCTAAATAGATTTGCCGAGCCTAAGAGACCCGCTGAATCAATTTTTTTAGAGTGTTTTTGGTGTTGCTTTCGAAGCAAATTTATTAAAGACTGCGCTATTTGCCGGCGCCCTTGAGATGCTCTAAATACTGGTAATGTCTTAAACTTTTATTGGCACGGAGAAGACTACTGGCATATTTATTTAATGCGGTATATTGCTCATGGGAAATGCCGTGACAAGAAAGTAATGTAATTACCTATATAAGTATATTTAGCCCATCCCTGTTTAAGAGTGTCTAGACTTTGTATCTGTATTCCCGATTCACTTATGATTATACAACAGGTACCTACCTATGTCTTGTCTTGATAATACATACATATTATAATAATATTATTATCGTTACGTACTCGATCACATCGAGTAGACGACGAGCTGTCTCGTCTCGTCATTCGTTTCAACTCGGTGATCAGAGAACCGAGATAAGCAAAGTATACAATTCAAGGTATTCGAATGAAACGATTTTCAATTATGGGGTGTTCACATTTGGCGAATAACGCCAGGCGAATTTCAAAATATATCGCCAGGCGAAAAAACAAAATTCGCCGGACATCCATTGATCGTCACACCTGTTCACACAGTCCACCAATATAGAAACGATCTGTCAGATGCGCTTTGATTTTGACACTGTTTTCAAAATGGCGTCGAGATGGAGATCGCGAAGTGTTTATTTTTAGCTGTCATTTTGTTCACACGGTTCAAATGGCTGGCGATATTTTGGTGCCTGGCGATATTCGCCAAAGCCACATTATCGAATTCGGAAGCTTTTTAAACGTTGAGTATTTTTAAAAATTGTTAAACGGAAAGTAATCCTGTATTAGGAGGTAGACATAATATTTTGATAGCCTTGATAAAGTGAATAATAAATATCTCTCTCTGTTTCTGATTCTTAATTTAATATGATATAATAAAAACCCAAATACATCTTTATTTTTTTTAAATACTAATTTGAACAATATACGCTATTCCTCTTTTACAATACATGATAAATTATACAGCATTAGGTACATAATCTTCAAATATATATATTTTTTATGTAATTCAGGTAAAAACGAAAGAAATCACGGTATTAAGCAAACAAAACCAATATCGGTTCTGCACAAATCTTTATATAATTAATTTGTATGTAATTTCTATATAATTTCAAATACAACACCTAGTAGATACTATTTTTATGAAATCGGATACATAAAGTCCCTTTTAGGTAAAGACTGAGATGTCAAAATTCTATTAGTTACTACGAATAACCAGAGATGTGCAAAATACTTTCAAAAAAGTATTTAATTACAAAATACAAATACTTTTGAATTTTTGTATTTCAAATACAAAATACTAAATACTTTTTCAAAATGGTATTTAAATACAAAATACAAAATACGTATTTTCAAAATACTTTTTTAAAATACCTTTTTAAAATACTTTTTACAAATAGTCGAACAAGGTGTAAGACAAAAGTATTTAATATTTAAACCATTGATTGAAATTAAAAACTGGACAAAAGTATACATAAATGGAGAAAGGGTTGACATGATTCGATATAGCATTGCTTGCAGACAATTGATGAATGCCATTGATGAATGAAAAACTGGACAAGAGTATACATAAATGGAGAAAGGGTTGACATGATTCGATATATCATTGCTTGCAGACAATGAGGATGAGCCTTAAGAAGAACTGTCAAAATAGAAAAAAAAAATTAAGTCATGACAAAATGTACGGTTTAGAGGGTTATTTTTCCCGGATTATTTTCGTTCCCGGGAAACGGGAAATTTAAAAAATGTATTTCCCGTTCATATTATATGTAAATTCATTATTATATTTATTAATATTCAATTTTCAACAAATTTGGTAGAAAAACTCGCAAAACTTGTTGACCCTTGCAAACATTTTGATTTGATAAAAAAAAAAAATTTTTTTTGTTACCAATATAAGTTATTTGCTTAAAAAAAACTAAATAGTCGACTGACGAGATTTATTTAGGTAGGTACTCTTTGTTATATCAAAATGCAAATTGTTTACAAAATATATATACTTTTAACTTTTATTCATCCTATCAACCAAATTTGGATTTTGGCAAAGCTTTTTTAATAAATAAAAATCGAGTTCTTTTGGTGATTTTTGACTTCAAAAAATGAGAAATTTTAACAAAAAAGTGATTTTATAAATCGGGTAATATCCATGAATAAAACAAAAAATTGACAGTTTGCTGCACTAATATTTTTGAAAAATATCTAACTTTTCGAAATATTAAAAAAAAAACATGAAAAATCGTAGGATTCTTGTACATTGTCGGCCAAACACACCCCTGATTTCGATGTTTAGAATTATGCTTTTTTCAAACGAATACATTGAAGCTAAATAATTAATGTTTAGAATATTTACTATTTTTTTTTATTGTTTAACCGGATTTGGGTGCAGATGTCAAAACCGATTGAGAACCATGTCTACACAATGCAACATTGTGCAAAATCTAATCGGAAGAAGTGAGAAAGGTGTCCCAACCCTTACGAATTGGTTCTAGGCTGACTTAAGTGATCACTTTCGGACTTTAGACGGGAGATCGCGATCCATTTGAGATCTGAAAAATGAGATCCCCAAAAGATGGTTGCTTCTAAGGTTTGCATAAGCGTCTCTCGATTAGTGGACCTTACATCGTAACAGTGAGAATTGTGGAATTG
Source organism: Athripsodes cinereus (assembly GCA_947579605.1). Lineage (NCBI taxonomy): Eukaryota > Metazoa > Arthropoda > Insecta > Trichoptera > Leptoceridae > Athripsodes > Athripsodes cinereus. Next base: position 4,883,098 of record OX388307.1, on the reverse strand, counting down.
GTAAACGTTGTTCATGGACATCAAAAGTGATCACTTAAGCCAGCCTAGAGCCAATTCGTAAGCGTTGGGACACCTTTCTCACTTCTTCCAATTAGATTTTACACAAAGTTGCATTGTGTAGACATGGTTCTCCAATCGAGGTTTCTGATTGGCTATATAATTAAGTTTTTTTTTTAAAGTAAAACACTAATATTGGTAAAAAATATTTGTTTTCATATTTTATCACACCAAAACAAGTTTATTACGACTATTACGGTTAACTAAACAAAGATTTCGGTATCGATATGGCGATCTGCATGACTAATAATTTGTGTTTATTTCCCGGGAAACGGGAAATAAAAATTAGAGGGTTTTCCCGGGAATTCCCGGTAGTACGGTTGTTAGAAGAGATAAGCCGAAAATTGTCATAAATGGATTGAGTATCATCAAGCAGGTAAGAGAATTCCTGACTTGGGCTGCAAAATAAATCAGAATGGATAATCCAAATCTGAAATCGTATGGACTACTGTAACATCATATTATATACAGGACTGCTCCAGACTCTTCCTTATCGTCTTCAGATGGTTTTTAATGTTGCCTCCGGATCATTTACAGAGAGAATAAGAGCTGCCACATAACTTCACTACTAAGAAGTCTACACTAACTGAGAGTCCTAGAGATACTGGTGTTTAAACTGTGTCTCACTGTCCACAAGGCAGCACACCACCCACTGAGCTGTTCCGCTGACGAAAATGTGTGGCGAAGGCTGTGCTCAGCTTCTTAAACTCGTTGAACTCAAAAGGGCAAATACCTCTAAATTTGCAGAAAGAAGAAACAAAGTCGCAGCGTCATCTGCCTGGAATAGATTGCCTTCAGACAAAATTGAAAATGCTACCATTCAAGAGAAATCACAGCGCCCTTGAAATGGCCATGGATCATTAAACGGCGTCATGTATAATTTGTTCAGTCATCATTATTATGTGTGTATATCTCAAACATGGAGTAGGTACTCTAATGGAAACTTTGTATTTGTAATTCAACAAATTGGCAAAAAAAGCTTGCGTACGCGCATATCAATTAATGGCAGAATTTTGTTTCAAACAATAAAAAGGTATTTTGTAAAAGTATTTTGTGTAAAATACAAAATAGTCAAAAAAAGTATTTCAAATAAAATACAAAATACTTTTTACAAAAAGGTATTTGAAATACAAAATACAAATACGTATTTTGTATTTTGTATTTGTATTTTAAATACTTTTATTTCAAATACGTCACATCTCTGCGAATAACTATATTTACTGCTATAAGTTTTTTCCGATAAAATATAAACATTCATTTTATTTTTTACATGCATACACATTTTATTTATTTATTTATTTATTTATTTTATTTAACATATTTTTTACAAGGACATTTTTTTTTTAATTACATAAGTATACATAGAAACACTATTTATAGATTAGCCACACTAGCCTCACGGCAGTGTTGTGGCCGCACAAAAACATACAAAAAACAAATATTATTAGAAAACCTCTAAATAGAACTATCAATAATCTCTAAAAACAATCATACATTAAATAGGTTTAATAATATCGATTTCAGCCATGAGAGTTGTCAGCCGATTGGAATATGTTTTTGTGGCACAAAGAGAACGTTCTATTTATTCAATGCTTTTAGTACTATACTACGACTATACTATAACCCATAGAGTAAGTAATAATAAAGAGATGACATGAGCCCAAAATCCCATTCCATTCTTATTGAGAATTCCAAGAATTGAAGTTAGCTACATAGTGATGTCAATACAATTTATAATCATCGATGTTTTTAACATAGTCGAAGACCCTATCCTACTTGCAATGTTTTCATATAACAATATTTCGTCATATAATAATCTTTTCTTACCTATTAACCTACTTTATTTTTAATACTTGCACCATATGTCTGGCAGGGTAGGCATACACGAAATAATGCAATAAAATGAGAGTTGGGATATATTGTATAGGTATTCAGTACTCCCTGCTTAAGTTGTTCATATATTTGATCTGTTTGACATATTATGCTTCATTAAAACTTTGTATAGTAAGAAAAAATATAATACTTCATGCAAAACCAACGTCAATTTAGTAAAATCATTAGGAAATGAATTGTTTACAAGTTTCACGTGAAAGCTTTTTTGATATGTGTTACAATAGATCTGCTACTAGATATTAAAACAATGATAATCTGTCCATATTAATTAAAAAGAAAATAAAATTTTGTTTTGGAATTTTGCTGTTAGGGAATAGTGATAAATAAAACAAGTTTGATAAATTAATACGTTAAATATTATTCTGATATTAAAATATGTATTACAAATTTCTACAACATTGATCTTATTCGCCAAACATACATGAGATTTAATTAAATGAGCAGTCAGCGGTTTGAGGCATCGATATCATATTTGAGTATCAATCAAATGCAAGGTGTGCTAATTCAAAATCGGGGGCAAGAATCAGGATCTGAAACAAAATAAAAAATAAAATAGAATTCAATTTCTTAATAACTAAGTTATATCTATACAAAAATATTCTCAACAAATATATGTATCGATGTTAAACATCGACGCTCAATTTCCATGCCTATGACATTATGACAAAAGTTAGAAATGTCAAAACACATATTAAAAATAAGCTTTTACTCCTAAAATCGAGTGATATTGTTATGAAATATACACATAACGTTAAAGCTATTGTATATTTATTATTTATAATTGATTATATTACTAAAATATAATAAATAAGACGGATAAACACAAAAATGTTTCATACTTACAAGTGGAAGGATACTTCCGATTTATTCTACAAATAAACTCTTTTGCAGAACGGAAATGAACAGGTTTTCATTCTTGAAATCGTGTACACAAAAACTGTTTATGAAAATAACACTTTCACTTTAAAATAAATACGAAAACACGTCGATATAAACAAAACATAACACGCCGTCCTAACTTGTCAGACAATATTTAGCAAACGACGCACTGTAGCTAACTTCTCATTGATCTGTTAAGGGGATAAGGGGACAGAAATTTGCCTCACTATAGAACAAAAGAATCCAATAGCCTTGTCGTATCTACCTACTTATTTGATCTTTGCTATAACCTCACGCTGTATTCCAAGTGGAGTAAGCAGAGAGAATGGAACGCTATACATATCTATCCTTACATACTTCTTTCGCCTCCTCTACATTTGTACAATATCTCATACACACACTTCGATTTTATTTACTCTACACAATGCATATTATGTACCTTATATATACGTAACTTGTGAATTGCTGGGTAACGTAGTTTATTTAATATGAAGGTTTTCGATTCGCAGAATTCAAAAGTCTATGTATTTTACCATACTTTCACGGCATCTATCACAAGTGGGGTAGCCAGCTGACTGACTGCATGTAATAAATATTCAGGTCATCCACCTCGTGCTAATAAAACAAAAGAGATTCAAATTTAACTTGAAAACATTAAAATTAAAAAAAAATCGTTTAGTTTCAGTATCATTTTATTTTGTAAATTAAAAAGAGGAATAAAAATTTTGGAACGTGTTCCATTCTGGTCATAATATTTAAATTTATGTAAAAAATAATATTTCGGAGGTTGTGTTATATGGTGAGCGAATAATATTTCAAAGTAAGTATGTTCTTTTATAACTTGTGTTTCATGAATAATTATTATATTTTTTTTTATAATAATACCTACGCGTTTAAAATAAAAATAAAATATTTAATAAAATCATGAAAGGAGGAAAATGGTTTTTATGCTGAATAGTTAATTGGTACCTAAATTAAAAAAATGGTATCCGCTGAAAGGCGAGTCGGGGAGCGTCTTCTAAAAGATAGCTCGGCGAATGTTTCTAGACTGCTGAATAATTACTGCTCATAATTGCAGAGGTGTTCATGTATTTGTCGAGACTTTGGGACGATAACAAGGTCACCTTAACGCACCCTTGAGGTTGTTAGTAAACGGTGCTAAATAGATTGTAAGTATTTATACTTCATATTTTTTACTACTATGGTGCAAACCTCATCGCTGAATTTAAGATGTAAAATGCTTATATTTTTCCGAGCATCTGCCCTTTACAAGATACTCAAAAGCTTACGGGAAAAAGTGGGGAAAGCAATTGAAAAAAATTATTTAGGTATTACAAAATAATCTACTACTACTACTATACCATCACGGCATATCCCACAAGTGGGGTAGCCAGCAGATCAGCTGCATGTAAGAAACATGCAAACTGTCCTCTTCGTGCCAATATAAAATCAAGACATTCAGGATGAGTGGCAAGCCTCATCGCTGAATTTAAGAAGTAAAATGTCTTAATTTTTTCGAACACCTGCCTTTTACAGGACACTCGAAAACTTACGCAGAAGAGTGGGAGACCAATTCTTTACCGGGTGCTCCACGGGATACATCCTACATACATACATACATACAATCCTACAAAATAATTCAATAAAAGAATTATATTCTGTCTCGGTCATAAGAGGATTGAGTAAAATAAAAAGAATACAAAATAGTTAAAATCCATGCAATACCATTTAATTGTGTTGTTAATATAATAATTCTTTTTGATTATAAATTCTACAAGGTGACAGTTGCAAAAATTGTATTTGTTCCCTATTCTGATTTTTAGTTCTGATTTTTCCGTTTACCAAGTAACTGCAGTCGTAACATTGCAAGTTGATAATTCTTTCTTAAATATTATCCCCGTCTTGGTACACTGGGGGTAGGTACGTTTAATTACACCTCTTTCTGTCCGGAGAAAAGATTTCATTTACATTATAAATCGTTCCTCTTTTGTACAAAATTAAAGTTTTTTTTTCTATTATTATTATTATTATAATCATCTCAGCTTTCACTCATTCCGACGAGCTTAGCTTTTGTTTCAAATCTGATTTTTTTTTTGTTTCAACAGAATTATTATTAAAAATTTTCATTTTATTATATTTTAATACTGTAAGGATGTTATTAAAATTTTAAAATGTCATTTAAAGTATTAATTACTAGGGATGATTTTATGTTTTTTAAATACCGATTTATCTGCATTTTTTGTCCTCGAAGTACTTTTATAATTATCATTTTAATGTTTTGTTTCATTTTTGTGACAAAAGCCTTTTTTTTAAAAAACTTACGTAAGTTGTTAAAATATATATTTGTACTGTATTCAAAACCACTCAAAAAGTTTCGTGAAAATTCTCAAGTAATGTTCTAACTTATGTTTCTAAAATTCATTTTATTTCCTAGAATAATCTCGCTAAAATTTATAAAAATAAGTAATTATTTATCTTAATTTCTTCGATAAATGTAAGTGTCACAGAGGATTGGTTCGTTTTAGCAGAAGAAAACGAAGGTTAATTTTTTTCCCTCAATAATTGTAGAAAAGAAAGCAATTTTACCCTTTTTCGGTTAAAAATAATGACACTTCATATTTTTGTGGCCTGACATATTGTTTCATTATACCATCCATGCATACAATAATTTCATTCTTAAAAATTTATAAGTAAAAAAATACTTTAGAGTTTTAAATTTCTTTATTTACCAGTTACATATTATGTTTCGGGTTGTAAGCCCATATTCATACTGTATGTATTTTTTACTTATAAATTTTTAATTTAAAAATGGAATTTTACTCATTAAGTGAAAACAAAATCAGTGAATTTCATTCTTGATTTGAGTGGTAAGTGCGTGAAGTATCATAATATGATTTATTAATATTGTTATTTGTTTGATTATTTTTTGGCAATATTTGAATGTGTATTGAAAGCGAATTTTTCACAACATTGATTGATCATTGTAAAAACAGGGAGTCGCTCATTTTCGTACTCTCACCCATTGCGTATCGGCCTTTGAAATCTCCCCTACGCACATCGAGTAGACTAATACAGAACTGCAATACATAACTATCCGTGTAGGTACTCGCTAGGAGCTCCATAATTGCAGTGTAAACTTTGTACATCGATAAATTTAATGTGGCAACAAAATGTGTCGTTTAACCTCCAAAACATTATTGTGACTTTTCACTATTTTTATTTTCAAGAGTGTATAATTTACTGTGTACATTTTTCTCTTTCACAATTTACCGTTCTTGTGACCACAGTGACGGTAAAGAATGTCTCAGTAAGATATGACTAAATTGGTATAGAATTAAGGGCGAGTAGTTCTTCATTGTTTTTTTCGTTTTGAAAGGGGGAGGGGGAAATGGAAATTTGTGTTTCTGTGTTATCCAGTAAAATAATCGGATTTATGGGTATGTTGATAAGCAGAATCGCTCTGAAGGAAGTTTGATTCTAGTCTGTGCTGCTGAAAGGAATGGTGGAAAACGAATGAAGAGGAATGGTTATTATTTTAAAAGCACAGAGGACTGAAAATAACAGTAGGTTGCAAAATGGCATATTTGAAATACTTACATAAAATTGGAGTCTATTGGTATAGTAAGTATTTGAATTCTAGACTTAATATGTTCATTCATACCATCATGGCATTTCTCACAAGACGTGAGGCAGCTAGCTGACCAACTGCATACTTATAATCGATTGGTTGGTCGTCCTCTCCTTGCCAATAAAAAGGGGCACTTAGAATGGGTGGCATGCCTAAAAGCTGAATGGAAAATGTTGGATGAAATAAGTGCGACATAGACGGCCGTGTGTTGAGTAAGAGAAATCAACGTACGTGCGTGAAAAATTGTATGAGTGTAGAAGAAACGAAAGAAGTACATATATATGTAAGGATTGATCTATATGGCGATCCGTTCTTTCTGCCTACCCCATATACGTTACGGTATGAGGGTATAGTATATTAGTATATATTAACTAAGCCTGTGTACACTGAACTATGTACTTGCTTTATATTACTGTATAAGTATATACTAGGTAATATTAATATTATTATTAGGTATTCTGACAAATATTTGTGTTCTTTGTGCTCCGGTAGTCTCTATGTAAGTTGGGTAATAATAATAAATTAAAATAAATATTGATAATGGTAAGCGAGTCAACTTAACCGCAAAGAGGTTGTTTATTTTGAGAAATGCTCTCTCATCTCGTCTCCCCTAAATGATTTAAAGCTATAACAATTCACGTCTACAAAAATAAATTAAATATTATTTATGTGTATGTTTCCATCCATCTGATTTAAGCTAAAAAGATAACTGATTAATTGTTACTACATATAAGTATTATTTCTGGACAATACTAGAGTATCTTTTACGCGACAAAACACTGTAAATTGGTAAATTCTAGGGCAGCATCCACGTCATTATAAAATAATATATGTATTGTTCACGACACAAGTATATTACTTACTGTCTGGGTGTTTTGGGCTTTTTTCGGTTTATTCTAAACCCAGATTCATCTATAAATAAATAATACGAGTATTACATATTTTTGGTTTTTTAATATTAATTTTTGGTTAGGTTAATTTAAGGTTAATTTTCAAAATGGACCAACGCTCCCATATAACTAGTACCCTCAAAAATCTGCACTGGCTCAAGTGCGCTGAAAGGATTGCTTTCAAGGTTTGCCTCACAGTCTTCAAATCCATTCATAATATGGCTCCATCATACATCTCCGAACTCTGTAGACAGCAAGTTCCAAATCAAAGACAAAGCACTCTTAGGTCAGGTTCTGATACGGGTGTCAGGTTGACGGAAATCGGTGTAAGAGGGAGACCTAAGTATTCCTTTCGAGCCTTCAGCTCGGCTGGACCATCCATGTGGAATGATCTTCCTGAACAAGTGCGTAAGACACAGTCTCTTGATCTGTTCAAGAGTCGATTAAAGACACACTTGTTTGGTATATCATATAAATGATATAAATTGTACAACTTATTGTTATTTATATATGTTTAGTTTTTATAATAGCTTATTAATATTTGTATTATATGTATCAGGCTTCAATCATAGGTATAAACACGATATTTTAGGATGCGCCCTTGAAGTGAATATATTCCACAAAACGGCGCACTATAAATTGTCTAGTTATTATTATTATTATTGGTTGAATTGTAAAATATATATATATACATATCATCACACCGCTTTCTTTGCAGTGTAGGTAGAGAGGATCTGGCGCCATTTACACACTTTTCGTTTCTATAACTTCCAGTTCACGCACGCTCTCATATTCAATGTGCTCAAGACTTAAAAAATATAATTTGTTAAAATCTTAAAATGTGGACATTCTAAAATAAGGAACTTACAATATTTTCGTTTTCATCTTTTTTCAAGCATCTACTACACTCGCGTTGAATGGGAAAAAAGTTTGACTTTTTTCGTTGTTTTTTCTCTTTATTTTTTTTAAATAATAGGCGCCGCTTCAACGACTCTTCCTGTCGAAAGTTAGTAGCGTATTGACAGGCGTGAAATTATTTTCGATTATTCTTTTGGTTTCGATTTTTTTCTTTGTTTTAGTTCTTTTTACGTTATTCTGTGTTTTAGAGAAAAACTTCAAATCAGAGTTTAATATTTAATTAAATTTAAGGTTAGTGCGTTAACGTTGTGAAAATTCATTTTAATATAAAAAAAAGTAAAATGTTATATTAAAAAAAACTTGGTTTTCACGTAAAATTAAGTATTAAATCAATTAACATGATAAAATAAATACAAATCTTAATCGCCGAGCGCTTTCGCCTTCAGGGCAAGAGTTACTGAAAACCAAAGAATGGAACAAACTAATCTACATTATATAGTCTAAGGGCTGGATGGAACACAAGGAATTTTAAGAGGGGGTGTTCTTATGTCTAATAATGGTGAAAGTGCAGGAATTCGGACATTAACAGAGTTTAATATTTCATATACCGTTTCAGAACAAGAAACGTTTCTGTGTGGAGTTCTTAGGATAGCATTGGTTTGCTATTTTTTTCTTAAGTTTTATAGTGTCATTTAAGAAGCAGGTGGCTATATGAAAAACATCACGTATTATAAGACATACACAATTTTCTACTTAGTAATGAGATCATACCTCCCATCCTGAATCTCTCACATTATGGCACGTAAAGGACTACTTTTAAGTACAATTTATGTTGTGAGTCCACTGATTATACCATTTGTGAGAGATTCCTGCAAATGTTAAAGCATAGCTGTGGTCAGTAGTCCGATGGTAAAATCTCGGACTTTCAATAAAGAGACACGGGTTTGATTCCACTCGCAGCCGACTTACTCCATCAACACAGCACAAGCATATTACTTGTAATTCGTCAGTCTGAATATTTTTTTATAAATAAAATATATTAGTGTATAAAAAACAGTAAGTGATTCAGTTCTTTTTGCCTATGCCACAAGGGATTCCACAGAATTGGGGAAGATATATGTATCTATAAAAATGTATATACTTAAACTATTTGTTTAATTAAAAAAAAAAATCAAAATCCCTACCCCTCTTGTTACGCCATAATATTTTGTTGGTGTATCAAGTATCAATAACTCTAACGAAATCAGGGTTGTTTTTGAGTGGTTTTTGATTTCAATCATACATATTAGTGATGTATCGAATGTTTTAATTTTTGACATTCGCGAATTGGAATATCATTCTTTTTTACTCTAGGGTTATCACGATTTTCAAAATATCTAACTCTTGTTGCTTAACTTTCAATGTGGCGTGAGAATTTGGGATATTTTTTCGTGTTTGTATCACAATTTCTGAAAAACACCCAACTTTTAAAATTACCACCCTTTGTGAATGAAATTAAAAACCAATTTTTTTACTATAAGTTTTTTATTGAGAGAGACATCAATCCTCAATAAGAACATTGGCAATCTTATTATCGTCCCTTCGTCCCCAAATTTTCGATTTGATGTGGAAATTTGGAATACGTTACGATCTCATTGTTTTCGTATCACAATTTTTATAGAAATACGCATTTTTTCTCATTAAGACAAGACTTCCAACTGAAGATTAACATTCTCAATATTCGCATTGTTTTTATGCGAATGATCGTTACATCACTAATACCTACTTACGAGCTTTTTCTTTACTATTCATTATGTGGTTATTGCATCTATATGTGGCCATGTACCTACACTGCACTTAGTAGTTCTTTGTATGCAATAAATCTAATTTAAATATTTGTGACCGTTCATTTGTTTTTATGTATCTACTTTATAAACACTTAAATTAGACAAAACAGAGAAAAAATAATACATTCTATACGAGGTTCCATCTATTGGACAGGTTTTATGCTAAAATATTGTAAAAATCTTATATATTGACAGAGATGTCAGATTTGCATGGGAATTGAATACCTACTGTATACTGTTTTGCATGTTGTATCAAAACATTTTTATATCGAAATAAAAAAAATTAATGTTTTATTCTACTATTAGATTAATTAAAGATAGTGACGTTTTTCGTCTTGCTAGGACATTATCGTACTTGTAACAATTATTAGTGATACATGATTGACAATGTCCTAACAAGACAAAAGGGTCTTTAAATAAATCGAATAGAAGAATAAAACATTTGTTTCATTCATTTAGTGAGTGGCCTTTAAAGATAGAACAGAATAGAATAGAATTTCGTTATGGAATTCTACTACCTCAACACCGACACGGTGATTACATTTTTATTAAATATGCTAAATAGTAGTATAGTATAGTATAGTAGTCGTAAAAATACTACATTTGTAATATTTTTGGACTACTATACAAAAAATATTCACCAATATTTTATATCAGATCATGATAGGACATGGATAGTACTGTCGAAAGTATTTGAATGATAGTGTTGCCAGTTTTTAAAGTGTTAACTTGCCAATTTGATATTTATTTCGTGATGGAAGTCGGGTTGAATTACACCAGTAAATAAATTAATGATTGTGTAGATATTACGTAAGATCCAAGCTTCCCTCATGTGGTATTTCAATTCAATGTCTTTATATTATGCATTACTTAGTTTCAAGGGTAGTTTGTTTTGATTCAGACCTGGGGTGGCCAATATATTTTCATCTGTGTATACCTTTTAAAGTAAAATGTACTATAAAATATAGTTTTAATCGAAACCGCTCAATTTCGAAGAAATGAGCTGAACATTGTGTAGTTTTAAAATTTGTGTAGTGTTTAAAAAATTGTATATGTTTCATAATAAAATAATTTAATTTAAAAAATAAAAATTAAGTTGGTTTTTACACTCTGTGTCTCAACTTAAGAAAGACGGTCAGTTATTGTAAATATTAAGGATCGTATTTGTTTTACCTTATTCGCATTTTCTTAAATTGTTTGTTTTTTTTGGAGTTCGTTTTAAAATATAGTTTTCTATTCACCCTACAACGTTATTAAATTCAATGTAAATGTGTGTATTACTGTATTCATTTAGTTGTTGCACACTATTGATTTTGCAGTGTCGTGTTGCCGGTTGCGTTTGTGCATATCTATAATGTATATAGGGGCACCCTTTTTACGCACATTTCATTGCCTCTGGGTGAAACACAACTCTCATCGTCTTGTGTTACATTACGGTGGCGAGGCGGTGCAACAGCACCCCAAGCTTAGTTATTCGTACGCACTTCCTCAAAACATATTAGGGTAGTTTTTGAATTCTCTAATGATATTGAAATAAAAACAAGTATTTCGTTTTACTAGACAAGTAATGTAATAGAAAACAAGAAAATAAATTGAGATTGTGTGATGTGGAAGAAGCAAAAGAAATGTGCTAAGACAGGTAGATCTGGTGTTTCATTCTCGCTTGATCTGTGATTATCTCTGGTCTGCGCACAAGATAAAACACTTATAATCTTACATTTTTAATGCTGTCCATATCATTAAAAAAATTATTTTACTTTTCGTGGTTATAGCTTATAATAAATTCTATGGTTATAAATTATTTAGATACATAGCTATTTTGGAGTATCCTGTTAGAACCAAGTGTTTAAAAGTGCCCCGTAACTCTCTTAAGATGGGATGAGAGAACGCTTTGAATATTTAAGTAGTAGGTAATATAAATTGTGCTAAATCACTTCTTAATAGTGATTAGTAGCGTCTGTTAATTAAACAATCAATTTCTATGTGCATACGATTAAAAGAGTCAAGGTTACTTATGCAATTTGAATACTAATTATTACATATAATCACTCTGTATAACTTCAATAGTAATTATTATTCGGTTAACAAGTCTCACACTCTTTTCTGTAAATTTTGTAATGGCCTGTAAATAAAGATATTTATAAAAACATCATGTATAGAATATTCAATATATTTAATTTAGCAGTGAGGTATATGACGCCACTAATTCTGAATGTCTTGCTTTTTATTGGCAGAAAGAATATAATCAGCATATTTATTTGTTGTTAATTACTTTACTTTGAAAAGCTTCCCGTAAATCATTTAAATTTATTAAAAAGATAATATTTAAATTAAAACACTGTTTAATTCCACTATGAGATTGCTTTAATTAAAACGTTTTCGACTACAATGTAGTCATCATCAGTAATAACACAATACTAAATCTAAAATTAAAGGACATACAACAATATTAAAAATTTAAGGAGTGGTCACAATTGGCAGTGTGTGTGTGGATTATTATCATAATTATTATCATGATTATCATAGTGTGTGGATAATTTTAGATTTAGTATTGTGTTATTACTGATGATGACTACATTGTAGTCGAAAACGTTTTAATTAAAGCAATCTCATAGTGGAATTAAACAGTGTTTTAATTTAAATATTATCTTTTATAATGTATTTCCACAAAGTTACACTTGAAAATATAGAATATTTATTAACTTTATTATATTTTGACGCAATTTTACCATATATTTCGTATACTCAAGTATCCTATATCGTATATAGATATTTGACTACGTTCTTACTACTTTGTTACTTCTATATGCTGCTTTGGGAGTGAGTCGTTGTCCAGTTGCATACATATTTCAGTTTACTAACAATTAGGTATTTGGAGCTTATAGAAACTTGTAGATTTGAAATAAGAAGTCACATGCGTATATGTATGATTTATAATCCATATTTACAGCCAATGACATTTAGAGTAGATTGGAAATTTAATGAAAAAATTGGTAATGCGACCAAAATAATTTCATATCTATCAGTCTTAAACGAGCGTTGGTTCAAAAAGGAAGTTCAAATTTCCCTCGAGTACCTCGTTGTAGATGCATTTATTTTATAAAAATATGTTACTGTTGACACAAAATATGTCGATGTTTCGTATGTTAGGAGTGCGTCTTTAATAATAGTAGTTTTGTGTTTATAATAACTTGTTTAATTTGAAGCACTTCTGGATTATTATTATTATATTTTAAGGTCCTTTTATGATTTTGTGAGTATATAGGATGATAATATTATTATGTATGAGAGCGAGGGACACGTTTACCATATTAATGTCGGAAGTGAAATAGCAAATTGTAATAAATTTTGGAGCGTATTTTATGAGGTAATTATAGTACTACGTTACTAGTCTATAGTCTATTAGGTCAATGTTTATAGCGCAGTTTTCTTACCTGTTATTTCATTATCGGTCATTGAATCGTTATTTGAATATGTTAACAATATTTGCATATTTACAATTGTTATCACTATTATAATAAATATATTATATTTTGACTTTATCATTCATTTGTTCAGCGATTTGTACTCAGAGCTTTACACACTGTGAAATTTGCAAAAGAAACCTGTCGAATACTTACATCTCATCACAACTTCAGAGACCTGAGTCAAAACACATTATTTAGCGTTACGTTTTCGTGTCGTGTACGTTCGAATGTAGTCGACGCGATGCGATAAGTGTCAATTTTCGTAGCTAAAATATACAACAGTTACGAAAATTGTCACTTTGGCGCAACGTCGTCTACATTCGAACGATTGCGACACGAAAACGTAACGCTAAAGTGCGTTTTGACTCAGGAATATCATGAGAAGTATAACTTTAGTAAATTGCCTGTTAACAAAACATCTGTAAAAAACATTTCAGTTTGATTTCAAAATTGTGACAGTGTAAAATCGTCCTAGTTTTTAAAATTTCATATTATTTTGTTAACACTGTTATGTAATGTAATGATGATGTGCAAGAAGAATAAATAAATAAATAAATAAAATTACCAACAACGTTGACGAGTTATCTTTATTATTTGTGCATAAAGTTCACATTACATGAAGTCATTATATTTTTAAATTAAACCATTAGTAAATATATCAGTGTCTTCATCTATGTACATACGACAATCAAACATACTCGTAATTAAGTACTTATGAATAAATCTACTTCTGCCATCTTAAAGAAAACATGCATTGTGCTTCCCTAGCAACTGATTTGATCTGATCTGAACAAATGTTTCTAGGTGAACAGTACGTAGTAACTTAGCACAAATTAACCTAAAAGCATATTTTTGTATGATCGTTGACAACCTCGATCGCCGACTGTTCGGAAGCTATTGAAATCGGCCCTAATTTCTTTGTTAGAATGGGTACCAATTATATTTATTAATTGTTAGGTTGTATCTGGATAGGTCATATTTCTGTAGGTTGAAGCTATGCTACTCTATGTCTTGAGATATATTTACCGTTATTTCTCAAATGTTTGTTAACACAAAACTACTGTCAAAGATGATTTTTAACTATTGCTCTCATTTTCTTAAAAACTAGTAGATATGACGTCAAAATGTAGTCGTTTTGATTTGTCTAAAATTGGGCATACCTATATAATATATATGTTTATATTTAATACATTTTATGTTTATATGTATTAAATTTATCACGAAATATAATTGCGGTTGCGCCACAAATTGGGGTTGTTTGATTTAGTTTAATTTATCAACCGACGGTTCTTGGTGGATGATCATATTAATAATTTTTAAATGAAACACGATATCTAGATAATTTTTGCGAGCGGGCTTTCAAGAGTTTCCGTTCTCATCGTCAGGCAAACTTTACTTTATGTTTTCATTTGTCTAAAATTGGACATACATGCTTATATGTATTCAATTTATCACGAAATATAATGCGCTTTGAATATAGGTCAATAAGCCATAAAAAAGACGATTACGAGGACTGAAAAAATATGGACAAGTCATTTTGGTCAAAATTCGACAGACTGCAGTTTCCCTCCAACTTACAGTTATATAAACGGTTATAATATAATACTATAATAGGGGTGTCGTGATTTATCGCCGTCTTGTTGTTATTGTTGTGCAAACTCATTAGAATTGCATGTCTACAATTTCACCCTTTCCTCTGTCTCTCTTTTCTTATATGTATACACCTAAGGCTAGGGTCTATCCTTCAATAAATCATACGAGTCTGTTCTTCCTGAATGTGATGACTGGGGTGTTAATACTTTATTAAGAATCTTATTTGAATTGAACATTGAAAGTACCTACCTAATCTAGTTATCACGGCATTTCCCACTAGTGGGGTAGCCAGCGGACTGACTGTATGTAATGAACACAGAAGTTACGCTTTGTGTGCCAATAATAGTTAACATATTCAGAATGGGTGCCGGACCTCATCGCTGAGTTAGTATGATATGGTGTATATTTCTTCGAACACCTCCCTTTTAAAGGACACCGATTCTTTGCCAGGTGCTCAACGGAACCATTAAATTAAATCTTAAATTAGGTATTTTTTACAAGTAAGCCTGTATCGAATATCCTCTTCTTTTTCTTCCTCGTGTAATAGATCATTGATATGTTGTTTCGGAAGTGATTCCCTCTTGTGACACCGAGGACCAGCTATTCTTCCATCTTTTTGGTGGTCTCCTCGTGAACGTGAGCCAGCTGTTGTCTTCTTTGCAGCAATGTGGGCGATCCGAGGAATATCCGAAGTAACTAATTCAATTCGAATTTCAAAATTCGCTATTGGCAAAACATCTAGTTTCCAATTCTTTTTTTTTTTCAAATGAATGTTTAAATTCTAACAGTTTTACAAATAGTTCTCCCCCCTTCTTATCCCTCTATGGTACAATGCATGCGTATGATACGGAAATGTTGTTTGCATTTTTCGACTCCGGATAAAAATTTGCAACATTTTGTATTCGGTAACTTTATTACCCCGTTGTACAAACAGGGAAATTATTGTGTGCGCATCTTAAGGTTCCGCTGTTTGGATTTCTCACGTAAGTTACACGGATGTGAACAAAAAACTGTGCTTTATATGCATTATCTAAATTGTATTGCAAATTCAAGTGTTTCGAGTTCTACGTTCTCCGACTTTACACGGTGTTTACAGTTGCTGATAGGGGAGAGTCGACTAAAATATTTTAGTAAGATGTACATAATAATAATATTGTACGGGGGTGCATTGCATTTCATATCTCCCCCTCTAGTACGGACGACGACAAGTGCAGAATACAATAACTGCCGTAGGTATACCATGTCTATGTTGGCACTACTATTACTACTGAAGAAGCGGCTGGTGGGTGAGAATGGTAGGGGTGCTGTGGAATCATAAAAACAACTTCTATACTGGAAACGTCGATTTTCTCTCATAATTCCCATCCATAATGACGAATATAGATGCATTGTGGTTATTTAAAGAGTAGTATATATTTTGAAGCATTGTTTATTCGCATGTAAATATATTTTAATGAATTTATAAAGGGAACGGGCCGCCGGTCAATGCTCGTAAAGAGGAACCGCCGCTTAAATAGCACTACTTGTATTCCTACTTTATTTAGGAATATTCATTATATTATATTGTGTTGTATATCAGACGCGCCCCCTTTTTAAGCACCTATTGTTGCACATTTTATACTATTATTATTTTTACTATTATTTGTACTAGGAATAGACAATCTTTAAATTTAATAATAGACCTCGCGCGATTATCGCCCCACAATGGAACTGCTCATTATTTTTTTTGTACCTATAATTTAGTCCTTGCCCTTTTTGGATTCCTAAAATCGCAGGAGTATGTTCAATGCCCTACGCTGCTGTGTATGGTTTAGTTTTAGTAGTAAAATTATTATTTTAATTGTGAATAGAGAAAAAACGTCATACCAAATTTGTTGAAAAATCACTGCACTTTTAATAACGCATTTGTTATTTTTTCGTTTATCCAACACATTACGGCATCTCCCACAAGTGGGGTAGTCTGTGAAACAACTGCTTTTGATAAACATACAAGTCGTTCTCTCCGTGCTTATAGAAGTGAAGACAATCACCGTCGAACTAAGATGTTAAATGTCTTAAAACGTCATGTTTTACGAATACCTTCCATTTACAGAACACTCAGAAACTTGCAGCAATGAGTGGGTGGCCCCTTCTTTACCGTGATATTTTTTATACAAAAATATTGTATCTCATGACGTTGTCCACTACCTAATAAAAACTTACCCATTCTGCATAAATGAGATTGTTTATGACTACATAGAAAGTAAATGCATCTTATTAATTAGCGTGAAACAAATGAATGCAATTAACCACCGATCAGTCAATAATATTGTCGGTTTTAGTTTTGTGTATCAAATTCAAAGTCAAAGTGGTATTCAAAGAACATAGTATATATAATTGCTAGATGCTCAAGTTGACACTAGTTTATGTAAGGATTCGTTAATTTAATTGGCCTAAAATGAATACATTCCCTTAATTAGTGTTGATTTGTATATTCGAATTATTTGTGAATGGTTTGCCGCCCATGTCGTCTTTAATGGGGGTGTGGGGTATCAAAATTACCAGTACTTTGCACGGACGTGTAGTCATTATTTTATCAAAAGGGGTGGCGTCTTTAAGGTTTACTCGAGCCCTAAACGACGTTAGGTTTAAGTATTATTATTATCCATGTATAATATTATGTACATTCTATTATTTTTATTATGTTCATTCAATAAGCGTTTTATTAAATTGTATTTATTTTGAATATATATTGAAAATTAACGCGGTCGATTGCACTCACCCCCCGACTGACTGATTGACTTTGAGGCACAAACTTAGTCATTCTTTTTTGTTATTACAACTATTATTACATTTATATTTCAGTCTCTCCGCTGTATTCCCATTTTCCTCTTTGAAACACTATGTGATTATAATCTAATACGATATTATGTTTAAGCTATATTTAACAGCTTTTTTAGGTCGATTGGCTTGATTGGATTATGCAAGTGTGTTACATTTTTATTCGGAGGGTACATGTTTTATTTATTCGCGTGTTGTAAATATATGGACGACTTGTTGTATATTCGTAGCGGAAATATAGTCCGTTGGCAGCTTCATTTATGGAAGTTGACACGATGGTATAGACTGGAACTTTTCTGTATTTACGATCGTTAGTAATATGAAATTATTATATAGCTTAGTTGATTCCTTCAATAGATATTTAAATATTTCAATCAAATAACTTTGTAGGTACAAACGAATATTCCTGTTTTCGGTTCCTTTGGGATGTGGCATCATTTAAATAAAAAAAAAAGTATGATGGATTGGTATCCATGGCAATAAGTCAATCGTCTAGCAGAATAATATTGATATTTTATTCGATCAATTATTGACATTTTAATTTAATTGAAAAAAACACAATATGTAGTTAACTTCCAAATGACTTTATTAACTTCGCGTACTAGTATTCGGAGACTCTCGTCTCCATCATCAGGCGATTAGTAAAAAAGTAAAATAAGATACAGAGACAAACAGTATTTATAGGATTTGAACAAAAGAAAGTTGGGAGAAGCCCGTGTTGATAAGAAAGTAATTACAATTCATTGATGAAAAACTATTGGAAAATGAACCGCTGTGGACGGATTCACGAGAGAATAATTTAAGAAAAATACTTATAAATATCTAACTTCTCCAGTATTTACCTTATTGCGAAATGGGGAAACCACAGAAAACCCAAATCAGAGAAGAGCAAAAATGCTAGATTATTAACTAAAATTTAAGTTTCTTAAGGTAGGTACATGTGAATCAATTATTAATAGAAAAAGGAAGTTACTTATAAAAATTAACAATATGATTTAGCTCAATATGAGTATAGTGACTTTAACATTGTAATAATGATGTGAGATATTTGATTTATAAAAACAACACGATTATTCTAATGATGTTTGAAGAAATGTAGTGTACAGGTAAGGTGCTGAGTTGAAGTAGGCAGATCGATGGTTGATGACCCCCAACAGCAAATTAACTGTAAACAAGGAAAACAAAGGCAGTAATATTCTTTTTATAATATTATATTGTTATATTTTTCAAAAGGCTTTGATTATTGTATCGGAATCACCGAGGATAAACATGTGTTACTTAGGGAATAAAGATGAATCTTAAATTATTCTCTCGTGAATCCGTCCACAGCGGTTCATTTTCCAATAGTTTTTCATCAATGAATTGTAATTACTTTCTTATCAACACGGGCTTCTCCCAACTTTCTTTTGTTCAAATCCTATAAATACTGTTTGTCTCTGTATCTTATTTTACTTTTTTACTAATCGCCTGATATGGAGACGAGAGTCTCCGAATACTAGTACGCGAAGTTAATAAAGTCATTTGGAAGTTAACTACATATTGTGTTTTTTTCAATTATCTTGAAATGGACTTCCAACAAGTACCTTCGGTCAACAACATTAATGTTTTTGACATTTTAATTAATTTGTTTTTTTAAATACTCAATTGAAATAAAAATTATATAGGTACCTTAAGGATTTCAATAGAATAGTTTTTTGAAAATTAAATGTGTGTTCACCTTTGCCGTGTATTTTCACAAAATGGCGCGATAGAAATTGTCTAGACTTAAATTATTATTATTTGAAAAAAGTAAGGTATTAAAATGATATTCTCCTAGCTCTTTCACAATACTTTGTTTCTATGACAACGACATCAGAACATTTGGAATGTCGTGGGAAGATTGTCGCAAAATTGTTCCGAATGGAAAAGGCCTATTTCCACCCTGTGCTCTCGAGAGAAGCATTGATTAGCGTCAGGAGAAGAATTTTTGAACCTATGTTAAATGTTTTAAACTTGTAATTTGTTTTTAAATCATAATATTTAGTCCTTATTTAAATTTAGATCATGTCCGCTTCGTATGGCAATATATTTTAGGGAAATATTTAAACGGGCGACCGAATGGTTGACTAACAGCAAACCAACTCTAATACTGTTTAGGCGACAGAGAAACAAACTAAGTTGGGGACTAATATCGAGTGACAAAAAATGCATAACCGAGCTGTAAAAATGGCCCACAATTGTTCAAGATGAGCAACTGAAAATACAAAGCGATCGACGAAAAATACTAATTGAGCGACTTTATACCTCTACAAAGTGACAGAAAATACCAAGAGAAATAAAAAAAATATATAAACTTATCTATTTATTTTAAGTTGGGTTGGATCTTCAAATTAAACTATACGTTTGTATCGCGAAGATGAAATCTCACCTTTGTTTTCATAATATTTATTTGTTTTTATAAACACGGAGCCTTAAGTTAAATGCAGCACATTTTAAATTAATTTTATTACCTACTAAATTTTGACAATTTTCGATTTATTTATTTGCTAGAAAATTACCACATATGTTCGCACAAACTGTATATAAAGTGGTCGCTCACATTAGTATTATGTCATCGCTCATATTTAGTCGCCCAGTCAGTGATTTTGTATGCTCATTTCCGTACTTTTTGCAACCTATAATTTGTATTTTTGGTCACTCGTTTTAATACTATCCTGTATGTTATATTACAACGCTTATTAGGCGTGCCCCTTTAATGTGTAAATGGTGGACGTTGGACGTTTATGTTATATAATATCATGTATATTTGTACATAGCAGAATCTGCTCTTTGATTGCATGTTTAAAAATGACTAAAGTTATTAGCCCGATGTTTCTCGTAAACCTATCTTATATTTTAGAAATGGCTTAATTTTATTTATATATTATAATGTATGTAGATTGGCGTGATCAGATCGTGAGTTTGATTGACAAATATGGAAAAAAACACAATTGGTTTTAGTTTTACTTAAAATATTTTAATGAGCAGTGACCTGGTTTTGACTTATAAAGTCATTGTTAAACTGATCTGAGTAAAACTAAAACCAATTGTGTTTTTCCATATATAAACATGGAGTTTTTACCGTCAACTCAATAAATAGTTTGATTGACTTAATTTGTTGTATTAATTATTGTTGCATTTGTTTTATGTTAGCTATTTTTTTTTCTAGATTTGACTGTTGTACAATGCTTTGGATAAGTTAATAGTTGCTAATGTTGCCATATTTTGTAATCAACTGTACCAATCAACTGAATGAATTAAAAAGACATATAAGAAGATTTCGAATCAATCTTCAGATTAGGTTCATTAAATACAAGTTTTTAACAACAAAACGGTGAATGTTCATGTTGTTCCGAACAATTTCTTTCATTTCTTGAATTGTAACCCCTTAGTCAAATGCATTATAACCCAATTACTTCGAACATACTAACAGTATTTCTCTTTTATGATTGTAGAAGTATAGTATGCGCGCCGTTCGCAATTTAGTATGTTAACTTGTCAAGGGACATATGTCATATCATCGTATTAAATTATTATAAATCTGTACTGTACTGGTGATGAATATTTTAAACATTAGGGTCCATACGATGATGGTTGAAATAGACATTTACATTTTTATTAGGCAATTATAATCACTCGTATCTCTAATAGAAGCTTCACGTGTATTATTTATAGTGGTAACTCTTTCCTCTTTATTATATTTTCACAGTTTTGTATGAATTTTAATGAAAAACCATGAATATAATTAATCTATTTTATCTCAAAAAATAAAATATTTGTAAAGCGATGAAAGGTTATGCATGAGAAAGGTCAAAAGGGTAACATACGAAGGCCACATATACCAATTTACATATTTATTTCACTACAATATTTTCCCAGTATTAAACCCAACAAAATCATCCGTTTTGACTCCTTCTCGAGAGCAAAGGACAAAAATTTGCCAACACCATTCTGAGAGTCTATCTCTGCGCGTATTGAGTTACCTCTACCCTCAACTTTCCTGATGATATGATATCGATGTCATAGGAACGCTGCATCATGAAAGTCCAGGCCATCGGAAACCTTAGGGACCAAAGAATAATGCTCTTACATTATCTAGCCTTCTTTGTCTTTCCGTCTTCAATCTTGTTACAGAAATTACAGATCTTTGTTGAGTGTGCGCTGGCATTCAGTATATTATATTATATGCATGTGTTATAAATACTAAAAAAATGAAACAAAAATCTCTTATTCTTATAGTTTCGTCTTCCAAATTTCACGCAAAATAATCTTACACGTCTTATCCTCGGATGTGAATTTTGTAAATTCCTTTATTTTCCGCTGGCTTTTCAGGTTTAACAAAATTATGTCGATGTCGCCCCACTCAATCCCTTTCAGCTATTACTAGGTTCTTCGTTCGGTTGTTCTAGTTATCATTTCCTCTTCTTCATTCAGTTATTTTAGTTATCTTCTCTAAAAGCTTTCGGCACTTATCGGAGAAGATACTACATATTATGCGTTTCGGTTCGTAACTTCAGAGCATCGGTAGCTTCACGACCCACCATGTCGTATACTATTGTAGTATTACTAGGTACTATCTTCGCTAAGTGATCGCCTTCTCTAGAAACAATATTCCATTGAAAATCTCACTCTACAATGTAGGTAGCTACTTTCTTAATATTATCAACTGTTTAAAATCTTCTCCTCTCATGCATTACCTAGTATCTATATTACCTCTTTATTTAATTAAAAAGCATAGTACCTTTTGAAAACCTTAAAGTGAAATAACTACCCGTCATACGAGTATTCTATCGAAATCAAAAGTTTAGAATCATGTTCGAAAATTGTTTTTTGTCCTCTAACTGAAAATTGTTTTTTGTCCTCTAACTGAAAATTGGAAACAGGCCTACACTTTTTAGAGCTTTTTTATGGCACATATTTCCTTGACATTCTTAACTCAGTAATATTGTCTATTATGAAAGAGTGAAGAACAAAATTTTTAAAGTTTAAATATGTGCACATTTGTATTTTAAATTATGGTAGGTACATTGTCATTGTACATAAACTGCTTAATGACGAATAGTCATCTAATTTACCTTATCTTCGTCAAATTATTCTTCAGGTTTCAGGGTATTTATCACGTTGTCTATTAGTGTTTCAAATTCCTGAAGATGGCGGCAGCACTTTTTCCGAAAGATTGAGCCAGAAAAAGCTACAATACAGAAACCCGATAACCAGACAACAGTCTAATTTCGTGTATGTTATAAATAGTGGTATGTTGGTATTTGATGCTTACTTACGATATGCTAAACGTAAAAAGTAAGATCGCAAATTTTTATACGTACTAATTCCAAGTGAAACGGCTTATAACGTTGTACAGACTCTTTTAGTACTCATTTATATTTTATTCCTTGCTTATTCATTACATCGTATTTACATAGTAGAACATTATGATGGTTTTCCCTTTTGCCGCTATTCATAGTCATATCTCTCCTCTCAGAACCTCGCCGCGTCACTTGCACTCTAGACCAAACCAAACCAGACCCGGAGGCGGCTACTGCTTCTGCCATCGACTACCAACTATGTTACTCACTTCCTCTATATGTAATAATACTTTGTACATAGTACTTAATTCCTTAACCCTTATAATTAGCGAATCCCCTGCACTCTCTGATACTCGTAACAATTAATATTAATCGTGATTATACAGATTACTTTACACGTAGGTAGGTACTACCTTCACTGACGTTAACTCCCCACTAATCTCGAGTTTATGTTTTATTGTCTAAATATCCCATAAAACAGTACGAATTGTAATTTTTTTACGTGTACATAATAGTGATGTAACGAATATGTGATTTTGGATATTCGCGAATGCGAATGCGAATAGCGAATATTGACTTGCATAAATTTCTACAATTGCTCAAACATTAAAATTTCTACACCCTGTCGCCGAATTTAAAATGGTATCTGAATTTGAATAAAGAATATTTTCTTGCAGTACTATTTTCTACAATGTACCGGGTAAATATCCGGTGCTTTTACCGAATATCCAATTCTTTACTACCAAAATAATATTCGCAAAACATTCGCATATTTTTTTGCGAATAGAAATGCGAATGCGAATACTTTGAAATATGCGAATATTCGCGAATGCGAATGCGAATATTCGTTACATCACTAGTACATAAGATGTACACAATATACCAAAGGTTCATACCCTTGTTCTTTTGTTCACTTTCAGCATATTTATAAAATAATTGATAAAACGCCTCATCACCTGTCTAGTTTTTCTTTCATTTTTTTTTTTTTTTAAAAAAAGATATATCTGGGTTTTGTTTGTTATAAACCCAAATACAACCTTATACACCTTTCACAGTAAGCTACTAAAAGCTTGTGTCGTGAAAGGGGAGTTTGCCGGCACCTGGTATCGAACCATCGACCCCATGTTCACGAGGCCGAGACTCTACCTCCAGGCTACCGACGAACTCACATTTTTATAACTCACATGAATACACATTTCTATTGTGTATTCATTTTGTCACTTCTATTTTGTCTACTTTTTAGACATTCTTTGCGAATTTTTTTTTATACAATGAACTATTGTATGAAGTTACATAAATGTTAATTTAACACATGCAAATATCGAATAAGGCTAAGAAATACAACATCACCTAATTCGGTAATACCTAGGTGTGCTTGGCTGATATTCTTTCTCCGAATTGAGTATTGTCTGTAGAATATGAGATGTGTCTCAAGCAAGTTCCACATATTTGTTTAAGAGTTCACAGTCTCTTCTTGTTCCTGCGCCCATTCATTACTGGTTAAAGAGCTCTTCAATCACACACCACTTCTTTCTGCTCTTTGCCATCGCCCTCCACCTTTAACGGTCAAATTTCTTAATCTTCATAATTAAAAAAGTATCCGTATCACCCATGCATATTGTATGCATTTTATAATACGGACCTTTTTATAAATTTTTACTTCTTGTGGTACTTACAGTCTTGAAACCATTTACTGCCTTGTTAACAGTAGATGTTTAACACTGCGTTAGCTGTAGCTTATTTAGTATATAATTTTCTTCCTATTAATGCTGCTTCTTTGCACTCTTGTTCTCGGATGCAGTATATTTATTACTCATTCACTTTATACTTTTTATTTAAAGTGCGCTCGCCGCTTTCGACTGAACCCTTTAGTTGTAATAAACATGTTCACTTCACTGTAATTAATAATAGAGGCACCTTTCACAATAGATAGCTTACAACTACGTGTACGGTACTGGTAATTGATTCACCGCAACTTTGAACGGAACGTGCTTTTAAATGTGTTTACATAGTAGGTTGTTACTATCTCTCATTCTTTCTATTAACTTTGGAGTGTCATGTAAAAAGCATTTGCCATCTTCAATTCGGCAATGAGGTATGCAACCAATCCTTAATGTCTTATTATTGGTACAAAGAGGACAATATGTATATTTATAACTTGCAATTTATTAGTCTACTCATTACCTCACTTTGGGAGGATATCATGAAGTCATAGATATTTATCTAGGTTTAGTATAAATAAATACAATTTAGGTATAAAAAAATACTTATGATTCTAGTTTTACTATTTTTTGATAATTGAGTCGCCTGGTTTAGACTAACAAAGTCTATATCAAGTTGCTAGTTTTTGTCAAAGTTTGGCAATGATTTTGTAAGTTGTAACCAGGTCACTTAATTATTAAAATTTGGTTAAACTTAAACCATTTGCGTTCATTTTTACCCAAATTATTATGGAGTTTCACAAAATAAGTCAACTCCATAAATCCGATTTATTCACGTGTATTATAGCTTATTTTAAATAAGTTATCAATTATTACGAAGGAATATCTTCCAGTGAAGCACTCCTTTTTTAGGAGTTATTAGAAAAAAAAAATCTGTTGATTTTCCCCCTTAAATTTCTTAAAAAATCATTGAGGGCAAGATACTAAAATGGTACTTTTATATATTTTATTTTCCATCTCTGTTTTCAAGCAAATCCACACATAAATATTTGAGTCGGTTCGTATGTGCGTATGTCCTTTATGGACTCTGAAATAAGGAAAGACAGAAGTAAAATAATACACTCTATACGAGGTCTCATCTCCTGGGCACGTTCAAGGCTAAAAACATTTAAAATATCTTATGTATTGATAAAGAAATTATAATAATAAAATTTGTATGGAAAAATCTATGAAAGTTTTTGTAAGTAGCAATATTCATGGTCGAACATTTTTCAGTGTACTGAATTAATTTCACAATGGATGTGACGCGAAATACATCAGTACTGAAACTAAACATTTGGGGATTATTTTGGTTATAAATTGTTGTGTTTGATTATGATAAAAACTCCTGAATTATGCAAGTTAAAATTGCATATTTTTGACATCTTGGGCTAATTTCATAATGGCCGACATGAATGACATAGAATCCAATACATTAATATTTTGGTTGGTACATCAGTTCATTAGTTTGTTTGTTTTTTGACTTTTATGTCCTCTGTACGATATGTATCATCCAGTAGGCGAGCTGAAAACATTTAATATGTATACTTTTATAAAGATTTAATTTATAAATGATGATGTATCAACGATCTTTTGTCGATGTTTGGTAAACTTGAAAATCACTAAAAATCTCATATATCTACGACCATGCTATTAATATGTGTTCTTATTTTATTGTTGATATTCAGTTTCTTTTTATTTCAAAATATGGTTACCAATAATATCAAAAACACGGAACTAATTCAATGATGCTTCAATGTTCTTTTGTCAAAGTAAGGTAAACATCAAAATAAAATAAAAAAACTCATATCTACAACAATACTATTTATATGTGTTCTTATTTTATTGAAGGATATTCTGAGTTTCTTTTAATTTCTAAATAAAGTTATCTGTTATAACAATCACAGAAAAGGGTGTGAGATGCATCATTCTTAATTATCTCATAATATAATGTCATCATATAATATAACTATACCAAGCCATAGATAACATTTCTAAAACTTGCATTTAACATAATGGTAGTTAGGCACTTTTGTAAAGGATATCATTTCAATATTATGCTTGCATCAATCTGTTTCATTAGAAGTATTTCATTTATTCAAAACATGCATCTAAAAACATAAGATTTTCAAAATTTAGATATTAAGATACTGTCTATTGATAAAGATAATTGTTAGAATTGCATACCAACTTTATAATTCTGTTTTATGACTCACTCTGAAAAGAAATTTGTGGCTCTAAAGCATTATTTGCGTTACATCTATTTTTTAGGAATATAATTACATTTCAAATAAAGAATAATGTCCGCGATTTGTACTTTCGTATAATAAAATTATTATTGTATGGTTTGCAGTAATTTTAAATTTCATGAAAGTATTCTAAATTCAAAATAATTATAGAATTTCTAACACTAAACGTAAACAATTCAAAACTGTCATAATAAGCATAGAGATACTAAGTGTCAAAATCAGGGTTGCCAGATTGTGTGACCAAAATTACCTGCATTTTGCCAAGAAAATACCGCACAATGGGACCTTACACATGGGAAAAATATAATTTTTACTCCAACATGATTATTATTAGATCACTTATATTGCGCTGTTTTTGTAATGAAATCACCTCAAGAGCGCATTTACAATATTATTTGTCACTTTAATTTATTTTTATTACTCTTAAAATACAAATCATGTAAACTATTTTTATTGTCACAAATTTTAGGTATTAGATTTAATTTTATTAAAATTTATCACTTAATTTTTAGAAACAAACACAAAAAACAAAACTATCAAATAAAAAAAAACACTTTATTTTGGTCGGAAAATAAAAATAAATAAAAACTTAATCGATAAACTATTATATTTGATTAAAAAATTGGAGAAGTTATGGGTTCAGTCAGCTACAAGAGCGCCATCTACCCAAAAATGATATAAATCATACTGTTCACAATTCTGTTTCATATTTCAATTTCTACCCCCCCCCCCCATCGCTAAATTTTCGAAATAGTATAGGAATAAATATCGTCAGTTTTCTAAAGGGTCGTTCACATTTGTTCACTTTCAGTGATCACTCCGGATGAACCTCCAAGATAAAAAGGTGTGAACGGGCGTTTCATCAATAATGATCACTAGCGATGACGGATGAAAGCGATAACAGCCCGTCATAATTTCGATGAAAGGACCTTTCACTGAAACGACCATAAACAAATTTTATCTTATTTTTTGTTTTATTCTCTATGAATTTGTATAGAATGTCAGAATCATATACAAAATTATTATGCAGTCGAGAACTATATTGATTTGTTTTAAGGGCTTTTTTTCATTTTTTTATTTATTTAATTATATCTTTGTACGAAAATATGTCAAAATACAACATGACTGAAAGTGTTGACATGGCAGTGAGAGCATAGGATGAACAAATGTGAACAGACGTGTTCACTTTCGATGAACAGGTTTGACCCTGACACTCTGAATGATCATCCAGTGTGAAGCAATGTGAATGCTACTTTAGAATAATTATTTTCTCACGATTCCCTTTTTTTCTAATGCAACAGATATTTGTACCGATGATAAAACACAAATTAGTTACACTGGCAACACTGTCCGATCTGTCAATTGTATGGCGTTTGGTGATCCGGTAAATTTTTTGGACTTTGTTTTGATTTTAAAAGACTTTAAAAATATAAAACTGAATAAAACAATACGTAGTGTATCTAAAAAAAAATGTTTTCAAGAAATATTCCCAGTGTTAAGCGGAGTTTGAAGCTCAAAAACTACGCTGGTAGATTAACAATGTTTTCCAAAAAACATTGATTTGACTGGTAAGCACTGTCTTAATATTTTAAATTGTATTTTTTTTATGTTTGACGACTCTTAATTGTATTTCTATTACAAGATTACTATTCAATTCTGTGCCTTCTTAAAATATATTTAATGTAATGAATTTACTTAAAAAGGCAAATTATTTTACCAAATATTAGAATAAGCTAAATAAAAAGCTGAAGTGAATGTCTCAGATGCTTAATAATAATGCATCATTAAATGATTGTGTATGGAATGTCTCGATGACTCACTTATATGACAATCCCGTGTTTCTAGGAAGTTAAATTACTGTATTGCTGATGAATTTCAATGTTCTTTTCTTTCAGGATTATCTGTGAGTTCTATAAGAAGAATTATAAAAGAAAACATAGGGAAGGCCGTCCAGGATGATTTTGATATCTACTCCATTCGCCAAAAAGTGCATTTGTATTACACTTCTTCTTCTTCTTCATGTGTCTTGCCGGGTCCCCCCGACGTTGACGACCATTTGAGAGAAAGCTTCCCTGTCCTGGGCGGCGCGAAACAGCTCCTCCACGGTTCTGACACCGGTCCACTGTCGAATGTTACACTACATATTTCTTATATTTATTTTACTGTTTTTATTAAATAGTTTTATATTATAATTACGAGTCTGTTTTATTTTCCCTTTAATGTAAAATATTACAGTTAACAGCATATTTTCATGGATGTGTAATTGTGAGGATATCCTTAGTTAGATGATGTCTATCATTATGCAGCCATTTAACCAGTATATGCTTCTGAAGGTGAAAATGCTAAGTATTTATTAAATGATTTTATCATGTAAAAGAAGTCCAAAGTCATGGTCTTTGAAAGAGGAAGTGAGAGAACAGTATGACAGGTAATGATTGACAACGAAGTGTTAGAGCAAGTTGACGAATGTGTGTACTTGGATAGTTTGTTCACGAGAGATGGGAAGTGTGAAAGCGATTGAAAGGAGAAAAGTTGCTGGCAATAAGGTAAATGGTGCAATCCGACCAATAATTGCAAATAGGAACATATCTACCACAGCTAAATGGTTAGTGCACTCTGCTATCTTAGTGCCAACACTCATGTATGCAAGTGAGACGTGGACATGTTTAGAGAAGGATGAAAGTGGTAGAAATGAGATCGTTGAGAAGGATGTGTGGTAAAGGTCTGAGAGATTGTGTGTGTAACAGTTATTTACGAAAGGAATGTGGAATGAAAGTTGGTGTGGTTACAGGGATGAATATAAATATGTTACAATGGTTTGGGCATGTGGAAAGAATGAATGAGGACAGAATGACAAAGAAGATATATTTGGCTAAGAGGAATGGTGCTCGGAGACGTGGACGTCCGAGGTTCAAAAGCAAGATCATTTAAATCAAATCCTACAGGGCGGTCACGTGTTGAGCACATTGAACAGGAGAGCATGCATGAGAAATTGTATGACAGTGACGGAAGCGAAAGATGTATGCAAGGATAGAAGGAAAAAGCGCTCAATCCTTTTTGCCTACCCCGCGAGGGAAGTGGCGTGATGGTATATATGTATGTATGTAAAAAGTCCATTTACTTGGAGAGGTCCTAGCTTATTATTATTAGCTATAGGATTTTTTTTTGTCTGGAACTAAAAGAGTGAATAATAAAAAGAGTCAGCAACTAAATGTATGCACGGAAAGAGACTGATAGAAAGAGTGAGAATTGAAAGTGATGAATGTAATGTGAAAGTAGGTTCTCTTACAAGGTTTCGTTTTTACACAATCAATGTTTGAATAGGGCTACAATGTGAAAGATAACAGCGCCCTCGATTATTTGTCAACTATTTTTTGACAAACTGTATGTATTGTATATATGATTTTGGCACGCATAGAGCTGATTATTATTATGACATGTACTTTTTTTGCTGCTAAATAGATTTTAAGTTCATTTTTTCAATAAGATTGTGTAGTTTTAACTCACATATTTGGATGAATATCTGTTTTTAAACCCGAGCGTTGCCGGGTTATAAAAGCTAGTATATAAATAAAAGTCACCCAAATAACCTAAAACAAATAATTTTGTTGTGTCTACGTACTCTCCCTACGTTCTTTTATACTTACTCGCTTAAGTAAATACCCATTTTTATTCAGTAAGTATGTTCCCGATTTCCGGAGTGTTTCGTAAGAAGTGACTTTGAGAGGTAGTTGCATAATATTTTCAATTAGCGTAAACCTATTTCACAAAACAAACATCGTGTGCCTAATATCATACGCCAGATATTATTATTATTAAGAGCTAGAAAAAATGTACTTGATAATGTAAAAAAAAGAAATCTCTCGTTTATATTCTTTTATATTATATTTCTCTCAAAATGTTGCGAGGGCATAGGTATTCCCAGCGGGCGTACGTACCAGTACCTACTACCATTGCAAATACTAAACTTTGAAATAGAGATGAGCGAGTGAATGATCCGAGTTATGAGTCGGTTCATGTAGACTATTAGTGAAAAGATAAAACTGATAACCAATGTCGAATACTTTTGAATGAGCAATGAGTCGTCTCTAAGTGAATTACTTGGAAGAAAATAGTGTTTTTCTAGTACATGAATGTGATATCTAGTCCTGTTTAACCTTGATTGATAATCCATACTGTACTTGACCAAATATCGAATTGAAAATACAGTTGATGAAAATCCATACGCCGAATTTTGGACTTACTTTAAAATAAAAATTAAATAGGTTGTCATTAGATCGAGTCTGCGAAAGCCATATGAACATCTCTTGAACACTAAAACAAAATACTAACTAAATCTGATTTATTTTAAATAAATGCTTGCCAATTTTTTTTGTTCTTGATTTGTTTTGGTATCTTATTCATTTCGAAGATTGTAAGTTATTCGGTACTAAATTTTACGTTGTTTTTATGATGATTCAATTAACTTTGATTTATTTAGACTTAAATTTTTCTGGTACATTGAGTATCTTTGCTGGTACACATACTGAATGTATGTTTTTGTTAATATATTCAGTAATTAACTTCAAAAAATAGAAACTTAAGCCAAACCCAAACAAAACAACCGTTACATCTTTCCATCTCCACAATGCACAGGCGAGAAAAGAAGTTGATGTCTACTCTGGAGGAAGCAGAATACATAATGAAGCACACCCTCGTTATCTAGGTGTTACACTGGACAGAGCACTAACATACAAGGCTCATCTTGAAACCCTCCAGCAAAAAGTAAAGAGTAGACTTAATGTGCTATATAAACTCGCCGGAACTACGTGGGGATGTGATGCCCGAACATTGAAAACTGCGGGAATCGGTTTGGTTTACTCAGCCGCAGAGTATTGTTCACCAGTGTGGCTAAAAAGTGCACATACAAAACTCATAGACACCCAACTAAATGAAGCTATGAGAATTATCAGTGGTACTCTCAAACCAACTCCTCTACCTTGGCTCCCAGTGCTCTCCAATATACCGCCCGCACATCTCAGGCGTGAAGAAGCACTATACAGAGAACACCAGAAAATCATTAATAATCCAGATCTCCCTATACATATAGATATAGAACATCCACCTAAATATCGACTAAAATCGCGGCATCCATATTGGATTACAGCTGCAAGCGATAGACAACCAACTGATGACAAATGGCGAGATCTGTGGGCAACGACAAGGGTGAAAAACCATAACCTGGTTGCAGATCCAACTGTACAGCTTCCAGGCTCTACTTTGCCCAGAAAACTCTGGTGCACGCTGAACAGACTAAGGAGTGGGGTCGGATGCACAGCATCACACCTACATCAATGGGGACTCGCAGACTCTCCGTTATGTGTGTGTGGTGCTGACCAAACAACAGACCACGTGGTGAACATATGTCCCCGATATTCATACGATGGCGGGTTGCAAGCACTTAGTTTAGGGTCGGACGACGCGATCTCATGGCTGCGGGATCTTGAGATACGAATATAACGGGTATAACCCATAAGAAGAAGAAGAAGAATTAACTTCTTGATCCAGGTCAATGTTGTAATAAATAAAATACATGTGAAATCTTGTGATATTTAATTTGACACATCTGAGTGATCTATTTCAGTTTAAAGATGAAATACAGTTTATTGTACAGGTTGTTTTAGTGGATTGTTCTGCTCACCATTCACTAGAGTCAGAGTATCATAGAAATAATATGTTCCTATATTTATACAGTCTATTCCAATGTTGGAAATGTAATCAAATAGAATTTATGATAATATCAGTGAATTTCGAGGCGAATTTTTCGCGTGAATGAAATATGAAATGTCCCGATACTTTTTCGTATTATGAATACATTTACATAGTTTGAGATGCAGCATGCTTCTTCATTTATTCAAAAAGCTATTTACTTATTATACAATAGATAGTCTTATGAAATTATGCCAAAAATTAAACTTAATATTTTTAGGGGTTGGGTAGAAATTTTTTAAATATCAAAGTTTTTCTTAAAAAAAAACTCAAATAGGTATGGACCTACATTAATCGGCTCTTTAACTGAACTTAAAGGTCTGAGGATCGAGGTACAAAGTTTTCAGCTGTAATAGTTTTTCAAATATCTCATCTCTGTGTTAATTTAAGTTGATGTTATTTGGAATGTCGTTTTTTTAATGCGGCGACAAACAGAAAATATTAACAATTGATTGACAATCCACTTTTTTTATTTGTTTATGAATAAATGACCGAAATTTTCATCAAACATGAAAGTAAATACATCATTCATTAAAAAAAAGTAATTTGATAAAATTATATAATGAGTGTGGCATATTTTGCAGAATAATTGATAGTTTTAAAATGGACAAACAATAACGCCATCGTTTGGTAGTTCATGATAATTTCTACACCGCCAAGAGCGTGGTGTGGGTAGGAGGAAGCAAATATGGAGAATGGAAAAATTAAAAGATTTATATGAGACTATTGGGAGCAAGAAGACCATATTCGCCATATAGGCAATATAGTTAATTCGCTTCTTTTCTTACAAAAATCTCATATAGTATGTAAATCTTTCTTTGTTAAGAGCGTTCTGTTTTGTAGATAGAAAAATACGTATTTTTTAATATAGTTGCTCTAGAATTTTCCCCTCAGTTTTCCGTTCATTTTAACAATAGGTAAAATCTACAAAGCATTTATGGTTCAAAATCCATCAAACCATTAATAATAAATTCTTCTTTATGAGTTTTTATGAGGATTTGTCTCGTTTTTTTAATCATTCAAACGTTGTCACTGTCTGGCTGTGGTATTATTTTTTTTAATAATCTTTATGCGTTAAATACATCAAAACTATTTTTAGTATTAAATTTTATTATTTGTATTAACAAATGCATACACCGTTTGTCAATATCCCTAGTAAAGGGGATTTGATACTGTGTGGTGAATATTTGAACAATTTAATTGTAAAAAATGTATAAATTTTGTTGTGATATTTGGGTACTTAATAAAAAGTGTAGGGAATTAATCTATATCTCTCTAGAAATTATCCGACTTGCTATTTAATATTCGACTGTGCTCAGGACAAAGGCATCAAACCACATTGGTCAAATTTTATAGGAGAAGCAAAAAACTGTAGGATAAAGAAAATTTCAAATTTTTGTCATTATTATTTTACCATCTTTTTGTAATGTAGTTTTTTTATCATGTCATAAAAATTTAAGAAAAAATATTCAGGAATTATCAAGTTATAAGCAAAAAATCAAAAAAAATGTTGATTAAATCCTTTGTCCTGACAAACTTTAGCAACATGTTAATGAGATATGTATGTCGCATGTTTGGGGTTATGTGGTTTGATGCCTTTTTCCTCGCCGTAAAATTATGTCTGGATGAAATTTTTTGGTGTTAATAATGAAACTTATGCTGTTTGAGTCCTTTGTCCTATTGGGTATTTGCAATTAAGTCCTTGCTAAAAAAAAATATTTTGCTTTTTCTATAAAAACTAGACTTTTGTGGATTGAATCCTTTTACCAGAATGTGTACAAGACACAAATGATTGACTTCAAAACATAAAACAACTTTTGCCAAAATTGTGGTTTGATGCTTTTGTCCTGAGCACAGTCGATTATCTTTTTTTGTGTTAAGATTTGAGTGCCTGTTTAAATATATTTCAATTTTTGAGAATTTAAATTGCCCAACTACATACTCGTAGTGTTATTGTCTGGAACTTGCTTTGAAAAAATCAATTACTTTTGTCATTTAATTTTCCATTTGAAAATTCTTACATAACATAACTTCACTTTAAATTTGCCTGACGATGAGATGCTCGTCCGGCTCGCAAATATAAGTCAATTGAAATTACTTCATTACGTGTTTCATTTTGATATTTTATTATCATGTTTAATAATTCCACCAAGAACCGTCGGTTAATGTGTTGAACTTTTTTTAAGATCTCTTTGTTAAGAAATGTGCTATTTAAAATATTTGCACTTTCAATAAAAACTTTTTAATTAGACGCTACAGGTCATTTGATGAACGAATGACGACTTAGCGTCATTATTTGTACAGAAGAAAAACTTTATGATGTTTGTTTAAATTTGTACAAACTGTTCATACTTATATAAAACTACACGGGTTCATTGATGTCGACAGTATTCTATTTAATCAAAAGTCCTTTGCACTCACTGTTAAGCCCTGAGGTCATAATATCATACCTATTACAAATACAAGATCATCCTCTCTCTTTATGTCTGTGTGTGTATTCGTACATACCTACTGTTTATTTATTTTATTCAGTACCAGATTATTTTTCAACCGGCTTCCTGCACATTGCCCTCGGGTGTATTTGTAACTACATTAATGTAACTGAGGGCTCTAGGATTTAGAGAGAAGCTCCCACTACTGTATTGGGAGGGATCCCAACATGCACCTACTATTATTATTTCTATAGAAATTTGTTCATACATACTGTTATTTCTCTGTTGTGTTCAGTCGACCCTATGTTGGAATTTCTCTTAGGAGTAACGGCTGAACGGAAATGGTACGTGAAAATCTTTTTTTCCTTCGAAGTGCATTTTGATTTCAAAACTAGACTAAGGGTTGTGTTTATTTAGCGTTTCTATTTTATTTTATTTACAAACATGGTTGTATCAATTACTTTAACATTTTTTGCCGTTGTACGTACGGCACTGCATCGAAATTTGTAGACAACCATTTAAACGAAATCATAACACAGGGCCGGATTTGGCTGACCAGCCTTTGAGGCTAAAACTTATACAGAAAAGCATATAAATTAAAGTCCCCTGACTTTTTAGATAATTGTATATATGAGAGAGTCTTCAATGTTTACAAATGCATTTTTGGGTCTCTTCACAATTACTTCTGTAATGCTGTACAAATTTAAATTACTTTAATTACCTATTTATTTATTGTATTTTTACAATGTTTAAAACACAAGTTTATAAAAATGTGCATATACTGTGGATTTTGCTGTTTAAGTGTTTCATTTTAATACATAATTCCTTCACGTTTCACAACCCTGCATTGCACGCCTCTTCTCTATTGGAGTATAATAATTTTAGCGATTTTTCATTTACTTGTCGAATCGATACCTTGCTCTCTATTTTCCCCTCCTGCAAGCAAGTGTAGTGATGATGGAGAAGGTGGTGGACCCCGTCTATCTTACTCGCGAATGGGAGAAAAATATTATGATTTATAAAAAAAATATCTCCCACCTTTTCCATTTTTTACGCAGTGGAGTGAGTACGGTTCTAGAGTATATATAATATTATGTTCGTATATCAAATCAGAGACTAGAGAAATGTATGAAACTTTTAATTTGAAATGTCTATTCAACCATACATACTCTGCCACTATTATTTATTTGCGGTCTTTGGAATAACCTCAAGGTACCTTATGAGGATCACTTG
Source organism: Athripsodes cinereus (assembly GCA_947579605.1). Classification (NCBI taxonomy): domain Eukaryota; kingdom Metazoa; phylum Arthropoda; class Insecta; order Trichoptera; family Leptoceridae; genus Athripsodes; species Athripsodes cinereus. The sequence continues at coordinate 4,846,504 of OX388307.1, read as the reverse complement.
TACAATATCGCTTTAATATACGAGTCTCATGGACAAAAAATCGTGCTACATTACGTGTAACATGTCGTTAAATTTCATACATCGCAACCTTGAGTGATTTTTATGAACATTCCATATGTAATTTAACGTGAATCTCATAAGCACTTTATGCAACCTTAGCGAGTTTCATGAACACGTTATGCACCCTTACGTGAATCTCATGAGCACTTAGTGCAACCTTAGCGAGTTTCATGAGCACGTTATGCAACCTTACGTGAATCTCATGAGCACATTATGCAACCTTAGTGAGTTTTATAAACACGTTATGCAACCTTACGTGAATCTCATGAGTGCATTATGCAACCTTAGTGAGTTTCATGAACACGTTATGCAACCTTACGTGAATCTCATGAGCGCATTATGCAACCTTAGTGAGTTTTATAAACACGTTATGTAACCTCACGTGAATCTCATGAATACGTTATACAATCTCATGTTTGTTTCATAAATACGAAACGCTATCTTACACATTGGTCACATTATCTACTAAGGTATAAAATGCTGTAGCGTTATTAGCTTTTATTATTTAAATTATGATAACAAAATTTAAGTTTTTTGAATACAAAATTCGTTGAAATTAAGTAGAATATGTAGGTAGATTTTATCTTCCGCATTAACGAATATTGAGCCTTTGTGAATATTGAAATTTAATGCTTGATAATTCTGCTTGATTTTGATAAGCATTCTACACATTTTCTCCGTTATACATTTTAAACACTTTCTTAAAAGGCTCGACGTTATTTTATGTATGCGAAAACTTTTACGTCGGGAAATGATTCTCCGGCGTCCACTGTACGGCAAAGTGCTGCTGCTTTCAGTATTTCAAACCGCGAATTTCTGTTTTTCGATATGAATTTTTAATAAACCAAACACTTTTGTTATTGCTATTAAATATGTACTAACTTTTAAGTATTATTATCCGACTTTCACTGTACTCATGGATTTCGGAATTTATTAAATTTGAATTTCTTACGGTCGTCCATTTACGTGTTTTCATTTTTTTATTCAACAAAGTAAGGCTCCTACTCTTTTCTGAAAACTTTAGACTGCAGGGATTCCCTAACTTATTTGGGCCGCGCCCCCTTTTCTACCAAAACGTATTTCCGCACCTCCCCCCCCCCCGATTTTTTTTTAGGTTTATACTAGAACAGTTGTTGTTTAGGTGTGTGAGTAGCCCACTTTATCTCTAAATAAGGTCCACTACAGGTGTCCCGCGCCCCCCTTTGAAGGTCTCTGCGCCCCCCCCCCCCCCCCCTGGGGGGGCGCCCCCACTTTGAAAACCGCCGCTTTAGAGTAACCTTTAAAAAACAGGTGTTATAAAACATCACATATAAAATATTAAACTTTCTCATTTTAACGATAGATTATGCCAATTACGCTGATTATATTTTAGGGCGCATAGAGGTGTTTCTATGTATCGTTAATGTAATCAGATGTTTACTTCGCTAGACATTTATTTATTTTATTTTCCATTGATATAAATTTAGCTTCACGCGGTATTTATGAACGAAGAAATGGGAAATACTTCCACACTAGGCTGTTATTATAGAATTTTTATCTTAATATCTATATCGCTGTTCCGTGGAGCAACCGTTAAAGAGTTGGTCTTTTAATCTTTACCGTAGGTTTACGAGTGTCAGGAAGGTATTCGAAAAATAGACAGTTTACATTTTAAGTTCAGCGATGATGTTAGCCACCCATCCTGAATGTTTTAATTTTATTGTCAACAGAAGACAGCTTTCATGTTTATTGCTAGCAGCTTGTCTGCTGGCTACAACACGTGTGAGATGCCGTGATGGTATAGTTGTAGTCTAATTTCTTACATTATTAGTAGACTAACTGGTACTAAAGCAAACTCATTTTAGGCAAGGATGTCTCTTGCAACAATTTTTTAGTTATTTATGTATTTAAAGATTACTTTTGGTAATTCTAGTAACGTGAATAAGTTAATATTTATTCATGCAATAAACAAATGATAGAAGAATGTTTAATTTAATCTGTGTGTACCTACATTTCAAATTTCTATAATGTGCCTATCGTAATATTATGATCTTTATGTTTTACTTATATCCTCATTAATTAACTGAATGCCTTCGTCTTTCCTGTCTTAATTATGTATTCCTTATATTTCTAAAGGATGATGAATAACATACATCACCCCCTATTGATACACCACCTCCACTGTTGATCCTTATCTGAAGGATCTGACATCTTGTAACGATGTAATATCAGTATAATTTCCAACAATTTCGAATAAAGTTCAATATTGTGTAACCAGAGCCCGTAGACAATTTGTACTTGGCGATCGCCTACAAACGAATTTTCGTCAATAACTGCAACAATAACGCATAATTATACGGTACGTGTAGGTAGATTGTCGAAAAGTTCGCCAGTAGACGATCGCTAAGTACAAATTGTCTACGGGCTCTGGTTGTTAACACAATATGTAAATTACTAAAAAAGTTAATGAAAGCATTTGAATTTGACTATTTAAAAAGCGAAAATGATATCAAATGTTAGCATCTAATGTTTTACCGACCGCGAAATCCTCGGATTAGAAGATATTGAATCTCCAGTTCCACAAAGCAACAACTCGAAATTCTAATATTTCAAAATATGCTTCGTTAAAGTTCTACCGAAAACTCAAGACAAATATGTGCTTCTAATAGAATTGAAAGAATATTACTTTTTACGTTTTATTAGTTTTTGAAAAATTTCTTGGTGGCCTATAGAACTGAATAGTCGATATATCCTTTAGTTTCCTGAGTTTCCTGTAAGAGTCACGTATTCGTAGAACATCGCATACAAGAAATAATTAAATATGTTCAATTATTCATCTCGTTGAAGTCTCCAAATAGCATCTCCTACTCTTTTTTGGTAAATGTTTCAGTGTGCTGTAAAAATCTCCTCCGCCACGTATAAAACGCGACTTGACATCTTCAATTAAGCTGTTATGAGGGATATCACGCTTCCTTAAAGTATCATATTTATCACAACGAGAACGACATGTATGTTCATTGTGTTTGTTTGCGGGAGATGTCTTAATGGATAGAAAGATTTTTAATGCCCTGAAATGTATGAAAATATCATTACGATTTGGGTACGTGTAGTGTTAAGACGGTACTCCAGTACATATATCGGTTATCCCCCATTTTATTATTAATGATATATCGATATTATTTACGCATACTATAGTTTCAGGAAGAATCCCTTCAGCAGTCACTCAATCATTATATTGTAATAATTCATTTGTGTACTAGGTATATACATACATACATACTTATCCTACAGTGTGGCATTGGTGGGACTAGATTTTTTACATTGGCCATGCTTTCATAATGAAATAGACGTTTTTTCAACTTGATCGTTTTCACAATTAAATATAAAAAATCATAACAAAAACAGTTTTTTTTTTTTAAAAAATCTAGCCCGGTCGCCTCGTTTTCAATTTTGTATATATAATAGGTATATGAATTTGAAATGATTCCCGATTCATTTTTGTATGAGAAAGTGCAGACGTTCAAGATATCTACGTAGGCGTAGTTTTTACGCGTGAATCAAATTCTCAGGGAAGTTCGCGAGTTGGGAACGAGAAATCGGCATGCATGTATGAGAAATTAGATTATAATCTGGTGGAAGCGAAAGAAGTATGTAAGGTTAGATCAATATAGCGTTCCATTCTCTCTGTCTACCTCACCTTTGACACGGTATGAGGGTAAAGTATAGTATAATAGTTTTTTATACATCTTTGTAATTTGTAAATTAGGTTGGTCCAAGAAATTTTGCAACCATCATGCAATTGTTAGAGCACTCCTTGGTATTTTGCATGTATGACAAGCACACTATTATAGTCATGCTGTGTTTTTTGTTTTTATTGGACGCTACGCCACTGCTGTCAACTTTGATTATCCTATCGATCATCCACTAATATTATACATAATATGATAGCGGTGTTAGGTTTTCTTCCTTTGTGCTCGACTTACTTCAAAGATCTTACGTATTTAATTAATAATATAATGAATACCAATCAGACATATCGATCGGATAACCATGTTTACACAATGTTATATCGTGCACAATCTAATGGGAAGAAGTGAGAAAGGCATCCTAACGCTTGCGAATTGGCGTAGGCTGGCTTAAGTAATCAATTACAACGTTCACCAGTTCCTCCGTTCTTATTTTCACGGTAAGATCTTTCAATCGAAAAACATAAAATGAAAACTTGTAGAAGCATCAGTTTTTATTTGGGATCATCTAAATGGCGGAGGAACGTTATGCTCGGTACTTTTTTCTATTGCTAGTTCGACCAGTTAACAACCAAGTTTTAAAATATTTAGTAATATTATGTTTAACTGGGTCTAGAGGGACATCGAAGGAGTGTAGTCAAAAGATTCCACACGATACATCATCAAGTATTAAAATCCTCCCTCTAGTTCAAGTTCTTACATCTTGTTAAATAATAATACCTAATAGTTCTACCTATGTACTATTATTATTATTGCCTGGTCTAGCAATATAAAGTTTCGTCTATGGTATCATCCACTTCGACCATTTGTAGTACAAAACCCTTTTACAGGGGAATAACTTTCTTGCCTCAGAAGTATAATAGCACAGATTGATTATGCAATCCCTACATAAATATTTTAGCCTGTTCGATCATAAATATGTAATTTAAGGTACCACAGCATTTTATATTATCGCCTTTTTTCAGTAAAAAATCAAAGCAAAGAACTCAAAACAAGTATATTTCGAGATATTTTCATAATTTCAATTACGAAGTATCCAAGGCTAGATCAATATGGCGTTCCATTTTCCCTGCATGTGGGTATAAATACTTCTTCTTCTGTTCCTATGGTGTAGAGGTCTCCTGGGCCACAGAGCTTCAGCTGTCTCGCCATCTTTTTGCAGATCTTCCAAGTTGGTGAGCACCCGTTGACACGTTGTTTGCGCCTTCTTGAGGGTATAAATATACATTTTTAAAATACAAAATACTAACTTAGGTGTGAAAACTATATTAGTTCGAAAAAAATCTTCGCACGGATTTTTTTTTAATACAAAGGGTTCATTTAAAGGCATAAGGAAAAGTGATATATAAGTGTCAATTTGTCAAATGGGTGTTGTCATATTTTTATTCTTCGTCTCCTTTTCCAATTTTATGAGCTACGCTGGGCTTAAAGTCAGTGTAATAATATAATGGTAATATGCATTATTGTACTCATTCATCAATAATTGCAACTGCAGAATCACTTGAACTACAAAACTAAGCAATAATAGATCTAATACGTGTTCCCATTGGATCAATTATTGGGAGTATTGAAAGCGATGGGTTAGTATTGTTAATCAAATTCCATTGTTATAACTTAAATAATATTGGTTTCAATATCGTACTTTAAATCTGTCAATTTAGATTGTTCGCCCCTTGGAGTCCCCTGTAAAGAAAAGGCCTCCCACCCTTTTCTTTAAAATTTCGAGTGTCCTTTAAAGAGTATGTGTTCGCAAAACATCCCGTGTAAGATATACCTTACAACGTAAAGTTGAGCGATTACTTATGTCACCCATCCTGATTGTCTTATTTTTTATTGGCACGAAGAGAACGATCTGCCTATTTAATACATACATGTGATGGTATAGTAGTAGTAGTATTCTGTATGCAATGGTACATGCATGTTTCAAGCATGAAAAATCTACGACCGTAGACATAATTCGTTGTTGTGAAATGTGTTGGTATTTTGGTGTAGAGATAGCAAGAACATTATTATTATATATGAAAATTGTTGTGATAAAAGTATCTCCATAGAAGACAGATCAGTTGGCCACCATCCAGAATAATGTTACGTAGTTTTGTTGTGCGTATGTTTCTTATTATATTATTGTATGAGTGCAGTCTGTGTTTAGTCAAAAGGCAGATTTAGACTTTGTCTAGTTAAGTAGCGAGCTGTTCATCAACTTTTGACGACTTCAGAGCAAGAAGCAAGTAATCTCTAGTAATTTGTCGAAACAGATTAAGTGAACTATGTACTTATTTAATCGCCTTATAACGTATTTAATTAAGAAATTTGGAAAAATATAATCCAAAACGAGATAAAGGCTTTGCTTATCTTTTAATTTTTTTAAGGTAAATGTATCTATCGTTTCAGTCGTCTTGGACACCAGTAACTGCTCCAAACTTTCAAACAAAATTATTTCAAGTATTTCTTTTCAATGTTGCCATTACATTGTTTTTTTTTTTAAATAATTAGATTAACTATCACAGGTAAGGGAATACCAAAGTCAAATATGTTGTCAGTTTGAAATATTTTGAGTAGAGTTACACTTACACTTAACTAAGCCGTTTGGTGAGTTAACTCGCTATAAAACTATCTGAACCATCTTTCTTCCAACTTAGAATGTATAAACCTGACTTTGTTCTCAGCCCAGTCGCTTCTTATTTCTCCCTCTTTCTCTCTCTGACAGCTTTTATTATTGTCTGTCATAATCCTTAAACTTTATTATTGTGTTCTCTTACAACTTCTCATACTGTTATTTCATTTGTCTGTACTTACATTGCATTGTACATGATTCCTTCTCATTCAATCTTAGTATTATTATTATAAATAAAATTCTATCGTTTGTCTCCAAGAATTTTTGTCCTTTTTGTGGGCTTGCCTTTAACTGATTCATATATTTATATATTTATATATTTATGGGTTAGTTGGAAGATATCGCTTCTGCGATAAACTCTCCCATTGCACAATATCGTTTATTTGTATCACATTGTTTTATAACTTGGTACATAGTTATGTATGCTTCTTATTGTGCAATAAAATTATATTATTATTATCTCGGTGCACTCTTAGTACCTACTTTATTTTCTTATATACGTATTAAAATATCAAAATTTAAAAAAAATAACCCCTTTTCTCAGCCACATTATTTTAGATACACTCGTTTACAATACGAAGAGAATGAACTATATGTCCATTACGTGCTATTAGACTACCTCACTTGAGAAGGGGTTGCCATAATTTATATAAATATAAATGCATAATATATTAACAATTTGATATAACATAACATGTCAAATGTATGTAACACCCAGACTCAGAAACTTTAAGGATTAATAAAAATTTGGAAAAATAATAATAATAATTAGACATTTTTTTAAAGATGCGCCGTTTTGTGAAAAAACCACCGCAAGGGCCTATTAGAGAATCATTACACCTCCTGAACAATAGTGGTTTTAACCTTGGCTTGAATACCTCCACACTCCAGAAAAGGGTCATTCTTCATTTTGCCTTGGCCGGGAATCAAACCCGGGACCTCGTGATTTAAATCAACATCGTTCCTTCCGCTCTACACTGGGCATCATATATTATAGTTTCACAATAAAAAAATAAAAATAATAAAAAAGTAAGCCTACATACATATACTTAAAATATTTTGTGTAAATAGATTTCTTCTAAGCACCTTAAAGGTGATTAAATACCTTCTACATTTCACTTAGAAAAGTGATTGAAACAATTCTCTTTAAGTATCTTAAGGTAGGTATATAAGTTTTATGAACGCCGCTTAAATTCCTTAATCGGATCATATTCCGTAATAAATCAAATCATGTACACCCACAATAATTCGTCGAATCTTTTTAAAAATACGATCACGCCCCGGTGACCGTCCCTGTATTTCGGAATGTTCGTTAAGGGGACTTATAACTGTTGGTAGATATACCATTACTTCCGAATATCGAGCAATATAATTTGAGAATAAAATAATATATTATGCAGGAATCTTAGAAGCGTTGTACATATGTGATTTTTTGTAACTTTATCCTCATCGATGACAATTTTAATCCAATGTTGGATATGGAAGCCATTTGCCTTTCTACAAATTTCTATATTAATGGATCCTCCGGAATGGAACAAGTCTCCTGCTCTTTTCTTTATGTTTTCAAGTACCTTGTTAAAGGTAGCATGTATGTATTCAATTCTGCAGTGATGGGGCATGGCACGCATCCTTAATACATAATATATTTTCATGACTTTGCCATAACATAAAATTGTTGCATCTGTTTGTGTTTTTTGTCTATAATACTGCTTGATTAACATGTAAAAAGCTAACGCCATATTGTGTTGATGGAAATAAATATTTTTGATCTTGATCTTTGGCGCATTTATTCGTAAACTATTTTATATTAACTAGATTTGCAGTCTGTTTTTTCGTCAACCTAGTATTGCAGCATCTCGGCTTACATATTTGAATATTGTCTATAGACTCTTAACATTAATTTTTTAAAGTACCCCTGAACAAATTATCGCTGTCGGTATTCGATTACTGGCATATTACCACGCGCGCACCTCAAGCAGGTAATTGAATTTTACCAAATAATTATGTTTTGACTGCGTGAGCGTTAATGGCCACATCTCATATTTCTTGCCCCTAGGGCGGCTGTGCCTATCTACTTCTAAATATTAATAATAAATGCATTAGGAAATCCTACAGACAACTACCACCTACTCGCAGAGAGTGCCTTTTCGCAATTTCCTATCTAAAAATTGTTAAGTTCGTTTCTCTCTTGTGAGATTAATCACTGTTATAGAAATGGGAATTTTATTGTTGTAGAGAAAACATCTTATGGAAATGAGAAATAATTGTTTTTTTTTGTTTTGTGAGTAATTTCTGTATTAATGAAAATGCATTTTTAACTTTTTTTTTAAAGATATATCTGGGTTTTGTTATAAACCCAAATACAACCTTATACACCTTTCACAGTAAGCTAAAAGCTTGTGTCGTGAAAGGGGAGTTTGCCGGCACCTGGTATCGAACCCCGGACCTCATGTTCATAAGGCCGAGACTCTAACTCCAGGCTACCGACGAACTCTATAAACTATAAATTGACTATGAGTACAATCAGTATTAATCATCAGTATCAAAATATTATATTTATTTATTGACTGAGTTGACGTTTCTTTTCTAAAACTTCAAGTTTATATATGGAAGAAAACACAATTGATTAAAGCTTTACATTGTATTCAAACTAAAATCAATTGTGTTTTCATCCTAATAAATTATCTTTTTTGTACTAAGTTGGTTGGTAATCTGATTCTTTTGAAAGTGAAGATTTATAGTGGTCTCTCATCAGCTTGATACTCGTAAACACATTCGATATAAATGGGTGTTCAGCCTTATTCCAAGGCTCCACTTAGCTATTTAATTTTTCACAGATTTTATAGCGTTGAATGATTTTTTACGTCTTCTAAATGTCCCATTACGTAATCTCAGTCATTTTCCACTCTTTTTCTTTTTACCATCACGACACGTTCAACAACTGAGATAGCCAGTGCAGTGGGCTGCCAGAATGTCATAATAATATACAGGTCATCCAATTTATGCCGTAAAAAAGACATTCAAGATAGGTGGGTCATCAGTTGGAAGTTGGTAAATAAAAAGTATGATACCACATCTCTGAGTTAAGATTCCTATTTCAATGTTACAAATTGGTGTCAATTCTATAAATAAATCCTATAATTTTTATGTGATTTCTGATTTCAATAATAATTCTCTGTCAATACATAGTAGGTACACGGTACAATCTTTCGTGACAATAATGTCGTTATAAATCACACTATATGGAGGTAAGTATCTTATTATCTACTTGTACACGTTGCTGTGACGTCAAAGTTCATGCATCATACCTACATATTTCTTTATATCATACATCCCTCTCTGTAATGGGGAAAAAGTGAAAGCTGTCTCGAAGTTTGAGAGTGTACGTTGTAAAGTCAAAGCCATGTAAGTGATGGAAATATAGGGTTATTTATTGTTTTATTCATTGATAATGTAATGTGCACATTCAAGCATGGTTCGTCTTGTTTCATTTTATGGCAGTGCACCCGCAAACGAGTTTATGCCTAGATTTAAGCAAAGTTCAGAATAAAAAAAAATGCCCTGGTCGTCAGTGTATTGGAAGAATCAATGAAGTAATTCACCTACCTCTGCGCTTTTCAGTAATAAAAAAGACAAAACCTGAATTTCAGGAACAATCGAATAATTTAAATACAAAAACAAATGTTACAAAATTTAAAAGAAAATTTTTCGTATTAGGCATCCGAAAAAGACGGATGTCGTCTCTTTCGGTTCTTAATAAAAACAATATATATTTTCAAAATGAAAATGAACAGGGTGTTTTAACCAAATATAAATGTATAAATTTAGCTTTTCAGCTCATTTTCTCAAATTTTTTTATTATGCAGGGTATGTTAAAGTGATCCTTAAAAGTCAACAAGGACAATGAAAAGACATACGCAAAAGAAAAAAATACTATTATTGTTTTAGTAAAAGAATGTTGTATGTTTTTGTATTTATTCAAGTAGAATTTATTTATTTTTAAATTTGCATTTCTGTCAGTAAGCTGAATCTATCTATACACTGTCACGTTGTACTTAACGAAAGCATTACATTGTCAATTTGCTTAGTTATATGTTATAAAATATGTGCTTTGTATAATATGTGTACACATTTATGTAGGTATGTCTATTTTATGCGAATAAAGATTACGGTATTATGAAGATAGAAAAGCAGGGTATAACTTTGCGAACCATTTCCAAACGAAAATAACTAAAAATCGGATAATAAATATCCTGTCGTGTCCCGTGGAGTTCTCGACAAAGAAAAGGCCTCACATTCTTTTCTATAAAATTTCGAGTGTTTTGTAAAAGGTAAAAAACAAAATTCGTAAAGCACGCTGAAAAAATTACTAAAAAAAACAAAGGAAATATTGCTAGAAGAATGTGTTTCTTGCTTTCAAAAAAATAATTACATTCTCAACGTGATAACATAACAAATAATATACACATATATTTAGATGATATATTTAGATCATATCATCCAGAAGTCAGATATAGTCGCGACTGACAGCATCCTTAACGTAAAATAATATAAGTATAAGATGTGAATTAGAGAACACGGGAAAGTATAGAAGTTCCTAACATTAAGGCGTCGTTAGTCGCCATGGAGACGGACATCTACACTAGTACGTCTACACGTCATCCCCCTCCCAGTACCTCCCTCGCCGTCGTCGTCGTCACCTTGACAACGACGCACAGCAGCCGTCGTGACGTCACGTGGACGCCCATGAATATATTTTTACTACTATTACTATTATTAAACGTCACAACGCTCCATTAGTTTTACGTCCATTACGGGGGCTCGCTTCTGTTGAAATGAATATTATTATCATTGTACATTATCTAATACTCTCGTTTGATATTATGTAGGTATTGTTATAAAAATAACGTCATAATTAGCCGCACACTGACGTTATTATTTTTCATATCGCTGAAAATTTCATTTTTTCCCGCCGACTGGAATATTTTTTAATAATATATTTTTCTATGCAATCGGCACCCGCAGCAATTCCACTAGACAAATAATAATAACCACAATGATTATTGCAAGTTATATCAAATACCATGTGAACATTATAATCCGTAAGAGAATTTGAAATGGAAATGGACGTACGTGTAAGTCGCAGACAAGATGGTAGATGATGGATTGGAGACCAATGACGCGGAAGAGAAATGCGAGGAGACGATGAGAAATAGGTGGAAGGTTTTAGCAGATGATAGAGTGATGTGGCATGATCACGAAGACGCCAATGTTCAGCGGGGAATGGACACGGGTGAAAAATATTTTTTTAACAATTTTTTATGCTTTGGGATTAGTTTGGTTTTTTATTCTATCCTTGTGGTTCGAATAATACTAGTGCGGTAAAAATAAAGTTTTCCCTTGTATTTTTATAAATCGCTGTAATTTAGCAATTATTAAATAAAACTTTAGGGACCGTTCTTAATATATGTACACTACCTACTAAGTTACGTATTTATTATCTGCTGAATATGATTCCGCTCAATAGACTTTTCAGAACGTTCTGGCTTTTCAATAATAATATTATTAACCGTGGATTTTAACAAGTTTCAGAATGAAATATATTATTATTATTATTTCTGAAGATAAATTTAAAGGGATTACATTCTTTATTGAACTGAAGAATGCTCTTTCAATTTCATCCGTATAAAAGCAATGGAGTTAAAATAGTTATTTATAGATTTTTAACATCATGAATTTTTGATATTATTATTTTTATTTTTACATTGATTCACGAATACTGAGATGGGTAGCTGGGTGTGATTATTTCGGAATCTTAATTAGGAGATTCAAGATTCGAACCCTGGTGATGATTTACTTAACTCTTGTAGTTTATAATATATAACATTATAAGTTATAAATGTGAAAATATGTTGAATTGGACGAAGTTTTTTTTATCGTTGAATGATATATATTTTCTCATATAACGTAAAAATATATTTTTCGAATGTTTCGTGATTAACACTGTGGAATTCCATATTCATTATTAATTTAAAATAAAATAAACTTTGTATTTTCCTCTAGTTTATGTTTAGTATTGTTACTGATGATGGAACAAGTACATAGTTGCGAAAACGTTTTAACTCTAATTAAAGTTATTCTAGTGGAAAATACAAAGTTTATTTTATTTTAAATTAATAATAAATATATATGCTGGACAACATATGTGAAACACATTTCGAGCTAGTCCCAAACTCAGATATGAATCTTGTGCTAGATGAACTAATGCAATGACACGCATATACAATGCACAACATCCAGACCCATATATATATATTATAGATATTGTTTTCAATGTATAGAAAAAATAATGATAAATCACGTATTGAGTACCAAGAGAGGCGTCTTTTGTCTTTGGACATTGTCAATCAATCAAAGAAATGTATCTCTCGGTCATCAATTTATATATTTTTAGAATTTTAGTAAAAAAAAAAACAATTCTACTACTGCACAAACACAGCGAATAATAATAAATTGTTTATATTTAATATCAACTTGCAGTTTGAATTGCATCAATACAAATGTCTTTTGCACTAAAAAATAAATAAAAAGAAAGTTAAACTAGAAACAAAAGTAAGAAATATATCCAGTTGGGAATGGTTTCGTGATAGCATTATGTATTATATTAGGTATCTACATAAAGTTTCTTCTCCCTGCACGGCTGGTTTCAGGCAGGGTGTCGTAGATCCGTAGTAGGTACCGCGTCGTAGCATAGCGTAGCGTAGAGTGTAGTATTATCTAGGGCTATGTCGTAGTCTTATTGAAATAACACATCTCCTTCCAAATTACCTAGGATATTTGCTTAACACAGCTTGATATGTAGTAATTAGAGATCTTTTGGGTGAAATACTTACATTGTATTGAATTGATTTTATGTAAGTATAAACGATATTTGAAAATTAATTTTAGATCCGTAACTTAATTTTTCAGGCTTGTAGCAAATTTTCGCACTATTTTAAATGTTTTAAAACGAGCAAGCTGCTTTTTAAGCTTATGGAAAACAGATATTCCACAAAACTGCATCTTTTTTGAGATATTGCTCACATTTTATTATATTGGCAATCTTAATTATTTTGCTTACATTTTATTATATTGACAAGAGGACAACTTGAATACCTACAATCTTAATGTTTATTATAATTGTAGTTTATTAGATAGATATGCTGTAATGGTATAAATCGATAGACATATTGTGCGCAATCAATATTTTGAATCAGGTAGTCGTGTACAGATTATCACGAATATCATAGTCTAGGACTTCTGCAAAGAGGGGTATTTTCTCAATTTTCTCGTGACATAGTACAGTATTCTATTAGGACATTATCTTTGTACAGCCGCGAGGCTCTCCCCCTCCCCCATGTGTACGAGTATGTATCGTACCATTAGGACGATCGTTTAGCCGAATATTTCTTTATCTCCAGCGCGACAGGAAGCTATGAATGGTGTCGGGACTGCAGGGTTCTCGCGCTACGTTTTCCGTCTTCAAATACTGGAAACTATGTCATTTGAGGTTTACAAATCTTATTGTCGAGTAACATTTTTATTACTTCGTTGCTATTCTTCTTTTCTAATCTTTTCCATATTTTTATCTTCTCCACTAAATAAATATTTCACTAAGTATTTCTTGTTAATGTTTTCATCGATGATTGCATTTTGTGCAACAAGATTCTCTTATTTATTTATTGAGTCGACGTTAATTTTGTAAAACTCCATGTTTATATTATATTATGGAAAAAACATAATTGGTTTTAGTTTTACTTGATCTTTTTATTGAGTAGTGACCTGGTTTCGACTTATAGAGTCATTGTCAAACTCAATGACTTTATATATTTCTTCTGAGGGATAGACGGGTACAAAAATAACGTAAATAAAAAAAAGAAACTTAATACACCTTTGTAGGAATTGAGCATTAGTAGATATTATAATCCAGGATGTTAAGTTTATTTTTATTACGAACGGTTAAACACAAATGGAAAAGTGGTTTCCCTCCATATTAAATGTCTTAAAATTAATATGTGCCGTGTTCAAGTCTATGTGGCGTAGTACTGGCTTTATATTAAGCTTGATTTATACCGTGACTGCATCCCTGTGTGACGTTGATACGTTGTGTCAGTCAGCCAGTAAGCCGATGCAGATTTATTGCGTTGCAAGAGGCTGCACAGAGCGCATATCCTACTGTCTTAAGTACGTAACATCACATGTGATATCCTAAGGCTTGAAGGTCTTAGGAGGGTCGGTGTATTATTATGATAGTAATAATAATACTACGGACTGAATCTATCCAAATTTGTTTTGAGGCTTTTATAGACTACGTTGGACTTTTATTTACCGGTAGACACGATATTATATACTACGCAAGACTGTATAAGGGATTCCTTCCAATTTGAGGGGATTTGAAGTTTTTGTTTTATAGAAGATTGGTTTTGGGAAAATAAGTAGGTATATATTCACAAATAGAAATAAAAACAGGGTCGTATGAGTGTTTATTTAATTTATTAATTTCTGTATGATACTTGTATGAAAACACGATAAGGACCGTGAAACCTGAAAAAATATTTTTTGTGACATTACAGAATTCAGTTACTAAAAAAGTGTTAATAGTCTTCAAACTCTAAGTTAAGATTTTAAGCTATCTCCAGTTTAGAGCCAGTTTCCCAACAGCGAGGAGGCATCAAAAGTATTTTCCATTATGCTTGTGTTTGGACACTTAAGATATTTCAGTACATGAAGTATGAATTTCTTAGCGCATTTGCAAAAAACTTCCTTTCTCGTCGGGTAATTGAGATTATCACGTTTATAATATTTACAATTTATTGATATATGTGAAACAAATTACTATGAAATGTCGTGACGAGATTGATAAAGTTTTGAATTTTGGTACAATAACTAATTTTATTCCAAACAACAGTTATTCGTAAATTACGGTCAATATACTCGGAAACTTTGTATATTTTCTGTAATGTCGCTTGTCGAATATAATAATATTTTCCCTTAAATTAAATAAATTGATTATATTTGATGGCTAACCTTAATAACTGTCCACTATGTAAAGTATATATTGTTCCTTTACGTTGTTATTTCCCGTACGTTTTCCCGATTTGATTTCCGTTCGTAGTCTTCAGTTGCGGACGTCGGCGTCGCCGTCACGCGAATTTCAGCTTATCGCTCTGAACTTTTGAAACATAATCGAATTTCGACGGAAATTTGTATCATTGTTTTATATTAATATTTCGTTTCGTCGGTATGTTTGTTTATTTTATTTGACTTTTCAATCATTTTCTATAATCAATTTTTCTTCATTCGTTTCTTTCTATGGTTAATCTTGCTCGCTGACCTACCTCATTCTCACTTCCATTTCTTATTATTTAAGTGCAGGTTGTACTTTTTGTTATTTGAAATATACTCTTTCTGCATCAGTAAATCATATCTATTTTAAACATAGAATGTTACGGTTAAGATGAATGTAGCATGAAAAAAGCGCTCTATTGCAATATTTTAATCTAATACGGTAGTATGTTTAAGCTATATTTAAAAGCTTTTTTTGGGTCGATTGGCTTGATTGGATTATGCAAGTGTTACGTTTTTATTCGGGGGGGGGGGTACAAATTTCATTTTTTCGCGTATCGTAAATATATTATGAATATAGTATTTTGAGTTCGTCTGTAGCCTGGAGGTAGAGTCTTGGCTTCACCGACAAGAAGTGGGCAGTTCGATCCCAGATGCCGGCAAGTTCCCCTTTCACGACACAAGCTTTTAGCTAACTGTAAAGGTGTATAAAGTTGTATTTGGGTTTATAACAAAAACTCAGATACATATTTCTTTAAAAAATCAACAGCGTTAATGTTCGACTAAAACGTATCTAGAATTGGGCTAATTTAAATAAGATTAGTTACACAATGTCACTGTAGAGTTCAAAAGGCTAGTTTCAGTACCTTCTACTTCTACTACTAATAATAATAATGTATGAAATATATTGCCCCTAAAATAAGTTTCAACATTAGTGATGTCGAAAAAATGCGCGTAATAATGACTCTGAAGTTTTCTACGCACTTTAATGCCTTGCTATTTCGTACAATGGATCTAATTAACTTGTCATCCCCCCATATAAACCTCAGTCTCTATTATATAATACATTGTACATAATATTATTACGACTTTGTGTATTATGAGCAATAATAATTTATGTTGATTTAGTGTAAGTTCTACCAGTTTAGTTTATTGCACATATCTGAAATCAGTGTGGCCGATATAACAATGGTAATATAGAAATAATGATTACTTACTTGCTGCACCACTGCTGGTTACAGACTTCTTCAAAACTCTCTCGCTTTTACATCTCCAGCAACGTGAATCCACTGCTTTTTCATCACCTGCATAGATGATGACGTGATCAACTTATATTTTATAAGATCTTCCTAAAAGTATATACAGTATTAACAATCTTAATTTTTTTCTTTAGGGTTATTGTTAGAGTTCATGAGGCTGTGTTTGAACCATTTACAATTGTATTTATTCATCATTGAAATATGTCTATTTCTCTTGACTCAAGTTACGGAGAGATCATATAATTCGTTATTTGAAATATTGTTAAAGTGTGGATATGATCCAGGGATTGATATATGAGGGATGTATTTAAATGTAGCATGGTGCAAACGTTTTTTATTGTTTTCACTTTAGAGGTGAATCGATAAAGATAGAAAAGTACAAATATTTGATAGTTGATAAAAAATTGTATGTAATCGTATTATTATAAATACATCTACACTTCACAAAAGAAAAATAAAAGTTTTTTTATCATGTCTGTGGTATTTCAATGTATGTTTATTCTTATTCTGATTCGGTAAATAAATATGTGTACACTTATTATTTGCAATTGTCTTTAGTTTCTTTGCTGCAATGTGTACTTGTTGGTACATGCTAATCTGATATAAATGCATATGCATTTTCTCTTTTAGCGTCATTAGTAAGAAAAACGTATTATCTATCTCCATTTTACTGTATTTTATAGACTTATCTTTCTACTACTAGTCTCGGATAAGAGAAAAATTCTCAATATCACAAGGTGGTCAGCAGCCTGATGATTATCCAAGATTTTCAATCGAGAGATCGTGCTTTCGTATCCCACTGTCGACCTACATCGGTTACACTACAATTACTTTTATGATTAAGTTTGCTGTATGGATATTATAGATATTTTGAGTACTGATTATAACAAATCTAGTCATGTTTGAAAACAATCAAAATATGCCTTATTATTATCACTTTACTCAAATTTGATATAACTATGTCTTTGTGTGTCGTAACGTAACTGAACAAAACCATTTTAAAAATGTTAAACGAAGTTTTCGCATTTAGCTGGATTTTCACACCTGCGAGAGTGAAGATATTAAGAAAATTACCCAAGCCGATTTAATTCAATTTAATTTACCAGCCTAAGCCGATTCGTAAGCATCGGGACACCTTTCCTGTTTCATACAAAAGGGAGTTTGCACAGTCGGTTGGTTGTGCGGATGAGGTATCTGTTGGGTAATTTTCTTAACATTTTAAAAATTCATTTACTTCATAGTCCTACAAACAGTAATAATATTATAATGTACCCAAGGTATTAAAACGTACCCATCTATCAACATTTGTTAAGCTTACGTCTAGATGAAATGGATTTAACTGATTTGCAAACGGAATCGTCGAGATAATATGCATGATATATAATTTGCTAATCACCGACTAAACTAGTTAGGTACCTACCTACGTTCTGATGTTGTGCATGGAAAACAGTATTATTAATAATAATAGTAGGTACATAATGTAATGTCACCACGGTACGTAGGCACCACTAGCGCTATAGTTACATACAAAATTATTATCTATTATCTAAGTCTCTGTATCTCATAGTCGGCGGCGTTGATTCATACTATCTGTCTGTCTTGTGTACAAACGTTTAATTAGTGGTGTAGGTCAGTGCTTTGTAATATAATTAATTAAATTAATGTTTTATTAGATACATTTCTATCTGTATGAAATTGTCAGCGTTTATATATGTGTGTGTTATTAATTGTCTTATATTAGGATGTCTGTGGAGGTTGGTTTTTGGTTCTTTGTGCGTAAAATGTTCGCAATTAAATAGGTCCCCTACTTTTTACTACAAGTTTGCTGTGTTTTGTAAGAGACAGGTATAAGTGAAACACAAAGTTTATCTTTTTCGATTTAGCGATGAGATAGTCCAGGGTCCACCCATGCTGAATGAGCTATTTTTTTACGGCTCAGAGTGAAACTCGTTACACGCAGTTAGTTACTGATTATTTTATAAAGGGATGCTGTCATTTTATAGATTGTTTTAAAATGCTCCTACTCATTTTCAAACTCTACCTTAAATTTAGATCATTGTACTGTTTCATTGTCCTCCAAATAGATGTTTGTCATAAGTGAGGTAAATGTTTTGAATATTTACTTATTTTGTTTGTTTAAATGGATTTGGCCTTAACGCGTAGATGACACAACCAATGAGGCATCTCGATTTGAGTGCCATGTAACATTGTGAAAAATCTAATCGAAAGAAGTAGGAATGGAGTCCAAACGCCAACGAATTGGCTCTAGGCTGGCTTAAGTGATTACTTTCGGTGTCCATGGACAACATTCACTAATTTTGCCATTCTTACTTTTACGATATAACTGTGGTAGATAATAGGTTTACCGCAGAAAAAACACAAAGTTTGTCTTCTCACTTACAAAAAAATATCGTACTTATATTTATATGAATAACGTTTTAATGAAGGCAGCTTAATGGATTTCGTAGATATTCCAGTAATTTATTCTAATCAAAGCCTCTTATTTAAACAAAATGATGAAAGTTCATACAAAACTTGTAGTTTGCATGTCGATACATAATTATTTCATATCGTAGTTACATATAGGTATTTACTTCGGAGCAAGCCTAGCATTCCATTGCGAACGGGAAATAGGCGAGTAGTATGCAGTGTCATTGATGTGAAGTGAACAATATTATTTGACCTTAAACAATAAATTATTAAAAGTTGATATTAAGAAATACTTGAACCATTAATCACTCCATTTGGGTGGATTGCCACTTAACATAAATAAATACAAACGTCCTTGTACTAAAGACGACCCGGTTGAATGTTGCTCGATGTTACTTTAGGAGAATGTTCCATTTTTATTGTATTTTGGTCAGCGTCCATAATAACTTTACTAATCCGAACAGATATTTATTTATTTATTCAATTTTCGGCTCATATAGCCATTTACAATATATATACATATATAAACATACAAATTCACAAATTGGTGTTAAGTAATTCAAATATATATAACCAAAATAATAACAACAACAAAAATGCAACCAAATATCATCAATAAAAACAACCATGTATAAATAAATGGATGGGCACTATTTATAGACAATTCAAGTTAGTAGGCATCCATATGTATAGATATGTATCAAATTGGATATTGCATTTATTCTTTGTGTAAATTTTCATCGAAGGAAGACGTCCCAATATTTACGAATTGACTTAGGCTGGCTAATAAATATTTGGGTGGCGTATTTCTTTTTTTAAGGGACATTGAAAAGAGAAGTAGTATAAAAGATTCCCACGACGCGACGGCGGTTTTGAACGGCCGGCCTTCAGGTCGCCCGTGAGGATAATTTTAGTTTGGTCTGAGGTAGGTCTCTTTTCAATATTAATAAATAGAAATTAACCTTTTTCTACGTCACCTTCTTTTATTAAGATTTGTCGAAAAATTTGCAATAAATCGCTGACGTCTCCATGAATGAAATTAATTTACGTATCACTTGAATTACGCCATCCAACGTTTAACTATTTTTCGCTTACTTAGCTCAATTGTTTCTCTGTCGCAACGCAAAGAATAGTGATAATTATTGAATGATTCATATCACGATTAATTACTTATATTTATCATTTATCCATGCTACATTGATTAATAAGCGTTCCCAATGTAACAATTTGTACCAATCAATTACTTCCAGTTATTATATTTGTATGTATTTATTTGTAACTGTTTTAACTGACGACATATTATTAATCGTTTACATTTACATACATACATCTTTATCTGTAAACAATTCATCGAAAAGGACTAATCTATTTCAAAATTTACATTTTGTTGTCGAGAGACTCATCCAACCCTTTTTAGCAATGGTAATAAACTAACTTGATTAATACCTACTCTTTTCTCAATGCAGAATTTCTTTGTTATATTTAATTAATATTGAAAGTATTTTCGCAAAAAGGTATTATTCTAAGACACATTTCTTTCTGTACGAATGTAACAATAATACTTTTCTTATTGTACGGTTGTTGTTTTTATAAGTATTTTTTGTCTGTGTTGTCGATTTGTATGCGACGCGTTATCTCGAGCGTGGGCGAACCGGCCAATCTGCAATTTGGAGGGCGGGATTAATTTGTATCGATAGTTTCGATAGAACCATGTGCCGGGTTAAATCGAAGGCCATAATTTTATACTAAATAATGTTTTGTAATTCTGTTCAAATTACATTAATCTGTATTGATTATGGTAATTTTGCATAACATATTTAAATTTTACATTGCCATGTTCTAATACATTATTAAATAGCATTCAAATTATTATGTTTGTGAAACGGATTTAAATATAGGTACTGTATACATTTAAAATGCCGCATTCAGCAAAGACGCGGAGTCTTCGTGACGATGCAAGACATCCTGATAAAAAAAAGTTTCTCTTGGATCTCAAAATGCGTATTGTATATTGTTACGTGTTTCCAGTGTTGTTATATGATATGGAAGCCTGGACGCTGACAGAGAGGAGAATACAATAATTTGAAGATTGGATAAATGCCATAAAGCCTACACAAGTTCTCTCCATGTCGTAAAAATAAGATATTCAGGATGGATGGTTTTAATACAATTATGTTTGTCTTTGCAGGAGCTTAAATTATGTTGCTCAACCTCAATGCCAGTGTCAAAAATAATAATTTTCTCTATGCTCTTTCTTTGTAATTGCTTTTTTATCTGTACTCTTTCTCTTCAGCCACTAGGTTGACACTGATTGCACTACAAAGTTTTTCAGCTCATTTTTGTTTGAAGTATTCATTCGTTAACTCATACCATCACGCTATATCCTAGATGTTAAGTACTCAGCGAACATGCAATGTATGCAAGTCTTCCTCTTTATGGCATTAAAAATTAAGACATTTAAGATTGGTTGCATACTTCTTCGCTGAGTTGCAGATGAAGAAGATATTGTAATACGGAATGTTTTACTGGTATATGGCTTTTACAGGACACTCGAAAACCACAGAAAGAATGGAAGATGTATTCTTTGCTAGGAACTCCACGGTATAATAATGAAAATAAAATATGTTGTGTAAATAAATTATTTGTAATGTTTTGTATTGATGGTGGGTACTTATTATTTCGTTGTCCACTGATGTCCATCCATAGTAAATAAATCCAATCCGATATGAATATGGATTTGTATGCCCCAACTCGTCCATCTATATTTTATTATCTATCAGCAATAACAATTGTATTACTATTATTATTATTTTAATGCACAATAAATATTCTTGTGCATCGTATATTTGTTGAAATGTGATGTTTTCAGACAAAATGCACCAAGTCCATCATTTAGAATTTTGAAAATTACTTAATTCATCTCGTAACAACTTTTTAAGGGCGACTTATTTCGTCAAAGACGTATATTAAGCTTTTTCGGACATATTTTAAGACGTGAGTCAGACAATCCGGAGAAAAATATATTGTCTGGTGGAGTCGAAGGAAGAAGAAGCAGGGGCCGAATACCAACAAGATTGTCAGATTATGTGAGAGATGATGCAGGGGGTACAATATGTGAGGCGTTTAGGCAAGCGGAGGACAGGGCACAGTGGAGGAGCTTGTCGCTTGGTTGGGGTCATGGTGGTCACGATCCTCAGCTTTGAGGGACCGACTTGAAAGAAGAAGAAGGAGAATATTTCGTCCTTTAATTCGTCATGATGTTATACTAACAGCTATTCTTCCTATAAACTTATGGATAATAATGGCATGAGCCAATGCTTTTTTAAAACTAAAATAGGGTTTGTTTTAAAGACTTTTTTTGTTATGCCTGTCGTTTGAACTTCACCCCGTGAGGAATTGGACAGTCATAAGGGTCTGAAATAGAGATTAACATTAATTTTCAACAATGTTAAAAAGTTAACTTGAACTGTAATAATAATAATAATAATAATAATAACTAGACAACTTATTTATGATGCGCCGTTTTGTGGAGAAACCACCGCAAGGGCCCATTTAAGAATCATAACACCTCCCGAACAATAGGGTCTTTAACCTCGTCTTGAACACCTCCACACTCTCCAGAGTTCGCATCTCAAAGGGAATTTTGTTCCACAGCAAAATTGAAAAATTTAAATAAATTTTTTTTTTTCAAAATTCCACTGTAGCTATCTAAATACTTGCTTTACATTTTTAAAAAATAACGAATTAAGAGCAACTAATACCACCATCACGCTACTTCCTTTGCGGGGCGGTAGTCAGTAAGAATCGATCGCCACTTGCGGCGTATGCCTGCAAATCCTCATCGATGGAAGAACATTGAAACTAAGAAAACAGCACATTTCTATTTCTGTCACTATTGAAGTTTTTAGAGGTGGATTTTCATCGTATTGATTAAACTACATAATAGCCAACTAAAATAGAAACATAAATAGTTAAATATCTATGAAAAATGGATCTGCAGGAGAATAGATACATCACTTATTTTTATCCTTGCGTACACTTTTGGAACTTGTGTATTAATTAAGTAACGGATAAACTATAAAGGAAGTTAAATTTTTACCAAGTACCTATAATAATCAGGTCTGGTATACAAGCAAAACAATTTTTTCGAAATATGCTATTTTTGGAATGGACTTGTCGCTTTTTGAATTGCATGTGTGCATAGTTTTATTGCGGCTGCATCATCAACATAGCCATTCAATATTATGATTTTATATAAATAATATAAGGTAGGTACTGAAGCTAACTAACTAGCCATTGCAATGATTTAATATTATCATCATTGGTTGACATTCAGTTATTCATTTCAATTGTTTCAATGAATTTATCCCATTAATTGTTTGTCTTTCATTTGTTTGACCGCTTTAATCATACATATTATTATTATTACATTCTGGTTATTAATATAAAATTAATTTTACTAACTTTCAACTCGGCTTTGGAATAATTACAACATATAACATACAAATTCGAGACGATTCACACAGATCTATTTTGACCCAAACTAAGACATAAATCTTGTGTAATGGTACTCACGCGATGATACATCGCACCAAACATAAATACATATAACATCTATAGGTATCCAGGACATCTTCATATCGACGGCCCGTGTGCATGAAAGTAACTTTCTTGTCTTTGAGTCACGAGGTTCTCGAGTTGTAATCTCCGTTCTGCATATACAAACCTTTTATATTGAAAAATCAAGGAAATTTAATGTCGGCTCGCAATTAATAAAGTCTCGGTGGAAGCACTAAATATAAGTGTTTTATTTTCATTAATTTAACATGAATTTCCACCAAATACTGTCGGTTGACGATATAATTAAGTACCTACATCAAGATTGTTTATTTATTTTTCTTTTTTCGAGCATCGTCAGTTATATAACGAAAACAACCAATTAATTTGCATTAAAAAAATGTGTTGGGAGATTGTCACCAGGTATTTTATATTACTCAGTGATTTCTCTCATCTAACCAGTAATAATAATTTTAGTAAATTATAATGACAATGAAAACTCTACGACCCATCGCAGGTATAACTCTTCGTGACAGAATGAGAAATTCAGAAATTAGAAGAATCTGTAATGTCGAAGATGTTGTGCGATGGGGCAGAACAAGAAGACGTTTCTGGAGAGATCATGTGGAGAGGGCGAGCTCAGATCGAGTGGTGAGAATTGCAGCAGATGAAAGCATGACAGGAAACAGACCCCCTGGAAGACCACCTAAACGATGGAGGGACAGTTGGACATCCACCTCCCAGGAGCAGGCTCCGAGAACCACAGGACATAGTCCTAACTGAAGTAAAAGAAGAAGAAGAAGATAATGACAATAATTTGGTTAACATGAAGGACCATATGGTTACTTTCAGATTCAATTTTAGACATGGTTTCACAAAAAAGTATATATTATTCAATAAGTAAATAAAATATGTAAAATAATCGGTCAATTTCTACTATAGGTTATCCAATAGTATCCAGTTAGATATTATTGATGATCATTGTTGTATTTATTTTTATTATATTTCACTGTACACCGTTACAAGATATCATAGGGCATCCAGGTATGAGATGGGGGAGGGGTACAAATTGTATTTATAATATAATTTGTATTTGTAATGATTTACTCCTGTACATAGTCGAATTTCATGGCATAATTATGCATTTACATTAAATTACAATCACTGGACAAGATGCAAACCCTCGTCCCCCATATGGCTTCTGTGATATCTTGTTACGGTACACAGTGAAGGATAATAAAAAATCGTAAAATTATGATCATCAATATATAATTTCTAACTGGATACTATTGGATAACCTATAGTAGAAATTGACCAAATAATCTTTAAGCAGGTAGTTTGTTAAAGCCGAGAGTTTTTATAGAGGGTAATATTATGTCACTATAGTTGCATTTTCGTTAAGACGACAATTAAACATACGTACATATTTACAAACAAAATAAAAATAACGAATCTACTCGTATGTAGTGCATATTTATTAACAGTAAAATAGTCACATGTATTTGGCGATTACTATTATTGGTTTAGAAGCATTTGCTTTGTCATTTATTAAATTCCTGTATATTAATATTCATGCAATAATAAAATTATATTATAAACTATTTTATGAACTTTATATATAAGTCGCCGTCCGATAGTTGATTCAGTCAGTTGACTAAATGGCTAGGCGGTGAGTTAAATGCCGGCACTCATAGTACATGTTTTTACTCATCATCTTTCACCGTACATGCTACCAGAATCTGGAACAACCTCCCGAATGATATTCGGTCCTCTTCAACTATAGGCTCATTCAAATATAAAGTAAAATCCCTCATAAACAACTCACCATCTCATTAATAGTAGATAGCACTGAGCACTCACTTAGATACTTGTATATAGGCATAGGTTTATGCTTACATTTTTCTTGTATTCATCTATGTATTCTTGTTTTATATTATATTCTATTTTCTGTTTATACGTCCTGTTTACCTAAATTGATCTAAACTCGCTTATCAAACATTGAAGTAGGTTTACTGGAAGACTTTGCCTCAAGGCAATATGTACGCCTTTTGTAAAATTTATTTTTGACAATAAAGTGTTTATTATTATTGAATACCTAGCCGTTTCGTTAAATCCCGATGACGCGTCAATTTTCAAGTTTTGCCTGAAGTTAAACTTTTTTTATTTAGCACTGTGGCATTGAGATTGATAAACGTCGCATTAAACAATAAAGCTAGCTGTTCTAATGAATGCTGGGAGTTAACTAACTGCCTAGCCATTCAGTTTACTGGCTAATTTAACTACCAGGCGGTAACATCATGTAGGTACATAGTACCTATCAACTAATTGAACTGTTCTGTGACACCAAATGGACGCTCTATTCAGCGTTGTTAATTTATTTTTGTGATTGTTTTTTTTTTAACTAACATTATTTTTCTTTTTTGTTACAGGTAAGCTTTACCACGTGCATACACCGCATCACTTCAGAGGTAGACAAAAGAAGAATATAATTGTTACATTCTTAACTTCGTATCAGATGTTAATATCAGTTCTTGTCTTAGCATTAGCAGATGTGTCGCGTGATCTTGAAATTGTGTACAGTTATGAAATAATTACAAATCTTACAATATCTTGCATCGACTAAATATGCCATCCATCCATAAACAAACCTTTAATGGTAGCCTTTGACACCAGCAACCTTAGTTGCTGTTTTGAGGTATTGTTTATAATTGAATATAATTGAATAATAATTGAACACTAATAACAAAAAGACCATGAATTTCATGTTTATAACACGCAGTTACTCCACTGGTTACCCCACTCATGAGAAATGCCGTGATGGTATGAATGAATAAGTTGTAAAAATAATACCATTCAATATTTCCACCTTTATAAAGATTTACAAAAAAAGTAGGTACCTATAGAAAAACGTAAAAAATATCTTTAAAAATAGACATTCCTCTACCGGCTTTCAGCAATTTCCTGAACCATATTTTCTTTGAAATTTTCTCAATAATATGAATATGTGTAACTGTACATACCATAAAATTACACAAATTGCACCCCTTTTCGTATATACAATTGTTGTTGATTGTCTGCGTATATATGATAATAAATTTTGTTAGTGTTATTATTATTATTGTACAATAAATTATCATGTATATAATAATAATAATAAAACCATCTCCGGGTCCAATCTCCATTCTTTCCCCGGGCATAATAAATCATTTTACAAAGCCTATAAGTACTCCTCCAGAAACCTACGTACCTTCTTGAGTATTCACTCACCTTGTATTATTTTTAGATGTGTATTGTACCGTATGTCCTCCTCTTTACCGTTTACTTACGCATGGTAAAAATATGTATCAGTCAGTGGCGCGTTTTCTATGAAAGCCCATAAGCCGGGCTTTACCTGAGTTTTTTAAATCTTATAAAAAAAAACAAAGTAGAGCTATGCGAAATAACAATTCGAGAATTCGCAATTTTATGCGCATCTATATAAATCACTCATTAACATTGGCGATGTAAATTATTAAATGTATATTATTGTATTATTCATTGTTAAAGCTGTTGTATCTATTAAAATAAATAAAATAAATAAATAAAAATAACAATATAACGTTTAGTACTGGTGTAATGCAAGAAGTCAAAAATTTATATATTTTGTAATTATATTTATTTATTTATTCGTGAAATATTTATGCCTTTTTACAACCAACGTGAAGAAGAAAATTATAGTCTTCAATTACAAAAAATAAAATTTATCTATAAAAAACATGCAAACATAACTAGGTAAGTTAGTACTCTATCAACAAATATATATAGCCATACATTTATATAATAGTTAGCTCAGGCATATGGTATTTACCAATCAAACATAATATGTAGGCATGCAAGTGTATAGTTTGGTATCTATCCATACATTTTTTGACTATAATACTATTAAATTACTTCGAATTTATGTTTTATATACTTAGATGTAGTTATGTAGTACTTCACCTGAGAAATGATAATTCGTCAAAATTTGGTCGATTTCAAAAGCACAAATTTGATTGGTTGTATTTTTCGTGCTCAATACTGGAGAATAAAATAATTCCAGACCTAACCTGACCTAAACTGCAATCAGTCAAACGTAAAAATAATTGTCAATTTAATGTGTTGTAGTATTAAATAATACCAGACCTCACCTAACCTAACATACAATTTGTCAAAATTTAAACATTTGATATGCCGAACGCGTACGAAAAATGCAAGTAATCAATTTTGTGGTTAAAAAATCAACAAAACTCGACCGGATTCTTATTTACCAGATAAAATACTTCATATCTAAAAAATATATATCATAAAAAAAGTCCAAAGAATCAAACATTTAGGAAGTGTCCGGGAAATCAGAACAAGTTTCGGATATATTTTATCAACAATTTTCAAGAGGACAAAATCAAAAGTTGTCACATGTAGAAATTATTTTATTCAGTTCGCGTCGTGTTAATAAGAGTTCTGAATATTACGTGAATTAAATAGGCTTTGTTTGTATCTAATATTGGAATAACGTATGTACTTCAGGGGGATACTACATGCATATAAATAATACTACTTACTGTTCTTATATCAGTCCTAAACCCTAATTTTATTGCTCTGTTTTGTCCCATGATGGTATACTTTTTTTCATCATTTAACGTTTATTCATTTAGTGTACTGTATTTCGTCTTTATATTGATAAAATTTACATATTATGACGTTTTTTATGCATAGGCAACAGGTAGACATTTTGTTTATTTTAGAAATGGATTCACGTTTTAAATTTATAAGATTCACGAAAAATTTAATGCAACTTCGTATAGAAGATTGTCTTGAGTGCCTTATTTTTATGGAGTAGTTAAAAATATATACATAAATGATGAGGATATATTTTTTTTAGAGAACTAGGTTACATTGATTATTTATCCGTTATACTCTGCTGCTGCTCTAAGTGGTGCGCAGATTTACTGAACACATTATGGTCACGTAATAACTATTATGGAAATAGAAATACATATCTGCCACTTTATTGGAATCGGGAAGTGGACAAATGGAACAACTGAAATTGCACAAGATCATTCAAATATGAGGATAATATCAATCACACCAGCTTCAAGCTGCGTGCTTGATAAAAAAATAACGATGAAAATACCCGAGTGCTACTGTATTTCACTTTGCCAAGAAGTGAGAAGGAACGGGCAATAAATAATATAACATATTTTAATACTAATAATACGAGGGATTTTCCAAATTTATCGAAGGACCCTGTCTACTACCGCTGCGCCTCCGAAGAGAGAAGGACCCTTGTATTATAAATATAACTCTAAATCCATCATCTTTTGCAAAAGATTCCTGAATTATTATCAGACTCGACTCCCCTATTCTGTATTTGCAAATATAAAATAATAATATATTTGAACATTGTGTCAGTAATATTTTTGTTATTTTTCAGTTTTAATTCTCAATTGCTCGTGAATTTGGAAACATTTTTACTAGTTATTTTTATTTATTTTTTGTTATATGTTAAATATTGATTTGGTACCTAGGTTAAGAAAATGCTTTTTTTGTTATTTTATTAAATCTTTGCTCGGCTAGAGGGACATCGAAGGAGTGTAGCCGAAAGATCCCAAACACGGGGGCTACTTTGGTCGGCCACCGCTTTAGACTGCTTACTATAGCGTCTCCAGTGTGGATAAGACTAGCTTAGTTAAGAATTTCGGGTAAATGGAACCCCCAAACTTGTGCGCTAAGCGGGTGGTCAATTGGTGGCCTTCAATATTTCTTTTATTTTGGACCAAACAATGTTACAGTTATTCGAAAAATATTACAAAAATCCATAAAAATTATTAACCAACATTAAATTCTATCACACTCTCCACTTACATTGTCGTAATTGTTTGTGACGTTTGCGTTTTGCACAATGTCTAGATATTCATGTGCCTTACATCGTAACGAAATATTTAAAAATTTTAGCCAGCGATATTCCATCAAGTGACATAATTTTATTAATAAGGAAATGGAAGACGAAGAAGGTGGCTGTCTCTTATTACAGCTTAGGTATATTAAGAAAAGGGGTAGCAGTAGGAGTAGAAATATGGAGTGATGTGATGACTTCCTATATAACGTCATTATTATTTAGCGTGCTCCCTCTTACGGGGAAATTGCTTTTTACTCCCAGAACTCGTTGACATACTTATGTATTGTATATAGGTAATATATCGAAAACGATTTTTGGCCAATATGTATTTGAGATATTTAATAAGTATTATCATATATATCTGTAGATTCCCGGAGTAGAATAAGATTTACTAAAAAAAAAATGTGAAAACATAGTGTGAGGAATGAGGATATTAGGAGAATGAGCAGATGCGAGAAGAGTGTTATGGATAACATGCAGGTTAATAAATGTGCGATGGTTTGGATATGTGAAGTGAATGGACAATGAAAGGATTATGAAGACAGTGAATTTACTTGAAAGAGAGGGTGTGAGAAAACGTGGATCTAATTATTAAGGTTGACAGAGAGAAATTTGCGTGTTTTGTATGAGAAATTGAATGAATGTGAAGGAAGCAAAAGAAGTATGTAGAGTAGATCTATATGGCGTTCCGTTCTCTCTGCCTACCCCACTTGGGATACGGCGTGAGGGTATAGTAATAGTAACAGAAACAATAGTGGGATGAGGTTTGCCACCCATCCTGAACGTCTTGATTTTATATTGGCACGGAGAGGACAGCATTCTTGTTTCTTATATGCAGCTAGTCTGCTGGCTACCCCACTAGTGGATTATGCGGTGATGGTATAGTATAGTATCTGCTGGGTTCTCTCAGCTTATTAATGGACGTTACGGATGATCGTAATTATGCTACATTTGACAATTATTCGGCGATAGGATTCCAATCTAGATCTTCCCATTTTAAGTGTTAAATATTGTCATATTTTCAAAAGAATATGTTGACCTCATCTCTACCTGGAAAAATAAAAATGTTCAGCGTGTCCTCCCTGTCCCATAAAATTTTAACATTACTATGCAGGGATTTTATTCATAATACCAGCAACATTATTACGTAGTACCTAGATACTGTAGCGTGTAAATGTCACATAAAAATCCCCAATATAATCCTGTGTAATGCCTCCATTAAACGTAATGTGTTATCCTTAAACTTGTTTATACTTAAAGGACACTGTGTGTAATCACACCAAGAAGTGTACACAGTACACACCTACATACATTTTAATATAGCTCTCTAGCTATGCATGTATATATGTGTATGTTTTATAGTTTGTTGTGTTGCTATTCGTGGTATTTCCCACAGGTGTCGTTGCTGTCGCACTGGTAAGCCCCCCCCCTTCCACCTGCCAGGATTATTAAGGCTCTATAATATTAGCATTCAAATAAATGTCTCAATTAGTAAACGTGAGAAGTAACTAGTGTATGTGGACAGAATATAAAATACATGTCCACAAACCAAATTGTAAGGGGTTTCTACTTCTTTTTATAGAAATTATAATTGTCATGGTATGTGGATTCTTATTTGTTTAGCGCCGTATGTGTACAGATAACATAAACAAATTCAAGGGTTGTGAAATTTTTGTATGAATTTTGTTTCCCTTTAACTCAAAGTATTAACAGACGTTTCTTTATCTTCTCTCTGAAACTTTTTCTATTTTTATGTTTATAGAACTACACGAACTCTTGTAAAACTTTTTTGAAAAGCTTTCTTTGAATATAGTTGATCGCTAAGCTTTCCGATCTTTTACTATAGATTCTCAGTTATTCCTGACAGCAATTATTTAATCCAGATAACAGTAAGTCCTTTTCGCTTCCACTACTGCTGAGCTAAAAGCAGACATGGTCCGCATACCTTGCTGGATTTCCTGAAAAATTTATTCAATGTATAGATTATACAAATACATCCTATTTATTTCCTCTAGTGTGGGATGCATCCCCCTTATTGTACTTTGTCGTATCGGTATATTATTTTATGGCATCACGTGTTAATTGCCATTGAGCCGGTGAAGAATTATGGCGCTGGTTACATTATTAATGGCAGTCGTGATAGTTTTAATGCTTCAGATTAATTTGTATGTTAATTATTATTATTGTGGTAGGAATGTATTACGTGTGTGTCTACGTAAATAAATAATGCTCCTTATTTATTTATTTATTTATGCCCTAGTTGTCTAGCAGTTGTATAAGATACTAATGTGTTGTATAAAACATCTGTTGAAGCTTTCATAGTGGGTCGTTGCCCTCCCATTCCTTCTTTTTGTATTACTTCTACTTCACCATCATTCATGTCTTCTCCACCAACGTGAATTTCGAATTCGTTTTTGATCTTAAAGGATTTTTCGAGAAGTAATTTGAATTTTGAAATATTTTAGTATTCAACTTGAAAATCAGGACATTTTATATATTTGTATTGTGGTTTAATTTTTTTATATTCTGTACATGTATGCATTGTTTATTTAAATTTTAATATCTTATGTATTGTTTCTTTTATATTGTCTTTTATAAGTTTTTATGTCTTTGACATTTGTATGTGTATTTGCTTTGTTTTCAATTTTATTGATGTAAAAATGATTTATATATAACAAGTAAAAAAGACTTTTGCCGTAGATAAATGAATAAATCATTGTCAGGTGAAATTTTATATATAACAAGTAAAAAAGACTTTTGCCGTAGATAAATGAATAAATCATTGTCAGGTGAAATTTTATATATAACAAGTAAAAAAGACTTTTGCCGTAGATAAATGAATAAATCATTGTCAGGTGAAATTTTATATATAACAAGTAAAAAAGACTTTTGCCGTAGATAAATGAATAAATCATTGTCAGGTGAAATTTTATATATAACAAGTAAAAAAGACTTTTGCCGTAGATAAATGAATAAATCATTGTCAGGTGAAATTTTATATATAACAAGTAAAAAAGACTTTTGCCGTAGATAAATGAATAAATCATTGTCAGGTGAAATTTAGCTACGATTACCTACTGTTTTACCTGATTTTAATGATTTAAAATATATTTAAAAAAGTTAATTAGGTAGGTACCTACTTGTAAAGTAGAATTAAAAAACACAAAATAAAAACATGAATATGTCTGCTATGGGATATGCCACCTAATCTGAATGTTTGTTTTTATGAAATGGAGACCTCTCACTACATATTATGTTTTATATGGAAATATATTCACTGTGTCGGTGTTTAGGTAGTAGAATTTCATATATGGAAATAGTATATTGGTTACACGTTTTGTAAGAGATGCCGTGATGGGAAAGATATATATAAAAGGATTCTGTAAATATGTGAATTTATGAACTATCCACGTGTCTTTAGATACCTGAAATATAACTCAAGTAGAATGTTGAGGACTAATTCAGCTTATCCACTTATCTCTTTCAACAGAATTTCGTTTTACGTAACAACCATCGTACCCTTATTTCGATATAAACTTTTTCGTATTTTTTCCCGCTATAAACCGTTTAACATGTACTTCCCAATATGTATATTAAGGGAGAGCTCTGAAGAGCCGACGTGAATTTCATATAAGTATCTACCCACTAGCAGTATAGTATTATTGCTTCTCTGGATTACATATTAAAGTGGTAGAATTTAGTGTAAGTACTTAGGTTTAAATGTAATATTTGAAAATAATATTTTGCAAATTAATATGTATTATATTTATAGTCACGGTAGTCTATATTGTTTAATTACAAACAAACATACATACCATCGCGCCGTTTTCCTTGCGGGGTAGGCAGAAAAGATCAAGCGCCTTGCGCACAATTTTTGCTTCCATCGTCATTTATTACATGCCACACTGTTCTTATGTTTCTCCCCTCAAACACCAAGACTTCAGGCTTCTTGCATTCATTCTTAACTCATTACTAAAACAATATTGTTTATTTCCACAAGAAACAAAAATTAATTTTAAAAAATAACTTTAGAATAATTGGAATTTTTATTGTGTTTTGAAATATGAAATAAATACGTACTTACATCAAATTTCATTTTACCTTTTTTATGTGTTGGGATATAAATCGCTTATCTCTTTTTTATATGAAACATTTTTTTTATTTTGTTAACGAATATTTTATACGTGATATTTTACGAATACCTGCCTTTCAACAGAAAGCTCTTTTTCAAAAACTTACAGAAAAGAGTGGGAAAACTTATTTTACATCGAGGTCCTTACGATAATGAAATTTCTGAAAAATCAAAAGTATCTTCGAGTACGATTCGTCGCAACTAAGGATATGTATGGTCACTGAATTTCATTTTTAATATCGAGCTATTCTTTGTATCTTAAATTTCATTTCTTTTTTCTGATACGCTTCTACTTCTCACGCGTGTTTCGGGCGTCTCGGCGCTCATGCATTATTATTATTATTATTCTCGTAGAAGCGGTGGCGGTGTCTTTTTATTATTAAGTTGTTGCATGATAAGAGTCATTTAACTTTAGGATTTGGTTGGAATGTTATTTTCATTATTATTATTATCGTTGTTATATTATTACCTGTGCGTATTATATTATTATTATTACGTATATTATTGTTAAATAATTCTGTTTTACCTCTCCTACGCTTTTTCAA
Organism: Athripsodes cinereus; assembly: GCA_947579605.1. Classification (NCBI taxonomy): domain Eukaryota; kingdom Metazoa; phylum Arthropoda; class Insecta; order Trichoptera; family Leptoceridae; genus Athripsodes; species Athripsodes cinereus. The sequence goes on along the minus strand of OX388307.1, from coordinate 4,812,163 downwards.
CGAGTGAACGCTGAAAGGGTGTTTATAAGGGTGTGCGACTGGTTGTGTTTTATTTGAAGCAATATGGATTTTTTTTATTTAACTAAATACGTTTACCCTTTAATGGCTGTTTTTGTGAGTGAAATTTTGAGAAGAGAGTATAAAAGGTTCTCACGACGCCGACGGCGCGGCGCTTTTGACCGGCCGGCCCTTCAGACGTGTCCTATGGCCCACCCGTAAGAATAATTTTGCTTTGAGTGTGCGGCTAAATAGAAGTCGTAGACTCCTGAGATATCCAGATGTAAGGTGGATCTCTCTTTATTGTTGTTTTGAGTAAAATTTGAACTTAAGATTTTCCTTATGAATACTGAGACGTTTTAATAAGACAACTTTTCGGGTTTTCTTTTTTCTAGATTTTTATTCCAAGCAGACAAACTGAAGACAAACACCGTTGTTTTTTTTCTATTTCCAATAACTTCATTGAAATTTTCATTATGTAATTGATCTCAATATAATTTATCTCTTTTTGTACTTAGAAATTCACAGAATCCTAAAAAATAACAATGTTTTGTTAATTTTAATACGAGGATATTTTATATTATTATTATTATATATGATGATAGAAACACATTGTCAGTGTTGAAATGTTAACCCTATGAGTGCGGGTAGCTTCTTTTCGTGTTTAGACAACTCTGGTGTTTTGTAACATAAGCGAGCTCATAATTACATACTTCATCATTTGTTTTAATGGGTGAGCGAGAAAAGGGTTAATTTCAGTTTTGTATTTTTCTTGTTCGAAAAATCTAACTAAATATAATTTTTTTATAGTCTTGCTTTCATTAAGTTGCTTTTGTGGATTATTATTTTAAGATTTGTTATTTACCCAACAATATATTTAGTCACGCACTTTTCAATGCTAATACTCGTACCGTCGTGATTCAAAAAAAATATCATTGAAGATGTGGTCGGACCGAAACAATTTCCTGTCTAATTAAACGTATAAAAGAGCGTACGCCTTTCTTGAACTCACCAGCGAATAGATAAATTAAGTCTACCCTTGCTTATTGTTTACATTTTTGTACGGCCCCTAGATCTTTCCTCACATTATCATATATAAAGGGTATGCTGTTGTTAAAACGATAATATTTGCATACATTATTGTTATTAGTAGCATTTGCACCCTTAAGCCTTTTAGCTTGAAAAAATAAACAAAATTTCAGGTTTATATCTAATGCTTTTCGTTGCATACTTATTCAGATTCATGTCAAACACCGAACGTGGTCCAAAATATCCAATGTCAAACAATTTTGTTCAGCAGGTAATGAAGATGAAACTCTGAAATATTATTTTTTTAGTTAATAAAGGTAATTCCCTCAAATATATTGGAAATGTTGCAAAATGTTTGGCTTTCTCAGAATTATAATTTATTAAAAGAGTGGTAATGTTGGATCTATAAAATTAACGTTTTACATCAGGGGAAAAAATATATAATTTTACTATTCGTAATAACAGTGATTTTTGTATTCTATTACAATTTCGACATGACGACTTTTTCTCCATAGACAAATGATTTCGGATATTGCGTGTACCTATTTGATCATCTCGTTATTCCTATTTTCGGTCCAATTCGCAATTTTACTAGAGCACAGTTTTGGAGGTCTTAAAAATAATTGCTTTCATTTTAGCTGTTTTGTGACATTTTTATTTATGTAAGTATATATTTTTTGTCATGACGATCATCCAAACGTCGATAAGTTGTTCAAAAAATCAAGTTCTCGGTTTTTGTTTTGATGTTGCATTATCAAAACTCTGGGAACTCGATATAACATTTGATTCTTAAAATTGGAATCTTTTATTACTTATTTTATTCTTATGGCTTGTTTTAGCATCATTGGTTTTCTTGGAATACTTATATAACATATCTACTACTACTACTATACCATCACGGCGTATCCCACAAGTGGGGTAGCCAGCAGACCAGCTGCATATAAAACATGCAAGCTGTCTTCTCCGTGCCAATATAAAATTAAGACATTCAGGATGGGTGGCAAACCTCATCGCCGAATTTGAGATGTAAAATGTCTTATTTTTTCGAACACCTGCCTTTTACAGGACACTCGAAAACTTATGGAGAAGAGTGGGAGACCAATTCTTTACCGGGTGCTCCACGGGATATAACATATTCTTTAATCAAAACTAATTTCTGCTTCTCGTTTGATTCAGATAAGTACAATTCAACAACGAATTATGAATGTATAAAAAAATTGTCTACGTATCTAATTGAAAAAAATCTAACTTCTTTTTTGTCCCTCTGAACATGAGCCTCTTTCCCTTTACTTTATATATTGTATGAAACAAAAGGTCTTATTTCTCTAGTTCTAAATATAATCCACAGTTGCTAATATATACCAAAACTGTTCCTATTAAACAAGAAAAAATATTCCAAAATGGTCAGATAAAAATAGCTTACGGACCGTCGCAACATGATATACATTTGATGCCATTATTGTAGTAATAGTTACTTCGGTAAGTACCATTTCATTTGGATACATCACTATTTATATTTATCGGTCATCTCGGAGTATAAACCATTTCAACTTTCATTTGCTCAGCGGCGTTTAATATGTTTTTTGCTTTGTATGTTTTTTTTGCCAAGTTTCATTTTTATTCTCTCACTCTTTCTTGTTTACTTTTGCTTTTCTTTTCATTATTATTAGTAGGTACCTAATGGTTTAGTTATTTCTTCAGCGCTCAATGAAATAAATTGAATGGTTAATTTGTAACGCTTTACCTACCCGAAACGTATCATTATCTCGCTCGGTTTCTACGATTTTATAGACTCCTGACATGTAATCCTTATAGCTAAATAAAAGTACATAATTTAAGTGATGCGAGTTTAATAATACATGTTATTTTGAATAAATAAAAAAATCTAATTTCATGTATCTCGTTAGCTCCCTTAAATGAGGCAATAAACGAATGTTAGCGATGGATAGTTCTTCCTGTCCCTTTAATTGCTTATTTGACCATCTCAATAAACTTTCAATGCAGAATGTTCTTCAACGCCATATTAAACATTTTGATTGTTTCTGGGTTTAAGTTGTTTGTGCGTAAGCTTGCTTTGATAATATCCAATTCGTTGAGCATTAATCCTGTGCTCTCTTTACTAAATTCTGGAGTGACAAGGATATTAAATCTCAAAAAATTCTTAGATAGGAGATCACATTCTATTGGCACAAAAAAATATTTAGTAAAGAAGAGGTTTATGTCTCTACTTATTTCCAAATCTAAATTATCATAATCTAAAAATATGAAGAAGCAACTTATAAATATTGTGCTTATAATATATTACTTTTTATATACGTTAAGTAGGTACCAGGAATGTTATATCGTTAATTTTATTATATCGTTAATATATTTCAGGTAAAACTGGGAAGCTTCTTTGTTATTTTTTTGTTGTAATTAATCGTAGGTCATTATTTTTAATCCGTAAACATTTATAAACTAACGATAGTTATGAAATAACAACGGGAGATGTTTTGTATTAGTTGGGCTACAAAAACTTTTAACTCGAAAACCATTTGTTTGTTGTTGTTTCCATCGTTTAAAGTTCATTAAATAAATAGCACATTTTATTATAATGACAACTGAATGGTTTGGTTCGGTTCGTTCATGTAAAATTTATTTGTGTATGTTCGTTCAATAATTTGACAGCTGGAAAGATAGAATTGGGAGACTTTTGAAGTAAATACACCTTAAGATTGTGCTTAAGCCTTAGACCTCATTTCTTCTGCTTTTTCATGGGAATTCCAAACATTATTTGTATATACTCAATAAAAATGTAGAAAGGTACTATTTTTAAAGTAGAGTAAAAAAATATGTAAGGTACCTCCCACAAAAACATCTGCTGGACAACACCACTCTACTCTTTTGGGTGTTGTGTGGTACAATAAGCTGAACAAAAAATCTAAGTATGATTCTACAGAAAAAATCAGAGTTTTAAATTGAATCTGAAAGATATTTTTAAATAGCTGTTCAACTGCTCTGTTGTTGAGTTTTGTTAAGAAACTGTATTTGGTTACTATTTGTATTGTAGATATGTGTTTGTTTTTATTATTATTTGGTAAGCGCTATTGTGTGATGTAAATTGTATGAAATATGTTCAAACCCTCAAAGCACGAGCACTGCTCAATTTTGAGGGTCAAATAAGTAATAAATGTGTTTTTTTACTAATAAGGTGTGTATATAAAGTTGTAAATTTTACTTAAATAAAAAATATTTGAATTTGAATGTATGTTAATTGTCGCCCGCTCCATCCAGTATTGTCGCCCATAATACCACGTTTTGCACGTCATGTTATTTTCGTTAATGTGTGTAGGAATGTTTATTGTATGTATGTATTGTACCTATAATAATAACATGTAGCCCGTTCCGTCGTTGTTATTGTTATTTTTTCTCATACATATTACATGGTATTATTATTATTATTAACCCAACCCTCGGGGTGAATTGTTTTACTTCGTTTTGTTGTTATTGTATGAAAAGGTAAATGTTTTTACCCCAATTAAGGTCAACGAGGCGATTCCGTTTTTGGAAAATTACTGCAAGAGGTTTTTCAGAATTCGTTTCACATCGTTGTGTGATGTTGATAATGCACACCCCGTATATCATGTATGGAAATGTTGGCTGCCCCATTACCGTCGTAAAACATAAGAAATGTTACATTTTATTTATACGTTGTGTTCTAAATTCCTTGTTTTTCTTTTGGTGCAGACCAGGTAATATGACAGATAAGAATGTTCAATGTAAAAGATTTATAAAGACTTGAACTCCAAAACAATATACCTATCTCCAAGTTTTTCTATTTTGACCAGAGGAATTCCAGTCGTCTTTCGCTTTTAGCTCCTCTGGATATCAGTGGGTGTTATCGAACAACCTTTGCCTTGATCTGCCTAACAGTGTTTTGCCTTTTGGTTGACTTTCTTCTCCAGATCTATCGACGTTGCCAATCCATACCAATCTTCGGGATCTCACTTGTGATGAAAGATTGGTTTGTACAAACATACATACCATTACGCCGCTTCCCTCGCGGGGTAGGCAGAAAGGATCGAGCGCCACTTCCTTCTATCCTTGCATACATCTTTCGTTTCCGTTACTGTCATACAATTCCCCATGCATGCTTTCCTGTTCAATGTGCTCAACACGTGACCGTCCTGTAGGATTTGATTAAAATGATCTTGCCATTTAGTCCTCGGACGCCCACGTCTCCGAGCACCATTCCTCTCAGCCAAATATATCTTCTTAGTCATTCTGTCCTCATTCATTCATTCTTTCCAAGATTGGTTTGTTGTGGAGTAAATCTCTTCATTGCTTTTAAACCTCCGGATTATCTCTGTAATACGCGGTCGTTAACCTTAGGAATTGATTTTCAAGAGACGTATTTTAAAGTATTTTAGATCATACAATAGGATTTCGAACCATAGACGTCCTTTGGTTAAATTAACCTGTTCTATGTAAATGACATAAATAATAATTATAACAATTAAGCAAGCGCAACTTACTCTTACAACCAATTACAACCTTTTAAGAATTAGCAAAAAATGTCCTATTAATGTCATTTCTTAATATGACGGTTTTAGGGAGACGTATTGAATTGATTTGAGACGGAAATAGATCGTTTCAACCATGTAGGTAACATTATTTAGTCCTCGTTTTGCTGGTGAAATGTATTACGGATTATTGTTCGGATATATTTATTTTCTTTCGCAACCTTTTTTCCGATGCTCAAACACCAGCGAGGGAATTTTGAAAATAGACTTTAATTCATTGTCTACATGTTCGTAATCTTTTTCATTGCTTTACCCATCCACTAAGCAGTTTTGCGAAACGTCGATATTGCGATTTTCTTAATTGGTGAATTTGTATAATATTCTCACATGAAAAGTAATGTATTTTCGCACAATAATTAAAAGTGATTCTTTCCAAAATAGTACATACAAACAAACATATAGAACAACATTATGAAATATATTACCCCACTACACTAAAATCTGTTCTGGGGCAATACTAAGAAAAAAATACAAATACAATTTAAAAATATAGCAAAATAATACAACTCTTTCATGTACACTTGAATACTATGAATCAAAACAATTAAATATAATAAAAATATATACGTGATTTTTGATAACGATATTAGATCTTCAAATTTTCAATAAGGATATCGGGAGTTCGAATTCTAGTGCTTACCACATAGCTATGATGATGTTAACGATCATGTCTTTTTTACGAAAAATAGTTTGACTTACTTTTGATATAATGGAGTTTTACAAAATTAACGTCAACTCAATCAATAATAAAGTTTGACTTAGGTACATTTTTAATGTCGCAATACAGATACAGTTAAATGGAGTGAGTATGTTAAAAAAATGACAAAAGCATAATATGAACTATTTTAATATTAAATTTAACATCTGAAATTCAGCGACGAGGTATGCCACCCACCCAGATTTTTTTATTTATTTTTTGCACGGAGAGGACAGCTACCCTACATGCTGGCTACCCTACATGTGGGATATATATGATACCTAGTGTTTATTGAATTGCAATGTAAATATTTAGTATTAACAATTTTGTTTATGGCAGATCACCCGAAATCGAGTGAATTATACTAGACTTTTAGTTAAAAAATACAGTTCTTCAGTATTAAAATAACATTTCTACACTGAAAATATAATATTTACATCGCAAATTCTTATTTGTAATAAAAATTGTCTATATTATTTCCCCCATATTGCATGTACTTGCACACAGCTTTATAGATCTGAATGTATATAGGTATGTGTATTTATCAAGCGAGAGATATTAATACTACTTTCTATCAGAAAATGTTGGAGGTATTTAAATGTTACGAGTTCTCTAGGTATTTTATATTATTATCAACTTACTTTAGTGGAGAGATACATTTCGCATTTATTATGTGGAGGAATGTTAAAAATTCATAAATTTCATATGTGTTGTAGAATATTTCTCATTTTCGTTTGAGGAATGTCTGTATTAATAATAGATGCAACGTAGCGACAAGTCTCCCCCCCCTACCTCCTCCTGTTTTAAGTTTAACATCTCTGTCGGATTTATTCCTTAATTTCTCTTACTTTACCATTTTGGGTTGTTCTTTGAATGAAGTTTTTTTATGGTTATCCACTCTCTTCTGTCCTGGACTTTCAACTTTCTGATATCATTATATCATCAAAAGAAGGAAAAGAAGTAGGTAAAAATAGATCTCTACGGCGTTCCATTCTTTCTGCCTACCCCACTTGGGATACGGTGTGAAAATATAGTATTAGTATAGTATTTCATGCGCGTGATTTACAAATATCCACCTTTTACAGGACATTTTAAAAGTTACAAAATAAAGACAGACCTATTTTATTGCGAGACTTCCACGATACGGCTACGATTAACTTTCAATAAAAAGTCGCATTGCAATTCGTAGACACAGAAAAATATGTGGATCGTTCAGGAATAAATAAAGAAATATCAAGAAAATATATCGTGACAATTATTATTATTTTGGTGCCTATTTTCAGTTATGTGTATTCGTATGTTTATTTGTAGACGTCTAAATAAATGATTGACGTTTTTTACTGGAATTTAATCAGAGCATTTGATATGGTACTTTTCCTTTTCTGTATTGAATATTAGGTTTTCATAATATACATAGTGTTCGCGTCTTCGTGGATCAGCCGAAGCAGGGTGAAAGAGGGCCTCAGTATGTGTCGAAATAACCCTAGGTATGTTATGCTCATATTACATCGTTTCTGAGTTATTCGCATTTTTCTGAAATGTGTTGTTAATTCATTTTTACATATTTATTATCTTTTTCAAATAACAGAATATTTATTGAATTTTACTTTAAGGCGTAGCTAGAATTATTCTAGCTTTAATTAAGTAGTATAATTCAGTCGTTCAAATTTAAAAAATAACATAAATAGGATAATTAATAAAACACGATCTTTTCAGAGATGTTGAGTGCAAATTTATTGATAAATAAATTGTCACTTCTTCAAATATTTTAGGAAACAAAACACTCCTGTCTTTTGTAAGGAAATATTAATGGTCGAGTTTGGAGTTCGCTTTAGAGTTTCGCCCGACGAACTGTGTCCATATTTGAAAGTAACTGATTATAAAAAGGAATTAAATGTAAATAAAACTAATGGTTAATTGAACGCTAATATGTCGATATAGGTTAGTTGGAAGATATCGCGCTTCTGCGATAAACTCGCCCATTGGACAAATTTATTTGTCTGGTTCTACAATATTTATATTTTAATAATGTTTGTTTTTTTGTGCAATAAAGATTTTTATTATTATTATTATGTCGACACCCTGTATGATTATAATATTGGGTACCCTCACAGCACGCATCGACAGTAGAACTCTTTAGTTAAATCGATTCTGAAGCACGCGAATGCTATGTTCATATTATTAATATTATATAATTCGATTCGTGAAATCAGGAAACATATCCCCTTACTTCGAAAAGTTATATTTATCAATCATTCGGTATTTTTAACAATTTATCGTTTTGAATGAGATTATTTTAATCATGAATTTAATTGAAATTAATAATTCAAGAGTTTTTGTGTTTACGCTGTGGAAATCCATTTTTAATTTTAATAAATAAAATATAAAAATATATTATTGAGCACTGTTTAATCTCTAATTTAAGTTTAATCTCAATTAATTGAAATTGTTCGAACTACCGTTTCTTGTTCCTCCTGAAGCAGTGTTTATAATTTCTTATTTGATATTTCTTTGCGAACTAACTCCACACATTATATTTATGTATATTGAAATAAAAAATTGAATTTATTTAATCGCGTAAATATATGTCATATCCTAGGAATTTTTTCTATTCATAATATCACCGTATTTTCCACAGGCGGGGTAGCCAGAAGATTCATTGTATGTATTTAATATAAATGTTTTTTGTATTTTTTTCTCTTGCCTTTTGCTTTGTTTTTTTCCTTCTGAATTCGCATTGGCTTAAAACTGTTATGATTTCAGTGCCGGGGGAAATTTTCATAACAATAATTATTTTCATTTTTTGGTCTGGCAAATCAATAATTTTACCAAATATTTAGGATACAACTCTTAGTCGCTGAATAGTTAGAAATTTTAAAACTATCGTGATAGGTGAGATACCTAATCGCTTAATTTTCAATGTGAAATATATTATAGCTAGCATAGTTATACACATATTAATTGTCATTCATATGTTGTATTCATATTGCACGTTAGGTACCTACCCTTCAACATTTATTTCGAAATTCCATTATTAAAATCTGTCGTCAAAATGTGCACACATGAATAAAGATAAATTTGCGTAGTAGCGAACGGCAGCCTCCAATAATTATCCACATCAACATTGATGGTATCGTTGTCGCACGCAGTGTTTGGTACAATCGTTAAATTGTCGTATGTTCTATGTAACTTCCCGTACTCATAGCTTCATATCCATGTGTTTTAGTATCCTATCCTATCGTTACTACTGAGGGTGGCGTAATGTATCTAATACGTAGTTAGTAGAGTTGGGCACAGTTGATCAAAAATTTAACTAGGTACGTTATTCGTTAATTCGTTCACGTAAACAAAACTTCCCTGCTTTTTTATTTTAATCTAACGTTAGTAGTTTCAGTTAATATTTTGTTTGCAGGAAGATCCCCATCGATTCGCCGAAATCTGGGTGGGAGTTATAGTAGCAATTTTTAAATAATGATGGTTTACCCAAACGCGCTGGGGGATCTCTGAAAACCCATATTAACATATTTAATTCAAAGGAAATGAATGCTCGCAATAATACCTAATAGCTCTTTATCATATCAGTAAACGCATTCAGTGGACATACATGTTGCCTGGAGACAATTTACTTGAAAGTCCAATGTATGTTATACTTCGTTAATTAACGATTAACGAGTAAATGCATATCTCTAGTACATAGTTAGTATTCCGAACTCCCTCTCCCTCACCGTCCTACGTCTCTATATTGCATCGGGGGGCTGTTATTGTTGTTAGTTTTGATATCGCGCCATTTGCCGTGGACATTATTGCCGCTGCGAGACAACGCAGTACTCTCACATACAGCGCTGATTGTTCGTTATGGAACGTGTTCAGAATTCAAAAATATAAAACAAAAGCATTACGATCACTATTATACGTACCTACAACGAGATGGATATTTTCAAAAAGATTTTACATGCAAAAATTAGAGAAAAAAGGAGTTTAGCAATCTTATTCAATGATAAAAATCTAGGCACTTTTAATTATTACGACTGCGCCATTTCGTGATAACATGTTGAAAGAATGGTTTTTAGAATCATTTGACGTCCTTTATGCCTTTTGTTTATGAAGCCTTTTCTGTTTGTCTTTTTTCTTAAACTCTGTGGCATTTTTTAGACCCATCTCACCTGTTTCTCAACGTTACTACTTAAATAATATCAGAAAATCAATTTTCTTATTCATGCTTCCAATCCTCATAATCTTAATCCTTTTTTGAAATAGAATTAAGTTTGGTACAAATTATTCGCTCAAAATATTACTTAAAATTCGTATGAACCGTTACGATATCACCTTTTTTCGCTCAATGCAACTACAGCCGTTATTTAGCTCTATTATTAGTAATGCTATCGTTCTTTTTCTACACGCCTTCGATGATAAATGTCACAACCAGTACATAGTGCCATCATTTAGTTTCGGTCCAAGTTTACTACTATCAAAACTGCCGGGCACTGAATACTATTTCCAATTGACTGGACGAATGTGTTATTATTGTTGGGAACAGTTTTAATTTTCTTGTCATTTGTCATATTTCAACGCGAGTAACAACATTTTGCAGCGAAACTATTTACACAGTAGAAGGGTTTAGTTTTCCAATAATTTCTCTTCGCAGAAAATATTGTACAGTTTGGTTATAGAAGTTCTTGACTTTTGAAGCAGAGAATTATTATTTTGATTTTGTTTTTATTTACTGTACTTTATTATTTTATTTACATATTTATTTTATTCTTCTCTGTACATTTTTTGATATTTTTATGATATTTTTCCAATGAATGAAGTATAATTTGTACATTTTTAATTTCAACATATTAACATATTATTTCGTATACATTATTATGGCGTGATGAATTACTTGATTTATGTCGAATAGTAAGAAAACTACAGTCTATAGTAAAAAGATATTTATTTACTCGATAACGTATTTGATTTAATTTTCACTTTTTGTTTTTTATGGTAGACCTTCATAAATGACAAAATTGGTATGTCGGTAGATAGATATTATGTAATTTTTCAAGTAACATATTCAGATATGTAGTATTGTTGATGAATTTGTTGTTCAAAATGAGAACTTGTATATAATTATATAACTTAGATTAACTGATCAAAATAATTCAATACTAATATTCACGTCAATACAGTAGATGCCTATATTTTTGTCACCGTATCATTACCTGATGCGTATCTACGTACGTACCCGGTATCGTGTTGTGGTTGTATAGAAGGTGAATCTTTGAGCCTTTAATCTGAAAGCAATTACTATTCATACCCCATTTACTCCAGAAAATGTCTTTGTAGATAAATATTTAAGAACGCCGATGTGCTGAAATGACATTGTTCTGGGAAAAATCCGTTCAAACTGACGAGGAATGATGAAAAATATTGTTAAATTTTATACACTGTTAATTTTTTTCGATTTCAATTTCTTTCTCAAATCCAAATGGACCATATTAAGTCTCTAACAAAAGATTTCTTACATGGTGAATGATATGTTAGTCGGTTGTGGGATTTGAACCACTGACCTTTCTCTCACAAGTCCTAGACTACCATCATGCTACAACGATTTGATTATATATTTTAGTGATTCCCACGATACGGGGTAGCCCGCTGAATCAATATTTTGAAAATATTAAAGTAGCAACGAAGACGTTGAAGATTGATGACATGCCTCATAGCTGAATATATGGTATTTATTATTTCTTAAGCAACAAAAGTACGTTCAACATATTTATTTATTCTTTTCATCATTCATTCATATCATCATGGCATTTCCCACAAGTGGGGTAGCCAGCGATTCAACTGCCAGTAACAAAAATGCAAGTCGTGCCAATAAAAGTTAAGACATTCTAGATAGGTGACATACCTCATCACTGAACTGAAGATATTGCATGTCTTTAACGTGATGTTTTACGCATACCTGCCTCTTACAGGATACTCGAATACTGACGGAAAATAGTGGGAGACCACTTCTTTACCGAGGACTCCACGAGTTGTGTTGAAATTATCTATTTTATATCACTTTCATTTCGCTTCGTGTGGATATTTAATCGGAGCATTTAATCTCGGTTAAATCCCTTTCGATACGTTATTATATAACGTTTCTATCAAATGAAACATACAAAATTCGCTTTGTTATCCTTAATCGTTAACTAAGTTATTCCATATCGTTTACCTGTTAAGTAGGTACATTTTCAGGCCTTAATTAGAAAGTGTATACCATCCTTTTACATATTATTATTATTATTAGATGCTACAAACTTCACACCCGGCTTCGCTCGGTGAAAGAAATTTACTTATTATCATAAGCAATATTTCTGCAAATGACAAAATAACTACCTACATAGCAGCCGCGTGCCTTCCAAACAAGCAAATATGCAACGCATGCTCTAAAAATGACGAAGTGTGTATTTTTAAAAGTGACGAAAAATGTCTTAAAAAAGTACCAACGTGCATTATGATCTTTTTGACAAGTTTACGCATTTGAAATTTTATCTTTAGAGAAGTACCTCAGTTTTTAATATCTGGTCTGCAAAATGTGTATAGGTACATTTTGTTTTTCAATAAGGTGGGTGATGGTAAAGTTTATTTATTAAACTTACTTTCAACTGATATGTATCTCTGTAAATTAATAAAAAACGTACAATATTTTTTCAGTAGAATTTGAAATCAAATAATATTTAATAAAAGTTATCGGTTTTCTTGTTCATATCTTGATTACAAAAACGAACAAGCGTATCAGCAAACAAACCGATGTATTTATGAGAGGATTACTGTGTAAGCCTTGTACGGTAAAACCGCCAATTTTGCAGGGTTTTGAAACTAATGTTTAAATAATAATAATAACAAAAACAAGGGTACATTTTCATTAAATGATTATGGGTTCTGAATTTGAAAATAACTTTGAAGTGCTCTTCAATGTCCCTACTTACCAACTAACTTAAAACACGTTTAACCTCAGCCGAAATCGACCACAAAAAATGTGTGACCTTTGTGTGATTTCGGTTTTTATTTTGGGCTCTTGTAAAGTTAATTACCTCATTTTGGTGGAATATTTTTCTTTTTTTTTATACAGAATTTCTATCAAGTAAAAACCTAACGGTTCATAATTAGAATATTGTGATTTTACGATAAAATTAAGAATTGAGACAATTTTAAGGGTGGTAAGAGTGATTATTTCTGACATTGCTTTTATTTTGTTTATTGATGTGATTTGTTTTTAGTATTTGAAGACTATGTAATATTGTTCAATTTATCGTGTATTGTAAAAGGCAAATGCCGTATGTTGTTAAAAAAAACTTTCTTCCTGGCTTGTATATTTTCTTCGCCACTGTTTTTTTTCCTTGATTACCATTTCTCACTATCCTTTACACGAGACTTGTCTCTATAAGGAGGATGTTTAGATTTAAGTTTTTATAAAATAGTCTATATATTGTTATGTCTGTATTGTTTGTTGTGTTCAATAAAATTATCAACTATCACTTGTCTGTCGATCTGTCCCCTCTCCCTATTGTTTTAAGTGGACAAAAGAGCAGATTTAAATAGCCATGCAATGGTCATAGTGTTGCCAAACTTATTGCTTTAAAATATTTTATTTGATTCTTTGTACATAAAATTTATCTCCATTTTGTGTCGTTCTGAACCTGAAATTAAAATTACTATGTCGTATAAACTGAATGCGGAATAAATGTATACTGTGTTGAAAATAAACAGAAAGTAAGTAACTTGTGAAGAAATATATTAATTTAAATGCGCTTAAGGACGTGATTATTTTATTTAATAAGCGTTAATGCTTTTGAGTGCATTTTATCATTTCCATTATCTCGTAATAACGTTATGTATTTTCATTAATATCGTGGTTTTTAAACTCATCGTTGATTTGGGGGTATTGGGCTCTAGGGTGTGGTCTTTGATGCTTTACCGTTGTAGAGTCGAACCTCCTTGACTAATTTGTTTGACCTAAATTCATTATTGCCTTTTTTTGTTTTTATTCCGCCTCTCCTCCCATTATTTTTCTCTTGTTCTTCCTTTTCTTCATTACATTCCACTTCATTACACATTCCGTTTATTCTATTGCCATTGTTTATCTTTTTTTCTTGCTTCGCATAGATCACCGATCTTCAATTATAAAATTCATGTCCTAATAACTGTATTCGATTTTTTACATATTTTCGTACCAATTTTTTTCAAAACATAGGTACTAGAAGAACCTTTCTTTCTGTTAGAGGTTTTTTTGTGTTGTAGATGCCTAGCTATCCTTCTATCACTTTTAGGGTGAATCAGAAGACACAGGACCCAATGTGGCAACATTATAGTATCCAATATAGGCACTCTTGGAACGAAAAAACATGATCTTGGGATCGCGTCTGTGAAAAGCTGAATTGGACCCTTGAAGCATTACATTTATTTTCAATAATAATAACTGAGTTTGAAGTAAGAAAACAAAAGTATAAATATTTACAATGGTCATTGATCTATCATTTTATCAATGACAATGGTCAAAGAATTAAACATCTATTTTGTTTTTATAATATCTTGGTGCATTGACAATTATTCTAATTAGTCCAATACAATTCTGACGTAGGTATATAATTATTATATGTATTTCTAAAGTTGGGAATCTTTCTTCTATGTTTCATTTTTTTTCGTCTATGTTCTCTGAAATAAAAACGGGGAAGATAGGGGGGTCGTAGAGGAGGAACAGGCAGTTCCTTTATAATTAATTATTTAATCAAGCTAGGCGTAGTATTACGTACTACAAGTTGCACAATACAGAACCTGCCCGTCTGGACACTCGACGCTTCCTCTCCAATTCCAAATCCAATTTAATGCATTTCCCTCTTCACCGCTGTTATACCGACCCGGCGCGGCGCGGCAACATT
Source organism: Athripsodes cinereus (assembly GCA_947579605.1). Lineage (NCBI taxonomy): Eukaryota > Metazoa > Arthropoda > Insecta > Trichoptera > Leptoceridae > Athripsodes > Athripsodes cinereus. The sequence goes on along the minus strand of OX388307.1, from coordinate 4,796,969 downwards.
AAGTGGGGCAGAGTAACAAGGTAGATATTATTATGTACGTTTAAGCATTGCTTTTTATTTTACCTGCATAGTTGATTCCTATACCCTCTTTCACTAAATAGGCTTACACTGTTTATTGCATTAGATTAGTTTTGAAGTCTTAGTCGCAGTTAAGTAAAATCACTGCTTAAATAATAATTAGTGTTTAATAGAATTTTTTATAGCTAAAACTATGCTAAAAGAAAACGTGAAGTGGATGGTTGAGATTTAGATTTTCGATCGAGAGATCTCGGGTAAATTCCACCCGCTACCGACCTTCCAGAACACTTTTACGACACAAGCATATAGATTTGTCTAAAGTGTAGTCAGTGATTTTATATTTCATAGCGGAATCTGAACGCTTACACACCGTTCAGCAGGTCGAGATTTCACCATCAAGCTGCCGACTATCTCATTCACTTTAAAATTCCCCGTTACTGACTTTTTTCCGTGAGCATTGCTACTTTCTTATTAATACTTTCAGAGTAGGGTGTGATTTAAGTACTGAATTGTAGAAAGGGGAGGGTTGTTATGTTTTCCTAATGAATTTCCTTCGTTAAAAGTAATTAAATTTTAAACATGCTGCGTTAATTTGGATTCCTGCTTCTAAATACATCTAATATTATTAAGAGCGAATATTATTATACGTCCACCTCAGCGGCGGAACATTTGGTTTTACTTCGTTTTCTCAAAGTCAAATCATCGTACTTACATATTACGTAAAATAAAACTGAAATCACTTAAATAAAACTTCAATATAGGGGCAAGTTGACAGTAGTTTTTTTTGGAAGGCTTAGAAAAAATCTTTTTTTTTTACGGAAATACAAAAAGATTTTATAAAAGTACCTACATATTATATTGTTTTTTCTTTTGGCGTTTGTTCGTCGTGAAAAAATATTTACGTTAGCACCAAACGTAAAATAGTTTCAGAGAATTGTAAATGTATTTGACGAATATTTGAAGTGCGGTTTTTCATTTTTTTTTTGTGATGACTCGAGGTTTTCTGACTTGAATTGAAGTTGCACCACTGTTCGTACTGTCGCTAGTACCATATTAGAGGCACGCAGGTTCGTATGAATAATTATGTCATTTAAAGTACACGCATAGTTTTCACTAATATTGTGTAATGATATTATTTATCATACAAGTAGGTAGGTACTTTCGGAATGCCCAGACGTCCCAGACCTGCTATTGTAACAGCAATTACAATGCTTTTTTTATTAATTTGTATCATTTTTTAATCGTCATTCTTTTGTTTTGTCTATTGTAAAAAACTAAAACAAATAATGAATCATTATTGTACAATCGTAATTAATGAATCTATGTATTAAAATTACTGTGTTTGGCGATGAGATATGTCACTCATCCTGAAGTGGGTTAGCTAGTGATTAACATGCATGACGTCCTCTCCGTGCCAAGAAAAGTTAAGACATTCAGAATGGAGAACATACCTAACCGCTGAGCTAAAGACGTTCACTGTCATTCAAGATGGATGTCATGCTTCAATTGTTGTATATATACGTGATATTTTTTTACGAACATTTGCTTTTTACAGGATAATTGAAAACTTACGAAAAAGAGTGTTAGGCCTATTCTTTTACGGGAACTCCTTGGAGTCATTGTGTAATATTTAATGAAATTTTAATCTTGTTTTATTGTTGTACAATTGCTAAAATAATATCACACACTACTTTGGTTACCAAGAACTCATTGTCTTCAGGCAATAATCTCGCCTTTTGCTCATGAATTTTCTTTTATCAATAAATGTAATTATTATTTTTCATTTTGTAAATTTCTAAAGTACACCATAAATAATTTTATCCTTAATGGAATAATTCTGAAGCAGGTCTGATCCTCTGAATCCACTTTTTAAGCTCACCAAGCTAAGTTACTATCGATATTCTGTTAAATCAAATGCTGTTAAAATGTCAACAGCATTTGCTTTAACAGAATATCTTTAACAGAAATTCAACCGTCTTACTAATATCTATGAAAACCCGCGCTCATGTAAGACTTTTCAATTGGGTTTACAATTTAATCATTTTATTATATCTTGAACACTGAGTAGGATTCAAACCAACGGATCTCGAATTGAAATGTTAAACTGTGCAATCTGAATGTCGGGCGTTTATGAAAATGATTTCATTGCGAAATTTCCATCAATCATTGTTTCCATATTCTTACAGTTATGTAGGTATATTATTATTAACCAACAAGCTGTTGTTATATTTCAACTAACCTCAACAATTATACTAAGGTTTTAGTGCTGTAAATCAAAGTCTATCTTGTGTTGTATTAGTAGTTTGTATACCTTTATACAGCGGGTGTATGTTTGTATGTTAAACCATCATTGATCACTCCTGTATATTTAGTAAAAGAAGTATTATAGTTACATATCGATACCTTAATTCGCAGATTGGGTAACTCCAAAATAGCTACTTTACAGGGCGGACAAAAAACTAAATATTTTTGTTATGCATATTATTATTATTATTTTCCTTATTCTAAAATATCTACATGATGTAGATACATGTTCGTAACACAATAACCATGACATAATTATGTTTATAATGGTTTTGTAGCCTTTTTTTGGAGTTACCTAATTTTCTGTGATAGATTTTGTAAAATAAATGCTATAATTGATGGAGTTACCCAATTTGCCTATAAGTATTGTATACTGTTTGGTCTCATAAAAATGTTATTTTTAAAGTGTTTTATATGAAAATCAAATTAAATTGAAGTAATATATATAGGACAAATACTTCAACATCATCATCATCATCAACGCTCCTCTCGGGAGGACAGGGCAGAAACCAGCCTCCTCCATTCAGAGCGACTCTGCGCCAATTGCGTCACCTCTTTCTACGATATTTCCTGCGCTCTGCTGTTGTCGTTATAAGAACAGTGTATTGTGAGAGAGGGAAATCACGGGCTGATGAATCCTTGCGGACGGAAGACCGGTGCACTTTTTGGCCAATTAGCCTTTTCAGGATATTACCCAGCCTGGAATATCGTCTATCCTGTATCACGGAGTTGAACATAGTTGAACAAAAAAGTTGTACCTTTAGAGATATACTCGTTGATAGCTAGACAAAAATAATGAAGAGTGACAAAATGTGAAAATAATAATTCGTGTGGAGCATTATTTTAGAAATCGTGGTAGTCCTGAGTCCATTTTCGTGAAGATATTTTCAGTCTCGTTTAGATTATTTAAGCAGACAATATTTTTTTGGGCCAAGGCTTTTCTTCCTTTGAGGCAATTTATTTATTTATTCATTCATTCTTTACTGTACATTGATCACAATTAATACAATTTTATAAAAAAATTGCATTCAAATTAGGTGTGATCAATATACAGAGGTCGGTTGCCCAATAAGAGACTCTTATGACTTGTATTATGAGATAGCTGAAGTCCAGTATCCGATCAAAGTGTCTTGCCTCTTGCACACTGATACCCTCTCTATATCTCAAGATTTTAAAATCCGCCAAAAGAAATTTTATTATTTTATAAGTAAATGCCTTAATATTACGTGTATTATTCTAAAAATATTTGGCACAAATCGTCCCACGAGGGACGGGTTGCCGTAATCTTATAAATAATAATAATAATTTACAGACGGCGAGTTTATCACAACGCTTTTTGATTTTTAAAATTTAAATTTTAAATATTTATTACTCCATGATTCATCCTTTTTCCAAGAGAAGTCTCAGAGTTATCATCAGAATTTGAATGTTCTGAATATGGGACTAACGAGATGTTGACTCTTATGCTGCCCTTCTCTGTTGCAATATTATGAAAAATAGCATTAGCCTGTGCATCTAACAATATCCCTTGTGTCACATTATTATCTAAATTATTTTCATCAGTAGGTATTTATATTGATTTTGGATTTCTGCAAGATTACCACTATCAAGTAATATGATGGGCCAATTCCATTATAAAAATTCGAATTGTCTTTGATAAATTTGTAGAAAATCATGATTTCTGGGATTTGTTTCACTCATACGATCTTCTTCACTCCTTCAATTTTCAGTTACTAATTTAACCATAGTCTTTAGTCTGCTATTCATCTATAAAATGATAAGTAAACATTTCACTTTTGCCTGACGATGAGAGCGGAAGCTCTTGAAAGCCGGCTCGCAAAATAAATAATGTCAATAGTGGAATAACTATATATCGTGTTTCATTTTAAAAATTATTAATATGAACTTCCACCAAGAACCGTCGGTCGAGAAATTAAACTTATGATAAGTAGGTAATGTATGTAGATACATGTTCAGTTCTTCGGATTTTGAGCTTATTTAAAAATAATCATGATTCAACAAATCCTAATATATCAAAAAATAAAGTCGTTTATTTAAGTATTAAAACCTAGATTTTTTTTTACTAAAAAATAATAACATAATATATTGTGTTAAAAAACAATACAATATTAGTAAATTAGCTTCAAAATTTGTGCGCAAACATATCCAGTAATAATTAAATTCCACGTAGTAACTCCTGCAAAAGTTGCATTATTTAAAATGTGAGTTCCTTACATATTAACTACATCACATAAGGAGCAAATGATAAAAAAAACTTTTAAAAATTTAAGAATATAAAGCTGATACTTATGGTTACAGTTATCTAACATTTTTTTACAGGATAAGATATCCAAAACCACTTTTTTGTAAAATATTCCTAATACACAACCTATCTCTCGCAAGTCTCCATACAGAATGGTGGAGTTACCCAATTTGCAGCGTTGTAAATACTAACATTGGAGTTACCCAATTTTCTTGAGGTGTTTTTTAGGACATTTGTAATAACGCTGGATTCTTCAAATTTACCTAGCATGTGTGTTGGAATACAGTCAACATTATGGCATCATTAAGTCATTTTGTCAAAAAATGGAGTTACCCAATCTGCGAATTAAGGTATCGATATCTGTATATCGGAGCGAAACTAGATTTTTGCGAGTCTTCATCGTCCTTAAACGTCTTATCAACATAATTGGTTTCAAACATTGTGTTTGACATCTACACTTCTAGTAAGTAAATAATCCAGTCCCCGACATCCAATTGTGTCAAAAAATTCATAACATATAATTGGTTTGTTTAATGGAGAAACATAAATGTAAATATTTGTTGGTTGAACTGTTTGTGTCCCTTAAGAATATAAAATAAATAAAAAATAAATAATTTCATTTCAATTTTATCTCTTGGAGTGGCCGATACAGAATAGGCGTCCAACTCTTTTCTGTAAGATTTTGAGTGTCCTGTGAAAGTTAGGTATTTAGGTATTAAACACCATGTTTTAAGACATAATGTATGACTATATGTCTTTGTTGGCATGGTGACGAAAAAATGACATTATTTTTATTTATGAATTCGCAAAATATTACTCTCCGTTCCGTTGTGTTCCGTCGGGCACCCGGCAAGGAATTGGTACCTCACTGTTTTCCGTAAGTTTTCAAGTGTCCTGTAAAAGATAGACGTTCTAAAGAAATATGCAAAAGATATATTATTATGTATTTTAAATTATGCGATGTGGTTTGCCACCCATCCTGATTGTCTTAATTTGTGATTGGCTCGGAGAGGACATTTTGCATGTTGATTACATGCGTTTAGTCTGATGGCTAACTCACTTGTGGGTTATGCTATGATCATTTAGTAATAGTAGCAAAATATAGCACATATTCAAAATAGGTGAATATGCCGTCAAAAAGAGCATAAGGAGGAATATAACGCTATGTTGATTAAGTATAAGGAGGAAGTATAAGTATAAAAAGAGCATAAGGAGGAATATAACGCTATGTTGATTAAGTATAAGGAGGAAGTATAAGTATAAAAAGAGCATAAGGAGGAATATAACGCTATGTTGATTAAGTAGCTTTGTCGATAATTCGACATAGTGTAGTTTAACGCTTACAGACAGATTATTTAGTAGTACGGGGCTAATAAGTTGAATCACACACCCCTCTTCAACTATGTGTAGAATTTATATAGATACATACATACACAGTACACACTCCCTCTGAAAACATTTATACCTTTCTGCATTCCTGAAATGTATTAGATATTGTTTTAAATTCCATATTATTTATTAGATTCGAAAGACCTTCCATGAAGGTTTCAGAGTAGAGTTTTTTGACAGTCTTAGGTCTCACAATTTTTTCTGTAAAGTATTTTTTTTTTATATTTAAGGTATATAATAAGTCTTGCGTTTAAGATGCGAGAGTAAATAAGTATGTAATGTAAAGATAGGCCAATATGACGTTCCGTTCTCTCTGCATACCCCACTTGGAAAACGGTGTGAGAGTATAGTATGGTTAGATTTGTATGATCTTCAATTCAGCGATGGGCTGTAGCACTCATTAATTGAAACTAAAAAAATAAAAAATTAATTGAAACTAAAAGGATAAAAATAATGATGAGGGTAAGACTCCAACATGATGAGTATATAACGCTCTGAGTTGAGAGATGAATTAATAAGCCATTCATCATTAATGTTTATTTTCGACACCAAGAGCATGACAACGTTCATTATTACATGCAGTCAATTCACTGAATATTCCAATAATGGGGGATACTGTACTAGCTCACAGAGAAAGTAATTGATAAGATTTCGAAATCTTATCTTTTTCACCCTCCAACAAAGTTCGTTATGGTGTTGAACAAAATCTCTGTTATTTTACACGCATAATAAAAACCGAGCACAACAGAAATAAAAATGAAGGCACAAATTCATTCATATTTTTTTGTACGAGTTTCAAGTTTGTTTTGTTGGAGTTGTACTGAAGCAGGTAAAGTTTACAGTTTACAACAAACTAATGGGTGTGTTGAATCTCCCTACTTACTTGGTACTAAGTATTTTGAATTATTGCTTTGCATTGTGTGTATCTACTATACTACTACGAGAATGTATTATCTACATATTTAACAATGTTTGTTGTTTATAATATGGCGTGTTCAGTTAAGGCGCATTCTCATACATTACAAGCCATTCTCAGAGCTTTCTGTTAGTTTCAACTCTCAGATACACGTTTAGAACTTCTATGTGGGTTGGAAAAAAATAATATACTAAAAAATCCCAGTACTGTGATTTGTCATACCTATTCTATGATTTGAATGAACAGATTTAGTTTTTGATATCGTAATTCTATATTTGACGTGTAGCAGAGCTATACTTGTAGAAGATGAACATTTAACTACTTTTAGTCCCGGAGCAGAGTTGCAAAACACAAATTGGCAGCATAAAACGTATTTTTTTTATCAGGATTCCGGGGATTCCGTCACCTTTCTTTGAAGATGTAATTTGCCCAATGTACATCTTCAAAGAATTCAATCGGTTTTTAACGCTGCTGCACGTTTTATATATAAAATGGATCGGTTTTCACACATATCGTCGACACTTCAGAATCTTCACTGGCTTAAGTGCCCAGAGAGGATTGAATTCAAACTTTGCCTAACAGTATTCAAGGCATTGAATGGTATGGCTCCGGAATATATCTCGGAACTCTGCAATCGCCAACCATTAAATCAGAGACAAAATTCTCTAAGGTCTCAATCCAACATCACAACAAGATTAGAAGTAGTTAAAATGAGTCCAGCGCCAGCGTACTTGGATCGCGCCTTCATATCTGCGGGTCCTAGTGCGTGGAATAGGCTTCCCACAAACATCAGGGAAGCAGAGACCTTGACCCAGTTTAAGACCCATTTGAAAACGCATCTTTTTAAGAAATCATATGGATTAAACTGAAAATATATGTAAGGTCACTGTTAATATTTTGCAACGCTATAGCGAATACCTTAAAACATCCTATGCGCCCTTGAGGTGGATCTGTCCACAAAACGGCGCTATAAAAATCATCCGATTATTATTATTATTTGGATAGCTTGTTTGGGCAAAGTTTCTCGAATTGTAATTTGCCACATTTTCTGTGCTGAATTAGTTCGTGTTAAATTATTATGAGTAAAAACTTTTGTATTAAGCACTTCTACAGTGGCTTTACTGGTCGCGAGCCAGCTTTCAGGAGTCCCCACTCCATCATCAGGTTAACGTTAAGTGATTATGCACTAATACAATTTCTTATAGAATAAATAGTAGTAGGGATAATGTCAATAGCAATAAAAAATGGATTAGTTAATAATGACAGTGCTAGAATATCTGATGCAGTAAGTTGACAAATAATTGTAAACTCAGCTCTGCAAGCTCTAAGCAGAGTTAATGTAATGTGAATGCGTCTTCACTGTGATATGAACCAGGCAACTACACTAATAATATATTACCATGTAACGTACTGTGAAGGGCTTTAATGATAATAAAGTGCTACGAGATGCTTGGGTGACGGCTGAGTAGGTACCTACATAAACTAAACATACATAATTTGTTACATAAGACAGTGTTGCCAGCTATAAAATTATTGTCATACTATAAATAATGTGTTAGGTACTTAAGATTACGTTGTCAGGAGTTCAAAATAATAATATGATCTCTTCTTGGTTCATAAAATATTGAACAATTGGTATTCTTCCGTGATTGAAATATAGAGTAGTGTATAATTAGATTGGAGGATTCTATCTATCTATCTGTTTTTACTATCACGTCATCTACTTTAGATGGGGTAACCAGTGGACCGTTTTCATATTATAAACATGCAGGTCGTCTTCCTCGTTCCAATCATACTGGGATGGGTTATATACCTCATCGCTGAATTGAAGATGTCAAGTGTTTAACTAATACTGTACGAATACCTGCTTTATACAATACACTGGAAAATCATCAACGATTATGTTAGACCTCTTTTATTCCGGGGGCTACTTTCGTCTTCTCCGTATCATAGAAAAATGCGAAGTACAGTATAAGTGACAATATGTTTGACTATCATTCAATATTTATTCATGTAAGGGATCTTTGTGACATACTTTGAATTCGAAGATGTATAATACCCCTAGGAGTATCTTTTCTCACTCAGAACCATGTGGGTATATTATTTTATCCCTTTTAAGCTTCAAACAAGAATGTATGACACTTCTATTGGTTGTCGTTCATAATAACGACACTTGCTGACGTGAATGTCTTGGAATCCCACAAATGGATGCAGTTCCTATATAAATAAAAAATGTATTTTCAAATGTTAAGAATATTTACACATTTTTTATTGTTGAACTGCATTTGACCATAGCGTGTTCATTTATTTATTAATGAGAGACACTTACATGAAGTTGACAAAATAGACAAAAAAATATAAACATTATACATTGACTTTTCCCTCCAATTAATCTTAATTAAAAGCAATTAGATTTTTTTCTTTTGTGGTTTGCATTAAATGTTTCCCGATTGGTAGATCTTATATCGTGGCAGTGAGAATGGCGGAATTGGTGAATGTTTGTCCATAGTCACCGAGTATGATCACTTAAACCAGCCTTAAGCCAATTCATAAGGGTTGGGACGTAATATTTATCACATCTTCACTCTAAATTTTGCAAAATGTTACATTGCGTAGGTATACATGGTTCTCCAATCGAAATTTGCGATTGGTTTTATTTAGTTACGTACATAGGTACTTACAAAATTATCTCTGTCTTGTTGTCTGACAAGCCTTGTAGGTATATATTATATTATGACTGTTATATTATGTCACTTATGGTCCCACTTTCATTAAGGACTTAATCATTTAATTAGGGCGTTGTGTTATAAAGGGATACATGTATATTTTTTCTGTCATTGTTATTGTATCATACGTACCATCTACTTCAGTATTGTGACATTCCCTATCGCGCCTCGCCCTTTCTGAGTGAAGTACCTACGAAAGTGGGAACTAATTAACCGCGCACCCCGCAGGTATCTCTGAGTACCGGATTATCAGTACCTGGTATTCGTATCGGAGTGTGAGTTTTTATGACAAACATGTGTACATTTGAGTATTTTGGCTATTTTGATGGGATATATTTCTGAGAATTTTACAGATTAGTAAATTTTCATTTTGTACTTAATAGAGTGGACGACTTTCATGTTTATTACATGCAGGTAGTATGGTGGTTACCTCACATGTGATACGAATGAATGATTTTTTTTAAAGATATATCTGGGTTTGTTATAAACCCAAATACAACCTTAAACACCTTTCACACTAAGCCAAAAGCTTGTGCCGTGAAAGGGGAGTTTGCCGGCACCTGGGATCGAACCACGGACTCCTTGTTCTGGGGGCCGATGCTCTACCTCCAGGCTACCGACGAACTCACTTTTATTTTATTTTACTTTAAGGCAATTCATTCTTACTAAAAAAAGAATTTGGAAGGAACTTAGACTAGATAAAATCATTACTTTCTACCCATAATTTATTTTTATATTTGTATTTGTTGTAAATATTAAAATAACAATCTATATATGTACATGACTGAGAAATATTACATGAAGAATTGGACACATAGTGTCGAAACAAAAACTTATGCAAAAACATGAAGATAGAGTTACATCCTTTTTGCCTATCCTACAAGGGAAGTGGTGCTATGTTATATGTTTTTTACACCCCAGACACCCTCACCAAAAGCAATGTGCTTGTATCGTGAAATCGTCAGCAACGAGTGGAATCGCACCCGGGTCTCTCGATCGAAAGTCTGAGACTCTACCATCAGACTGCCGACCACCTCATTTAGCATCTACCTATGTATAAATTTTGCAGTTTTATTTTTGCCCATTATTTTTTCAGCATTTCTTATCAAGCATTTTATAGAGTAGTGGAGTATAGCGAAAATTGAGTCTACAATATAATTATTATTATTACTGTTTAATGTTTTGCCCTATTTTCTACAAACATCGTGTACATTTATGTATTATTAATTTACAATTTTATAATCATAAATATAATTTACGGTTTGAGTTTTCGTAAAGAGTCGTTTAATAAAGTTTTTGTATGATTATCGTATAATAATATTTAACATTGTTACGAATTTCCTAACTTCTGCTGTTTTTGCCTAACGGGGTGTAAATAGGTAGCAGCTAATATGTTAAACTCGAAGATTCTGGTGTAAGTTGTTTGTACTTTTGTATGTATTCTGAATTTATACATATTAAATAATTTCATGTAAAATACAGTTCAAAGTGAATTGAAAAAAAAACACTACTTAGTTAACTTCCAGTTGACTTAATTAATTACGCCTACCAGGATTCGGAGACTCTCGACTCCATCTTCGAGCGATTATAAGAAGAGTTTAATTTTATTTTGCTGATAATATTCTCAAATACATCTGCTGATAAAATACTCTGAAGATGTTAAATGAGCTAAACTTATGTAAGGTTATTTAAATCGGCCCAGGTCTAAGCATAAATGCTGGAAAACTTCTATTGCTTTCTTCTCTAGGAGTTTTCGTAATTTTTAATATTCTGCAGTCCGTTGAGTGATAACCTGTCGAGTGAAGATTATTAACACAGAAAAAAGACATTCGGGATGAATGCGATTATTCACTGCTGAATCCTGGATATTTTTATAACAATATTTGTTAGAATAGGATTTCAATATTTTTTCCTATTTTTATCGCCTAGTATTAAAGCTGGTTATGAATACTATTAAGTTCTTGCATCGTTTGCGAGTCGTTAAAAAGCTTTATTGCCTTTCAATATGCCTATTTTCAGCGTTATAAATAACGTAAAGCAGTAAAGCTAATTCAATTTAAGGGAACACAGTTAGAAAAGTTTACAATGTAATAAGGATATGATTGTTATACAAGTATGGTACAAAATAAATTTGATATAATTATTCTTAATGTTTAATAAATCTAATGTTTTTGTGTTAACACTTTGGAAATTCATTATTAACATATAATTAAATAATTTTTATTTAAAACACTGTATTCTTTCCAAATTAAATTTATTCACCTCAAACGTTTTCGCCAAGGCTTCTACTTGGCATCATCAGGAGTCCTCCTTACAATAAAAATTATTTAATTATTTCTTAATGTTTAATTGTGAGACCGTAATGAATATAGTTGATATGATTAATAACATAACATTATAATTAAATCGAAATATCTACTTACATTCAATGGGTACCGTACTTGTGGGAGATACTGCGGGGGTAAAGATAAATATATTTTGGGTATCTAATAAGTAGGAGTAGCCACTGGAACAATTTACTTGTCTCCAATGGTTATGACGCACCTAGGTCTTGAGAGTGAGATATGACACAGAAGGATGTCACAATAGATTTACTATGGTCGCGGTGACACAAGGAATGCAAGGTCCCTTGACCTTTATTGAAAAAAAAATGCTCGCGGTGACGCAAGGAATGCAAGGTTCCTTGACCTTTACTTAAAAAAAATCTCCGATGGTTGAGCAGCTTCTGTATAAGCATTTTATAAGCATGTAGTGATTATCAGCCTATTCGTGCTACAAATAAATCAAATATCCAAGACAGAAAGTTTTGCACATAATTTACCTAGAAAGTATACTCAGCATGTCAGCCAGCAAAATATCCTGTGAACAACCACAATGAACACCAATTAGACTCCGTCTGGTGCCAACAGCTTATCCGCGCGGCCACGGACCCTCCCGTTAAAGTTAAGGAAAAGTTTATGATTGCAATTCGTTTACTGGTCTATTGAATTATTGAAAGTGGCTCGGGTCTTTGTTCACTTATTCTACTTATGATAAATAGATGGAGCTAGTTAGTTAGTTATCAATATAATCAATCTCCATATTATATTGAAGAGAATAACACATGTCTATTTGCTGTATGTTTCTTCAAGACTTCCCCTAGATCACTTGTTCTCAAACTTTTGTGTATTTTAATTGAAGGACTACAAACTTAAAACAAATGTTTCAATGTTGTACGATTTGTCTATGCTGTGTTTTTGGTTAAACCGAATAAAATGTTTCAATCATTAATAATAGTATTTTTTGATTTTTTTAAAAAAAAAAGATATATCTGGATTTTTATTATAAACCCAAATACAACCAACCCAACCAACCTAAATATAAACGTAGATTAATAAATAATTGCTTTTGCCATTTTGTAAATACTTTTGATTTTTTCTTCATATACAACATTCACAGAACTGTACCGTATCCATATTTAATATTGTTTTTTATTCTTTGTTACAGGTAAGCTTCCGAATTCCAAGTAAAGTGCTTCATTTGGATATTATTGACGTTATCTGAAAAGGGTAGATATGGGTTCATATTCAAGGTTGTTTATAATTTATTTATTTGAAATAACAATACTAATACTACCTTAACATAATGGCATATCCCACAAGTGGGCTAGCCAACAGACCAGCTGCATGTCATTAACATGCAAGCTCTTTTCTCCGTGCCAACAGAAAATTAAGACGATGGACGGAAAACCTTATCGCTGAATTCAGGATATAAAATATCTTTAATTACAATACAATTCAATACATAAAAAACTATTAATAATACTTCCCAAATAGGTCAATTTTACGCTAGGGCAAACATTGTCATAATCACATACCTAATCATAAAAACAACTAATTATAATTTATGAACAAAAGTTAAACTTCTCCTCTTCTTTACTCATTTTTAAGTCATCGACAATGTCGACACAGAAGAAGACAGTTTATATCCTGTATTGGCAGAAATCTAAATTGCATTTACTACTACTACTACACCATCACGGCGTGTCCCACAAGTGGGGCAGCCTGCAGCCCAGCTGCATGTAATCCTTGCCCAGAAAAATCAAGAAATTCACGATGAGTGAAATTGCATTTAACTTAAAATAAAACAAATGTTTTATTAGAATCCAATCACAGTTTGAGAGTGTTTGATTTATTGTTCCTTATCCTGTTGTTGATTATTAGTTATAATGAATAGGTAGATATCATTATTATGTTTCCTCCATTGATGCGCGACCAGTAGCGGCTACCATCTGACGATGTTCTACACGGTATCCATAACATAATATATTCATACATAATCACATTCACTACTATCTATATATCTATCGATAATTTTTAATACGTTCACAAATAAGAAATGTATTATATTAAACCGCTGTTTATGTTATGTGTATGTCATATAATTATTATCTTTATTATTTATTTTGGGTAAATCTAATCAAGCTTGGCTAATGAATACCGTTCTTTGTTAAAAAAATAATATGTTTTGTTTTAATCAGTTTTTCTATAATGAAATGTGAATAATAAGGCCAGTTCCATGATTTTATGCGAGTTCTTTTATTCATACATCATTCGATATTTCGACGCGTAGTTGATATTATAAAGAAGTACACAATCTTTTACCGATTTGCCATCTATTTTCATAGGATGTTTTTCTTTTGTTTGCACGCACGTTTTAAACATTGTTTTTTTTTTCCGTGGAGCACCCGGTAAAGAATTGGTCTCCCACTCTTCTGCGTAAGTTTTCGAGTGTCCTGTAAAAGGCAGGTGTTCGAAAAAATAAGACATTTTACATCTTAAATTCAGCGTTGAGGTTTGCCACCCATCCTGAATGTCTTGATTTTATACTGGCACGAAGAGGACAGTTTGCATGTTTCTTACATGCAGCTGATCTGCTGGCTACCCCACTTGTGGGATATGCCGTGATGGTATAGTAGTAGTAGTAGTAGTAGGATACAAACCATCAATGTGAAACTTCTTATACCTTTTCTAGTTGTTAAATTTAATGTCTTTATATACATACATACATCTTCTTCCCCTTGTCCTAGTTGGGTCGGGGGCCCATTGCGCCTAGGTACCTCCTCCAGAGATCCCTGTCCACCGCTGCTTCCAGGACCTCTGGCCACTCCAAACCAAGTCTTTCATCACACAAGTTTGACACCTGCCCTTGCCAGCTTCTTCTAGGGCGGCCCACCGGTCTTCTGCCCTCTCCCACAGCCTCCAAAGATCTAAGTGGTAGTCTGTCCTCTGGCATGCGGAGAACGTGACCCAGCCATCGCAACTGCGACCTCTCTATATGCAGGAGTACCGGTTCCACATTGAGAGCCTCACGAACATACGTATTCCTTATACGGTCTCTCAATGACACACCAGCTACTCCCCTGAGGAACCGCATTTCCGCTGCCTGTAACCTTGATCTCACGCTCTCCGTGAGCATCCAAATCTGGTGTCCATATGTGAGGATAGGGCGGTAAATTGTCTTAAATATGGCCATTTTCGTCCGTTGGGTCAGCTCGGATTTATGTATACTATATGTCTTTATATATACTATAAATTAAATATGTATATGTCTTTATATATACTATAAATTAAAACAAGTGTTTTGTTCTACTATAGAATAAAATAACACGATGGAGACTTCTTTCGACTTTATAGATGCTAATCAATTTGATTGACTATGAGTATGACCTGAGAAGTCGAAAGACGTCTTTCTTGTGTTTGTTTAATCTGTGGAAGAACGAAACGCTATTATTAATTTATTCAATTATAGAATTCTACTATTTGTGCACCAATACAATAATAATGTAACGCGGATTTTGCTACATTTGGGTATCCAGTTGATGAATTTTGTTTTATAGAACTTATAATGTCCCCACAGTAAGAATACATTTATTACTTTTAATCTAAACACCGCAATCAGAGGCCGAACTTCCTAAAAATTAATTTACAAATTCGTATCACAAAGTGTTTTGTTAATTTTTGTTCAGGTTAATTAAGAAAGTCTTTTGTATTAATTTCAGAAAGTACTTCTCGATATTTTCTTGTTGAAAAGTTTACATTTCTAATACCCCCCTCCTTTTAAATTAATTTTCCATTTGTGTTGTTTCTGGGAATTTATATTTGCCGACTAGGTTTCTTACGTCGAGTGCTTTTTGGTAGTTTTGAGGATTTTAATTATGGTTCCGATTTGTATTAATTCTGTAAATTATTTTAATTTATTCTCACTTTGATATTCATTTTCGTTGCGTTTCTTGTTATAGAAGCAGAGAGGACAAAACTTCAATTAGATTTCTCGTTCTACACTTCTTTCGCTTCTTCTACATTTATGCAGTTTCTTATGTACCTATGCATGCAAATTCTCTTACTCAACACAAGGCCATCTTTCAGTATTCGATCCACCCAGGTTTTGGAAGTCCTCACTTTCTTATATATATTTCATAAAGAATCGACGTATAAATTTGTCGCATTTTTGTCTTTTCGTTATCCTAGCTTTAACTAGATAAGCAATAGCGAAAGTAGCCTCTTCCTTAATATCTCTCATTTATTGACCATATTTCGATAAATAGAACTGAAATTTAATTATAAGGCTTTGATAGCATCTTTATATTGATTCCATTAATGTCCTTTACGGAGAAATTTTTTAACATAATATGACATAATAAAAAAATCTCGCTTTTTACTTTAGTCTCCTAGGTATAGATATAGGAGTTCTTCCCCCGTTTTCACGGCAGTTGCCCCCTAATGAACGATTATTATCTCACCGGGAAACCACTCACCTATTTATGCTCTTGTTTCTTCCATAACTCCTCTATACTACTCCCACTGCATAACCAAAGTAACTAGGCACCTCAAATATACAACCTAGCTAGCAAGTAAGTACTTCTGTGTTATTACGTAATTGTATTGTTCCTCCTTGTACATAACTTTCGTTGTACATATACCTATATTATTACAACAAAGTGATCTGTTTTGCAGATAACAAGAATAGGTAATCACATCTAGTTACTTGCTTATTTAAATTTAGGTTTGGAATCATTCTAGGTTTAAGTTGTATCAAGTTTTTATTACATTTGAAACATATAACGTTTAGCGATAGAACTACATGTAGTGAAGCTAGCACTTAAAAACTGGCTTGTTAAATAAAATCATGCGAAAGTAATAAATGCATTGCCTTTTTTTACTTTATCTAAAATCACTTAATGCTTAAACATATTTATCAAACATTGTATTTGATTTTACTGGAAGACATTGCCTCAAGGCAATTATGCATGTTCACCTTTTAACAATTTTATTTTCATAAAAAATAGTGTTTTTTGTTATTATTTTAACGTATATTTTCATAATATTTATCCAGAACCTTCGGACGACTTATTGAAATTTATATGTTTTAGTCTATCCTTTAATCAGACTTTTTGGATGTTTGATTGTGCTTATTTGATAAATGATTTAAAGTTACGTGTATCAGATTTAAAAAAAAAATCTTTAATAGTCGAGATAATAAATTTACTAAACTTATAAACAATAAAATGATTACCATATTTAATTTTTTAATTGGTAGATATTATGTAGTTTTTTAAAAAATGGACGTGGATGTTTATCCTAAATAATGTAAAGCGCCCTTGAAGTGATATTATCACAGTACGGCGCTATATAAATAGTCATATTATTATTATTATAAAATAATAAATTTTATCTTATTATTTTCTGTACAATGTTACAATACAACATCAGACAAGTATACATATAATAGTAAAATACAATACACACTGTGTATTAGACATGTACAAAATTAATTGATATGTCAATTACCTACAACTCATGCCCTCCAAGTTATTCTACATGGGTCTCGATAAGGGAATTAGACTTGTTATTTAAATTATTTCAATACAGATGTTTATCTGTCAATACTAGATAGTTGGAATATTACTTTATTTGTACCTGTACCTGTAACTGTTAAGTTTAATTTATTCGGGAGATGTCTGTTGTCTAACATTAGTCTCTGGGTATTCATTTCAAAGTTGTTTAAGTGATCATACTAGTTTTAGATCAATGTTTTGAATGGACGGCTCGAATCAGTTCACTGAGCAAAGACTCGTCATTTTGAATAATATATTTAACGTTATATAGAACTGCTATTACTATACCATCACGGCATATCCCACTAGTGGGGTAGCCAGCAGACTAGCTGCATGTATCAAACATGCAAGTCGTTCTCTTCGTACCAACAAAAAATTAAGACTCAGGATGGGTGTTTCAGTTATATAGAATATTGTTAATTAATGCAGTGTTAATCTGGCATTTGTAAAGACGGGTTTATTATTATACATAATGTAAGCAATACATATGTATGTGTTCTTAGTCGGATGGAAAGAAAAACCTACCTTAAACTTTCGTTAGGTCTTAAAAAGATCATAAGCTCACCTTTCTCAAATCTTCTGTGGATGTAATTCGTTATAAATATTATTAAAATAAAAGTCTTTGTTACGTTTTATTTAAAAAAATGTTATAAGCCTATATCTATAAAATTTTGATGAAATGTTTGTGCGGGTGAACCAATTTTATCATTACGGATCATTTCAACGAATCGGTTCAAACTCTTTACTACTCCGTTATATAATAATATCTTACTTATCATAGTATATTTACTACACAACATTTCTTTTATCTTGATAACAATTATTATCCAAAGAGTAGATATTATCTAGGATCCTAGTTTTGTTTTACAATTCGTAATTATTGTTTCTTCCGGCATTGGCGACCTTTAGATATTGTTTAATTTACAGGGCCAATTCAATAACTCATACTTTGTTCACTATACATGACTCGTTAGTCGAATGAATCAATAACTCGCTTCGAGATGAATCGACCTAATTTCTGATGGTTTAATAGTGGTTCCCGTTGCAGGTTGCAGCAATGAATAAACTCGACCTATTTTTTTTTTTTTTTTTTTAAAAAGATATATCTGGGTTTTGTTATAAACCCAAATACAACCTTATACACCTTTCACACTAATCGATCGAATATTTATTTATTTCTTTATTTATTTATTTATTATTTCGAATTTAGAATATTATCTATTTTTTTATTGTTTTACCGCATTTGGGCACAACGTGCTAATGACAAAACCAATCCTCAATTGGAGAACAAAATCTCATCAAAATCTAATCGGAAAAAGTGAGTAAGGCGTCCCAACCCTTACGAATTGGCTCTAGGCACTCCGCTTAAAAGTATATATTATTTGCGTCTCTAAACTTTCTTTTAACTTGGGGCGATTTTTTCACTTTCTTTTCGATCCTTCATATCGAATTAATAGACATCCCTCATCAACAATGTATAGAATAAAAGTGAAAATGGTGAAGATATTTATAACTTCATCTAATGTTTTGTCTAATAGCAAGGTTCGGGGAGATGTGTACACGTGTGTACCTAGGTTGTACCTAGGTTGATCACGTTGGTAAAATGTTTAGGAATTGTCTTGTCTTGAGCTAAATAAATACTCAATTGTGCATTAAGAATGGTTTGAATGTGTACAGGAATAAATTAGTCTAGCTATCAGTTATAAAAGTGTACAAACAGATGAAAGAGAAAATAATATGTTAACTTTTTTATTCATTCATTGTAATAGTTTTCACATTTGACATAAATTTTGTAATGAACTTTTAACTTCTCGAAATCCCTCTTGGCATACTCTCGAAACACATGAAACTATAAATCTTTAGCTGATGTAAACATCGTGCTCGAGCTTCTTGTATTAACACATTAGGAATGGAAAGACGTGAGGTTATCCAAGTCAACGATATATTATTCACCGTCAAACTATCAAATGAATAGTGTTGCCGGTAAAGTCTGTGAATATTTGCAGGTTAAATATGTTTTGTTTCAAATTTTCTCCTTACAAGTGTCTATAGATTAAAATGGCCACATTTTCTATGTCATACTTGAACTTCGATTTTGATTGATTCTTTCATTTTATTATGTACATTGATAACACAGATCTCTGTTCACCCTTAAAGTAGTGGATGGAATAGATAATCCACATACGATTGTGTTAATTTCAGAGCTTAGTTTGACAATGACTTTGTAAGTCGAAACCAGGTTACTCTATTATTAAAATATAGTAGAACGTAAACGTTGAGATGGATGTGCGGCGTCACCAGGCTAGACAGAATCCGTAATACGTACATACGTGGAAGTCTAGGTGTACGTGACGTATCCGACAAAATTCAGGAAAGCAGATTACGGTGGTACGGGCATGTGAGTAGAAGACCTCCCGAATACATAGGTAACAGGGCACAGTCATTGGTTGCCCCTGGTAGTAGATCCCGAGGAAGACCCAAGCGGAGGTGGCGCGAGGTTGTGAAGCAAGACATGAGAGACTGCGGAGCTTCCCCGGAGGACGCACAGAATAGAGCCGAGTGGCGGCGAAAGACAAAAATGGCAGACCCCACCATCATGTGGGATTAATAATTGCCCAGGGAGAGAGAGAGAGTAGAACGTAAACCATTTGTGCTTTTTACACAAATAAATTGTTTTCAGAGTTCAATAAACATAAATGTTTTTTTGAATTATAAAAGTTCATGAGCTATTGATTCTTTTTTTCAATGTCCGAAATGTTTCGTTTTCGGTATATTTTGCCCAAGTTTGTATGGTTTTGATATGCCCAAATAGACCCTTTAATATAATTATATATATTAAATAATATGGTCGTATAGTGAAGACATAGGTAATAGTAGTTCAGCATCAGATTGAACTTACTCGATTGAAAGTTCCAGATGCTGCCATAGGGCTACTGTCTTTAATTGATTCGTGTGCCGATGACTGGTTATATTTAGCTTTTTTCTGTTACGTCTGCGTACTAAATAACATTTACTCAAAATAGTCATGCATTTACATAACAATAACTCGCGTTAATAAAACATTTTATTTACACAAGAGTTCAAAACCATAAACACCCACTAACTCCATAGTGATGCTTGAAACAAACAGTATTACTTCAGTTTTCGACATAGTCCTATAGTACGGCGTCAAAATCATTGCATGAATGTTTCAGTCTGTTTGTAAATATGTATGAATTTATTTTTATATGTCCTTTATAAACGTTATAACCAGACATTTTATTTGCATACCTACGTCTTATTTCTTAACAGAGATATTGTCCATAAAGCAAAAGCATGTGAAATAATAATATAATACCGCCAACTTTAGTAAAAACATAAAAAACTCCGAGCGCATAAATGTAATATGTACAAATTTAATGAAATTAGAGAACACTGTGTAATCCACCACCAACAAAATAATAATAGTATTGTTTTACATGATGGTGCCATGTTTTATAAATATTTTTCGATACTCATTTCGTCATGTTCCAGAAAATTCGTTTTAATTGATTGTGATATCTGATTCAATTATTCTGTTTGATATTTATTTCCGAGCGAATTCGGGTTAAAACTGATATAATATTATGTCGATACAAGACCCACCCCCGTACCGTGAAATCGTGTGTTGTTGTCGCCTTGTTCGCTAGGCCTCACGAGGCGTTCATATTTTATTATTTTCCCTTCTTCTTTGCGGTGTTTGAACTAACAACATAACGTTGAACTTCCGTGACTGACTTTGCGATTCCCTTTGATAGAGTATGAAATGTTCCCTGTATGTAGGATATAAAGTATTAATCGGTCAACCGAAAAGAACGGGTCGTTTCAGTTCAAGACGCTAGTTGTATTTATTGTACGAGAATATTGTTACTTTTTTTTTCTTTACATACGGAAATGTGTCCTTTGCGAAAAATATGAAAATAAAGCACGCACTAAAGGTCAGGCAATAATAATGTGTTTACATATTTAACAAATAAATAACTTTTTTTAAATGTGAATCTGAATTTGAAATAAACCCGATTTCACACCCCAAACACCCCACAACCAAACCCGGGATCTCTGGATTGAAAGTTTGAGACTTTACCATCAGGCAACCAACCACTGTAATGCTCTTACATCTTTCTTTCGCTGTTTCATGTACTTTAGAAGTTGGTAGTCGGTAGAGGTAGGCAGATTGTTGTGAAATTTCATATCTATGAAATGTATCGTTTTATTTAATTTCGCATGCATTTTATGTTTCAAGCAGCGGCGTGCCTTCCATACAAGCTGATATGCAACGCATGCCCTAAAATAAATCTTAAAAAATGTATTTTTAACTTTAACTTTGTTTTAAAACTTCCACCACGGCCACGAAATAACATATTTTGTACACGTAGCCGTATTCAACATTGTAAACAATTTAATTTAATTTTTAAGTATCGAGTAGAATAAGGATTTATCGTTGAATTTGAGTTTTAAGATAATATGTTATAATAAGAAATACACTTACATTAAAATGTTGATTTGTTTACTTGACTGTTTAAGATTTAATACAGCGTTTTAATTTATCGTCACCAGAACACTTCTGATTTCTCGTTTGAAAATCTAGGGTAATTAATGAGTATCTTGAAAAAATACGTATTTACATAATTTGTAAATTTATAATTGTAGTTATATTCTTTTATTCTGAAGGCCATCCACTTATTTACAAGAGAAATAGTACATTTTTACAAAGCATGACCGATGTGAAAAGTCTAGTCCCGCCACTGGTTTCAAGTGATCTTTATCGTCAGAAATCTTCATCATGTGGGGTGGCCAATTGCGTGTAATGAACATACAGGTCGTTCTTTTTCTAATAAAATTCAGGATGGCTGGCATGGCATAACTTATCGCTGAACTGAAGATGTTAAAATCTTATTTATAATATTGGTGCACAAGTAGTAGAATTCCATAATTGGATAATTAGAAACAAGCACTTCGTTGTAACTTTTCGATTTTCGAAGAGTACTGTACTGTAGATTAAACAAACACGAGAAAGAAATATTACGACCTCTAAGGTTATTGTCAATCAGAAGTCAAGTCAAGTCGAAAGACGTCTCTCTCGTGTTCGTTTAATCTAAAGTAGAAAAAACGCTTATGATAGAAAAAACCGTTTTCGATGTTATTCTTGTTTTACGAATACCCGCCATTTACAGAACAATCTAAAACATACAGAAATAAGTGGGGGACATGTTCTTTGTCCGAGACTTCACAGAGAGTCGAACTTCGAGACTTTTATCTTCAGGTTGATGCCCATCATTTCTTATTTTAGTACCTACCAGGCTGTTTTGCATTTAATAACAGGCAGGCTATTGTGAAATTTCACTTCTGTGACACTTATCATCTTGTTTGATTTCAAATGCATTTTATGTTATAAGTGATCTATTAATCAAAGTGTACATGAACAAACTTTTGATAAATTGTTCAATTATTATTGTTCTCAGTTCTCCTGGAAGGTGGGTATCTATCTGGTTTGAAATGAAACGATCTGTTTGTTTTGTTGCTGCACTTTAAGTTTTTAAACGTCGTTCATTTTATATATCCTTTGTAATCTGCCATCTTCTTCAGCTATTTATTCTATGTACACACCGTTTCTCATTCGACGACTTGTTGTTACCAGAGACGATACAGATATGGTGCGGTCGGATACCGAATAGTCCTTTTAAAAAAATTATAACGAAATTGACGTTAAACCAATTTTTCTTGAACCGAATCTTAGCTTACTATTATCATGAAGAGATTAGTACCATAGACAACCACGTTATACAATTTTATGGGACATGTTGTGATTTCTATGAAATATAAAGATTAGTTCAAATAATTCAAAATGTATCTTACAAATACGGAATAAGTCGACCTTTCTTGAGTTTCTCGTTTATAGACAAATGAAGATACAGTAAAGCAAATTAAATCTAGATCTATAAGAAATCACAATAAAAATATAAAATATTTTAAAACGTCCGTTCGATTGATTTGTTCATACTTGTGTATGTTTACTGATCAAACAAACTTCTATCTATATCATCACATCTCTCATAAGTTAGATACTTCAGTGTCAGCGATAAGTTTTGCCCCCCATCCTTATGTCTTAATTTTTTGTTGGCCCAGAGAGGACAGCTTGCATGTTACATGCAGATTATCTGCTGGGTTATCCCACTTATGATATGCTGTGATGGTATAGTAGTAGTAGGTGGGTAGGAATCCAGCTGTCCATTTTAGGATCTCGTCTTATATCCGGTATCCTGTCAAATTATTTTCTACTTCACCTCTAGTTGTTACACAAACCTTTGACGATAAAGTCATTTATTTTACTGCTGCGATCATTGTTTCCTCAACTCATAACAAAACTAAACTTCTCCAAGTTTCAACGCTTGTACAATTATTATTGTTGAAGTTGTTGTTGCTCTGTATCCAGACGAGTTTACGCTATTAATGTCGTCTTAAAACGCCCAGTACTTTTTGAACATACACAGACACAAAGAGAGAGAAGAATCTTTTCTCTTGATTCAATAATCTCCGAGAGCTCCGAGACTTGTATTTAATGTAGTTTAATTTGAATTTATGTTTAAGTTCGTGCTTTGATTGTGTACATATTTCAGGAATAGTTTTCTAATCTGGAAAAGTTAATAATAATAATAAACTTTATTGTACAAAATATTTAAACGAAAATAATTAGATTACAACATAGTGTATACAAATAATTTGCACAAAAGTTACATGTGCATCTTAAAGTGGTGTTGATCACGATTAAATTTTTTTTTTCTTCTTTCGTACAAGAATTCTTAACGCAATCTGTGTGATGTACCTATTTATATCAATTCCTCCGCACTGGCTATTTACCAGTGCTTTTCCTCCATTTCATGCGATAAAGAAAAAGATTAATATTATGAAAAGTCATAAGCTTAATAATATTGAATTACTGAGCATCGATTCTGGAGTCATGTACAAAAATGGTTATCTAGATTTGATTCCCCAAAGCACATAAGGTGTCACCTAGACATGAAGTGATGGATTTGAAATTGATATCAACCAAATTTTTCCGAATTACTTTGCACTTTAGTTGGATAAGAGCTAGCCTTTATGGAGCATCAATTCTGGGGTCGTGTACAAAGATGGTTATCTGGATTTGATTCACAAAAGCATATAACCTAGACAAGAAGTGATGAATTTAAAATTTATTTCAATCAAATTTTTGCAAGTTAATTTGTAACTCAGTTGGATAAGAGCAAGCCTTTATTGAAACAAACTGTAGCAGATTTATTCGTATTATGTTTTTATCCATGTATTGAATCTTAGCGTTGGTTATGACTAGAAATTGTCAATTTTAAAATTAGAGAAATGGATTCTTAGTGAATTGTATATATATAAAGCACTGGGTCTACATCGTAACTGATAAAAATGTACCTATTTATAGGAAAGTCTTATGTTACATACTTAACAAGAAATAAGTCGTGTATTTACATACGTTAACTCTCGATCCCACACCTCGATACACTTTATTCCGGAGAACCAGTAATACAGTACAGAGGAATACGATTTTCAAAATTAATACTGCAGTACTGCACACATCTTGATAAGTAAGAGGAAGAAAATATCTTCGCATTGTTGTTTATTTTGGTGTATGGACGCGCTGAATGTTCACTGTAGGACATGAATAATTTTCGCGATACGATCTCTCTCGCGCTCCTGTTCAATTAGGATATTTACTTTGTTGTTTAGTAATGGGATTCATCGGTTGCTCGGTGCGGTCTTTATCCTGTACCCATCTCCAGGTCCTATATATCGACCGTCCTGTACGAAGACTTGCGTTCACACGTTGGCGCCCGGGAATCGATTTAATTGGCCTTCTTACCTCGTATACTATCGGTATTAACACTCTCGTATGCATTATGTAAGATGCAATGTCCTCAATTACCGCCACGTTTTATTATTTGTGCTGTATTCCCGCCCAATCTACTCCAAGATATCTCTTTATAGGGTAGTCGATTAACAAAATGTCTGTGATTTATTTTTATTCTTCATACAAACACGAATGGAATATGTGTCTCACAAAACAACAAGATAATTCAACTGAATAAAACGATATTATTCTATGGTTCATTGTTTAGAAGGGATAAAATTCAAATTTAAGTACTATTGCCATTCTGTCTCATAAACTATACGGTAATTTATCTAGGGTTTTGGCTTTGTCGGTGGTCACTTCGAGTAAGTCCCCCCGACCAAACTCATAGTCATACATAGGACATTCCACAAAGTGGTTCATTGTCTGGCATTGTGAGCCGTATTCGCACTCACTTGACACTATCTGCAAAATGCAATAAATTTTCTGTGGCAATGACAATAAAAAAAAATTCTGTCCGTTCAAAAAAATCCTACTATTATATTCTAAAAGTTCGGAGGCTTTCACTATTGCATTTACCAAATATGTATATGAGCATCAGAAATCTGAAATGACAGGTTTATTGCGCTATTGTGATTTCATCAGATATTTAATCAATAATTTGCAGAAGCCGATGCTCTTAATATCATTATGAAATATGGGAAATATTTTATTATTGTTTTCTTACCACATTCAGTCCTTTAAAGATAAAACATAGCCCCTCTTCGAATTCCTTACTGGTACATAACGTGGATTTTCTAATGGATTAAACACGACGGTTTTAGGCTAAGAAATATAGGACCGTAATAGAATTTTATATCTCATTCTTAACAATGTTCTTCATCTTTTAAACCCCTTTATTTGTATGTTGTGCACCTACAGTTATATACGTTTATAGTATTATGTGTTACATAGGTTCTGATCACAGTATTGCGCTGTTTTCGTTATTATCAATGAAAGTAGTTTCATCCTACTCGTATACAAAAACTTACTCTTTCCCAACGAGTAAATAGTTCTCTATCTTATGATACTCCCTATTGTTATACAATGATCCTGTTTTACCTGGCTCCTTAGTACGTTATCTAATAAATATTTGAGTCTGTTCGTATTTGTCTTTTATTTACTTATTTTTTGTGTGTTTTTTATTTTATTAATACAAACAAACAGCTTTTACATTTTATATAGTACAACTTAAATATTACATTTTTCACAAGCCAGTGAAGTTTGTTAAATTATTTTATTTAACACTATATTCCAAATTAAAAAAAACAAATAACACAAACAAAAAAGAAGTACACTCTATGCACCAACTGAGGCAAAAATACAAGAAAGTAAAGAAAAAACAAAATCGTTCACCCATGTAATGAATATGCCATTACAACATACACAAGTAATGTTTTCTGACAATATCAAATTTAACTACAACAAAAATCAATAAAACTATAGTAAGAAATGGAATTTACTGCCTCAAAAGTCAGCATTTGTAATTCAGTACAATTTGTAACGTAAGAAAATATAAATAAACGAAAAGAAATTTCATTTGGAGGCTAGTAAGGATGGAACGCCAGCTTGCAAACACAACATTTTGTCTATTTATTTTATTTCAGTGCACAAACTCAAAAGTATGAAGTTTATAAATATAGATAAAAAGTCTTCAGAATCTTTTGAAAGTTAGCCATTATTTTTTTTTCTTGTTCAGTTCTCTTGAAAATGTCAATATATCTACATTGACGAAAGTATTCGAGATTTTAAATAAATCTAAGTGAATAATTAACTGTGTTGTGCAATCAAAATAAAATATCATCAGATTTAATTCAGTTGATTATTATTGTTTGTATTTCAGGGTTCTATTTTTCAGTTTGATTTTGAATCCTGAACGAGACTGAGTTATTTCCAGTTAGTATATTAATACTATTATGTAATACTGTATAGCCTTTTGTATAACCAGGAAGACTCATTGTGTTGTTGTGTTACTATATTGTATAATCCCGAGATATAAAGCATATTGTGTTGTTATTGTTCGTTTATAATAATTATTTATTTCTATAATAACAACGTTACAAACTATACGACGTTATTCTTATTACGTTTACATTATTAACGTTTTGTTCAAATTCAGTTAATTGAAATTAATTAAATTGTGCTAAATTATTTCTCCAGTGTTTATTTCATATACTTTTTCAGAGGAGCACCTGGCAAAGAATCGACCTTCTATTTTTGCAAGAGTTTTCGAGTGCCCTGTAAAAAACAGATGTTTAACATGGTCCTTTAAGTCAGCGATGGGGTTTGCCATCCATCCTGAATATCTTATTTTTTCCTGGCACGGAGAGGAAAGCTTGCATGTTTATTACATGCAGCTGGTCTGCTGGCTACTCCACTTGTGAGATATGCTTTGAAAGCATAGCTGTAGTAGTAGTAGTATTTCATATACAAAAAAAAACAAGCAACTTTTTTAACATCCCTTTTGTGCCAATGAAAATAAAATATAGTCAAGATATCAACGTTATAAATGGTCGATATTTAGCGGAAGTTCATGATGATTTTTTAAAATTGTATATAGTTAAGTGCTACTTTAAGACATTTTTTCATGAAAAGGATTTCAAGAGCAATTCCTCTCATTTTCAGGCTACCGTAGAGATCATTAGCTATTTCACGTTAGCCTGAAAATTAAAGCTTTTTAAATCCGACTCATGATCAATAGTCTCGCGGAAGCACTTAATGTTCGTGTTTTATTTTTACATTTGAGATATGTAAAAATTCCAATCTATGATGTGTAGGTATGTATTGAATTTATATATACATAAACATTTATAAAAATATATAATGTTCATCTTTCAACGAGTAAATTCATACCTCAAAAGGAAAGTAAAATATTTGTTGTACTAGGTTCTTAAATAAATATCAAATGAAGATTTTGAGAACGACACGTGGATGTCTCCTCCTTCGTAATAAATTTTCTCGTGTTGTGTAAGCCGGAGATCTATCTATCTATCGCATTTCTATCCCACATATCTGCTACTTATATTACCACAACAGTACACTCAGATTCAATAAACGTCAAAGCCCGACTCTCTCGTAACCACTTTACACATTGTGAAACTTCTGTTAGATACTAGATGGATACCTGAATCTCCACTTTTGATAAAAATTAAGTCGATTACTTCCGTACAATGCGATGTGAATTTACTTACATAACCAGTAACACAATAAAGGATTGTAGTTTCATTATAAATTGATAATTATTTAATTGAGATGTAGAAGAAAATTGTAACTATATTTACCTCTAGTGGCCGAAGTGACCTTGTAGAACCTTTGTCTCAGAAATAATAGATTTCCTACTGTTTCAACCCTAGGTAGTGGATGGCTGGTCATCTGTTGTGTTTATCTCCTCTAGATCTCGATTCATGTTAAGAAAATTATCAGAGGAAACGAGTATCACAAAAACGAGAGCAACAAATGATTTTTAAATTTAAATTGGATAGAACATACTGGCAGGCACACCGACTCACAACAGACAATGAAAATTAATGAATGGTGACCTAGAACAGGCAAAGGAAGTTTAAGGAGACTAAATACTTTGTGGTTAGATGACATAAGACGAAACGTAGAAGTGAGTATGTAGATGCAGTCTGACCATAGAAACATTTTATTCATCTATTTTTTTTGGCCATGCATACAAATCGCGTAGCGTGACGATTAACGATTAGTCTTATTTTTTCGGCGATGTAAAAAAGGATCTAATACTCGTACTTACAACATTGTCGTCTTCTCCTTCGTCTTATTGAATATTTAAATCGTCTTCACCTCCATCCACTTCCTTTCTGTCCCTTGTTATAACAGAACAACACTTCTTATTGCGGAACTGTCAGGATATTGTATGTATTGTCGAGTCCTTTTGTTATTTCTTTTACATAAATTATCCCACACGTTCACATCATCAGACTCTGGCTTTGCATACATAAACTATTACACTCGATTCCCGGATGGATTATATATTTATTTTTATATAAACACATCATGTACCTACATATTTTTCCCCTTGTCCCTTGTTAAACTAAGGATTCATTGCAGTTATGTACTTCCCCCAGATATCCTTGCTCACTTCCAGGACCTCTTGGACCTCCAGGACACTTTTGACACCTGCTCTCATCATCTAATTTTGGAACTGTCCACTGGCCTTCAAATCGTCCTCTTCCACCGTTTCTACAGATCTTAGACTCTTCGACTATCTCATTTGTGGGGGATGCTATGGTGCAAATATGTAGATATTTTTGTAAGAATTTTAGCACCTATATGTTAGCACCTCTGACGTGGATACCTTAATTTATCCGAGATTCTCATTCAATCTGTTTATTTATCTATATTTATAATATAACGTGGAAGTCATGTCCTAGAATTGATGAATTGTACAGTGTCCTTGAGGTGCTTTGCCAGTTTGCCACGTAAACGACACTTAAATGTTGTCCAATAATAATTATATCTGTAAGAACACAGTTCGTAAAAATAGTGAAGTAGCAATTAGTACCTTGAAGTGACATTAAGGGTTGTAGTTTTGGGGAGGTTTTTGTTTTTTCAAAACTCAATTAAAGGAAACTCTGAATCTTCCCTCTATTGAGTCTCGGTGATATAGGAGTTCAGCTCTTCAAACAGCCAGGGAAAAGCGGTGGAAAACCCTTTTTATATCCTTTCGACCGACTCCTGTGACGGTCTTCTACATAAATGTACTTTTAAATGTTCACTTACATAGATTACTTTGAAACTGTCACATCAATTTGAAATACATTCAAATATTCTCTTCTTTACATATGTCAAATCTAATTACTTCGTTTCATTTCAACATTGATATATATTATTATTGTTATTATTATCAGCCTTAAATTGACAAAACATACTGTTCCGTCTGTGTGAGTTTAGTCGTAATATTCAAATGAACACACAACTACTGCTGTTTTATACCTAGTATGGCTTTCAGTAGTTCATTTTACATTTTACCCATGTCTTGTATCCTTTTACAAGATGGGCAATTTGTGTCTGTCTCCATTTAAATGTGTCCATCATTCTTACACCGTATTGAAGAGCTTTCTGAAATGACTCCCACACTCTCTCTTTCTCTTAAATACTGTATTTCCTTAGAAATAGTTTTCTTTATTTTATTTTAAAGGATTACTTATTGTACGGCCTCATTCTTTTACGTCTATGCGTATCCTTGTTAGGCTTATTTTAAGTGATTGTTATTTATTATTTGAAATTTGTCCTATTTATTTACTTATTTATTTTTTAGAATATTATATCAATTACTGTCGTTTTTTGACAAACCATATAGAATTACAGATAGTAATTTTATTTTTCTTCATTTAACTCTCCTTCGGGAAGCATAGGGTGTCAGCTACTAGTACTTTCTTGCAGTTAGAGCATGAGTTACTACTATAGTGGCATTATCTAACGCTCTTTTCTGAACTGAAGTGTGAATCGTTGAACATGTCTTTTATGATTGCAGTCACTTGAACTCCTCTTGAAAAGAGTTTGGTTGTCAAAAAAAATCTTTAGGTATTTTATTCTCACCGATCCGCAGATAAAGCATGTCAACTGATCGGTCCGATGATTTTTAACTGGGCTTACTAACCTTATCGTCAGACTAGCAACGACTAAGTATTCGTTCTTTATAGAAGTTTCCATTGATTATAATTTGTTTTACATAATATTTTATGATATCGAAACTTTTTAGTTTACAATAATATTCCCTTTAAATGTTCAAATACCTCCTCCCCCACCTTTCAACCCTCTGGCCACATATAACTGTAAAGTGGTTTATCCTAATGCTTGCACATCAATTTTCAATTTGCTCGTTAATGACACTAACGTGTCGAAACCAGTCACAGACCTATAAAAAAATATCATTGATAATTAAACGTAGTGGAAAACTCGTCATAATTCCATGTCGCGTAATTATCATATTGTAAATGCTAATAAAATCGAAAATATTGTAAATAATTTTATTCAGTAGAGATGCCAAGATCTAGAAAATACTTTTGAATTGAATTTGCATTAAATATGTACTCGGGAAATATATAGGGTTGTAGTATATCTATCACATTCAGTGATAGGTACAAAAGAAAAATCACTTTATTCTCACTTTAAGTAGGTACCGCCTTTGAGTTTCTCTTTTATAATGAGTTAATTTAAAGAGTCGGTCTTATTATGAAACAACGCAGCGTATTATGCTAAGAGCGTATTAAGTGGTTTGTAAATAGCTTATTATTAAGCACTGTGTTAAAAGCATGATATTATGTAAATACTACTCAGTATTATTACTATAATAGCATGATTTTCAACGTAATGTGAGCAATGTGCTTATTACTATATAACACAACTGCTGTTTGCTTTAGAAAAAACACCGTTAATTTAAATAGCTTTTAGAAATTAAGGGATAATTTTGAGAAGTTTTTTTATCTTCACAGATTTCAAAGTTTTCCAGTTAGTTTTATGTAGTCTGTGAATAACTTTTACATATTTTATCATCACCACCTATACATATATCTTTATAGCTTTAGTATTTACTATGTTTGCGCTTTTATTAATATAGAAGTTCATTCAAAAACTAAACATTGTCTT
This sequence comes from Athripsodes cinereus, assembly GCA_947579605.1. Lineage (NCBI taxonomy): Eukaryota > Metazoa > Arthropoda > Insecta > Trichoptera > Leptoceridae > Athripsodes > Athripsodes cinereus. Next base: position 4,764,950 of record OX388307.1, on the reverse strand, counting down.
CTATACAGAAACAGTTTATTGTTAAAAATACTACGAAGGCGTCCTTATTCACAAATTAATATAGAGGTATGTCTGCCTTGTTGGTAAGTGACGTAAATGTACACTGTTTAACAAGAACATAATGAAGTTCCATAGGTAAAGTTGTATCGCTATTGTCTTCGTTATTTTTTTTCGTTTTTGTTGTTGTAGCGTATAGAAAATAACACGAATCACTTATTAATGAGCTAAGTTACTATAACCGTTATAATAATCTGCTCTATCGCACTTAATATATTATTTTCAGAGACAATCACGACTCTATTATTCTCCCTTGGTCATTATTAATTATTGGATCACGATCCTTAAAAGTTTATCAGATCTTTTACTTCCTTCATAATATCTTCACGGTGTCTTTTGCTCGCAGCTATAGACTCGCAAAGATTCTGGATTAATTTTAGATTTAGATACGAGTACCCAGTGAGGAATTTCAATAAATTATTATCGATATAATTTAAAAAAGGTACAATACTTTACACTTTTGAAAACAATCATAAGCTTTAGGTTCTGTGTACGTTTCTCAAAGAGCTTTGATCTTTTTAGAAGTGAATTTGATTGCTTTCGACTGACCGTGAACCTCAAGAAAGGTTACCTAAGTAATGGAAGATGGCCAATCTTCAGCTTTGCAATATGAACTTGTTTCCGTATCAAATGATCAATTATCTAACAAACCACAAAGAAGCTTTCTTGGTTTCATAGATAAAAGTTTGTCTAATTTTGAAGCAATTTTTTTTTTAATTATGTTTCGCTTACACTGTTTATTGGCAATTTCATGCACCTATTTGTTTCGCTCAAAATAAGTCGCTACAATGTTTTGTTACTACTGCGAACACTATGTGTAAATTATAATCTGTGTTGTATTTTATTCTCCCTTGTCGCTACATCTTCAAAGTGTTTAAATTGTCAATCTGTTTCATTATTAAGATTCATACGCCACCCCGTCTCCATTACTCAACAAAATGACAAATACAATGTTATTCAATTTAATTCATTCCGTTCTTTGACGTTAAAGACTATTAAAATTTCCCTGCTTCGTTTTGTTTCGTGTTTCGTTTAGATCTGCTTCGATATCACTACTCCAGTTTATTTGTTTCTTATTTTTAATATTTACTTCTGACTGAAACTGCGGAATTAAGTCGTCAAATATAAATTACCTATAATATCCTGTATTCTGCGGAGTATCTATGTTCTAGGATTTTTTCTTGTTGCTTTTGTAGTGATGCTATCAATATTTATTTGTACGAATAGTTTACACTTGTCATAATTATAGAACTCAGTTATCATCACTTTGTAAATGGAATATTATGCTCTATTTCGAAAGTTCGCGGAAATTAGTGGAATAATTCGTTTGTAAAACCAACCTGCCGAACGGTCATATCAAATCAGTATATGATTTTAGGCGAAAGTCACAAAATAGTGAGGAACTCAGCAGATAACAGGCGAAAAGAAAAATTACAAGTTTTAAAATTCATAAATTAAAAATAACAATTCCATTTTGTATGTGTCTCTCATTCTCTTTGATGCCTTTGTATCCCAATTTCCTCATTTCCACGTTGCGACGTCTCTCTCTCTCTATCTCTACTAGGGCCGTACTATTATACAATATCAAGTTATAAATGTAATTAAAACAAAATTTTAATTATTCTACATAATTAAATTACACTCAATATTGCGCCTTCGAAAATAGAGTGCGCGTGCGTAGTACAACTCACTCTCATTTTCCTCTCGTGTATTGTCACAATTAAATGTGCGGAAACACTTGCAAAACATAGATAATTTGGTATACAGTGGTGTAGACTAGATGAACGACCCCTTCCAATATTCAATTAGACAATTTATGGTAAATAACACATAGAAAATCTTTAATTTAAACAAACGGTTTCGTAGCTTAGTTCTTCTGAAGGACTTGTGGAATAATCCAGAAACGAAAGGACAAAGAAGTAGATCCCATCATCTAATTACGCCATGTTCATGTCATTAACATATCTGACTTTATATGATTTCACTATTTTACTTTTTTATAGATATACTCCGTAATCAAACTTTAAGTTTGATATAGAAATGCGATTTATAAAGTTACCACTGTTAGGAACCAAATATTGAACTCAGTAGTGTGTAGATCACAGATTATAGAGTGCACATATTGACAATTTTTCATCTCTTTGACAGGGTATAAATTCTGTGATTTCACATTTGCCGTTCATTTGAATATTTCATAGTAAATCGTTAGGTTAAAATTGCAATTTCCTACAGTAGTATCAAACGTTAGAAATAACAAAAAAATATATCTGGAGACAACAGTCATACAGTTGCTTATTGCACCATGCAACGGAAGTCATAAAGTTCTTTATTGCATTGTTAGTTATGCATGCACCAATTCACCACAATTCCACCATACTCTTCACTTCCACAATATAAATGTACAGAATTTATGCGGGAATGAAACTGTTAGACTTGAGGGTTATTTATTTGATCGAGTAACTTACCGCACTAAATGGAGTGTTATCACTGGTGACAGTAAATTGCAACGCAGTGTAGAAGATACGCTGTGCTGAATATTGTAGCGAACTAGGTTCTGTGTTTGAATTAGACTTTTAATCATAGAAGTGCTCGAGGTTCACGGAAGGCAGTCTTAGACAATCGAATTACAATGTTTTCAATTTACAACCAATGACTACTAATTGTGAATTATTATAGTTATATAATACATAAGTGGTTAAAGTTATTTTAGATAATAAAAAATATATATATAAAAATAAAACACTGTAAGCTTTCCCTTAATTGTTGTATTGAATTAAAAGCTTTTTGGACATACGTACATCTTCAGTAATAATCTTACAATTAAGTTAGCTTAGGAAAGCTATTAATTCAATACAACAATTAAGTGAAAGTTTACAGTGTTTCATTTTTATATATTTTTTTATCTAAATTAAAATGAACTTTCATAGTGTTTCCCCTTCGAAAATTGAAAAGTTGTTTGGTAGTTAAATTATTGAGAATCAAGCTTTCTAACAAATGTTAGTTTTCTATTTTGGGACTGGGCTTATATAATTCAACGTTGACAATGTTGTCTATTGCAGAAAATTGTTGAAAAAAGCATTTTGAACTGGCGTTCGTTTATTTAAAATGTATTCAAAAAACACTGTTAGTTTTCTCCGTGATACTGTATTTTATCAATTGACGAATAAAAATATCAGTATACTTATTGTCTATACTTAATTGAAGTTTGTTTAAGTTGGATAGGAATATTTGTTGCAGGATGAATCAACGACTTTAGAATTACACACCATGGTAGCCTTCAATCTTTATTTAGTTTAATTAACTTTCTTGGACACACTATGTACCTACCTAGAATTTTTATGACTTATTTTTATATCCGTGATTCCACTTCCTTGGTTATTTTTTCTTGGTACGGATGTTGCGCATTCGGATGGGCTACTTACAAAAGTCTTAAAAGCCAGACTTGACTCGGTCTTATAAACAGATTTCTCACGTTACAGCTTAATAATGTATTTACTCTCTTGTTTATTTGTTTTATGCTTTTTGTCTTACGAATGAATAAATTTACGATGTGCATTTTAAGCAGTAGGTACCATTTTATACAATCCAGACAACATTTTGAAATAGAAATCTGCTTTTTTCTTGTTCAATTTCAAATAATGTAGGATTAATGAGTGTGGTCCCAGGAGTATCATAAAGATTAAAAGAAAATTGGAAAGACTATGGAAAAATATAACACATCACTAGAGCAAAAAGGAATAAACAAATTAAATTGGACAGTTAATTTATGGCGCCGTTTCATGATCTGTGACCATCTCAAGAATGCCATGACTTCTTGCTCCGGAATGTAGTGGTAGGTTGATTCTCTCTGAGGTCCACAGCAATTGGCTCCTTAAATCTGAAGCTCCTGTCTACGATTTTTTTTTATTTATTTATTTATTCATCATAAACGGCACATTGGCCATTGACAATAAAGATTGACAAATATCGTTTACATAATAATATAACTAAGTATACATATTAACACAATGGAAGTAAATAAAATCAAAACATATCAAAAATCTATTAGTTGATTACAAAGATGATGTATTTGATTTTGGAGGTATTTGCCCTCCACGAGTTTGTTGACAGCAGTAGAAGCTGAGCGCCGTGTTCACCTCCGAGCCTCGTCAGCAGGGCAGTATACCAAGTTGTATTTTCCTTAAATTCTTGTTTTAAATTTCATTAATTTAATTTATCAATAATTCCTTTTTTAATAAAAAATGTATCTGGGTTTTTTTTATAAACCCAAATACAACTTAATACACCTTTGACAGTAAGCTTAAAGCTCGTTTTTAAATATTAAACATTGTCTTTGTCACTGCTTTTTATTATATTTTCTATTAAAAGTATGAATGCTATCTTTTACAATATTCTAACAATAGTCAAGAATCCAGTCTCTTAATTTAAAACTTTTTCAATTTGTAAACGATTAAAATCATTTGTTCAGAGATAAAGCACGGAAGCAAGTTGAAATTGTGATAGGTAGTTGACTTCTTTGCTTTTGTATAGAATTAATTACTCCACACCTTGTTGGATTTATGTTTCAGCTGTGTAACTGTATTTATTTTTTTGTTCGTTTCGTTCACAAAAGTTGTAATATAAATAATAATAAAAATAAGAATCAGGCACCGGTAATCAAAAATGTAACGCAGTTAATCGTTCGTTATCCGTTAACAAAAAAATAAATTTCTCTTTTGAATTAGTGGTTAACTCATTGAAAATGTAACATGAGTAATTTAATCCATAAATCAACTTTAAATGCTAAATAATGTTGGTAAAGGTCCCCCGTGTGAAAAAAATCGATAACTTTTCAAAAAGTCAATGCCCGTGATGGATCCCCCACCTCCCAGAGAAACGTTTTTTTAACGGCAGTTAACGTAATTTTTATTTATTCGTTCATTTATTCATACCATCCTGTCGTTAACCACTTGTGGCGTAGCTAATAGACAAACTGTTTTGAGAAACATGCTGTAAGTCGTCTTCCCCGTGCTAATAAACAGTACACGTGTCAAGTTACCTTACAGTAAATTTTAAAATTAACGTAAAAGTGAAGCTGTTGGTAGAGTCTTGGACTTTCAATCGAAAAATCTTGGGTTCGATTCTTCCCGCTGTTGACCTACTATACCTACATGACTCTAAAAAAATGTTAACCGTTATTTAACGAAATTCAATCAACTTATTAATCGTTAATGTTCCACTATGAAATTTGTTTGTGAAGCGTGTCAAAATTCAAATCACATGACGATGTCACGTGTCGGTTGTGAAGTTTTAATTTTATTATTGTGTGTACATATTGTTATTTTTAAATTAACTCGGGGCGATAACATCTCCGTTGTAATCTAACTCACCTTTATAATGAACTCGGGTCGAATTTTGTTTCTCTCATTTTACGTTTGACGTTCACTTTGAGATCATGGAAGGAAATAATTTTCTTTCATTTAATGCGATTTTATATGGATTGCATATCTTCTTTACTAGTTACTATACCATTACAGCATATCCCATATGTGGGGTAGCTAGTGGAAAAACTACAATAAATGTATTAATTGTGTCGGTGCACACGTAAAAGAATTCCATAATTACTTAATTGAAACAAATGTTTCTTTCAACTATAGGTTGTTGATTCCGAGAGAGACGTCTTTCGACTTATCAGGTCATTATCAATCTATTGATTATAGATTGATGTATCAATCCTATAATGAATCTAAGACTCCACAATCACCCTCTAAAGTAGGCAACGTGTGTTGTAAAAGTGGAGTAGATCGTCGTTAGGAATCGAAGTTTACACCTCCAGATTGGAAAAGTTAAAATACTCATTTTTTCAAGATGTTGATAGAGAATGTAAAAAAAAAACTTATTATACTTCTTTCTTGCAATTCTATTTTTATCGAATTCGCTGTAATGTTATTTCTCAACGGCATCCATCAGAGACGAGTCAAGAATATTTATAGGGTCGCGTTACTTTACTCGAATACGAATTATTTTACTTAAAACATTAACGAATATAATGGAACAGTACAAACGAAAGGCTCTCATATAAATTTTCATTCGGCGATACAAATTAGATCATATATCTTCGTGCGCCGAACGAATGTACGTCTGTCTGTCGATCTTACTAGATATTCTCGGATTTCCGTTTCCCCATCCATCGTGACAAATAGGTTGTAGTTGAACTTGGTACCTATCGGTGCTAATATTAAAGATCTTTGAACCTGGGACAAATAAGGGCAGTTACGGGTTATTCGTAAATGTAGGTAACGTCACGTGATTTTGGCATTTGAAATAGAGTTTTAAGAAAAATAATCATACTTCTTCAATCCTAGATCCTATCAATCATGGTTATTAATGAAGATTTTCTGATTGGTCGTTCGTTAGATTCGCCTCTTATTCGAAGATAATAAATTGGTAGGTACTCTAAAAATCTTTTCGTTCCTCAATGCACGTTGATTGTGATAATTTATAAGATAAATGGCAACGTTATCGTCATAATATTGTCTGTATGCGAAATTTTATATTCAAATCGCGCCGGGAGTCAAAAGTGATAACCAGGTAAGTGATCCTATAAAAAACACTTTAAGTAGACAAAATCATTAAAAAAAGTGGTGAAGAAAAACAGTATTGTGTATTTTGGTTTTACCAATCACCCAAACATATTGTATAGGTACTCTGATTGGAATCCGTCATAATATCTGACGCGAATGTATCACGTGCAAAGCTTTCGAGTTACACTTTCAAATGAGTTTGAACTTCTACACCACTCATTCTATAAAATATTTCAAAAAGAAAAGTGTTCATTTTTATTTTCCACCAACAATAATACATTGACACGAACGAAGGGCGGCGTTCAGGGAACGGGGACGGGAGGAAGAGGGGTATGTATTGAGAATCATTTCACGTACACCTCACCAAGTGTCGGCGAAATTTCAATTTGCATCCCCGCCGACGACAACGGTGTTATGCAAAATAATGTTATGCATTCTCCGGTAGATGCTTTTATTGAGTGCGACGTCGCAGGTGTCCCAAAGGAATGCTGGAAAGAGCATTTACATGACATGAAAACTGCGACGACAATGACTGGTGCAATTTTGTTGGTGGTTTTCACACTTCAAACTTGTTTGCATTAATTTGTCGTCGTGTTCTTTTGCCCCCTTCTTTTCTCTTGTAATATCGGAATACTTCATATTAGGACTTTGAAGAATTCAATAGATGATATTGTTTTAAAGGATTTTCCTTTTAATAAATAATATTTTGAAGTAGATCTTGAATCACTCTTTTCTGTAAGTTCTAGAAAATCCCATAAAGATAGATATTCCTTAAACATCACTTATAAGACATTCAACATAGACCATGAGGAATGTCTTCCATCCTGAATGTATTTCTTTTTCTATATGGAAGGAAGTCGACCTCCATAACATGCAGTCTGTCAGCTGCAATAAGAGAATTTTCGTAAATTTAATCTGGATTTAAAATAAAACCTAATACACCTCCAGACACCTTCATAGTAAGAAATAAGCCTGAGTCGTGATAGTGTAGTAAGTTGTCAGCGGGTGGAATCGAATCCGCGTTACTCTATTGAAAGTCCGAGACTGTACCATCCGGCCACCGACCACCTCGATATTGCATAATTAGATACATAGATTTGAATCATGTGTATTAATCTATCTAACAATGATATTTCCCCATCAACCACAAATGGTTACGTCATGATATCAGTAAATGTAGCACATTATTTTTATTCAAAACACCTCGACTCCGCTTCTCAACACACACCCTTTCTGAATTAAATCTTCGTAATCAAACCGCATAGTTTTTGGGTGCTTACATTTTCTTCAACCCCTTTTTTCAGAAGTATTTTCATTAGGTGTGCAAATAACAGTAAATGACTTGTCATTTAGAAACCTTTGCGTTATTCATTCTCAATTCTCTTTGTCATTATTTTTTTTCCTGTTATTTAATAATGGGAATAAAACAACCAAAAGTTAATGATGTAGAAATGATTTTCTTTTTGTTATTTGTTTTTATGTATATGAATTAATTATTAGTAAGAATATTCATTTCCGGGCTTAGTGGCCGTGGTCTGTAGGGCAGTCTGTGACCCAACGTGTTTCAAATGTGACAGACAACTCGCCTGCACCTACCCCCTGAAGATGCCCGCCACAGTTGTGGGTGAAACGTTGGGTCACAGACTGCCCTACAGACCACGGCCACTAAGCCCGGAAATGAATATTCTTACTAGTGACGCCGGCCGTGAAAGCCTAAGATCATGAATTAATTATTGTTAATAATAATTATGTTTGGATCTTATTCATGTGAAAGGCTTAAAGCCGTAGATTAGAGAAATAAATAAATATACTAGTAGGTATATTGTGATGATATGTAGCGAGGAGATATCTAAAAAGTTATTTCTTCCGTATCTCACTCTGGTTAAAATCCCGTGGATTGGTTTGTAGCATAGCCTTGCATCTTTCTTTTCATTGCGCTTTATCCTGTGCGCTTTATATTGCGCTTTTCTTTCGCTCTTCGTACGACCCGCACAGCTTATATCCTCGTATGGATCGTCAATGTTATGTAATTTGAAACAAGTGTTTCTTTCTACTATTGATTATTAATTCCCAGAGAGACGTCTTTCGACTTATAAGGTCATTATCATCTGGGAATTAATAATCAATAGTAGAAAGAAACACTTGTTACGAATTACATAATTATGGAATTCTACAACGTGTGCATCGACACAATTAATAGATCGTCAATGTATTCATAACGTGGGTGCCATCTGTGATTTGTCCCTTCAGCCATCCCTGCTATTATTTTTGTAGAAGATTTTCGAGACGCATTATGCGTCCAATCCATCTGAGATAGTCTTGAGCAGGTGTCTTCTTCCTTCGATTCTTTTAAAAATCTCTTCATTCGAGTCGTGGTTTCTCGAATATTCCACCTAAAATCATTCATTATCGCTGTATGAGAGTAACCCTTTGATATAATATGTTTTATAATCTCATAGTGTTCCTACAAATTTTTATAATACAGAAGCCTACTACACATTTTCTTTTGAAAGGCCTCCCATGTACACAATACTTTTGTTATTCTTGTTCGCCTATCTGTGTAGAAATTTACAATACGTAAAGGAATATTGCCATACTATAAGGAATAATAGTCAAGCTTCTATAAGATTACATAGTACTAGGCTAGTACACACTGTTACATTTCTTGAATATTTTATGAGGCCGGACTGTTTTCATTTTCCAGACTCGCTATCATCGCATTCATTATTGGATATTTTATTATCATTTCATGTCGCAACGAGAATACATACATAATAATGATATCGTGTCTCTTGTATTATAAAAAAAATGCTGTAAAGTAAAATAATGTATGGAAAATACGGATGGTTTATGACCGAATCCAGAAACAGAACAAAGTCCATTTTTCTTCGTATGACCGATGTTCGAATTATGTCCCAGTTTTAATATCTTATATATGTATCTACATATGTGTTACTTTGGAATAATAAAAACTTTTTTATCACGAAAAAAGTGTGATAAAGAAGAGAAATGACTGTAGAATTTCACTCTTAAATCGTTCAAGATGAGAGATATCACTTACCAAGAATATTTTGATTTTCTTTTGCTAACAGTTGTATTGCTGACACATATGCTCTATGATAAACGAAGTTTACCTTTCTGTGATATCAATATTATTAAACTTGTAACAAATCCATTTAATTATTTTCAAAATCATTTATTTTAGAAGGGTTAATTATGTAACAGTTCGAGACATTTTGAATGTTTTGATTATTCCACAATGCAGTACAAAATTGTGGAACACTCAAAACATTCAAAATAATTTTCTTCAATTAGAATTACCGGAATATTCTACGCCTTTTAAAGTCTTTTTAAATTGAATAATTCTTTGGCTGTATTTGAAAGGTGTGAGAGTATATATTATTAATTTTTCATACAACTATCTCATAAGCGGACATGAATAAGTAGCATTCAAGAGCTGTTTTTGACTAGACAAAATAAAAATGTCATGCAACGTAGGAGAGTCCTACGACGTAGAAGTAGGACCCAGAAGATCAGGCAGACCAGTGGCCACCTGGATGTCCATAGTTGCCAAGGACCTGAAGGAGTGAAGGAGGTAAAGTTGCGCTCGGAGGATGCAGGGGACCGGAAAACTTGGAAGATGAGGAGTAGGAGAGCCGACCCCAAGTAAATGGGATAAAGGCGAGGGCGAAGAAGAAGAAGATGCAACACTGGGAGACCTGACACAACACCAAATGGAGTAGTTTTCATATTTTGTTTTTTTGTTGACAATGTAGGTTTCGAATTTCAGCTATTTTGTTGGAGCCAATGTCCGTTTTGAAAAATGTTTTTATTTTGTGTCACATCTTATTCCATTATTATGCATAATAATATGTATGTCGGTCACCAGAATGGGACCATGTCCATTATCGTGATTGGTAAGTACATGGATGATATTATAAGTTATGCTTACTTGTAATATTACTACGAAATTCATTTTCAAAATGGAATATTAATGAATATTCTATGTTTACGAGAGTAAATTCTGCTTGTGAAGATTCATTGTTACAACAATTAAAAAAATAAAATTGTCACTTGTGTAGCAATTCTACACTGTTGATGTCGAAAGCATGTCCCGTATCTCTTGCATGATCAGCTATCTCAGAAACTATAGAGAAATTTTAATAGCTCTGAGATGTTTTATTCTTATGTAAATCTTCCTACATGGGTAACAAGTCACTTTACTATACGCATTCGAACCGAAACAAAGATTGTTTGAAATTTTTTTTTTATGATTCCTTTCACTCTAGCTCTTTCCCATATAGAATTGGAGAGTCTGCAAAGTCTGAAGGTATTTTTAATCACAACGATGTGAAGATTATTTAACATACTTATATTGTTGAGTAATTACTATTTGATATTTTCTAACCAACAACTTTTTTTTTTGTTTCAGGTAAGAAATCAAATCTTTAGAGTTAACATTGCAAACTATCTTGACGGAGCAGAACGTACAGGTAATATTTTTTAGCAACGTCGAGATCATATTCTACATTTTATACATCCTGAAAAATAGTCATTACCCGAACACGTAGAATATGTTCATAGATACATTACATATTGTATTGTAGTCTGCTATATAAGTATCAACAATTTATTTATTTATACATTCATACACGATCAAGCTCCGTCAAACTTAATGAGAGATGAAAAATATGATGTCTTACAAACTGGTCATAAAAATAAAGGTTGGAAGAAAGCAGCATTCCTGACTTCGAGACATCCAAGAATGAACTTGGATGAGAGATGTGGAGGAGCTCTTTCGTGCTGCCCAGGACAGATAAGGTTTCTCCCAGATGATCGTCAACGCCGGGGGGATCCGACAAAATCACAAAGAAGAAGAAGATTGATGCATCACGGCATTTCTAACGAGTGGAGTAGTCAGCGGACTAACTATATGTAATAAATACGTTGTTCTCTCCGTGCTACAAAAATATTACGATATTCATAATGGGTGGCTGTAACTCATCGCTGAATTTTAGATGATTAATGTCTTATTTATCTTTATTTATCTCTCGTTTTACAATTTAGTAATAGAAATAACAAAATCTCATTTTATACAATAATAGTGAAAACTTAATTATTGTGTAATAAAAGAAAAATACAAACATATAAATACATTGAAGACTCCCTCCCATACCCGGATATCTCAGAAGTCGGGGGACTTCTATTTATCCGCTCTTCTAAGCAAAACTTTAGTCCTCACGGGCGGGCCCCATTGGGCAGCCTGAAGGGCTGGCCGGCCAATACCGCCTCGTGGGAATCTTTTATGCTACATTTACGTCTTCGATGCCCCTCTCAGGAGGATAAAATGCAATTATAACCGAATCAAACACAATGAATAACAACAAATAAACAAAGCTCAACAACAAAAACCCAAAAAAAAAAAAAAAAAAAAATGACAAGCAAGCACAATAATTATCAATGGTTATAACAATATAGTATCTAATTTGGACCAGAGGCCGAAATAAGGTATCCAGAGATTTGTTATTGGGCTTTCAGAAGGTGAGACTCGAGAGTCGCCGTTACCAGCGCAATGAAAAGACATTTCCCTCCCAACAGGAACATCCCTCCCATATCTACTCTCCACCAAGGGAGACAGGACGAAACACAACAAATAACGAGTTCGCTCAACAGATCCCGCCGCAAAGGGCAACAATCAATCCTAGAGCATTCCTACCTCAGTCGGGGGTAAACCCGGCTGACGCAGGAGATCCCACCGAGAAACCCATGTCTCCACAAATTCCAAAAATGCCCTGAGATTCCGTGAACATTGCAGCACCTCCCCGAACCAAACAGGTCGGGGAGTGTTCTCGCTCATATTACATATCATTCTATCCCTAGCATCCATCATCTCGGGGCACTCCCAGAGGATATGCTCCGCACTTTGCGCACCCGTCCCACAAACACACCACGGATTCTCCACTAGTCCAAGCTCAAAAAGCTTGCCCTTTAGATCACCGTGGCCCGTCACTAATTGTACAGCATGGTGGTTGAGAGACAGAAAACGCCGCTTCATTCTCTCGCTAACATCCGGGAGGAACTTGTGGACTAACCTGGCAGTCCTCCCCGCATCCCATCTCTCTTGCCAAACTTCCATCGTTCTCTCACGTATTTTGCCGATTGCCCTATTCAAACCTCTTATCCCGGGCTCCGCTTGAACGGATATTCCGAGATGATTGACCCTACCATCCGCCTTGAGCTTACGTCTGGCTACACTGTCAAGAACTTCTAAGTCCGAAGGAAGCACACCAGCAATGACTGGAAGGCCATCACTGGCAGCCGTTCGATACGCACCTGTGACGGCAAGCAAAGGAAGTCTCTGTCCCCTCAGAACTGCCGCAGATACAGAGCCAACCGCAAGACGGTGCGACCAAACCCGGGCAGCATAGGTGACCTGAGCCACATAGGTCGCCCGATATATGATGCGCACAGTCCTCGTTCTAAGGCCCCAGGTTCCACGGCTAAGTTTACGAAGGGTGAAAAATAGCACCCTCGCTCGATCGGCAGTCGCTCTCACATGCGGAAGAAAAGTAAGCCCTCTGTCCAAGACAACACCCAAGTACCGGACTTCTTCGACAACCCTCACGGATTGTCCGTCCATCCGAAGAACCGGATAAATAAATACAATAAAATTTATATATAATGAGTTACAATCCATTGGATTGGTCTGCAACGAGTTTGGTTTTTCTTCTCCATTCGTCTCTATTCTCAGCCAGTCTTTTTAGCTCTACGTATGAGCCACAGTTCATGTCTCTAAAATCCATAGGTTTACATATTTTCGAGAAATCCCACCAGGCTGAGCCTGAATTTATCCAGTTTAAAAAAAGGAAAAAAAATTATACACGTTTTATAAGAAAAACGTTGTATTCGTCTACAAATTTATTTAGAAGGATGGGGAAAATTTGAAATTCTACCCTACCGTCATACGAACTAGTAGTAGTCGCTTTCATTTGACTGAAGGCGTATTAAAGAAAATTGAAATGGTACGTGTATGAGAAGTATAGCTTACGTTGTATAACTATATAGACAAATGAATATAGTATTCAATGTTTTATGTTTTTTTTATCTTCTTTTGTTCTTGAGACTCTCCTCGCGTCTATCTTTAAATAATTTATTTTTTCTTTCCTATCGCTTGACAAATATTATTATATTGATGCTGTCGACGTTCTGAATACGATATCTGTATTTTATATTGTATGTTCGAATTTTGAATTATTGAGAAAGCAAACCGAGAGTCAATTGTTTATTCAAAGAAAACAGCTCAAGTCGTATAAATAAGAATGTATTAAAAACTTTCGAATGCTCTCTGTTTTGTCTATGATTATTAAAGAATTATGTACACGTTTCTAGGAATTTATTCACCCAGCTAATAACGTCATAATAACTCCCCCTAAACGGGAAAGCTATAGTGCAATCCAAATGAATTGGCGACTCCAATAATAAAAAAATAAATCCAATCAGATTGCATAGAGGTGACAATTTGTGTTACGGATATCGATACATCGAACTTTATTTTCTTGTTACTCGATGTATGTAAATATCACATCCTATTTCTAATCCTATTTCTGACCTGTTTTTACCAGTCCGCCACAGTTGGTACACATTGGGTGGGAAAAGAAAAACATATTTTTCTTTTTTATGTTAAAAATAAAAGATTTTTATGTTAAAAACATACATGTTATTGTGATTAGCTATATTTTGTACCTATAATAATAAAAATAACTAGAAAATTGTTATATTAATTTTTAGCATGAGTAAGCGATGACTCATGTCATTATATTAACTTATTTATAACACATTCCTTCAAGTATGTCTAAAAAAGCAAAAATACAAATGTAGTTACGAGACAAAAATATAAATTTTAGAGATGACGAAATTAAGATGACGAAATTGTTGAAAAAGTTAAAAAAATTAATACCTTTTTTAAAAATATTAATCCTTTTTATATATGTTTTATTTGGTAACATCTAACATAATTTACCCATCACTACTAACTTATACTACTACCTGCCATAAGAGATGTGAGTGTGAAGGGAGCAGGTAGTCGATCCTTCTTGCTCGTACATTTTACGACAGAGTTCGCCAGTTTAAAAGAATCGTAGTATAGTGGAATAACTGAATGTAATTTTCATACAGGTCGCTCTTTCTGTGCCACAAAAATCTTACTTATGATATTTTACGAATTCCCGCCTTAAGCAGGTCGGTCGAAAAGTTATAGAAAAGAATGAGAGATTATTATTATATATAGATTATTTGTTGAGAAATCCCCGGTGTGGCGCAGAGGTGTTGTTGTCTTTGTGTCACGAGGCCCCGGATTCGATTCCCGCCCATTTTGCAAATTGTCCTGGATCTGGGTGTTACATGTATTGTATATGCATTTGGTGCATTGCATAATATGCATGTTTCGTGCGTTGGTAACCATAATATATGATTCATTTGTAGTTTGGGACTAGCTCTATTTGTATGAATTATCCATATAATTGTATGTTAAGTGTTTCTTGTACTTAACTGGTAGGCTGCTTTGTACTCCCATTCGGTACAACCAAATATTGCATATCAAAAATTCATTGATTGATTATTTACATTTTAAGTGTTCGAATAAAATTTGATTAAGTAATTTATTAATTGTATCGCTTTTGTTTTACGCTAAATGTTTTGTTTTACCATGATTGTATTGCTATTTTATATAACAACGCGTTCGTTTGTTGTCATTTTCACTAAATAATTAATGTCCTTTTAATTGGTTCGTTCAGTGAAAATAACGTTTTATTTTGTTTTTATGTTGTAAACAAATGTTTTTTTTACCATTCTATTTTTTATCATATTATG
This sequence comes from Athripsodes cinereus, assembly GCA_947579605.1. NCBI lineage: Eukaryota > Metazoa > Arthropoda > Insecta > Trichoptera > Leptoceridae > Athripsodes > Athripsodes cinereus. Next base: position 4,749,462 of record OX388307.1, on the reverse strand, counting down.
GGATCCTTAATGAAAATGTATGTCTGTATGTTTGAAGTCAATTTATAATTTGAAATTCTCTCCATTATTCATGTGTAAATCTTCGTTCCATCTTTCTATTTTCAAAAGAGGTGATTCAAGTAGACTTGTAAAATGCAAAACTTCGTTAGACATCACAAATAAGACGTTTAATAAGAACTTCAATAATTCACCGATGAAGCACACTACGAATCTTGAGTCTTATTTTGATGGCACGAAGAGGTCGACCCGCGTGTTTTTTACACGCAGTTACTCCGCTAACTACCCCGCATGTGGGAAATGCCGTGAGGTTATGAACGAAACATTTTAGTGATGTGAAACTCATACTCACCCGCAGAATACCAGCTTTTTTAATTAATACTTTGTGTTCCGGGCATCGCCGCTGTGTTGTCCTTAAACACAAACATAATATATTTCAACTTACTACTACTACCTACTGGGAGTTAATCTTGAATCTCGTGTCACGCTTTTTTATGTTCGGGGAAATTAATGGAAAAATTTAATACCACGTCGCAAGTGATTAATGTTGCTGCGTTAACTTATTATCCCCCCGTGTGTGTGTTTTCCTTAGCCACAACATTTGTTGCTACCGCTGTTTATGTTTCTGTTATTAACTTAATACATAATAAATATAATATTTTCATATTTCTCTTCTTTTACTCTGTAAATACTATTGTTTTTTTTTTCAGCCCTCACCCGTCTAATCTTGGACGAATACCTCCTCTATCTTTCACCATGTTTCTAATTTCGAGCAGTCTGTATTTAACTTACGCCAACATCTCAATAGTAGTGTCTTTTCAAAACTTCTCCACTCCGAGGTTTCCGTTTCCATCCTAGGAGACTCGGCGTCCGATTTTCCTCTATACATATCTATGGGAGGGGGGGAATAATCAAATAAGTAAAAATAGCTTACTTTTCAGGAGACAGATTTTTCAGTTTCTTATTTTAATTTCTTTTCAAAGAATCCATTATAATTTCATGTAATTAGGACCGCTGAAAAAGGTATCCTTAATAAAGCTACTAGATGACCTGACACACGATGGACAAATAAAAAAAATTGAAAAAAATTGTTTGTTCCCCTCCCATAGATATATTATGGTAACATAATTTGATAGATACAATTGTGAAATTTGCCTTCTCTACACAGATTTTATTGTTTAATAATTAAATGAATCCATTTTGTCCTATTGTAGGATGCGTCTGTGGTGGTATATTAGAGTCAAAATTAATAAGAAGTTGTACTGTTTCTTCGCTGTTCATTTTCTTCATTCCTTTCTTTGAGAAATAACGTCTCTCGTCTTTCTTATTTCATAGATTATATTAATATTGTTTTCTTATTATCCCCTTTCTTTTATTCTTTCATTCATTGTTCAGCTGTGCCGCCAATACTTCTTGCATTATTATTATTATTTATTTACTTATTGTGTTATTGCCGCGAATGTTGTCGATTTTTATTTCTTTCGTTTTGTTTTCTCATTTTACTTTGTTATCTTGTTTGCTTAATATATTATTATGAATATTTTTGTTATATATAAAATGATCGATAATGGAATCTTATTATTAAGTGTTCATATTTTTTCTTCCTTTCTTCCTCATTCTTCCTTTTCTATAACATTTTCTTTTGATGTTTACCTTTTCTTGGAACTCTTCGAATACATTTTCTCATATTTTGTTGTAGTTTTATTTTCTCTCATATGTTGTTTTGATGTTATTTGTATATTCTTCGAAGTCTTCTAATGTATAAATATTTTGATTTTGTCGTTCTCCTTTTCGTAATCTTGGATTAAATAAGATTCCTACTCATTCTATGTATATCTGATGCTTTATATCTCAATTTAATTAGTTGAAAATTCATTTCATGAATTCACTTTTGTAGACACGTCCATCCATCCATATATCCATTCCATCACGGAATATCTCGCGAGTGAGATAGCCAGTGAGCCAACTGCTTGTGATGAAGATGCAGTCGTCTTCGCCGTGCCAATAAAAGTCAATAAACTCAGGATGAGTGGCATACTAACTTGAAGCTTAACTGAAGATGTCAAATGTTTTAAAGCGTGATGTTTTAAGAATTCTTGCCATTTAAAGCTCAAAAGCTTATATTTTACATGTTTCTAGTTCATTTCGTGAAATAATTTGTTGGAATACGTCAAAATAATATGCATAAACTATGTAAGAATAATGATCTGATTCTATTAAAGTACTTCGCGAAGATCACATGATGGTGTAGGTTTATAAATTTGTTCTTACATAATCAATAAACATTTAAGTTCTCATTGGATTGATTGGCGGTTTTATTTAGGTATCTACTGTTTATAAATCCGTTCTCCCGCAACAGTTGTTCGTGAGTCGATTTAATGGTAGGTCAATAAAAATTACATCATTAGGGCGACGAACTACCGATATTCATTTAGTATTACGACCCTTCATACGACGCATCAATCAAATCATCAGTCTGTTCCGTGTTATACATAGATACATAACTATAGGCGAAAATCCGGGGACGAAAAACAAACTATTCTAGTCCCCCCCCCTCTCTTAAATAGTAGGAAAATGCTAAAAAATATTAGTAACGTAGGTATAGGAAGAGAAAGTATGTATAATGATATTGAAGCGGGAAGTGACCCTCTTCTAGAAGACAAACATAATAAAGGTGGTTCTAAAATGATTGTACGTTAAAGAAGAGATTTTGGAGAAATATGATTAAAAAAACTCTCAAATTCAATATAAAATTAATAATTTGGCGTCGGTGATAGAAATTTTGAATAGTTGAAATAATCAATAGTCGTAGGACCCAGAAGACCAGTGACCACCTTTATGTCCACAATGGCCAGGAACCTGAGGGAGGCAGAGCTGCGTTCGGAGGATGCAGGGGACCAGAGGATTAGGAGAGCCGACCTCAAATAAATGGGATAAAGGAAAGATAATTTAATGGTCGTAATAATAAAAATCTTCTAAGCGTTCTTCCAGAAAAGGTCCTAGCTACGCCCCTGTACGTAACTCAGCTGATAACATTCATAGTCACTTATGATACGATGATATATAATATTCTCATATCTATTCCTGCGTATTTATCATTATGCATGATACGTAGTATTACAGTTTTATATGCGTGATGTGACTTTTATATAATTTAATGATGACTCGACTACTTTTATTTTTCATAATATATTACCTATAAATCAACCAAGCGGGTGACGATTTTTTTAAAAGTATCTACGTTCAACAAATTCAGATTATTCGATCGCAATATGACTTCATGGTTGTTTTTTTAGAATCTGAATCCGCGACAAACCCAAACACACCCTAAATACTTGTTGTTAGTAATGAGCTTGTGTCGGCGAAGACAGATTAAATCATCAACAGGTTTCGAGCCTGAAATTCTACCATTGAAAATTTAAGACTTCAAATAAATCTCGTTTCTGCTTTAGTAATTTTTTTTTCGATACTACTCAAAATTTATTTTTGACATCTATATAGGTATAAGTATCAATATTTTTCGTATTTTTATATCAATTTAAACTTGCGTATTAGTTCGTTTCTCCAAAGAATGCATAAAACGATTGATGGAGATGCATTTCATAACGATGTTTTAGTAATTATTTACAGGGAGTCATTAATTAAAATTGTTAGCGAACATCGCTCGAATAGTTTCAAATGTCGCCCCAAACTATTTGTCTATCATGATATTTTTAAAAAGTTTCTTTTTATAAACGATACCTTCCAATGTTTTTCTTGTAGTAATACTTAAAACATATGAATATTATATACATGTACACTTTCGAATCTATTATAAGACATTCATTTCATCTTCTTCTTCTATGTGTTATACATACATTATGATGTATATTATGTGCCACTGTTGTATTCCGCGTTCATTTATCACAAAACGTCACCCATAACTCACCTTCAGAATCGGGATGAAGAACTGCCTGCCAGGTCTAGCATATTAAGTTATCACATTAGGCACATACAACTTATTTATACAATTTACGGTAGATAAAAAAGCATGAGAACTCGGTACTATTGGTACTACTCATACAAGACATATTATTGTTGTGCCTACATAATGATCGTAGGTAAATGTACAAATTATGTTGTTGGTTAATCTGTGGTTTAATTTGAGTTTAATATAATACAAAAGATGATGATGACAGAATATATCCGTCTTGGCGCCATTTTACTAGTGTCATTAAACTCCTCAACGGTTTTGGGGGAAAGTCGATTTTCAGCAGCTCGGTGCAGGGGCTAACGAAACGTTCAGGCTGTACAAGTCTTGTGTAACTAAAAATCTTATTGAATTGAATATTGTCTTTCTGACTTTTGTCTTCTTTATTTCTGTTAGTTGAACAATGATTGTGAAACTTTAACCCTTTAAACAATAGATTAGCAAGCCTTCAGATATTGAGCTGTACAGTTCTGTACCTGAGAGCCATTAGGACTTAAGTGCATTTTCGACAAAAATGCCAAAGTTACGAAAAAAGCGAAAATAACACATAAGTCGTGAGTCTTAAGTACAGAAATGCTTAGGGTCTATACTATGGGGTCAATGTAATAAGCTGAATATACTATATACATCTTATTACTACTAGTAAAATGTTGAGATTTTTTTGATTAAAAAATTGAATTTGAAAATGGCATTTTAGTACTTCAGACTAAATGGCTCTCAGGTACAGAGTTATTTCTTGCTGATTTCGGTTGTTGCTACTTGCTGCTAACTTTCATCTCTCCATTGCTAGATATAATATACTTTTCCAAACTTACCCGCGCTTTGCGGTGCTTATTAACATGATCCAACTGCTTTCCTATCACCTAAAGAATGTTATCAATCCTTTTCATTTGAGATCTTCCCTGTATATAGATCTTTTGTCCTCTTTCAGTCTGCTCTTGAGAATTCATAACCACCACATGCCATCCTCTCTTCTCCATAGGAGTATATTACTTATAATATATCTGCGGTAGATTTAATTTATTTATTGATTTGGCGGTAAAGTTGTGGTAGTTTCTAAACATAATTACAAATGTTTGGAGTCAAAAAACTTTACAAATACCACTAAAAATTAATCTACACCCGAGTCAAATATTGCGCTTGAGAATGACAGGTTACCTGTGAAGCCTTGGTCGCGTAACCTTAGATTAATTTTTAGTGGTATTTGTAAAGTTTTTTGACTCCAAATATTTGTAATTATGTAGATATAATTGTTGAAGTTTTTCTATCAACTTCGTTTTTCATACAAAGGAAACACATAATTATTAATACTTCATCGATTTTCTTGTACATATTGAACCTTGTCGGAAAAATTTTATCGCGAAAAAGCAAAACGTACAACTTTTTATTTGACAATAATTTAACGCGTTAATGAATAAATTACTGTGTAGTTACAGAGCCCAATTATAAGAAACCCACCCCCAAATGTCTCTGCGAATAGACAAATCCAAATATAGGATGAATGAGTTTGTTAGTACGCAATTATTACCTAATAATGATTAAATATTAATATTAACAATCTATCAAACACACTCCAGACGACTAATTACATACATCACAAATAATTAATCGTGATTGTAAGAAATTATTCCATTTACATCTCTATATGAAAATAGATATTATGATGTATCTAGTAAATTTATCTTTAAAAATTCTCGTTTGTTTTTGTTCTACGTGCTATTTCGTGTATTGTACATGTTTAATAGTAGTTTATCAATATATTTTTTCAGCTACTTTCAATAATTTAATTTTTAATGTTTATGTAAGAAAAATCCTTTCCGTCCTATCTTCACATATGGATACCAGATTTGGATGCTCACGGAGAGCGTGAGATCAAGGTTACAGGCAGCGGAAATGCGGTTCCTCAGGGGAGTGGCTGGTGTGTCATTTGAGAGACCGTATAAGGAATTCGTATGTTCGTGAGGCTCTCAAGGTGGAACCAGTACTCCTGCATATAGAGAGGTCGCAGTTGCGATGGCTGGGTCATGTTCTCCGCTTGCCAGAAGACAGACTACCACTTAGATCTTTGGAGGCTGTCGGAGAGGGCAGAAGATCGGTGGGCCGCCCTAGAAGAAACTTATGTGTTGAAAGGCTTGGTTTGGAGTGGCCAGAAGTCCTGAAAGCAGCGGTGGACAGGGATCTCTGGAGGAGATACCTAGGCGCAATGGGCCCCCGACCCAACTAGGACAAGGGGAAGAAGATGTATGTATGTATGTAAGAAAAAGCTATTAGGATTTACGTTACTTTTCTATCCAATGCTAACTACTTTTTAACTTTCAATGCCTAATTCGTGCAGAATTATGTTATTATTATAGAAATCCTTTCAGCTTAGGATGAGTGGTTTTTATATTAAGACCGATAATAATAATTACGCATAATTTTTCCTTCTGCTTTTATGTTTATGAAACTAAGTGAAATATATAGTTATAGACATTCGAAGACAGTAATGGTGACAACGTAATAAATTCATTATATCCTGTGATTGCTCTGATCAAATCAAAGGCAGACGAACTCTTCTAAATTATAGTCCATCGTTAAACATTACGTACGAACCCGCATATTATGTACAAATACATGCTATTAAGTGATACGACAATTTGTACAATAACAGAATTTTCGAATATTATTATTAAACTGTTATTTTATTATTTCAAAAATAACTGGGTAACAAATTATGAATATCATATTTGTTTATGTAAGCCATTGCGTTCACCAATTGGTTTTTCGATTTGTAAATACCGCAAATGTATCATTACTTATTCAATGGAAGTTTTATTGAATATCAATAAGTTGACATTACTTTTATATTTTATTGATTTATGTTTTGTTTTTTTTCTCCCTCGAAATTATTATTGTTTTGTTTATAGTATATGCTTTGAATCGGAATAACTTTTGATTAAATTCAGTTTATTTCATTTATTACAATATGTTTCTGTATTCAATTTGTTCAAGACAGGGAGTTTTGTAGAAAGGAATTTTTGGGAAAATTTTAAATTGATACTATGTAATTTTAAAATGGACGTGTATGTTGATCCTAAATACCTAATGTAAAGCGCCTTTGAAGTTACATATATTATCACAGTACGGCGCTATATAAATTGTCATAATATTATCATTTTATTATGTTTGTCATAATATTATTATTATATTATGTTTACGTCTGGATGCAAATTTATTATGCCAAATTTTGATATTGAGACAAGCCTCCTCGATTTATTACTACCGATTTGTGTATTTTTACGTTATATTAATGAGACATATTTCATCGTATACATATTTTTACAATCCGGATTTTAGGTACAACAATCTTATACATATTATTTACATTGACGTTTTTTTATACTGTTAAGTTCCGAAATGTAATCTTTAGAAGTCCCGCAAGGCTTAAAAGGATGATGATAGGTGGTTTAAGGAATCCAACTCAGGAATCATGTATCTCTATACCCTTTTCCCTGCCGTTGTTGTCTGTCGCCGGGGAGACAAATTATGTAAACACCGCCGACTCGGAGTTTGATTTATATGCTACACTAGGGACCAGCATCGTTTCATAGTCATTGAAATATATGTATTGCCTAACAGAAGTGTATTGAAGCGTTAGCGTAAATATGCTATCAATTATATAAGGAAATTTACTCATCTTCGATTTAGTCTAAGTTAGTGTTGATATTACGTTGACTTATGTAGCTTGTTTTTATGCCGAGTTGCATATTCATTTTAAACGAAAGATGCCGGCTTTTGCTGCAAATTAATCCACAAGATTGTTAACAGAGAGAGAGAGAGAGAGTAATGTAATATTATGCTCTACTATACTATACTATACCATCACGGCATATCCCACAAGTGGGGTAGCCAGCAGATCATCTGCATGTAAGAAACATGCAAACTGTCCTCTTCGTGCCAATATAAAATCAAGACATTCAGGATGGGTGGCAAACCTCATCGCTGAATTTAAGATGTAAAATGTCTTATTTTTTTCGAACACCTGCCTTTTACAGGGCACTCGAAAACTTACGCAGAAGAGTGGGAGACCAATTCTTTACCGGGTGCTCCACGGGATTATGCTATTCAAGTTATACGTTAAAAGTTAATAAAACTAGTGAAATTAAATTTTTATTTTTTTTAAACATGTTTTGAGATATTTAACAGTAAGTCTCGCTTCTTTGTGCACTCGTCACCTTCCTTGCTTAAACTCGAAATTTAACATTAAAAAAATAACAATTTGGCTCTGCACGCTTCATCCAGTTATTTAGTTCAATGTTCATAGACGAAATAGTATTCGTTTTCATAAGAGAAATAGCAATAGATTACATTAACATCCAGAATATTCCAGAAATAGTGGTGCTGCAGAATTAAATTTATGACAGGATTAAAACAGTGGCAGCGGTATTTATCTACATTGTCTATTATTTTTTTATGTAAATATTTTACCCACTTTTAATATCTCCACAGCAAATACTTTGTCCATTCAACATGTCTCTTTCAGTGAAATTGTTTTTATTATTTATGTAGTCTTTGTTCATTGTATTATTTGTTTCTCAAAACAGGAGTTGATACTGTTCAAGAATAGATACAGAGTGATCAGGAATAACTTTTAACCAATAACCGTACCTCTAGGACAAAGGAGAGCTAGAATAGTCAAAGCAGTTTTTTCAGTTTGTGTCATGAGAACAAATTCTGATAAGATTTATGCAAAAATAGAAGCCTGCGATAAAAGTCAATAGTGGAGAGTCTCACATTATTTTTATCTGAAATGTCTCACATGTTCAATAATTTTTATTTGATGTTAGACGATTCGTCAAAAATATTTTTCCTGATAGATTTCCAAAATTTAATGCATTTTTTTAACACGGTGAGCGAAGGTAAGTTAGTATCCAGCAAGTGGTATCTATACAAGGTATCCAGAACAATACATACACATGAAGCTGTCATTGGCCTTTATAAGGGAGAATTTTGGAGCCTTCAGTATGTCAACCCGACAGCTGAATTGGACAAAGCACACCCCGCGAAAAGGATGGGTTACGAGCTCAAGCCCCATCTGAGAAACTACCAAGTGAGGTGACGTTATCTATTTCAAGTCGTATATAATTGATTCGTTTGTTAAATTTACATATTGCTAGCTAAATTCGTGTGTTTTCACAGAATAAAAAGATTGGATCAAAGGTGAGTTGGCCAATATAACAAATTAATCAGTGAGTCCACTGACTACTCAGTATCGAAAATTCTGTGATAGTAGGTTATAGTGTTGTGGAATTCTCAAGAAATAATTATTCGAGAAATTTTTCGGTAAATTTCTCGAAGTAGAGAATTTCCCGAGAATTTTTTTTATTTTTTATTTAACAGTATAATAATAATAAACACTTTATTCAATCAATCAATAACCATGTACAAATGTTGAGACAATTTATCACCAATATAGCTACAGTTAATTATGGAAACAAAAAAATGTTAAGTAGGTACCTACATAGAAAAAAGTGCTTACAACTGATAAAAAATCTTGATGGTTGACACCCCACATGCCCATATTTAAGTTTAAAAAAAATTGCAGGTACTTACATGGAAAAAAGTGTAAATAACCTCTGATTTGGGCCTTAATCAGCCCCACAAATTTTTGGATTATACTGGGCGAAAGGTAATAATACCACTAAGAAGAATTATGGAGAGAAATTTCTCTTCCATCAGAGGAGAAATTCTCGGAGAAATTTCTCTGGAGAATTTTCTCTTCTCACATCACTAAGTAGGTATAGATCGATCGAAATAAAATAATAAATTCCATAAGGCTCGTAAATAACAATATATGTGTATCCAAATTAATATGGTTATAACTTCATCAGATCTCATTCATACGTGATACGATGCACCCGCCAACATTGTTGTTTGTTATTATGATTTAACGCTATCAAAGTTGCATATTACTACGTACAATAGTATAAATAATAATAATAATAACGGAGAGTATTTAAAGCGCCATCTTTGTGCCATAGCACCTCGAGGACGCTGTACATGATAATGTTCTATCTTCAACAAAGTTGTCTGTGTCAAGAATTCAAATTTAAATACAAAAACCTTATAACACATAATCTCAGATACATAATAATATGTATCCGCGTCAGAAATAAAAATAAAATAATGCAATATACACAACAGTCACAGTTCATAAAAAAGTTTGAAAAAGTAGGTCTTGAGGTCCCTCTTAAAAGCCTGGAAGTCGGCAGCACACCTGAGCCCCAGAGGCAGTCTGTTTCACAGATTAGGGGCAGAAAATCTGTATTACAATATCTGTTTTACAGTAAAATCTGTATTACAGTATCTGTATTACAATATTCTATCTCACATTTACATTACGTTTGTTCATATCCAAGTGTATTTGTGTATTTCGGCACCGTGTGTAGGTTTATCATCAGATTATTATTATTAGTATTTAGTAGTTCCTAATAATATGCTGCAGTTGTTTGTTTCAACATTTTACCGTATTATTATTGCTGAATCAGATTTTCCACTCGGCGTTGTCCTGTGTCGCACTACCTGAATACTTCTTAAATTAGGTTTTAAATGTAACAGTATCGGGAACTTTTTAGAGTTTGACTTTTGTGATCTGTGCCGACGGGAAAATCATTTCCAGTTACGTATTTTTGTTCCAGATCCCAATTTCTTTCAGAAATTGAGTTTCAATAAGATTCATAGTGGTTTCACTAAGATCATTGTTATTTTATGTTCTGTGATCGCATTGGTCTCTTTCTGTAATAATCCCAGCATCAATTGTCTTCGTGTCTTAGTGTAAAATATAATACATTGATCCTACTTTCAATAAGTTTTTAAAGTTCGTAGAATGTGTGGAGGTTGTTATTTTCTCCAATTTTGGCGAGATAGATATAACGTTCTTTTCTTGAAACTATTACCTATGACTAGATACACAACACATGCACAGGAATGAACTGAAATATTCGTACTGTATGTATTATTGTTATTTATCACTGTTCATTTCTGGGAAATCTACTTAGTGCTCGGTTCTCTGCTTCGTTGTATGCATCACAGAGAAGGATGTAATATGCAAGCAGTCTCCAAGGAAACAAATTCTACACATCACTGCTACATACTACCACTACTACTGAGCAGCATACAAGTCGGTGGTTTCATGAAACGTCCTATATGCATTTATCAAAATTTTACAGGAGATCGTGAAATTGTTTTGCTGGATCACATTTTTCTTGCGTCCGATTCATAACGCGGGAGGTGTCATTGAAATTGTGTAATATATTGAATTTCGAGAAGTTTCACGGAATCTTTTTCTATATCTGTTTCTAAAACAGCATGTAAGATATTTCTCTCAATTATTTTTTCAGTAGATCAAGCGGGTAATTTATTACCAATATCTCATTTTATGAAAAAATGACACGTAAGAGGTTTCATAAAACTATCAACAATATAACATATGCATAATTATGTAGGTACTTATTTATTTTGATAATAATTATAACAACGTAGGTGTGATTTTCTTCCAGAGGTGCCTTGATGGAGATAATATAAATATATAACACTGTTATTTTTCACTGTGATACTGTTTTTAATCAATGGATTAATTAATACTAATATACTTACGAGCACTTTCGCCTTGCAGCATCCTCAGGGCAAAAGGGCGTTTGTTGGAGTTTAGTTTAGTATAGTAAAATTTATTTCGATTTTTTACTCGAAAGGGATATTATCGATTTTTCACATAGTCTTGTTAAACTGAATCGAGGAACTTCGTATATTGGTGGGAAAAATTAAATTAACGATTACATATAACAACTTGTGCATTAATATATAGTTAATTATTTATGTATAAGACGAAGAGGTTTCCCACAATTTATGGTTTTTGCAAGTTTTCGGTTGTCCTGCAAAAGAGATTCGAGAGATTCGTTAAACGTCACGTTTAAGGCATTTAACATCTTCAATCCAGCGATGCGGTATGCCACCTATCCTGAATGTCTTAATTTTCATTGGCACGGAGAGGATCACTTTCATGCATATCACTTGAAGTTAATCTGCTGGCTATCGTAATTGTCGGAAATACCGTATTAGAATGAACGAATATACTAAATGTAGGGTATGATTGTGTTGCCGTTGAGCTCATCAAGTCTGGTGGACCGGGGGCTCTCGCGTGGTGCTTGGAGCTTTTCAACGATTGTTGGAGAGAAGGCGTCACACCAGAGGATTGGAGGAGGGCTATCATCTGCCCCCTGTACAAAGGGAAAGGCTCTAGACTTGAATGCGGGAGTTATCGGGCTATTAGCTTGCTGAGCTCAATAGGGAAATTGTATGGTAGAATTTTGATTGAGAGAGTACGAAAGATAACTGAGTGTAAGATATGGGATGCACAAGGAGCGTTTTTGAATGGCAGAGGGTGCACCGATCAGATCTTCTCCCTGCGAATGATTATAGAGAAGTTTCTGGGTAAACACCAGAGGCTTTTTTGTGCATTCGTGGACTTGGAGAAAGCATCCCGATGTCCAGAGATGTACTTCGCCAATCAAAATTCATAGCTGCGGGTCGAGTACTGGCACATCACAGTGGACGTGCGACTGTCCGGTTATTGAAAGGGTCACCTCGTTGAAATATCTGGGTTTGATATTGGATGAGAGATTGAGTTGGCACGAGCAAATTGTTGGTGTTGCAAACAGAGTCAGAAGGATGATGCACACATTCAGAGATGCTAGACATGTCCTATCGCGTGGTCTTTTGAGAACTATTTACTTTGCCCTTGTTAATAGCGTAATATCATACGGCATAGTGGGATGGGGCGGAGCCGTAAGGACCGCCCTTGACCCATTGGTAAAAGCTCAAAAGTCCATAGTTAGATTTATAAATAGGAAGCCTTTTCGATATCCAACAGATGATCTGTTTGCGGAATTTGGAGTTCTGGATGTTCGCCAGGTGTATGCGAAGAACATTCTGATATACTACCTGAGACACACCGAGTTGCACGAGCGTCTTGGCCATTCTCATGGAACTAGGGCGAGATTGGCAGAGAGATTTGTGGTACCAACGGTCAAGACTTGCTTTGCCCAGAGACACTTTGCATATATTGCCCCTAGAATTCTTAACAAGATTTATGACACAGTTATCCGGGCTTCGGCTCCTTCTGGTATTGGGGGAGGGATCACAGCATGGCTTCGGCAGTTGGGCCGCAGAAACACTGAGACCCTGATCACATATCTGCCTGTGTGACTGAGTGTGTGTGTATGTGTGTATGAATATATATGTGTTATTATCTATATGGGTATATAATATGTGTGTATGTCTGTATATGTGTGTATGTATGTATATGTGTGTGTGGGTGGGTGTGTATAGGGGTGAGTGTGTTTGTGTGTGTGGATGTATGTGTGCGTGCGTGCGCTTGTGTGTTATTTTATGGTATAGTAAAGTAAGGAAAATAATCTTAATAACTAAAGTAAAGAAAATTGAGCGCTGAGACAAAGTATGGTGAAAACTGGTTCAGTCTACCTTGGTACGGGCTCATGCCCAGTTAGGTAGGTTTTTATGACTTATATTTTTAAAGCTGTTGTACAAATGAAAGAATAAATAAATAAATAAATAAAATAAATATGATCGAGTGGACCGGGAAAGGTTGTGGCACGTGCTGTCGGAGTATGGGGTGAGCAGCCGGTTGATACGCGCAATCTCTTCACTTTACGTGGGAAGCTCCGCTTGCGTGAGGGTAAATAACACTCTCTCGGAGTGGTTTGTCCTCACCAAGGGAGTGAAGCAAGGTTGTGTCATGTCTCCGTGGCTGTTCAACCTATTCTTCGACTACTGTATGCGACCTGTGAAAGAGATGGATGTTGGTGTCGAGCTGAATGGGTTTCGGGTGAATGCATTGATGTACGCAGATGATTTGGTGTTAATGGCTGAGAGTGAAAGGGACTTACAAGAGATTCTTACGTGTGTGTATGATAGTTGCAATTTGAATGGTTTGAAAATGAATGTTATGAAGACGAAAATTCTAGTGTTTGAAAGAGAGAATGAAAAAACGATTTGCGAGATCAAAGTTGGTGACGAATGTTTGGAGCAAGTAAGTGAGTATGTATATTTGGGAAGTATGTTTGCGAGGGATGGAAGATGCGATAGGGACATTGAAAGAAGGAAAGTGGCCGGTGCTAGAGTGAACGGTGCACTTCGACCCATTGTCAGCAATGGCAATGTGTCGAACATGGCTAAAATGCTGGTGCACAATACCATTCTGGTACCGTCACTTACGTATGCAAGCGAGACATGGACGTGGCTGAAGAAGGACGAAAGTGGAATAAATGCAGTGGAGATGCGATCGTTAAGAAGAATGGTTGGTAAAACGCTGCGTGATAGAGTGAAGAATGAGGATATTAGAAGAATGAGCGGATGCAAGAAGAGCGTTGTGGACAGAATGCGCGTGAATAAACTACGGTGGTTTGGACACGTTGAACGAATGAACGAAGTAAGAATGACAAAGAGGATATACTTGTCTGAAAGAAAAGGTGTGAGGAAGCGCGGACGTCCGAGAACCACGTGGCTTGATCACGTGGATCAAATTCTCAAGGACGGCCGCGTGTTGAGTAAGAGGAATCGACGTGCATGTATGAGAAACTGTATGAATGTGGAGGAAGCGAAGGAAGTGTGTAAAGATAGATCTGTGTGGCGTTCCGTTCTCTCTGCCTACCCCACTTGGGATACGGCGTGAGGGTATAGTATAGTAGGATAGTATAGAATATACTAAACAATTAAAAATCTTTTCGTTAACGAAAACCAGATTTTAAGAGATGATTTTGGGTTTTAAATGAATTTAAACACACCTTAACAACTTAAATTGCGTTTTCATCTTGTTTTCCTGTACTCATTATAATCTAGATAATTTATTTGACATGTATCATAAATTCATAAAACACTAAAAAAATGTATAACAAAGGTTATGTAATCCTACAAAAACCTTCTTGCATGTTTATTGAATGTGGCTTATCTGCTGGCTACCCCACTTGTGGGATATGCCATGATGGGATAGTAGTTGTAGTAGTAGTAGTAGTATAAACCTTACATATATTACGCCACTTTTAATATCGGTGAATGCTCTCACAAAACTACATGTAACCATCTTAGTATTATCTCAAGTGCACAAAATACATATTATACGCCGTATACATAATTACAGTATATTAGGTACGGCTGGTATCTTTCCAGTATCATATTATTTCAGTTTCAACTGTTCCAACTTGTATTATATCTTACCTATAATATAATAGGTTGATACAGTATTCCTTCTCTAATGGTATCAGCATCAGGTTGTACGTATTAGGGAAGAGTGTCGTGTTGTGGTGGTTGCATTCTTATATATCAGTATCGTGTTCTATCCTATGTGGCATACCTGTACTCTCTGTACCCATTAGGTGTACTGAATACCTTGCAGTAGTATATTGCATCACTAATAATACTATCAGTGTTCTTTCTCTTGGCTGATCTCTTTTGGATTGCCCGATCATTTTATCTTTAATCTTTGGTGAGAATTTTTTTTTTTTTTTTCGAATTCAAATATTTTTATTTAAATAAAATTAACAATTTAATGATATTACATACACACCTTATTACTAAAAAACACATTTATTACATATTTGACCCTCAAAATTGAGTAGTGCTCGTGCTTTATTCTATTTTTTATTCTATTACCTTTTACTAAGCATTTAGAATTTTGCCCGATTGGTTCAGTGGCAAATTTCTCAGTGAGTTTCCTGCATCGGTTGTCACCTCTTCTAGGCTCTTTCCACTAAACTCAAAGACATAAGACATAGAATTGATGCGTTCTATTTCAGTGTTAATTTTGCTTTTTAAAGAAGTTTGTTTAGGCAAACAGTGCAAATAATATATTTATTCTAGGACCTGTCTAAAATTAACATCGAGGTAGAAAAAATGTTCTTACACTCAGCATACATTATGCATACGAGAATAATAAAGTTAATATATTTGAAGACTAAAGACTGTATCTTTTAATTTTATACTATACTATACCCTCACGCCGTATCCCAGGTGGGGTAGGCAGAGAGAACGGAACGCCATGTCGCTCTATCCTTACATACTTCTTTCGCTTCCTCTACATTCATCCAGTTTCTCATACATGCACGCCGATTCCTCTTACTTAACACGCGACCGTCCTTGAGAATTTGATCCACGTGGTTAAGCCACGTGGTTCTCGGACGCCCGCGCTTCCTCACACCCTCTCTTTCAGATAAATACACCCTCTTCGTCAATCTTACACCATCCATTCGTTCCACATGACCAAACCATCTCAATTTATTTACACGCATTCTATCAACAACACTCCTCTTGCATCCACTCATTCTTCTAATATCCTCATTTCTTACTCTATCACGCAATGTTTTACCTACCATTCTTCTCAGTGATCGCATCTCCACTGCATTTATTCCACTCTCGTCCTTCTTCAGCCATGTCCAAGTCTCGCTTGCATACATCAGTGTCGGTACGAGGATGGCGTTGTGCACCAGCATTTTAGCCATGTTCGAGACATTGCTATTGCTAACAATAGCTCGGAGTGCACCGTTCACTCTCGCACCAGCCACCTTTCTTTTTTCAATGTCCCTTTCGTACCTACCATCCCTTACAAACATACTTCCTAAATAAACATATTCGTCCACTTGCTCCAAACATTCATTTCCAACCTTTATTTCACACATTGTTCTTTCACTCTCTCTTTCAAATTTTCAAATTAAATATAAAAAAGTAAATCGAATTCAAATGCATTAACTCGTGTTGGGAAAGTCCAACATGAATATTTAGAATAGTAGGGGCACGATAGAATCAAATATTTTCTGGAAATAAAAAATATTCTGTTTGCAGAACTGTTAGCATAACCCATCAAATACCTCTACAAATATATACGACTTAAAAAGTTGTGCGCATAGATAGTATTTTACTATAATAAGTTAAACGAAACCACCAGTCATTTGGAGCTAACATTCCTGTTTTATCCATAGTTGCAAGAGGGTGCCACCCTTAATGCTTTCTCAGTTTTTATTTATTTTATTTTACACGCTACACTGTCGCAGTATCTCTAATGCATTCGTACATATGAGTGTATATCTTTGTATGTTCTCCCTGTCTAAACATTGAATTCGCATGAGAGAATCTTTATTTGAAAATCGATTTACCAAAGGATACAGACGCAGTGTATTGACGCTGGTCACTATAAGCCATCGAAGCGCATCGAATTTTCAACCCGAGAATTTCTCTTCGATACACTTGACACTTTGAACAGAATTTTCACGCCAATATGGAACCTTATAAGCCCCTCAGACTGTGTAAGAATCCAGAACAGATTTTTACTATAGAGTCTACTTCCTTTCAATGGGTGTTAAAATTTAATTATTTTTTTATATTTATTTGTGTTTTGGAGTTTTAATAGTTTTTATCTTTTATTTACGGACGGGTAATTTGATCAAATGAATTGAAAAAATAAATAAATTATATTATGTATATTATTATGTATATATATATTATGTATGTTATTGTGTATATATATTGTTATATTATATATGTTATTATATATATTATATGTATTGTGTATGTATATTGTTGTGTATATTATTATTATTATTATTATATTATATTTTATATCTTTGTCTATCCCGTGGAGTTCCGGGTAAAGAATAGGTCTCCTACTCTTTTCTGTTAGTTTTCGAGTGTTCTGTAAGAGGGTAGTTTTTGTAAAACATCACGTTTATTTGTCTTCAATTCTGCGTTGAAGTATACCACCCATCCTGAATGTCTTTCCTTTAATTAGCGCAGTGAGGACAACTAACAGGTCTTTACATTCAATTGGTCAGCTGGTTACCTCACTTGTGGGAAATGCCGTGGTGGTATGAATTAATGAATTTTCTTGGCTATTGTCATTCTTGCTAAGAAAATCAGGACATGCACTTCTGATGAATGTTTCTTAGGAAATTTTAATTAAGTGTTTTTAGGTCAGTGTTTTACTGATGTTTATACATTTTTAATTTTTTTGTTGTTGAATATTTGGATCGTAAATGAAATTTAAACACATTTTAACAGTCAGGTGACAAAGATTTCTTTTAAAGAAGTTTTAGTTTTGTTGTTCAAAGATTTGAAACTCGTATACAATATAAAATTGTTTCATAACTTTTCACATTGATATGACATATTGGGTGTCTTGCATTCCCTCTTTTTTTTTAACCTGTCACTATTTCCATTATAACTACACCCACGTATTTTTGTTGTTGTTACGAAAGTATCGACTCGACTCTCTTCCGGTTCGATACGTCTTTCTTGGACCGTGAAACGTCACTTCCTGTTGACTTTTCTAATTCAAAAACTTTACGTTGCCTCCTCTACGGCTATGTCCTTTCATCGCGCAAGTATTTATATTTATTAAATTACAACTTTCCGCTCATAGAAATGTTTATTTTTACAGTTTTCTATTTTTTCTGCCTTTGAAAACTTTTTTGTGAGTCAGATAACTTATCCAATATCTTATAAGAACTGTTTTGAAGTTAAAAGTAAAATTTATTTATAGACGGAAAAGTTTCTGAGCGATTGAAATATACGAGAATTTTATTCCTAATGACAATTATAGAGTTATGTTGAAAATTATATCGTCTGCGTATCCTTTAAGGGTTACCCTTAAAATATGGAGATTGTTGGCATTTGAACTATTTTCGATAGTCCAGATAAGCTTTAAAAATCCATTTCCGGCTGGTGCACAATGTATTTTTTTTTTTTAGTTTATCTGGGTTTGGGTACAATGTGCAGATGACAAAACTAATCTGATGATGCGAACCAGCTTATTTGCTGTAGCCTAGAGTGGATTCGTGAGGACTATGGTGATTTTTTAGATTTATTTGTTAACTAGCGGACTTACTGCTTATAATATACCTGCGGACTGTCCACTTCGTGCCAGTCAAAAGACAGCCCGCTGCCCATCCCACTCGTGAAGATATTGTAGTTGTATTTTACATAATGTTGTTGAATGTGTAAACATGGTTCTTCAAATTGAATTGACTTTATTATATCTTTTCGTAATGATAATTATTATAAAGCTTTAAAGTATTGTATATTTTAGTTCTTTTTTCTGCTGCTATGATACGAACAATTAGAATAAGCTAATTAGAGACGGTATAGAAAGAATGTTCCAGAACTCTTTTCTTACTATCGCAATAAGGAATACTTTTAAAACTCTGTACCTCCTTGTTGTGAATTCCAGTGGCGGAAACTAGAAATAAAAGTTTCTCCTTAAAACAACAACAGTCCGGGATTTTAATCCTATACTATTTGCCGAGGAGAGGTGTAGGTATTTCAGATTCTTGTCACGTATCTCCTTTGAGGAAATAGATTGGCTCCGTATAGACCAGTTCGTCCCATCTCTAGACCCCTCCATATTATGGTTTCTCAAAGTGGAGTACCCTCCCCATAATAGTAGTGTGGCTATTTAAATGTTTTGATGATAGTAATAAATTATCCATTGAAGTTTTCGCAAATTTATCCTGTAAAAGTCAAATAAGACAATTATCATATTCAATCCAGCAATGGTGTATAACACCATTCCTTAATGTCTTAATTTTTCAGTAAGTTTACAAGTGTCCTGTTAAATGCAGGCGTTTGTGAAACATCACGGAAAAGGTATTTGACGTCTTCAACTCAGCGATGAGGTATGCCACCCATCTTGAATTATTTTTTATGATGGCACGAAGTTTAGTCTGTTGAGTACATTACTTGTGAGAAATATCATGATGGTATAGATAGATATCCCAGATATTTCAGTATTTCTAGGAGTTTCCTTTTCTATTTCCTGATTTTTTACAAGCTCAGATAAATTTAAACTTTTTATTAAAACGGAACTGAATGGAAATAGTGCAAATAATTTTGAGAACCACTTTTCTTCATGAACTAACTATGTTGGAGGAATTGAACCGTTGTACCAATTTACGGTTAAATCCTTACGTACAATTCTTTCTGTTAAGTTTTTTTTGCTTTGTTTTGTCGTTTTCTTTGCTGTCGGACGATACGTTGATTGTATCAATTGATTCGTACTGAGAGTGAAATTACAATGGAAAGTTCCGATAGACGAGTGATTTAACAATTGTTTCATTGCACGTATCTATTTTACATTTCTCTTTCAGTCTGGTTTCTATCGACACCAGGGAATATTTCATCGTGAAAGTGTAATAGATTGGTAGTAAGATTTGAACCACATTCCCAATTTAAAAGTCAAAAACTCTGACACCAAGCTACCGAGCGCCTCAATGTTTCCACCACGTGTATTTGAGCTTTTAATACCTTCTTAATCTTGTGTTAGACTCTTAGGCCCGTTTATATTTTAGGGGTTTTTCTCCGTCCCTCAGATAATCTATGAAGACAAGTTTTTGGTATTGTAATGGTTTTGTATAGTACCTACTTATCATGATTTTAAAATTGATGAAAAAAAAATTGTTTCAATATTTATCATGATTTATTATGATTCAGTTAGTTTGTATATGCTCAGTATTAAAACTTCCACGGGTTTCGTAACAAATAAAGTTTAAATCCGAAATGTCAAAATTTAAATTATATTTTTCGATATTTCTCAGGGAACATAATATGTATAAATTTTAATTCCTCAGAGAAATTGTTCATTTGCTACGCTTTTGATAAGCTATGCGATGATAACCAAGGTAGTTTATACAAACAACAGTTTCAACCCGTTGTTGTAAGTGAACATTGTATATCATTTTGAATTTCAGAGTATTCATTGTAATGGACTGTAATAATTGTTCAGATGTCTAAATATATTTCTCATTGTTTAAATATGGAGACCATAGAATTGTCAATTTGTATTGTATTGTAAAAGGCTTAGGCCGTTGATGTGAATCAAATAAAATAATGACATCTGTTTTTGCGACATTGAACCGAGTGAAAATGTCTAAATTTAAAATAGGTTTTTGAAACCCAAATTTCATTTCAAAGATTAAGGCCCTTTATCTTTTATGAAACCGGGTGTTAGTCTTGTATTTTTATCAAGCCGATAAAATTGTTTGGAGAGTTTAAGAACAGTTTTTGGAATTCATAGCATTTTAATTCAAATGCAGTTCTAGACGTTGTAAAGTTTTTTTAAACTTGCTCGTTTTGCTTAATAGGTAGAACATTTCGGTTAAGTTGACAGTCTTTTCGTTTCTTTTGTTTCTAAACTTTAAAATACCGTATATTTGTTATTCCGTGTTTACGGGTTTGCAGCCGCCTATATTTAGCATATCGATACCTTAATTCGCAGATTGGGTAACTCCAAAATAGCTACTTTACAGGGCGGACAAAAAACTAAATATTTTTGTTATGCATATTATTATTATTATTTTCCTTATTCTAAAATATCTACATGATGTAGATACATGTTCGTAACACAATAACCATGACATAATTATGTTTATAATGGTTTTGTAGCCTTTTTTTGGAGTTACCTAATTTTCTGTGATAGATTTTGTAAAATAAATGCTATAATTGATGGAGTTACCCAATTTGCCTATAAGTATTGCATACTGTTTGGTCTCATAATAATGTTATTTTTAAAGTGTTTTATATGAAAATCAAATTAAATTGAGGTAATATATATAGGATAAATACTTCAACATCATCATCATCATCATCAACGCTCCTCTCGGGAGGACAGGGCAGAAACCAGCCTCCTCCATTCAGAGCGACTCTGTGCCAATTGCGTCACCTCTTTCTACGATATTTCCTGCGCTCTGCTGTTGTCGTCATAAGAACGGTGTATTGTGAAAGAGGGAAATCACGGGCTGACGAATCCTTGCGGACGGAAGACCAGTGCTCTTTTTGGCCAATTAGCCTTTTCAGGATATTACCCAGCCTGGAACATCGTCTATCCTGTATCACGGAGTTGAACATAGTTGAACAAAAAAGTTGCGCCTTTAGCGATATACTCGTTGATAGCTAGACAAAAATAATGAAGAGTGACAAAATGTGAAAATAATAATTCGTGTGGAGCATTATTTTAGATATCGTGGTAGTCCTGAGTTCATTTTCGTGAAGATATTTTCAGTCTCGTTTAGATTATTTAAGCAGACAATATTTTTTGGGCTTTTCTTCCTTTGAGGCAATTTATTTAATTTATTCATTCATTCTTTACTATACATTGATCACAATATATACAATTTTATAAAAAAAATGCATTCAAATTAGGTGTGATCAATATACAGAGGTCGGTTGCCCAATAAGAGACTCTTACGACTTGTATTATGAGATAGCTGAAGTCCAGTATCCGATCAAAGTGTCTTGCCTCTTGCACACTGATGCCCTCTCTGTATATCTCAAGATTTTAAAATCCGCCAAAAGAAATTTTATTATTTTATAAGTAAATGCTTTAATATTACGTGTTATATTCTAAAAATATTGTACTTGGCACAAATCTTAAGCCGTAATCTTATAAATAATAATAATAATATACAGAGGGCGAGTTTATCACACCTCTTTTTGATTTTTAAAATTTGAATTTTAAATTTTTATTACTCTTTTTTCCAAGAGAAGTCTCAGAGTTTTCATCAGAATCTGAATGTTCTGAATATGGGACTAACGAGATGTTGACTCTTATGCTGCCCTTCTCTGTTGCAATATTATGATCAATAGCATTAGCCTGTGCGTCTAACAATATCCCTTGTGTCGCATTATTATCTAAATTATTATCATCAGTAGGTATTTATATTTGCAAGATTACCACTATCAAGTAATATGATGGGCCAATTCCATTATAAAAATTCGAATTGTCTTTGATAAATTTGTAGAAAATCATGATTTCTGGGATTTGTTTCACTCATACGATTTTCTTCACTTCTTCAATTTTCAGTTACTAATTTAACCATAGTCTTTAGTCTGCTATTCATCTATAAAATGATGAGTAAACATTTCACTTTTGCCTGACGATGAGAGCGGAAGCTCTTGAAAGCCGGCTCGCAAAATAAATAATGTCAATAGTGGAATAACTATATATCGTGTTTCATTTTAAAAATTATTAATATGAACTTCCACCAAGAACCGTCGGTCGAGAAATTAAACTTATGATAAGTAGGTAATGTATATAGATACACGTTCAGTTCTTCGGATTTTGAGCTTATTTAAAAATAATCATGATTCAACAAATCCTAATATATCAAAAAATAAAGTCGTTTATTTAAGTATTAAAACCTAGATTTTTTATTTGACTAAAAAAAATAACATAACATACAGAGCATAAGGGATAATGCAAATAGACTACTAGGTTTCATATTTAGAATGTCAAAAAATTTCAAAAGAATTGAAACATTAAAAGTGGTATATTGTGCTTATGTTAGGAGCCAACTAGAGTATGCGACCACTGTCTGGTCCCCAAATTACGCTGTGCACATCAATACTATTGAAGCAATTCAACATAGATTCTTACGACACGTGAACTACCGCCTGGGTATTCCCATTGATGGGCTGAACTATGATTTTTTGTTGATGGAGATGAGGCTCGTTAGCCTACATGATCGCAGATTGTTGTTCGATCTCCTTACACTGAAGAGAATAGTGACTGGCTCTCTGAATTGCCCAGAGTTGCTTAGCTTAGTAAACTTGCGTGTCCCGAGTCGTAACACCAGAAGTCAGGCATTGTTCTATGCTGCGGGATCATCATCCAATTATATCTATTACTCATCGATGAATCGACTCCATGTAATAGGGAATAATTACAGTGAGATCGATATTTTCAACGATTCGGAGTACACTGTGAGGAGATGTGCTGTGAGCAGGTTTATGCGAGGGTACATGCTTTCCGTTGAGAATCCCCTGTAGTTACTACTGTCATGTTTTTGTATTCATTGTCACTTATGTGTTAATTGTGTTTGTTTCAAGTTTGTTTTTGTAAGTTATTGTACTTTAAAGGCTATTTAGCCGTATATTATGTTAATAAATAAATAAATAAATAAATAAACATAATATGTGTTAAAAAACAATACAATATTAGTAAATCAGCTTCAAAACTTGTGCGCAAACATATCCAGTAATAATTAAATTCCACGTAGTAACTCCTGCAAAAGTTGCATTATTTAAAATGTGAGTTCCTTACATATTAACTACATCACATAAGGAGCAAATGATAAAAAAAAACTTTAAAAAATTTAAGAAAATAAAGCTGATACTTATGGTTACAGTTATCTAACATTTTTTACAGGATAAGATATCCAAAACCACTTTTTTGTAAAATATTCCTAATACACAACCTATCTCTCGCAAGTCTCCATACAGAATGGTGGAGTTACCCAATTTGCAGCGTTGTAAATACTAACATTGGAGTTACCCAATTTTCTTGAGGTGTTTTTTAGGGCATTTGTAATAAAGTTGGATTCTTCAAATTTACCTAGCATGTGTGTTGGAATACAGTCAACATTATGGCATCATTAAGTCATTTTGTCCAAAAATGGAGTTACCCAATCTGCGAATGAAGGTATCGATATGCATCTTACGTTTCGACCCGTTTGCTAGGGTCAATTTCAGGGTCATTTTTAACTTGTCTTTTCTCCTCGCACATCCTCTCTGGTTAGGTTTTCACCGGAAAACAAATATATACAACTATTTCCATCGGTCTTCCTCACACACACAACACTTCTCCTGCCTATTCTCTATGCGACAAGATCTTTTGCTATGTCTACCTGTAGTAAATGTTTTCTGTCCAGCTTACTTACTCCCATATTTGTTTCTCCAGGTAGTCATGATTTCATCTAAAATTCAATATCTATTTTGCTAATCTTACTAATCCATAGAGGAAGGGTAACATTTTCTCAGCTTAAAATAGAACGGATTTTATTTCTGATATGGTAAGCAAAGCATTCGATATAATAACATTACAGAAGAAAATAGAGGTAAATAAATATAAGCCTTTTTATTTTGTCTCCTTGTGTATATTATACCAAAACCATGAATGTAGATATCCCAAAGATCCCGAAATCAGTGACCCAAAAATAATTCGGAATAAACTCCGAAAGAAGTAATAATGTAAAATTGCGAGGAAGTGTAGAGGAAGACTCACTTGACTGAAACGGTTTTTTTTATTTATTTTGTAAACAATCTCCAAAAACTTTCTAAAACAAATTTCAGATATAAAAAATATGATGATGTCATTCATTCATGTAAACCTATTTGTTTGGTTGCGGTAGATTGTGAATAATTGAATTTTTTGCTTGATAATGCAGATGATTTTTGCGAATCTCTTCTTGAGTTTGACCGAGTTCGAGTTT
The DNA here is from genome assembly GCA_947579605.1 of Athripsodes cinereus. Taxonomy (NCBI): domain Eukaryota; kingdom Metazoa; phylum Arthropoda; class Insecta; order Trichoptera; family Leptoceridae; genus Athripsodes; species Athripsodes cinereus. The sequence continues at coordinate 4,724,190 of OX388307.1, read as the reverse complement.
GTGAATCTCTTATCGACTTTGACCGAGTTCGAGTTTGCGAATCTCTTATCGAGATATGTATAGTTCGAGTTATAGATTTTAATTTCTCATTTTTTACCTTTAAAGAAAATGTTTTATTTTAATAGTATGATTAGGACGACTTGCATGTTCTATATATAAATACAGTTATTCCAAATTATTATTTTAATTATATTGTATTTTTTTAGTGTGTATGTACCTACAAAAGATTCCGCGTTTTTTATAGTTGTTGTCGACTTGTTTTGGTGTTTAATTTGTTGATGGATTTAATAAGAATCAATGCACTTATGCATTTCAAATTTAGTGCCAATTAATTATTATTTAAATATGTTCAAAAAATAAATAAATACATCTTTATTGGCCACATATCTAAACTACATGTGAATGTTATAATAGTAATAAATAAAAATATTTAATGTGTTATGTTCGATGATGTGTTAATCTTTTGTGGAAAAGAATAACATAACATTAATAAAATTTATTTACTACAGTATCATATTGTAATTCACGGTAATTTATTTATTTATTTTACTCTTTACTGTGCATTTGTTACAATATTACAAAATAAAACTGTCATATAAATATCAGTTATACAATTTAATGTACAGAGGGCGAGTTTATCGCCAAAATGCGATGTCTTTCAACTAACTCAGTAAATAAATAAATAAAAAAATTCCATAAGCTATCCCACTTATGGCAAATTATGTATATGTATAAATAAAAAAAAAACACTTTTTTTCATCACTGACTGTATTATAGGTCCAAATATGTGAAATACTTTGGAAATCGATACTAATTAGACTCAGCTCTATAAAGCGTTATTTTTTATTAGTTTTTTCAGTAAATTAGACTATTTTTCTATTTATTTGTAGTTTTTATTTTAGCATCTTGTTTTTATATACTTTTATCTATATGTTTTTTCTATTGTTTTATTTTTATTTTTTTTATTTTTTCGGGTTGGCTGGAAGAAATCGCATATGCGATAAGCCCGCCTTTTGGTAGTTTATTGGAACAAAAACATGTACACATTATAAATATTGATGCCAATAAAGCTTTATTTATTTATTTATTTATTTATTTTCAAGCTGAAATATTATCATATCTTGCGTTCCTATAGTGAGCATAAACATTTTGGTCTGAAGCATTATGGTAAATCCTCTTTTCAAATAAATATAACTATATTTTCCTCCTTCACTCTATTCCGTTTTACAGCTTTTTATTTTAATTAAAGGATTCTGACACTTTCTCATTCTTTATTTATTTATTTTTAGTTTAATTTCCTCTCTTTCTCTTTCTTGAAGTACTATTATTTTAAGTCTGTTGAGTGTTTATATCGTTCATTTTCAAAGTGGTGGGTAAGCTTACAGTTTGTTCCCTGTCTATTCTATTTTGTTCATAGAGAAGCCCGGCGATTTTTCACGGAATGTTGAAGTAAAAAAGAAAAGAATACATACCTACCCTGATGCTAGTTTAATGTGTATTTTCATTATAGCAATGTTCCTTAAATTTAATTAGTATTTTTTTTATAAACAAGTAACACAATATTAACCGGGCGTGATGAAGTAAATCTTGTGCAACGGAAATTCGTTGTTTTCTTTGGCGAATATATTTCATATTCCGTCCTTTCAACATCATTTGTATGGTAAGTGACTTTGACTCTAAAAATCGTATATTTGTGTATTTTTGTGTCGCTCTTTAAAAATCTGCCGGTTACTCCCGCTAACCGTGATGAAATACAAAGTCGTTTCCCTGAATTCTATTTTTTGAGTTAGGTTATACCTATAGTGCTTTGCTAAATATACATACATACATACCTACCATAACGCCGCTTCCCTCGCGAGGTAGGCAGAAATGATCGAGCGCCACTTCCTTCTATCCTTGCATACATCTTTCGCTTCCGTCACTGTCATACAATTCCTCATGCATGCTCTCCTGTTCAATATGCTCAATACGTGACCGTCCTGTAGGATTTGATTTATAAATATGACCAACGGTATTCTTTTTAATATAAAACTGAATATTTTTTAAAATCGTAGGTATATCACATTTAATGTCAGTTTTTGATATTCTAGTTATTTTTTTATTCATACATGTAATAGGCCTGTGCCGTATATTTTTGTAAATTAATAAAAAAAAGTGAATAAACCGTTATAGTGTATAAACCGTTGGCCAGACTGAGTCGATTTCCCAACCAGGGAACATAATATCTTGCGTGTCCTAAAACATTTTACGGATGTGTTCAAAATATTAGAGTTAAACATTCTTCATAATATCTATAAAAATGTGTTTTTTTTAATACATTAGTTCCTGGCTCTCTAGAAACTCCTTTTTCACAGTTCACCGTTCCTATAAAAACGACATAAGGTATTTTTCATACATTTTGTAAATTATATTTTTGTAAATTAATAAAAAAAAGTGAATAAACCGTTATAGTGTATAAACCGTTGGCCAGACTGAGTCGATTTCCCAACCAGGGAACATAATATCTTGCGTGTCCTAAAACATTTTACGGATGTGTTCAAAATATTAGAGTTAAACATTCTTCATAATATCTATAAAAATGTGTTTTTTTAATACATTAGTTCCTGCCTCTCTAGAAACTCCTTTTTTCACAGTCCACCGTTCCTATAAAAACGACATAAGGTATTTTTGATTCATTTTGCATTATCTGAAAACGACCTCATCTACCGGTTGAATTTTCTAATACAACACAAATATTAAACTAGCAGTGTATGCACAATGTATCGGCAGCTCAGTCTGTTTGCTCACTAGATCTTCCAGTTTCCAGTGTCCAGTGTCCAGACGACGGGCAAACAAAACGAACTATACTATATGAGATGAATAGACCGTAGGAACGCACGATGAGGCACGTAATGTTGGAAATGGAAATAATGGAACAAACAATACTTACCTCCTATGAACGTACTGTGGTTGAATCTGAAAATGTTTGAACAACAATGTAATCTCTATATTGCAGATGAAAAAAATATATTGAAAGTCTTTGATTTTATAAAATGCTGTAAGATGATAGAAGACGCATTTCTCTGTATTCATATTTTATATAATATGTTGGTTTTTCATTTCATTTTGTATGAGATTTTAAGTTTTTTTTTCAATTATGTGTCAAGGTGTACATGTATAAGACTTGTACTTATTTGAAACAATCAATTGCGGGAATGCCGCGAAGATATAAATACATGTAGATTTTTGAGTTTCTTGTAAAAAACAGGTATTCATAAAATAAAACAACGTATCAACAATTATGTGTTCATTAGTAATGTTGACATGTTTTTTTTCTATTGTATACTATCTTTGTTTTTGCATGTTCCTTACATGCGGCTGATCTGCTGGCTACCCCACTTGTGGGATATGCCGTGATGGTATAGTAGTAGTAGTAGTAGTACTATCTTTGTGCAATAAAGATTTTTATTATTGTTAAAGATAAGACATTTAACTAATTATTTTATTTGTTTCAGTAATGATTGATATGCTCCTTTCCTGAATCCTGTGTTTTTTTTAAACCACTTTTACTCTATAGGTTTAATTTCTCTTTTTGATGAATGAAGTATTAATGTGCTTTTCTTTCCACTTTTCTCCGTAAGTTTTCGAGTGTCCTGTAAAAGGCAGGTGTTCGAAAAAATAAGACATTTTACATCTTAAATTCAGCGATGTGTTTGCCACCCATCCTGAATGTCTTGATTTTATATTGGCACGGAGAAGACAGCTTGCATGTATATGCAGCTGGTCTGCTGGCTACCCCACTTGTGGGATATGCCGTGATGGTATAGTATAGTATAGTATTAATGTGTATTATAACGATAAAGTCTTTATTTATGGTATAATAAACCATTTCTCTCATCTGATACGATTTCGATCGGTTTATTGATTGTCCAAAGCTGTCCGAGCTAACTGGCGATACTGTCTGCGTTAAAAGAGATATATTGTTATTATTATCACTGTATGCTCATACATGTATTTGTTTGTATATACAACTACTATAAAAAAAGACATTTGGAATGTTGATACTAGCATTTTCACGAGTAAATTTTTTTTCAGACTAGTCTTTCAGTGACGCTTTGTATTTTTCCTTTTAATAGTTTTTCTCAGTGATAAACATTGTATAAACTCTTAGATGTCTACTCTAAGCCAAACGCTTGTTTTGATTACCTTTGAAATGTTTTTACCCTTTGATTACTGTGATTGCTGTGATTACTACGATTAGCTATGAAGGATGATGAAATGGTTGAATACAAAATATTTAATTGAATTTACAGTGGCATTTAAGAATGAGTTAACTGCAAATAAGTTTGTTTTCTACACTGATTACAACGGTTTCAAAAATTCACTCTGTGAAACCTTTTCACCATAGTTTAGGTACTCTATATTTAAGCTTCATAAACTGTTTTGTAGCTTCTTGCATTTCCCGAATTGTAGGAAAACTTTTGCTGTCCCTAAATGTATATATATTTATTGGTTTATTATCCTGTAAATATGTATTTATTTATTGATTTAGCCAAATATACGGCTTACGCCATTTTCAAAATATCAAACCTATAAAATTAACATCTGAACACTCACACAAATATACATACGTAATAATACAATTATACATAGACACATTTTTGAACTAAAATCTACCATATTCGTTGGTAAAATAAATTAGGAATAATACGAATAATTATATCCTACCTATCAGGTGACAATTGCTTTTGCTAATAAAGTATTTTTAATTTGTTTCAGGTATGTCTAGCACAATTTCTTCCTAATCCTAGCATTTTTGTGATGTCAAAATAATTCTACAATATCAGCTTTCGGTATCTTAAGGTAAGGATGGATTTTTATTTTCAAATAAACCTCTCCGCCATCGCTCTACCTGTCATATTAACAATAAAATTTCTTTTAATCTCATTGTCACGTCTCTTTTTTCAATCACTCCGGATATTATCATCAACCTTCCTTGTCGTCTCTGTTGAAAATTTATTTTTCCTCGTACATTTTTACAATATTATTTTCATTACGTTTTCCTGTAAATATCTTTCATTTCCATCTGATCTCTCATGTCAGAACCTTCACTCAAATTCCACTGGAATCATTTCAACGTCTTTTATGCTTCATCTCACATTTCCAATATATCTCATCGCTAGAAAACTATTTTGACATATATTTATAAGATTGTCACTCAATGGAGCTTTGGATGTTATATTTTGACTGATATGCAAAAGAATTTCAACCGTTTTGAATTTTTTTCTTTTTCTATACGTTGGTTTATTTTATTCATAATCTTGGATTTGCATTTCAATGTAATTGATTTATTTCGATTATTGTACCTCCCCTGTGAAATCCCCGGCAAAAAATAGATCTCGTATTTTTTGTGTGTTCCCGAGTGTCCTTTAATACCAGATTATTTGTTTAACACCCCGTGTAAGACATTTAACATCTTCAATTCGCAGATTACCCCATATGTAAGAAATTCCGTGATGGGATGAATTAATGATTTATCAATGCTCTGTTGGAACTTCAAAGATCTGGTCTACATGTAATATGAATAAAATTGTGGTTATATGGAAGAAATCACTTTATAGTGATAATCTCGCCACTGCATGTCGTCCTAGTATTTTAAATTTTATGTTGTTTTGTTAACACTGTTATATAATGATGATGTGTAAAAAAAATAAAAAAATAAATATGGCCCTAGTACAGTGCCTTGTGGGATTCCGAATTACGATTTGAAAGGATTACTTATGACATATTATTTCAGTTTAATACTGTTTTATTTGGAATACTGTATATAGTTATGTAACCACTGTCCCGCATATTCCTATAAATAAATAAATAATTTTAAATACTCCTCGTTGACGCTACTCTGCTAAGAATAATTAAATTCTTATATCTATTTTACGCTTCGCATAGTTTCAATTTATGGTGAAGCATTATTTTATAGAACAATAAAAGAGTGAATATTACAAATGTGCTAAGTCACAAAGCTTATTATTAACTCACGTTTTTTAAAAATGTTTTTTTGTGGAATACAACTTTGGAACCCATACGCTGCTCATCTTGCAATATAGAGAGGATCAAGTCTCGTACCCTCCTATCCTTGCTTTTATTCTGGTTTTCGGAACATTTATGAAATTGCTTAAATATTAAAATCAACCTTTAGAATCAAGTATACACAATCCAGTCATTAGATATCTTTGGAGATGCGTCCTTTGAATCGAAGTATGAATATCTGTCATTTTATCGCAGTTAAAACTTATTTAAATATCTTAATTTTTATCGGCACGAAGAGAACAATTTGTATGTTTAATAAATGCTACCCCACTTGTGGTTTATCCCGTGGTGGGATAGTTATAACTGATTCGAAAGATCTACGAAATCCCAAGAATCGCAGAATATAGATGAATGCAGTGCCTATTTTTTTTTTCAAAGATATATCTGGGTTTTATTATAAACTCAAATACAACCTTATACACCTTTCACACTAAGCTAAAAGCTTGTGCCGTGAAAGGGGAGTTTGCCGGCACCTGGGATCGAACCACAGACCCCTTGTTCTGAAGGCCGAGACTCTACCTCCAGGCTACCGACGAACTTATTTTTGAAGGGATTTTGAATTGCAGGGAAGACAATTCTGTTCTATTTTTTTTTAAAGATAAGCTTACATTTTTTAGTGGCAGACTATCGCAGAGCACGTTTTGAATGTTTGGTCATGAAATGTTACAAAAGTGTATAACAATAATAATTTTACTGTAGAATTTGGTTTTGAACGCTCCTAGCTTCGGTGAAAACAGAAAACTTATCTCTTTCTCTCTCCTCTCCAACTCTACAAACTTTTAATGAAGTAAGTTCCAGATCTCGACCTCGATGCCTCTCAATCCTTTGTTGTATTTATTTATTTATTTATACACTCGATTTCTCGCCCGGTATTGCTGATATTATAAATAGAATTTGTCAAGCATTTACTTTTTACAGGTAGACATTTTACACGATGCACGATACTAGTTTCGTGCTGCAACTTTTGATTTGGGCCACACAATTCTGCGCTAGGAAAAATTCTATTTGGTTGCACGCTTCAAAGGATTAAACCATTTTTTTCTAAAAATACCCAACAAGGCATGATACAGTTTTCCACGAGTCATTATTTTTTTGTTTGTGCATTTCACACACGATTTTACACAACATTTTTCTAACATTTTGTTTAGAAAGGATATCATGATAACTTTTTATTACAATTAATTATTTACATGGTGGCGTGTTCTGTTGTCGTTTATTCGTTCGTTCAACTGTTTTATAATAATATTATTATCCTTATATCCTTGCAGCAACAACAATTGCCGCATTCGACGAGGGCGTATAGGGAAACATTTAATAAAATAATAAAATATGTATGGGTACACTTAATATTATACATTTAGTCGTTTCGTGCAACTACGTATTTTATTGTTTTTAAAGTGCATTTCCTATGAAGCAGCACAAGTAATAAATTTAACACCACGTGTGTTTTTTTTTTTTAATTTTATTATCATGATGTTAATATCTGCATTTTCTATGCACGTGAATTTTTTTAGAAGAATAGGACCTGCACTCTTCTCGTCTTCTTCACATTTATTGGTGCCTTTTTATAAGGCAATCGCATAATATTAGGTACGTGAAATTATTTTTGTGATCCTGAATTCATTACAAATGACTGAGAAAGACATGCACGTCTTCAAATCAGTGGTGAGATATACCAAACTTACTGTATGTATTATTTCTTATCGGCATGGAGAGGGTGACATGTAAACTTATTAAATTCACTTAAACTATTGGCTAATCCACTTGTGCGAGATGCCGTGAAGGTATAGTAGACGTGGATGGGAATTGCAATTTACGTCTTTTATTTTAGCAATAATTAACCAGGTATTTATTGACCACGTAATTTATTTATTACTGTTGTGTGGAGTCGATGTGGTTTGCTTGAAACAAAACTCAATTAATTAATATCACGCATAATAAATAGTTTGACGGTATTATCTGTTAATTATTGCATTTACTCTACAGTTTTATGTACGTGATTTCATACCGTTTTGTGGATTTCCCTTATGCATAAATATATTATTTATTGATGGACTCTGCAGCAATGCACGATGTGTCTTTATAGTTTATATGCGGCATGATTTTATAATAATAATACATGCAATTTTCTATTCCCCATCCATAATTTATTGTATTTTGGAACTGTATGTAGCATAGATTGGAATGGATTAGAATGTTCGACATAATAGATCAAATTATACATTTTTCATCGCCGAAATAATTTGTCGTAAAATTAAAATTATACGTATACACACAGCACACACAATATTTTATTATTACTGACAATAAGACGATTCTTACAAGGATCATTACAGCTGAAGGCCAATGCGATCCCAGAAGAAAACATTAAACAATATCCAAACGACAACACAACTGCATTTGCAACAAAATATGTGCATTTAAAATATGTTCTCTGTATGCACATTTAATAAACATTCGAAATATGTGCAATCAATATCTTGATCGTAATCTTAAAACATCTTAAATGTGACACCTGCCTCTTGGATAGTATCTGCACTTGAAACAACACTGTAAGCATCGTATTATCTTTTACAAAATATCGATTGTCTCGCTTCTTTTCTTCTCATCTTATTTAATATTTATGAGACAGCAGCATGTGTTTCGAGTCCCTCGACTTAAAATCTGAAATAGATATTCGTTTATTCTCTTCACATTTCATATTCATAGTTTATGTCAGGTACGGGCAAACTTTTACAGTTGAGCCATACGACGTCGTATACTGTTTACGGTTTTAAATTCATAGGTAGGTAATTATTATGTTTTTTATTTTCAACCTATCTGGAAACCAATAATTTTTACTTAGATAACATGTAACCTTCCTTATTCAAAGGTTTTCAAATGATAAGTTTTCAAGTAAAACTTCACTGGGCGAACTTTTGTACAAAAAATTAAGATAACATACCTAATTTGATTTTTTAATAAATATTAATACATTCCAAATATCCTTATAATATGCAATATACATGTAAATGTTATAGTAGAAGTGTGTTCGTAACAGAATTAGTACATAATATTTTCGAAATTGTATAATCAGGTTTTTAACCATATCGATACCCAGTACTCAAAACTATCTTACCATATACAAAACACATCAGAGTGAGCTAACTATATTATTAAATATCTCCTTTTTCTTATCTGGTTGATTGATTTAAGAAAAAACCGTGGTGTTGTACATTTGTAAAAACAATTCAAAACTTTGATTTATTATAAATTTTTTGAAAGTCGTAAATTGTAAGCAAACAATCCGCGAGGAAATGGTTGCACATTTCTGGTGTAGGTATGTTATATGTTGGGATCACTGTAGTAATATTATGTACCCACATAATTCTGAAATTTAAACTAACACCTGCTTCCGAAATACATATCGTCACATTTGCTGATGCAAATTCGACCGTTAACTTTCGTCCCATCTCTCAACATTCGACAACCAACCCTCACTACAATTTACAATGTGGATTTTTTTATGTAGCAAAAATTTCTTAATTTTTTTTTTATTATTATTCACATTTATTATTTTCATGGTATGTTTGCTGCATATGAGGCATGGAATCCGTCCTGAATCTCTTATTATGTATTTTTTTATCATAGCGTTTTTGTGAGCACTATAACCGTATCTGTCATGAGCGGGGTAACCAGCAATATCATTTGTTTTATTAGAGTTTCATCTACGTTCTTCATAAAATTGAATAGATATTTAGCACGGGCAACTTAGATGTGAATTGCCTTTTGATTGTTGTTAAACTGTCAATAATGCCAACCGTTTATTGCAAAATATAAGTTTCTTTCTATCCGTTTTCACCCTTACTTAATTTGAACTCACGAGTGTGATAATCAGTGAACTAAAACACTCATAAAATTTAGTGAGAACACTTGTAGTACCAGGAGTAATATACAGTAGTCCTAACTAATATTTGAGTTCGTTGGTACTCTTGTAGGTACTATGTATTGTAATAAACAGTGGATTTGTTTAATATGGTAATGCATTCCGCCGCAGTCACCATTTCAAGGGTTTTAATGACCCCTTAGCAGTAGTGTGGTACATACATAGATAGGTAATTCAACCGCTAACCAACCCTCCCACTTCTTCATCTTCTGGGATTGTGAGAACTGAGATATTTTAATAGTACTAATCCACGTATAAATATTTTAGCCCGTTCATATACATGTATGATTGTATATCCAATGTAGAACCTTTAACCAAAAAATAGTGAGAAAGTTATGTCTTCTACTATCTACTACTATTATACCGTCGTAGCATTTTCCACAAGCGGGGTATTTTCTGCAAGCCACTTGACTAACCACTTGTAATAAACATGCAAGCTTTCCTCTCCGTGCCAATACAAACTAATACATTCAGGATGGATGGCACACTTCTTCGCTGTAGTGCAGGTATTAAATGTCTTATGTGATGTTTTACGAACACCTGGCTTTTACAAGAGACTTAAAAACTATCAAAAAATTGTGAAAAAGTTATTCTTTTCCGAGGACGTCGGGATAATAAAATTATTTGTATATCATTTTTAAAATTCATTTCATCATTGATTAACACAATGAACCGGTTGGAGGCATTCGAGATGTGGATTCATCGAAGAATGCTTCGAATACCGTGGACAGACTTGGTGCCTTGTCAGGAGCTCTCTATTTGCATGTGCTCTGCGTAATACAGAAGTACTACGCAGAGCACATGCAAATAGAGAGCTCCTGACAAATATCAAGGTTCGTAAAGTCTCTTATTTGGGCCACATCCTGCGAGGCGATAAATATCGACTCCTGCAGTTGATTATAGAAGTCAAGATTGAGGGACGTCGTGGAGTAGGAAGGAGGCAGATGTCATGACTGCGGAATATACGGCAATGGACTGGAATAACACGGATGGGAGAACTGGTCCGCACAGCACGAGACAGAGAGGCATTCTCCAGAGTGATCGCCAACGTCGGGGGGACCTGATAGGGTACTGATAGAAGAAGAAGATTGATTTACGTTGCAAAAAGCAAACACTTATGCAATTCTACAGCGAGCGACTTTATCGTTACATTGCTGTAGCTTTTTATTTCTTACTAACAATACTAACCCGGAACTATTTCTACAGACACCTAATGTGAATGCAAAATGGTCTTTTATTCTTTCCCTCAACAATACGTTTTTTAAAGATTTTTCTTTATACGACAATGGCTATTAAGTACTCTGTGAGCAATGTCATATTGGAAGTTGGTAATGGTATTAATTCTAACTACTTGACAACTGACTAATAACTGGGACTGCGGAGCCGACAAGGCTCTCTCTCTCGTTCGGAAAGTCGACCCATGGCCGCGACTAATCCTCTGCCTTAGAGATTATAAGCGTGCGAACAGCTCCCATTGTCCCCTACGGGTGGTGATTTTAAAATTATGGTTGACGAATTCAATAAGAATCGACAGCATCACGTTTGTTTCACTTGAAATTAATATTTGATTTCCTACACAGGATAATTGGAAGTTGGAAGATATCGCGTCCCTGCGATAAACTCGCCCATTGTGCAAAATATTTGTATATTCCATGTTGTAATCTAATTATTTTTGTTTCAATATTTTGTACAATAAAGTGTTCTTATTATTATTATTATTAAGTCTTTAAGTAACCATTAAAACACTCTAAATAAAAAATAAAAATAACGCAATAATTTCACATGAGACCTCATGCAGAAGAAAATGTGTTATAAACCTGAAAACACAATTATTTATCGCTAGCGTTGCAGGTGAATCATAAGTGTGTCTGAATTGATAGAGTTATGTTTTATATAAATAAATACTTTATTCAATCAATATCAATGTACAAACGTTGAGACATATACCACCAATTGGCTACAATTAAGTTGCAGCAACCTCACTAGGTTGCCCTGTATCATATACTCAGGTTGATGAGTTTTTTGTGTCATATTGTGATGTTTTTAGAAATTCTATTAGTATCATTTGTTCTGTAAAAAGCAATTGATTAAAAAAAGACATACATTTACTTCAGCGATGAGATTTGCCACTCATCTAGAATTTCTTATTTTTTGTTAGCACAAAGAGATCAGCTTTCATGATTATTAGTACATGATGCAGGTCTGTTGACTACCCCACTTGTAGGGTATGCCCTGATGGTATAGTATAGTATCATTATACTGGGTGTTTTTTTTTATTTTGTTTTCGGCTGATTATTATTGTCTCCCGTTTAGTATGAGTAGCGCTCACATTTCGATGTCCATTTATTAAATCCCTGGTACGTAATATCCCTTCTAAGTTAGAAGCTTCCTAAACCTGATTAGTGACTGCATCCTACATACATAATACATGCATAAATTATATAATTACACATTTGCCCTTAATATTTTAAAGCTATCTACTATTATATAAGCTCCCTTACGTTTTAAGTCCGTAATTTTATCTCATAAGAGGTATTAGCCATTATTACGCCATAATAAATTATTCACATCACAGTTAATATTAATTTTTTTTTTTTTTTATTACCGGCAATCCACAATTCTGTCTTTTTACATGTGCTTTAAAATGAGGATTAATTCAAATTTGAATAATTTATTATTGAAACACTTAAACGTTCTAAATAGACATCCAATTTAAATAATGAAATTCAAAAACAGATGTCTTTTTCCACCACATAAATTCGAGAGAGACGTCTTTCTTCAAGGACATTGTCAATCACAATAAGATGTTGACAATATCCTTGAGAGACAAAAGATGTCTCTCTTAATTACAATCTATACAGCGTAAAAACACGGGTTTTTTAATTTCATAATGAGATTTTACTACCTAAACATTTATACAGTGAATACAATCTATATACAATTTAAAAATTTTCGTACCCTCAAAATTGAGCAGTGTTTGTTCTTTTGAGGGTTTATTTAATTCTGTAGAATTTAATAAAAATACCTCGATAACTGTGATTTTCTAGTGTTGGTTGATGTCTTTAGTCTCGGTATAACTTATACTTCTTTAACTATTCAGAATTTATTATTGGATATAAGATTCTACTGCGACTACTTCTTTTCTACGAGTCTAATTCACTTTTATGTTATTCTTTGTTGCACATTGACAAAAAAGCTTAAGGTTTTTGGATGCAGTCTGCTTCAAACAGGGAGATGTGAAGTTTCGAAGATTTTAGAGTCTAGGTTCAGCAATGAACTTAATAAGGCTGATGATGGTGACACGTTATAATATCAAAAATGAGTGTACAAGTAGGTACCTACTTTTTTCCCCTGACCAAAATAGAAATGTGTATAAAATATCGTATTTATGTATAACCCAAATGCATCAGGCAATAATAATTATCTCACCGCAAAATCAAAACGAAATCCTCATTCGTCAGTCATCACCACGTTATTTATTATTATTATTCTACAATTGCACCATCGAAAACGCATCAGATCAGAGTTTCCAAGTTTCCCCTATACATATTTCCTACCATACTTTTATTTTTACGATCGTATTAAGCGATCATCCTGTTTGATTGCATATATTATTTATATTATGATACACTGAAATAAATACAGATTTCATATACCTACCTAATATGTACATACGAGGGATATTTCAGTGTATATTCCCGCATAATATTTCGATGAAGTGCTCTCAACTCAACGAGTTTCGTCTACTGATTTTGCTGGTCATTTTTTATGTTTATCTTTTTTGAATCGCGGTTGAATATAATATCACTATATAAAATGAACAGTACATATTCAATTCGTATTTCCTTTCCGTAGTTTTTCAATACTGACATTGGTAACTACATGTAGATACGTCCTATTGCGTCAATTTAATATATGTTTATTCATTATTTTGTACATAACATTATATAATTAGCATGCATGTGATCGGTTGTTTGATAAATATCATGATGTCTGGACACACGATTTGATTACGCGCGTCAAAATTTAGTCATTTGAACATAGTCTTATAAATGCCAAAAAAAGCAATATTAATTTTTTTATTAATATTTAACACACGTCCAACACGTAGGTATTTATTTGAATTTGTTTGTAAGTTGAATAGAGTGGCTGGCAAAGAATTAGTCTCGCATTCTTTTCCTTAAGTTTTCGAGTGTTTTTGATAAAATATGGACATATTTCGTCTTTAAATTCAGCGATGAGATTTGCCACTCATCCTGAATGACTTAATTTTTCGTTGTCACGGAGAGGACGGCTTGCATATTTGTTACATGCGACCAATCTGCTGGCTGTCCCACTTTGTGCCGGTATGGTATAGTAGTAGTAAAGTAATAATATTTTTGGCTTAATAGTCCAGCCAATCAGGTTTTGCTGCGATTTTGCATTATTGAATTTTCACTCACAATATACCTACGCTTTTGTTTGGAAGCTGAACAAAGTAACATAGATTTTAGTTTAGGGGCAAGTTTTAGTACCGATTATTTCCACGTACCCATTGAAATCTTTATTCCACCGGCGTGTGGTGTTGTTAGACCGCACCGTACTTATATAAATATGTGACGTACATACGTGAATAAATAATTCAACGTTTACCTATTTACGTGTAACACCTTCTACTACTTTACTAGATTGGCCGGTCAGGTATTATTATTGTCGGTTACTGTTTATTCCGGGTAAACAGGGGGAGGACCTAATCCTTCCGCATAGCAAATTTGTGCGTTCCCAACACCGCTATACCCTGGACCGTAAACTTAGAACCGATATTTCAATGTGATCTCAGGGTGACCCTTATTCTGTCTCATATACTCCTTTTCTTTATGCGTGTGCATGCTGCAATATAATGTTCCACTTTTATTTTATTTATTATCGTATGTTTAGTGATAAATATCATTTCTTAGACCTAGATATAATTATCATTTTTATTAATTTATAGGAATAAAACTCGTTTTGATAATAATGATAAAAATATTTAGCCTTAATTACTATTACGTTTCACTGTACATTTCACAATCTGTCTATAAAACTTTGGTATAAATAGTTCTCCAAAATAAGGTTATATTGGATTTGAAAGACAAACTTATCAAATTAAGGGCTATAACAGGATAAGAGCTACTCTAAGGAAACATTGAATTATCGAGCCTAAGTGTTATATTATAAGGGACACCCTACATATTATTACATAAATTGTTATTGACGAACATACCTAATGCATATTACATACCTTCATAAGCTGTTACAGTTATTATCTAAACTGTTGTTATAATATTATTCTCTGTGGAATTAAAAAAATGGAATGCTTTGAACAATTTTCAATGTGCTCACGCTGCAACGGTTAATTACAATAGCTTACCTACAGTTCTCTGATCAAATTGAAGCGCATCACGCGTTCTGTTTTGTGCTATATTATACTTATTGTCCATATTGATATCGGAAATATTGGGGTTGTTGACGATTCGTATGTTAAGACTAGATACTCGTTCAGGAGGTTCGTGTCCTAGCCAGTTAAATAGAGTATGAAGAATACTATTTTTTTATTTTATTTTATTTATTGTACAATAAAACCTCAAAACAGCAATCAGGATTGCTGGAATCAGAGGTGAAACGAATAACAGATATAAAACAAAACAAAATATAGACATAAGTATGTTATAAATTTGACATTTAGAAAAAATAAAATATATGTACCTACATAGGTATAAACATATATATAAATATAAGCATGGACATGACACAAACATACTACTACTATACCATCAAAGCATATCTCATAAGTAGCGTGTCAACCAGATAAGCTGCATGTAACAAATATGCAAGCCGTTCTCTCCGTGCCAAAAAATAATCAAAACCTTCAGTGGCAATTCTGATCGCGGAATTTAAGATGTGAAATAATTTTATTATTATGAGCGCCTGCTTTTTTTGCAGGACGCTCGAAAATTTTCTAAAAAGAGTGGGGGGATCAGTTCTTCCACGGAACATACATGAATATATTTAGTGTTCAAGTTAAGTCAGACTTTGCTTAATTTGTGAAATTTTAGTTTTTTTAATAAATTCACAACAAAGACTATAATCACTGCTCTTTTGGAGTTTCTCGAATAGAAAAGGTCTCTCAACATTAACTTTATGTTTCGAGGCTTCTGTCAAAAGCAGGGTTGCCAGGTCTTTTCCAAAAAAATACCGAACATTGAGCAAAAAAAGTTTAAATCGTTGATCTATATTATGACCTTAAAATACAAAGTGCCATTGCACATGAGCAACTAGCTACCCTAACTTATAAATATTATATCTTTTCTTACTAATGCACGCTTCCAGCAATGTCTTATTTGCTTATTAACTGCCCCATGCATTTCGCGACAAGTCAGACTGATATTACATCGTATACATAATTCAGCCTTCACCATATATGTCCATAATCACTTTATTGCGGCTGTTTGTCCACAAATAATTCATATTATGGCTAAATACTCTTTCCACGTAAGCATTTCTACATTGGTACTGCCATTATTGTTTTAATTATCTGTTTCAAGTTAGGGTTACGTCGTTTATTAGGGAGAAAATTAATCAGAAAAAAATACCGAACCGCCCATACTTCGGTAACACCTGGCAACGCTGGTCAAAAGTGTACATAAAATATTAATACATAATTATTTTTTTATTATGCTTATCACATATCCTGAACACCTATCTAATCTTCAATGATGTGAAGTGGACGAGCGGTATCATTGTTTGTACAGTTGGTCCACTGTTTATTCCGCTCGTGGGAAAAAATCTGTGATGTTGTAGATGGAAATAATGACTAATCTTTCTGTTGGCCTTGAAAACCAATTTCCTATTTTGGGACAACTTAAGTTTTGTTATTTATCGTCAATATGTTCCGAATGACAGTTTGTTTCTAACTAATTCTATGTGACATGCTTTCAGCGTCCCTCTCATCCAATCTAATCCTAGATTTATGTCTTGTGGTTTGTTACAGCGGTAGTTTCCTCACTCATTTCACACTTTTACTATCTACTACTGCTACAAATGTATCTATGTATGTGCTTACTGTCTATGGATACGCCAGTCGTAAAATACAATTTCGACTTATTCTTGTTTATTTATGGCCACTTATAAGTACGGAAAGTTCTCAGTATAACTGCTGGAGTTATTTGGATAAATCTATTTTTATCTAATCAATATGTATCGTATGCTTATTTTATTTTCTGTGTTTTATCACATATTTTTTTTGGTAACTTATAAAGAAAGTGTACGTAAAATATTAATATATATATATTTTTTTATTATGCTTGCCACATATGCTGAAAACCTATTTAATCTTCAATGATGTGAAGTGGACGAGCGGTATCATTGTTTGTGCAGTTAGTCCAAACTTTAAGTGAACTTTTTAAGGAGCATGCGGAAAGCAATCGTAGAAAATTATGTGGAAAAAATTCAACATAATTTACCGAACCCAAAAAGTGGAATTTTTGTGACAATGTTTACAACCTTTTAATTTGCGAGATGATTCCTAAACGGGTCTTCTGGCGATTTTGTAAAAAAACGGCGCGCGATATTATAAGTTTTATATATTTTTGATGTGTAACAGTAATCAGCTCCCTTGGTACAATATTCGTATCAGTTTTGTACCAGGATTTGACGATAATCTGTCTCTATTAAACTGAGATAGCATTGGTTATCTGGAAGAAATAACTGTTAATGAATACGTCAGGCTATTATTATGTACTATGGTCTGCCCTCATAGACAAAAAGTTTTGCTTGTAAGATTGAATAAGATGAAGTCCTACGACTTCGGAAATATCTGGGTATGGGAGCAAGTTATTTATCTCATTTTTTACATTACTCTTTTTGTGAAATTATTCTTCAAATAGATATGAAACGATATAGGCGTCGGACGTTTCATAGGCACATCCTGAGTTCACAGAGTCTTTAAAATAAAACGGATTGATAAAAGCCTTCTTCTTCAATATACTTTAATTGGATTAGACATTTACATGAACGACTAACTCGTAAGGTCTTTACATCTACATATATATCACATTAGAATAACCTGTTTCCTATAATAGGCTTGTATTTTTTCTATTATTTTTTAATTGGTCCATTCGTCTTCACGGACTGTGGTATCCTTAAATCCTGCCTATTGTAAGGGATAATAAGGATATTTATGTATATCGTTATTATTTTATAATGTAGTATATACCATGTCTATGTGTTGGGCGACGGCCCACCCGACACCTCGATACAGCCACTTGTTTCGTCTCTTTTCATCTTGAATAGTTCGTTATAGTTTTATTTCTATTTGTCGTTATTTTGTTTGTAGGTATAATTTTTTGTATTCCATTAATACGGTTTTAACGATCGCGGGATGTATTGATCGTACAATCTTCATAATTATTGTACGGGTATAATATTTAATTGACGCATCGCTTGTGAGATCAGACAATCTATCTATTTATGTAATAACTTTAATCTAGTAACCAGCGTCAAGTTCCCAGGTAAGATTCCCGGCCAGGTCAATAACATGATGACATTTTTAAAGTTGTTGATCTGAGTGTTACGTAATAAGTATTCAAAATTTTTCGATCCGTCTTGAAGAGCTTAAAAAGAATAAGCTTAAAATAATTATCAATCTTTCGTTTAATTTATGATTAACAAGACTGTTCGGGCATTTACGTTCCTGCTTGTCTTGCAACGGTTTTTTTTACTTTCGTCTTGAATTTCTAATGGATAATTTCCAATTGAATCAATGTAGCAGTTTTTTTTTGCATTTATAGGTATTTTTGACATACATGCATGTTATATTTACCGAGATTCGGGAATGATTTAAGGAGTAGAATATATATGTAGGATTGTGAACACAACATAAGCGTTATCAGTTTTATATTATTTATTTCAATTTTAATCATATAGGTACCTATCCACCTACGTTTTATTATTCCGTGTACTTGGAGGTACGGATCATGAGATTTATGAATCAACATTAACATTTTTATGCGATGACCTTACATCCTTCTCCCTTGCAACGTGTTTCCTCTCTTTCTCATTTGTATTGGGGATGGTCGGGCGTATCGCACCGCATATTATCTACAAAATACATACCGTTTTAATTTATTTAAGATAACATAAATCGATTAAGTTTTGCTACTTTTTAAAATTGAGTGACCCGTTGACGACTAACAAAGTCATTGTCAAACTGTTGATGTTTCTTTACATAAATGAATATGGAGTTTTACAAAATAAACGTCCACTCAATCAATACATACGGTTTTATCGCTTTTTTTTAACACAGTTTTACGCAAGCGGTGTAGTAAGATGTAATATTTGAAAATCACAGACCTTTTAATATTTTCTGGAAACCTTTTATACATTCAATACTGATCTTAATATTTATCTTTACTTCCACGACATTACATGTACATAATGCATATGCCAAAAGTCTTTTCTGTGCCAATTGCATATTGCGATATTCAGGATGTACCTACGGAGTAATTCATCCTATCTTGAAGATGTTGAATATTTTTATCAAAGTTTTGTTGTTAAATATTGCACATTTTTGGCCTGCAGTAGTATCTCGGATATTACGGGAATCTTTGTATCAAAGTTTTCATTGAAAGAATTTACCCACTTATCATATTATGTGAACTGCGGACACTTTTTGTATGTATGTATCTATCAATCTATACCCTCACGCCGTGTCCCAGGAGGGGTAAGCAGAGAGAACGAAACGCCATAGAGATCTATCCTTACAAACTTCTTTCGCTTCCTCTTTTGTATGTATCGTGTTATTAATTGCAGATGTATAATGTTTTGACAGCTGGTGAACTCTATTATAATCGGAAGCTATACTACACTAATGAGTGGTACAGCTTCAGATGATAGTAATTCAAATTATATACTTCACAACGTAAACAAAAAATAAACAAACCTCAAGGTATCTGTAGTATAAAAGAGTTTCAAAATAAATTTCAGAAAATAAGAAGTTAAAATTTAAATATTTGAAATTAAGTTTGTTCTTATTAGTTACAAATATTTCGGTAGTTAACTTATTTTTTTAATATTTTCTTTTTCATTACCTGCATCTTATATTGCACAATCTTCCCCTCGGCTGTTATTTTTTGTTCCTTTGGCAGTGTTGCGATCAGCTTACGGGTCCGAAGGTTTGGGGAATCGCATTTTTTCGTTTTTTCCGTCAGTTCTAAAATACATACATAATACCTACATAATAATATTATTATAACCGTTCCATAGATTCAAAATAAGAAAAAGAATTAAAAACAAATGAAAATGAACCTCGACCGTTTTGTCCCTGCGGTGTGGCAACATATGTATATTTAATTTTATTGTTTTATTTATATTATTATATATTTTATATTTTTCTGCGTTGAACATACTGCTTTGTATTAAGTGCAATTCCAGTAAGCGATTTTTGCCCGACCTAATACAGTTTATTGCAATATCGACTATTTGAAAAGAAACCCACCCATCTCATTACGACATCTCTCACAATTAAGGTAGCCAGCGGACCAACTGGTTGTAATTAATTTACATGCAAGTCGTCCTCTCCATGCCAATATTTTTTATGACGTTCAGGGTATGTGGCAAACGTCATCATTGCAAATGTTATGTTAAATGTCTTAAAACGTGATGTTTTACAAATACCTGCTTCATACATAACATTGGAAAACTTGAGTAAAAATGTGAGAGTTCTTTTCTTTATCGGGACTGCACTAGATGAAAGAATAAAAGAAACTTGTAATCAATATTTAAAGCAGTTCTTCTTCTCCTTGTGCCTCGAATTGAAGAATTTTTCTTCACGGCTTACTACAGTATTGTTTTTATTTTTTGATAATTGCGAATATTACAAAATATCTTCAACCTAACAACATTTAACATATTGAATTCAGCGATGAGGTATGCCATGTATTCTGAATGTTTCGTTGACAATTATGTTAAAAATTGTACGCCGAGGACGACTTTCATTTATTATGTTATGCGCAACATGATACAGTGGTGTAATAAATTTGAATGGGTAAATTAAATATAATATGAAATGTGTTGTTCATTTCAAATCAGTGTATACCTAAATCTACTTACTTATTTGAATATGGTACACAAAACTTTTTTGGGTAGGTACCTGTTGTTTTTGCGGTTTGGATAAATATCGGTACAAAGCAAACTCCAAAAACTCCTTTATCCAATCCCGCAGTCATTATTTGATGTGTAGGTACGTAATTCATAAATTGTATATTCCATTTCGACTTTCTATCACACACACAGTACGAGAACACTTGCGGGTTTGTGTTTTTTTGAAATTATATTATATTTTTCTCATTGTTCATTCCGTGAATCAAAAATTCTATTGTCACTTTACTTTTCGATGACCCAGTTCCATTGAGCAACAAATAGAAATAATTCAAAACCTAGATTTTTGCTTATTTATTACTACTACTACTACTACTACTACTACTACTATACCATCACGGCATATCCCACAAGTGGGGTAGCCAGCAGATCAGCTGCATGTAAGAAACATGCAAGATGTCCTCTTCATGCCAATATAAAATCAAGACATTCAGGATGGGTTACTTATTACCTGTAGAAAATGATAATCTTTCATCTTGGTTTCTTCTCCCATGTACGAGCTCCCATCATGGGAGAACATCCATGTCCCAAATGCGACAAAGTGTGCTTGTCTCGGATTGGCCTATTTAGCCATCTGAGATAGCACAACAGAGTGGATGCAGCTCAGACAGATCCGACGTGAAACTTAAGCGCTCACGATACTCGTTTTGTCGAGTTGTTCGCATATAGATATATAGATAATCTTTCAATTCCGCCAATCAAAAATTTTATATGAATACTGTACTTATACTATCACGACATATCTCACAAATGGGGTAGCTATTATAGCAGACCAGTTGTATGTAATAAACATTCAAACTGTCTTCTCCTTGCCAAAAAAGAAATAAGACATCCTAGAAGGGTGGCAAAGCTTACCGCTAATTTTGAGATATGATTTTCTTTATTTTTTGAGCACTTGTCTTTAACAGGACACTCGGAAACTTACAGAAAAGAGATGGAAACCAATTCTTTGCCGGGCGCTCCGCGGAATAATGTCTATTAGAATCACATATTTGTTTTGAATTTTCGGTAGACCGCCATACTGCTTCAAAACTTTAGCATGACATATTTTGGAATATTGGAATTTCGAGTTGTTGATTTATGATTTTGATTTGGAGTGTGTTTATTACGATTACCAACTTTCATACATACCTATCCAATATAATAGCGTTTTGAATAATAAAATGTGAGCAATTGAAGTATTCTGTATTTGAATTCAACAGAATTTTTCTCGGATTTTTTTTTCCGATAACAGCGTTTATTTCTTTTTGAAGTTAGACACCTAGTATCATGTTAAAGGGTAGTATTTTTTTTTATCTGTGCCGCGTTTCTTCGAATATCTTATTTCTATAACAAGAATTGGAGAGATAGGCGACATATTTTATAAATAGTTATTCCACTTTTTTACATAAAAAATAACGTAACATGCATAGAAATTTACAAAAATCGAGCTATTCCTAAATCATTACCTATATTAATATTGTGTTATAGGTACTAAAACGACGATATACCTACAGGTGTACAATGCACAAAACACATACTATATACCTACATGTAACACCCAGACCAATTTGAAAAATCATTCTTCACTTTGCCCTGGCCGGGAATTCAACCCTAGACGTCGCGATTTAAAGGCAAGAGCGTTAGCTCAGCGCCACACCGTCAACCGGTCATTAGCGCACTGAAATTGAAGATGCTCTGAATGGAGGATGTTGTGTGATGAACGGCGTTTGATTGGTTTATGACTTCCACTACTTACTCTCTTTTTCCGATTAGATTTTGCGCAGAGTTGCATTGTGTAAATACTTTTCTCCAATTGAGATGTCTAATTGTTTTTATTATTTTCTCACTATCTGTACATCTCCACATTCACTATGAAGATTTTCAATGTTATAGATAATTATATTGTTTTGATTTATGTAGGACATTCCATAGAGTAAATAGTTATACTTAGTTGCCCTTTGGGACATTCTTTTTTTTGTTGCTATTCCACTAGTGATATTTTGAAAAGATAAAGGCAAGATTCATTAATACGGCGGTTGCGCGTTTTCCAGACCACATTTAGTAGAAGGCCCTTGGTATTAGTCCCGCTTTCGACTAACTCCGATTCCAAGAGATTGTTTAGGGTAAAAGTGTTCCATATTTAACTATAATAGGTTCCCTGTGAGAATTCTAATCTACACAGTTTGCTTAAAAGTATTTGATGTAGGTAATTCGTATTTTAAATTTGTTTCAAATACATCAAGTACCCATCTATGTATTTTAATTTCCTAACATTTCGTATCATTTTACCTTCGTCCATTGTATTGCTTCATATATGTACGAGTGGAGTGTTTGGTCTCTGATGGAATGTGATACAGACCGAGTTTGATTGTTTAATATAAATTCAGGTACCTACCTACCACTCATTGTTGTATTGTTGCCATATTATACTTATGTATTGTGATGTGTGTTATTAATATTCAAAAACAGAAACAGTATGTTCCTTGTTCAAATAAAAGAATGTTGTTTTACTCTTTTGTTTGGATTCTTATTTTGAACCCTACCACAACTCATTTTCGAATTCTAATTAAGCGTGTTAAACGCTTTTCTGTATTGAATTGTAAATGGTCAGTTTATGTAACGCGAATATTTATTTTTTCCTCCAAACCGGAATACTGAAAAAATAAGTTCTTAATAATAATGTTCTTAATAATTTCCTGGAGAGACCACATCACAAACGAAGAAGTTCTTCAAAGAATCGAAGGAGGAAGGCACCTGCTCAAGATCTTGTCAGAAAGGCGTGCAAGGTAGATCGGCCATGTAATACGCCAAGAAGGCCTCTTGCATACCGTAATGGAGGGTATGACCGAGGGGACAAACTCTAGGGGACGCCCACGCCGAGAGTACCTGGAGGACCTGTTGGTGGACATGCGCTGCTCATCATATGCAGAATTCAAAAGAACCGCGCAAGACAGGGAGGAGCGGAGGAGAAGAATTAAAGAGATAATTGCTGCAAACCAATCCCAGGATTGAAACCAGAGAGAGAATAATGTAACTCTCTAATCTATGATAGTCGAATCGCATACGAGAAACGGTAACCATCTGCGATCTATTCACCTTACTATGCTGTTTCATACAATGTGTGTGTCGCTGAGTTACGAAATCCGCTATAACTCATTTTTGTGATTCAGAGAAATTCGGTAAAAACTATTATTATTCAAGTGTCAAACATGAGTACTTTCCTGAAATCAAACAAGTTTGTTAATTATAAGATTGTTACAACAGTTAAATTATAAGAAAATACTATTGAATAAAAATAAACTGTTCATTTTGTATACCTACATAAAAACAACTCCTATTGGTCGATCGAGTTATAGAGGATATTAAATTTTAAAGACACACAAAGGGATATAGCGGGATTCTTTTCTCATCGTTTTTTTTTTATACAAATGGTGAATGTTTAGATAGAAACAATTTTCTACGGTTATACAATATTCAATTATGATTTCAACGACATATGTTACTCAATTTTCGTGAAAATGTGTTATAGCGGATTTCGAAACTCGGCGTCACATCTACTTATTGATTTTTAAAAATTTATTCGATTCACCTGTTGAGAAATATTCGTCATTCTTATAATAATTATAGGTATTGCATTAAAATTCAATACATTGTCAGCTTATCTATTTGTACCATCAAAGCATTAATAAATATTATTGATAAAAATAGGGTAGTCAGTGAATGTATTGTAATGATTCTATAACAATAATAATAATAATGAACTAATGTTATGATCCGTGTTATCAATAAAGCCGATCGTTATCCTTTGTTATTATCACAGTACATTCTAATGAAGGTTGCAATGGAATTAAATCGTCGCATACATATTTTAGTTCGCTTACATGTACATATGTTTTTTTTTATCAAATATATTATAATTACACTTGTAGAAGGATTTTGGATGTCAGATGGTATGAACATGTTACTAATGATGCTGTGCGCCGGCGCACCCAGCAGAGACCTGTAATCTCCGTAATACAAGAGAGACGATGGTCCTGGCTGGGACATGTTTTGAGAATGCCCAATGATAGTTGGCCAAAAAGAGCACTGTTCTTCCGTCCGCAGGGGTTCCGTAGGCCCGGGCGTCCCTCTTTCACAATACACCGTTCCTATGACAACGATATCAGAGCGCAAGGAATGTCGTGGGAAGAGGTGACGCAATTGGCACAGAGACGCTCTGAATGGAGGAGGCTGGTTTCTGCCCTGTGCTCCCGAGAGGAGCGTTGAGGGCGATGATGATGATGATGATTATAATTACACGTTTATACGACGAGTAATAGAAAACCAATGCCTTCTATAATGTGTCCTTTGAGTGTTTTCTCTGATAATAATATTTGTATCATAATTAACGGATGTATTACTGATAATGTGAAGGCAATCCTAAAAAATAAATAATTTTGTATTCAAACTTCCAAAAGGTGATGTAAATTTGTCTTCACCTTATTCGTCTATTTTCAGGTTTCGATCTTTACATAAAATTAAAAACTTAATTTAAATTTCAAAAATAAATTTATCTGTGTATGGTATTTACTTGATTAGGTACATATTTCTTCTTCTCAAAACTGTTAAATATATTTGCATTACAGTTTTGTCATATTTGAATATTTTTCGTCATTTATTCTTGATTTATTCTCAGATGTTTGAATACTCATGATTGTCTACCATGTTTTTTTATTATTCTTGCATAAAATCGGCTTTAAAGCTAGTTTGTACCACTGATATTAAATAATATATCATTAGTAAGGATTTAATACAAATGTTATATCACTTTGTTCACCGGTAAAATTGTCATTTATGTAAGTAACTAACTATGTTTCAATGTATTCGATATCGTTTCTGTGAATGGACTGTAATACCTTATAATCCCTTTCCACTGAACATCGACTACATCTGGTCGGACTCAATGAAGTAAATTGCGATGCTATCTATCGGCTTTCATTTAAGGCTGTATGTTGTACAAATCAGGTATTTTTAAGCATTTTTTGTCGTAAGCAATAATAAATCGTAAAAGTTGTCGAAATTGTAGATAAAGTCTCCAAGATGAAATTATAATAGGCTGGTCATGTGGCAAGGCGAGAGCATGGCAGGTGGACTTCCAGAATTCTTGAATGGAGACCGTGGGAGGACAAAAGAAGTGTTGGAATACCCCAAAAAGATGTGTTGACGATATTGTCCAGATGATGGGCAGACAGTGGTGTCATGGATGGAGCATGGGTTCCGTATTTACACGATTTTTACTCATCCGTTGTCTACAATTTTGGATAACAATTGATTTATATCACTTGTAGGTACTTCGTGTTTTAAATGAATAATACTTTATGAAATTATTATTTTTTTCTGCATCAGAAATTTCAAAGTAATATAGAATATAAAACATTGAGATATGTAGTGGCGAAATTATCACTGTGTAGTGATTTTTTCCGTCTAATTACGTAAACATTTTCGACTTGTTTGTGTTTTTCCTCAACCGTATAGTTATTGTAGAGATAATAAATCTTCAAATCTTCTGTCGTTGTATAATTCCGTGAAGTACCCGGCAAAGTATTGGTATCTCACTCTTTTCCGTATATTTTCGAGTGTCCAATAAAAAGTATGTGTTCGAAGAAATTTTACATCTTAAATCCAATAATACTTAAATAATAGTTTTATATAAAAAATGTATTTATTTCTCAACTCTAGACTCCGAATTAGTAGGTATATAAATTCATTATAACCTGGATAGATATATAAATATAGACCAGAAACATGTCATTAATTTATTCTCTCAAAATTCAGGTTACGGTATTGATAGCAACGCAGTAGATATTTGCTGATTCACTCCATGAAATTAATATGCCATTGCTGTTTCACTCTCACTTTAGTATTATACATTCTTAACGATAGGCTATTTCACAATCTTGGACCAACACTCGTTTAAGATTCATATGACAATATTTTGGACCCAATACCATTTTTTGTTTGAGTTTATTGATTTTCGGATAGCATAATCGGCATTGCGTTCAAATACATAGTGCTTGCAAGGCGTTACTACAAATATTGAAAAATTATTTTAATTATATAATTTTGCATTTTTATTATTTTTCAACTTGCTGTAAGTAAAATCCTTAAGTCTTTTTCATTTTTCGCTTTGCAGCTCTCTCGATACTAAACTTTATCTCTCCACCTAATCTGTTTTTACATATTTATACTTAGTATAATATATTCCCGATGTTGATGCTTTTCTATGCTCTGTTCCTCTTTAGATCTTTCTGTAACCTAAGTGGTTTTAGTATAAGCTCTTAATTTAACTCAAACTTCCAAAGCTCCGTTACGATTTAACGGTGTTTATAAAGTTTATTTTTTTTTGTTGTCGGTTTTGATTGCTACTTGATCGGTTGATTCGCGCATTAATCCTTCCCTCTTAAAATGTTCATAGAGACACAATAAATATTAAAATATTCAATAGGAATTTACATTCAGATTTGATAATTTGTATTAACATAACATATGTACCTATTAAATACATAACACTGTGAAAGGTGTATAAGGTTGTATTTGGGTTTATAACAAACAAAACCCAGATATACCTATCTTTTTTAAGAAATAAATAAAAAAAATATGTATTATTCTTATTCCCCAAATACATATTCCCTGTATATTTTTGTTAAACATATTTTTCTATTGTATTATTATTTTTTTAGAATCTGTGTGCATTTGTATTAAGGCTGATAATTAAGATTTATGTATTAAAAAGTTTAATATTTTCAACAATAAATTATGTGAATTTCAATTAAGAACATTTGTCAACATTTGTGAACATTGTCCGGCAATAATGATTCGTATTAAGTAACATCAAAAAGATGTTTATCTATTGAAATCTTTGTACAGTTTTGTATTATTGTTTACACATTTATATTCATTCTATCGAGTACATCTTCAAACAAATGTACAAAGTATAGGGGCCTTCCAAATAAATCGATTGGTTTTAATGCATATTATACAGATTATATTATTTATACATACATAATAGTTCCGTGGAGCACGGGGCAAAGAACTGGCTTCCATTATTTTTCGTAAGTTTTTGAGTTTCCTGTAAAAGGCAGTTTTTCGAAAAAATAAAGACATTTTTTATTAAAAATTTAGCATTGAAATTTAGCCACCCTTCCTGAGTGTGCATTTTTTAGTTGGCACGGAGAGGTCAGCCTGCATGTTGACTACACGCGGCTGGTTTACTGGCTACCTCACTTGTGGGATAAATCATAATGGTATAGTAGCAGTTTATTGGTCAAGAAAATGGTATCGTTTTTTTAATAATATCTTTATTTGATATTTCTTTATGCGATGAGAAGAAATTATTTTTGTGCGTCGATTGAGAAAAAAATCGTGATTTTGTTTGGATAATAGTTTTTATGGTATATCGTATATCCTTTCGGCGTTCTACGATCTTGAATATTATATTCGATGTGTGTAATATTAGCAAAATCTCATCTTATATGAACATAGTAATAATATGTATTATAATGACATGCGACGAAAAACCAGACAAAAATGCAAGTATAAAAATATCTAAAAATACATTTTCCAGTAATGCCAATTCCGTTCTCGATCTCAAGGGGGAATTTCGCCTTGTTTTGTTTGTGTATGACATATGAATATTGCTAACGGAGGGACTTACATTTGCTCCCAAAAGAGAGAGAGGCGTCTTTTCTACACTACGCTCTCGTCCCCCAACTTTATTTACTGGGAACAAATGTCAAATTTGGCGAGACTCTCTTTGAATGCAAAATAAATCTATCTACCTACGTATATATTCAAACGCAGGGTGTGTGGGTGCCAAAGAAGTTATACGGAGCGTGTATCATCGAATCAACCAAGACATACCTGTTTTTTCTCCTTTAGTCGTGTGTTTGTAGTATGCCGCCCTTTTCACCTCCAACATATTTTGGAACCGTTTTGTTATCACATACTTGTTTTGTAAAGAATTTGTTGACCTTTTTTCTTTAAATAAACTTTTTCTTCTGATCAACAACATTTACAGTAAAATACTATACTATACTACTATACTATACCATCACGGCATATCCCACAAGTGGGGTAGCCAGCAGATCAGCTGCATGTAAGAAACATGCAAACTGTCCTCTTCGTGCCAATATAAAATCAAGACATTCAGGATGGGTGGCAAACCTCATCGCTGAATTTAAGATGTAAAATGTCTTATTTTTTTCGAACACCTGCCTTTTACAGGGCACTCGAAAACTTACGCAGAAGAGTGGGAGACCAATTCTTTACCGGGTGCTCCACGGGTACAGTAAAATATTGTTTCTCATTTCATTCTTTGCGGGGTTGACAGAGGGGAATGTAACGACAAACTATCATGCACTTTCACTCATCTTTAGTTTTCTCAACATATCTCTTCTCCCAAGTTCGCCGTGAAATTATATTAAACATTTAGTAATCGGTCATTGAATATTTGATCGATGAGGGCAGAGTTAATGTTATCTCACTGACAATTCTAAATTTATTTTAGGGTTTTTTTATGCCTACACTGGTTTAACTTGTGTAATGTGAATTTTATCTAGTCGTTTAATAATTATTAAATAATATCAGCGTATATTTTATACAAATATAATATGTATGTATTATCATTGAAGGTATCTTACAGTATCAGTTGCTTTTATTAATACCTACAACAATCCCCGTATATAAAAGTATTAAGAGGAAAGGTCTGACAAGCCTTTCATCCTCTGCTTGGGACAATGGACCAGTATATATTATTATTATTAAATCTAATCTACCCAATGATACCTACTTCCTTGTCCAGTTTCATCCCTTTTATCCGTTGTCCCTATTTTTATCTGGAATTTTATACTCCTTTCTCCACAGTGCATTTTTATTTTGTGTATTTTAATACTATGCCCATATCATAGGATTCCCAATTGAATACTTTGTAGCGAGTGTTGTCGTATTTATGACCTGTGTAGGTCTCTCATTCTTCTCCTTGTTGAGAGCCAGCAGGGAGATATTGACCACTTTAACCATCTTAAATCTGACCCCGGTAATTTCACCCACGGCGTGACCCTTCCTGGTGAATTCAGCCACTAAGACTTAAACTTATTTTTATTTTTTTCCGTACAACATTAATCATTAATCATTACAAAGTATCATACAATTGACGGTTATACAATTCAATGCTCAGAGGGCGAGTTTGTCGCTATATTGCGATATCTTCCAACTAACCCGGCAAAATAAGATAAAAATAAGACTTCATTGTTCTCCTCAGTATGGCTCAAACAATTTGGTCTGGGTGCGAACGCGAAAATGAGAGTCAATTGACATGGACGGTGAACGTTCATTAGTATAGGTAGAAATAGGCTACATATTGGATCTATACTAATTATATTCCCTGTTTTTGTAATCACATGCCGAAAGCATTGAACAATTAGTGTTTTATGTAACATTTTTTTTCTCACAGTTCCTCGATGCAACAAATAGTACCTAACACAGTGATCGAGTGCCATATAGGGCCGCGCTAAGGGCAAACGTTTCTTGTATTGCCTTTTCAGGCATAATGTATAACACACTATGATACAAAACAACACAATGTTAAGACGACTAACCGTCGCGCAAATGGAGCATTTCGATCCGAATCCGTACTCCTCGTTTATATTATTATTGTTGCTTTGTCATTTTTCCACATTAGATAAAGGTTGGAAGTAAAAGAGACGCAATAAATAATAAATTGCGGTATTATTGTCGAGTATCGCGTGAGTAAATTGTCGTGTTATCTTTGTTTTAATGTTTTATTGATGGTAGCGTTCTTATCTTTGATTTTACTTAATGTGATTGTTTTATTTGTCTCTTTTTACTGTTTGCCTTCATCCCTTCCCGTTTTTTTTGTTATTTTATTTCTTTGATAATTTTTTTATTGCGAGTATTTTTTTGGTGCTTTTTATTGTGTACATAAAATTTTGAGGATATTTATATCAAACTTGAATTCAACTAAGGTTTAGTGCCAAATTTTGCACATTTATATATAAGAAATTGTGAATAATTGTTTTGTGATTTATGATACACTGAAATAAATGTTGGTATTAATACTTACTTTAATGAAAGTGTATTTAATGTTGAATAAATTATCTTAGAACCCATTGTCATCACTTCAAAATGATCTACAAAATTCTTTTTGATCATACGAAAGGAAATTGCATTTTTGGATTTTTCTAATTTAAAAAAATAAAAAAAATATTTACACTCTATTTTGATGATTAATCTTCTAACAATCGGTTTTAATATTCTATCTATCAATTTACTATCAGTTAAAATCTATTGTAAAATATATTTTATACAATAGATTTTAACTGATAGTTATGGATAGGTAGATTAATAAAACCCGTCATGAAATTATCATAGTTGTATCATATTGCTTGCTGGTTTCCATTGGGAATATAACGCACAGTAAAATGTGTCATGAATCTTAAAGTCTGCTTTTATTCATAATATTAGCATTATTATAATTTAATTAATGACTAGTCCACATACATATTTAATGTACATCATCTCTTCTTTCTACTTGCTCGTATTTTCTTCCAGCATCATAAATCTTTCAAACTTGTCTTATATATATATATATATATATATATATATATATATATATTATCATTTTGTAAACTTGATGTGTTGTGTGTGCAGCACATTGCATAAAGATCCCAATGAAACTATTAATTAAGGAAGTCGGCTTCATTGCTTACAAACATCTATCATGACATTTTGCCTCCTATATCCTCCGCGTTATGCCATATCGCATTATTTACTGATTCATAGTATTTGTACCCTAAGCTCGCAATAAATTCGTTTCTTATTTTTGTTATAATCGAAGATGCATTGCCAAACACTAGTCATGTTTATATAATTTTACATTTGGTTTTTATTGCAATGGTTGTAGAAGTAATTTTGTCATAATAGGTAAAAGTGAATTACAAGTTACAACACACTGGGACTTTATCCTAGAGATTTTGTTCAGTGGATTAGATCACCATAAATATGGACTTAAGTCATTGTTTGATAGTAAAATAATGGTAGAAAAAATTGTTCAATTGTAATCGTATAAAAAAAATCAAACATATTCATACTGACTTTTTTTCGAGTGATGGCTTTGTACCGAGGGTTTCCTATCTTAATACATTTTTTATACAACTTATCCAACATATCTCGATGCAGTTTGATAAAAATAAGAAACCTACAAATAGCTTATATTATTAATTGACAAAGTGATTCGAAAAAAACTATAACTCCGATGGGAAGTTATGTAACTATGTGTATCTAGTTGGGCAGTTATACAGAGCGATGCTTTATTATCATTTTCAATATGAAACCATGTATGTACCTACTTGCGAGGATTATTATGATCCCGGAATATTAAACAGCGACATCTCACGAACATGCCGTTCTGCCGTTACTGTTCTTAATCAAGGAGGAAGCGTCAACGGCAGGGGGTCCCTTTCACGAGAGGTGTTTTTATCCACCGTCACCGTATCGCAAGATGTCTTATCCTCATTAAATAAAGTCATTTATCATTTCTGATGGACAACTGCAGGACTTTTACGTTAAGACTGTTAATTAGCAGGAACAACGACACCAACGATGAGTTGAATATCATTATTTATAAAAAGTGATATTTTAATAGCGTGCTGTGTGTAACTGCACAACTGTCATGATGCAACTTTTTTTTTGTTGGCGTTGTTTTTATCTATTTATCTTAGGTGAATAAATACAAAGATACTATTTGATCTCATGTCTTCTTACAATTTGCAAAATATGTAAGATTGTTTTATTTTATTACTTTTATTTATGAAAAACGTTAACTCAACCGTACATCAAACTCAAATCAGCTACCCTAACATAACGTTTCTTAGTTTTTAAGTAATAACCGTTCCTACTGATTAGATCAACACATACAGAAATATTATTTCCTAGTTATACAATTGAAACACTAGCCTAGAGTTTTGAATGATGTCCTTCATAGTGCAGTGGAAGTTTTTAATGTTTCTACAGTTCATGTCAGTTGGATTCTATTTTTTTCTTTCTTCTTTTTTGTTGTCGCTTTTTCAGTGCTGAGGATTTTGATCATAATTTGTATAGGTGTGGACAGAATGCTTCCAGCGACTCCGATCCTCCGCTCTTCGCAGTGCCTCATGGAAGTTCCCCCTGTTACCCCTTCACCTGCTCACTCCATCTCATCGGTGCGCGTCCCCTAGCTCAATTACCCTCCACACTCCCAGTTAGAACAAGCCTCTCTGTGCGATGTGCCCAGAGTACTGCAGGACACGGCGCATGCATGTGGTGGACAATCGTTCCTTTATTTTAAATTCAGCGAGGATGGACGAATTTGTTCTATGTGCTGTCCACAATATGCGCAGTAGACGTATTGTATTCTATTCAACCCAAGGTCGTATCAAAACATCGGAAAACTTATTAAATAGAGAATCCGAGAAAAAATTGATAAGTATTAGGTACTAATTTCAATCTTGAATCTCAGTATAAAATTAACATGGATAACGATTAATCAAGGTTTTATTCATCTCTCGTTCATCCATCATGTGGAATGAATAGAGATTCGAAGATATCCCATCGATAGTACACCAAGTATAACAATGTTTTCAAAATATCGGAGATGTTGCATACTTAATCTTATGCATTAATATCGTATCGTAAAAATAATTTATTAATATTTGGTATGTCGATAGGAAATAACAAAATAGTTAGGGAACAAAACGTAATCTCCAAGATAAAGACACCTGATTTTTACATGACAATGGGAAATGTATTACAACACGGTGAAGGGAATACGGAAATATAAGTATTTATTTATTCATTCTAACAAGACTAATGAGAATATTATTTATGAAGGCTTTAAGATCATCCTCCTCATCACCCCTCGTAGTATGATATGATTACGGCGGTGATTGATTGTTTTATTTGAATCAATGTTGATGAGGGGAAACTTCAAAGTGAATAATTGAACATCAATCTATTTGTACATGTTTTTTATAATGTCTCTCATCTTTTGATGTGTAATAATTTATATCTTAATTAAAGTAGAGGAAAACTATACCTTCACGCCATATCTCAAGTGAAGTAGGCAGAGAGCACGGACTGCCATGTTAGTCTAGCTTTACATACTTCTCTCTCTTTTTCCACATTCATTGAATTTCTTATTAATTTTTTTATTCTATTATTAAACAGCACGTCAAAATTATTAAACAGTGTTAGTAAAACAATACAAAATTAAAAATACTAAATAAAACATTACAAAATTTAAAATAGGTAGGTACTTGAACGATATGTAGTGGCGAGATTATCACTATGAAATTTTTCATACATACACGTCGATTTCTTTACTCGACATGCGGCCATGCTTGAGAATTTGATCCACGTGGTCAAGTCACGCAGTCCTCAGACGTCCTCACTTTCTTACACTCTTTCATCTGTAAGCTCAACGTAT
The DNA here is from genome assembly GCA_947579605.1 of Athripsodes cinereus. Taxonomy (NCBI): domain Eukaryota; kingdom Metazoa; phylum Arthropoda; class Insecta; order Trichoptera; family Leptoceridae; genus Athripsodes; species Athripsodes cinereus. The sequence continues at coordinate 4,689,520 of OX388307.1, read as the reverse complement.
AAAAAATTGACCAATGCAGTTATTAGTATTCCCATTGAAGAATAATATTATTCTCATCTCTTGCTTCTTATATATAATATAACATTTTCAAAGATCCAGGAACTGCATTAACTGGACTTTTCATATTGTCTTTATTTCACAGTTCGCCTCGTCTTATTATTTGAAAAAGTCCTGCGATCGCGAAAAAATATTAACGACTTTGACCTTTAAGTCATTCAGTTAAATGCGTTCAGAGTTCAAACATAAAACAGTCAAACGTCGTAAGTGCAAGAACTCAGCGTGAAAAACGTGATTATAAGATGCAGTATCTACCAATATATGGCTCATTTTTTATTGCATAGTAATGATATTATGCACATTTCGCATACACGGTGTCCACTGGTTAGCTGTCTTCTACCTCGTTGTCAGCAGGCCCCAAGTTAAGAGTGAAAGACGACCTTCGTTAAGAGGTCTATTGACGCCCGTTGTCATATATTGTTTTATAAACTAAAACATACCTAATATATAAGGTATCAGTTTTGAGAATTTCACTTACACCCAAATTTTATACTCCTCCCTTCCGTCGCCAGATATTTGATGTGGTCTAGGAATTTAAAATATTTCACTTTCCTCCAGGTGAAGGACGATTGGTCACTTTATGCAGGTTTTACAAAAATCTTGCGTCTCTTGAAATTTAACGGCCTGGGTAAATGCCCAGTCTGCCCGTTAATAGCCTAGTTGTAGCCGTTACATGCTGCAAGTGATTTCAGGTAATCCATATTTTGATATAGCAACTTTAAATTCACAGAAAAATTTATAGTTGTAAAAATAGTATCTGACTCTTTTTTTTCTTTATTTTTTAACTATTTGTAAAAGGCACGAATTCTTAATCTAATACTATAAGAGAGATATATTTCTAATCCAGAATGTATTATGTAAAAAATGGTACGAAGAGGACGACTTCTTTGTTTATTACAAGGCAGAATTCATTGGCTTCTCCACTTTTGATAAAATTAACAGATATACAAAACATGAAAGCATACTTTTTCAAAAACGTATTTAAATATTCACTGTGTCGGTGTTTAGGTAGTAGAATTCCATATCGAAATAAATAAAACAAGCGTTTTATTCTACTATTGATTTAATTTATGAGAGAGACGTCTTTCGTCTTATGAGGACATTGTCAATCCGATTGACAATGTCCTCATAAGACGAAAGACGTCTCTCTCATAAATTAAATCGATAGTAGAATAAAACGCTTGTTTTATTTATTTCGTATTTAAATAATAAATTCATAGCTCTTCAAAAAGATCGAAATCAATAGATAACCATCTTGATTGTCGGCAAGTTGTGTGTGTACATTATTTTGTTTAGTAAATAAATATACAAATAATGCTTATTATTAATGAGACTCAATGTATTATTATTGTATGTGTATTGTGTGAGAAAGATGATCATATTAATATCGTATATTATTATTCAAATCGCGGCATTGTGAACGGTCCTTTATCTCCGAGAAGTATGTTATTCATCACCGTACCTTTTATATTTTCAACACTTTTATCTTCGTGAGATTCGTACATCTATGTAATAGGTATATTTAAAAAAAAGATGATTGGTCTTATCAAGAATAACATATCTTGGCACGTATGGTTTCATCTATAATCCATCCTATCACGGCATCTCCAAGGGGTTAGCCATCGGATTAACTGCATGTAATGTATTTTTAGATTATCTTCTCCGTGTCATTGTAAATAAGGTATTGAGTGTAGGTTTTATAAGTTGTTGTTTCATGGAATTTTGCATAGGAAATTACCTTTATGAAATTATGTGACCATGCAGTCTTAAATGGAAGGTGTATAGAATTAATTCTAAAAAATATGAATATTTTTTAGAATCAATAAGATCAGTACCTAGTGTCCGAGGTTGTTCTTTCCAATCTGTGAGTTAAGCTTTCTCTTACCTCAGCCAGGCTGCTGACCTCACTTGGATCGCATGAGTAGTAACAGAGTAGCCCACATCGCTGCGAACGAGACAACGCTAGGCAGAAGATTGCCAGAAAAGCCATTTATAAGATGGAAGGATAGCTGGTCTTCAGCGTCGCAAGAGGAGGAAAATGCCGAACAAACAGATCAATGATCTACTGCAAGCATAAGAATTAGATCAGTTTTATACGATTTAAGCACCCGGTAAAGAATTGGTCTCCCACTCTTCTCCGTAAGTTTTCGAGTGTCCTGTAAAAGGCAGGTGTTCGAAAAAATTAAGACATTGTACACCTTAAATTCAGCGATGAGATTTGCCACCCATCCTGAATGTCTTGATTTTATATTGGCACGAAGAGGACAGCTTCCATGTTTCTTACATGCAGCTGGTCTGCTGGCTACCCCACTTGTGGGATATGCCGTGATGGTATAGTAGTAGTAGTAGTAATTCTAATCAATTGAATTTTGTTTTATATTCTTACCATAGTATACCTTACCTTACCATAGCAGGGCATATTTGATAAACATTTATCATTTTTTCATTTAAAAATGAGTTTATTTTTTCTTCATTCTTGGAACTGCACCCGAAGTCGAGTGTATGTATTTAATTTCGTTGAGTGTTCTTATCGAAATTGCCAAAAAAGTAACTATATTATAACTGCGGAGAAATAAACTTTCGATCAAATAAGAAAATTAAGAATCTACCATGGTAAACGTGGTATAAAAAATCGTGTTTTATGAAATCATCTTCACATCTGGCGAAACTTGACATTTTGTCATTTGACATATCAATTAATTACACGGATGAAAGCGGCATCATCAAAAATAAATATCATTTATTATAACAGTTTATATCCATCTCGCACAAAACACGACTCTTTCTTAATAATACATAAGTAATAATATTATAATTGTTCACGATCTTTCATTGTATAATTTGTTGTGTCATTCATTGTTTTTATTTATATCTCAATTATTGTTTGATATTATCCTTCCTTATATAGACAATGTTTTTTGTATCTATTAATGTAGCAAATTTTGTCAAATTTATTGCAACACTGGTACGTATAATACGGTTATGCTTTTCATCAACTGTCGCAGTTAAATTAGGTAGGTACTTTGAAAGGTAAATTATTGATGGGTTACTGTGTTTACATCGTGATAATTTCTTTTTGAACGTTAAATTTCTAATATATAAAATAATAATAAAACTTTGTTGGCCACACCATTGATACAGATACAATGAACAAAATATTTAAATAATACATCAAGATAAAATAGTGAAAAAAATACAATGCACCAACGTAAGAGGTGCGATCAAAAGGCGGACCTGTTGTTAAACAATGTGTATCAGTCAACCTCATTCTATATAAATAAAAAAAACAAGTCAACCTTATTATATATAAACGCCAAAAATAAGCTCCCACTTTTTTCAATTGCTAACTTGTGACTATTCCTGAATTTACATTCAGGATTCACACTTATTTACACTTGTTTATACTGTATTCGCTTCGCTCCTATTCGAACTTCTAGCCCTGTACAGTTGTTATAACTTATGATAAATTTTCGCACCTGAATTGTTACTGTCTGTATGCAGCACTACTATTAAAGTAACTGGTAATTTTGTCTTCCTCTATTGTTCGCCACTGCAGACTGGGTAAGTGGTTTCATAAATAAGAGGCTGTACTTTATATTATGCTATAATGGCTACCATTTTTCTATCGGTTCGTTGGCGTTGGTCGCTTTTCGCTTTCTTCCTCTTTTATAAATGATACACACAGTATAAAGTCTAGCAAAACAAAGTTTAGAATAATTTACAGCGCTGCTTGCAGTTGAACTGGTGACAGTAAAATAGATGCAATATTCTTTTTTTGTCACCTCTTTCGGTACGCTTTTGCCGTATTTTTTCGTAAGTTTCCCCAATTTTGCCGATTAATCTTCCAAAGGCTTCCTTTTCATGCGCTAGTCGGAAGAGTTCCACACACATCTCACAAATGTGTTTTTTTTTTGTTTTTCTATGTAATTGTTGAAATATTTTATGTCTTCAAGAACTCTGTTACCACTAAGAAAATCACTCAATAATATTTATTTGTATTATGCAACAGATTTTTCAGATTAATCTTTAGGAGCACCTTATCTTTACCTTATACCGGTTTAGGAATATTTTTTGTATAATTATATGTAAGTAATTCATTTTTTTTTTATATCCAGCAACATATTCTGAAGAAAAAGTTTTGTAGTTGGTTTTTTTACCTCTATTTAATTGTCTATTTTCTTTCCTGTAAGTTTTCGAGAGCTCTGTAAAAAGCAGATATTCATATAACCTCCCATACAAGACATTTACCGTCTTCAATCAAGTAAGTGTTAATGAGGGAAACCGCTCATCCTGAATGTTTTAACATATGTTGACACGGAGAGGATGACTTGCGTGTTTATTAAACGCAGTTAGTCTGCTGTCTACTCCACTTGTAGAAATTGGAATGAATGAATCTATTAAATTGATATCGTCTGTACAAAGTTAATCTGTAACGCTTTTGCGTTAAAACCTGATTCCCTTGGAAAGAAGGATCTGTTTGAAATTCGATTATAAATCTATTATGTATTTACGTAGATAAGATCAATCTCTTCTCTCTTTGACACTTTAAGGGATTGTGTTTTGAATTTTACTAGATATTCCAATTCTTTTTTACTGTAAGCCAAACAGTTTCATTGCAATTTTCCAACTATTACATACTTTATTTTTACTTGTTTTACATTCTTTACGGCGCGATTCCATTGTTTTGTGTCCTCCACTTAGCACTTATAAACATCATGGCTATATTATATAATAAATGTAAACATATAATATGTTATTATTGGAGCTTTTGAAAGCACATTTGGTTATTTCCCCCCGCTAATGCATCCAATACAGACATATCGGATTGCCGTAAAAGGAAAATTATTGTTTGCTTGTTTTTTCTACATATTATTATTCATACGATGGAATAAATGTTTATTTTATGTTTGTAAATTATCCATGAAGTACCTACCCGGAATAGAAATATTTCCTAACTCTTTTTATTAAGTTTTATAATATTCACAAATACGTAAAACATTGCTCCAAAGACATTAAACATTTTAAAACTAACGATGAAGCTTAATTTTTATAGCATGGATAAGATGAACTTCGTGAACTTTACATGCAGTTATTTCCCAGTTTAAAGGGTGTCGTGATGCTGAAGACAGATATATAGTTTTCCGTATTTAAATCATTCACTCAAAATCTACAATACTTCGTTGCTGATTTTGAAGAGAATAAAGTAGAATTATATTGTAATTGAAAATTTTCTTTATCAATACTTTTCTCATTATTGACTAAAATACGGTGAAGTGGAAAAGAGAATTTAGATTACTCAAGACTACAGTAGATACAAACAAACAAAATATGTATGTACCTACTATTTCATTTAAGTGAATTGCTTCCTTTAGTGCAAAATTCAGGAAACAATTTTCAGTAACGTTTAGGATCAATGCAATTGTAATATATTATTATTATAGAATAGTTGTTTAATCTTTGTTCCTCTCTCTTCGGTTGTTCTCACGTATTTTTTGTTTTGATCTGAAATTTATCAATAGTTTCTTCATTTCCTTTACTACGAGATCTTCAAAATCTCGGTTTTTACATTCATCCATTATCCGCTTCAGATTTTTCCGTATCGATTATTTGATTCACCAGAATCTTTGTTGCTTTTCTACACCCGCTTTTCACCCTGTACGTAAACTTTATAAAACTTTTGACGTTATCTGTTGTGTTTGGGAAACCGAACCTACATATTCTTAGCTTATTCCGAGAATTTATTTCTTTATTTTGAACTGATTTTTTACGTTTTTATTTCCGTGAAGAAGTTTTAACCAGGGTAGGCGAAAAAAGGCAACATCTTAAGAGAATCGGCCAACAGCGAGCTAACTGGATTGGCCACAACATCCGGCACCCAGGACTACTCATCGCCATTGCGGAGGGTAAGACCGAGGGGACAAATGGCAGAGGCCGACAAAGAGATGCGTATATGGACCAACTGAAGAGGGATATGAACTGTGGCTCATACGAAGAGCTGAAAAGACTGGCTGAGAATAGGGAGGAATGGAGAAGAAAGTCAAAACTCGTTGCAAACCAATCCAGTGGATTGTAACTCATTATATATATATTTCCGTGGAAATCTCGGACGGTCTTTAGTGTATTAGTTAATTATTCTTAGTATCTTTTGTTAATTTATAGTTTGTTCATCTGACAAAGGCTTTTCTGGCCTGCATCCGAAAATTCTTACCCGCACTTTTTCGTTTCACAGCGAAACACACGTGTATCGACACGTGTAGTAGTCGGAGGCATTATTTCCACACGACAATGCATAAAAGTACGTACAAAGTTTTGTAAACAAATTTTATTTTGTTGTATTTTTAATATCCGAATGGGATTGTTCATGCTTAGGTAAGTTTTATTATGAAATGTGAATTTGTTAACCCTTTGCAATGTATTTGAAATGGTTTTTAATTATACGTATATAATGTTATGTCTATCGTTTTACAAATTATTATTCCCTTTTATTTGGATCTGAATAAATAATAATACATTCGCTAAATAACTGAAGTCAATTTATCGCTTTAATAAATATTTCTACTACAACTACAATTCAATGGCGTCATTTTGATACGTGCAAAATACTAACATGTCTCAACAATTATATGCATGACGGTACAATTTCATGGACTTAACTTTACACTGAAAAAGAAAGGATCCGATTTTCAATTCACATATAAATGAAAAGATCGGGAATTCTCTCATATATCTATACTATATTGAATATTTGGCGGCGAGTGGGTAGAAAAATCAATAGTCGAATATTTTCTATAAATCTCTTTATCAATTTGTGAAGGCTGTGAGTAAAGTTCATCCATCCATTCCAGCATCTCCCACAAGTGGAGTAGCCAGCGGACCAACTGCTTGCAACAAACAGTCTAAGTTACGAAACCACGACCAATATTAAAAGTTTTGTCCCGTCAATGCAACTACTTCTACCCTCTGCCTGGCTGGCTACTGTGGTGAGAAGGGTGTGCTGGATAGCGAACATATTGTCCCGGTCCAGTGCTAATACTACTTCTACTACTGCAAGGGCGACAGGAATAATAGTTATAATTACAGTTTTACCACCTGCGACAACTACCCCGTTCTTTTGAAATGAGATGCATAACCTTTTTGCTTTCATATTTTAATTTTTCATTTCCTTCCTGGATTAGAATATATTGTTGTTATTATATTGAACAATCATGTAAAAAGTGCTATTCCTCCTTCGGGAAAATTCAATTCACCTTCCTATAATATACTTGTCGCTTTTTGTATAAGACGATTCAAAAAATATTTTAAGTATTTGTCTGGAAATATTGAGTATTGTTTTCTTTAAACAAACTAAACACTCTGACGTAGTCGGTAGTCTAATGCTTAAAGTATTGGAAAGAGATTTATTCGACGTGTGTATTAAGATTTATGTTTTGCATATTCATTCTTTTTTTAAATATATTTTAGTACTAATGAAAAACTCACTATCAAAGTTGTCATCTGGATTAGTTTTGTCTGATGCACGAACATATATCATTTTAAGAAATTACATGACACATTTCATCTCTTTCCAATGTTTGTTGTCCCCTCGCTGAAGTGTTTCCCTGGTCGTTGTTGTGTACAATTGGAACTTTCCAGACTCGAGCCGTTTATTAATTATTCAATCATTCCGAGGTCGCAATTTATCGACAAGCGTGAAATTAAACTTTGTCTCTCCGTCCCACTAGTACAATGTTTTATGATTATGGGTTTATTCTGGCTACCTCTTTGTACACACGTTAATGTATTATACACGATCGTTACGGGCCACCTGAAATTTATTGTTTATCTACTTAATTATTTCACAGATTATTGATGAGTGTGACACTGTTTTATTTATGAGCTTTTACGACCTTTCCGGTCAGCGTGAATAATTTTGTACTTTTTCGGTAATGGTTCGAATTAATTGCTTTTACCGTAGCTTGTGATAATTACTATAGCGTGAAAATGCTACTGAATTTTTACTTTTTAATGGTGTACAACTGAAAGATATTATATAAAATATTATCTACTTTTACTGCTATATCAAAATTGCGGTAGCCAGGAGAGCAGTCGTTTGCAAACTGTCAAATCCTTGCAAACAAAAAATTAAAAATTCAGGATGGTTGGCAAACCTCATCGCTACATTCACGATGAAAAATGTCCTTATTTTTCGAAAATCTGTCTTTTATAGCTCACTCGAAAACTACGGAAAAGAGCAGGATACCAATCATTTGTCAGATGTTCTATGGACTTAAAATTTCAGATTGAATTAATATATTCTATTTTGTAATTTTTGGCATTATTTGGATCATGATTTGGTAATAAGATCTTTGCGTTAAACTTCTATTTGACCCTTTCCTATTCACCGCATGACAAGTAAAAAAAATGAGGAATGGCTGATCATTTACCAGTAAATATCATACTTTTTCTCTCACTTTTTTTGCTTTTTTTTAATTCGAAAAGTTTCTTATAATTATTTATTGTTTTTTTTTTTCCATTTTTTCACTATATTGAAGTAATTTTTTCACTATTTTACAGATTATTGTAGACGTGTGTGGTATTAAGTTGATCAAAAAAATAGTTACTATATTATTTTTCTGTTTTATGAATCTTTTTTATATATTTTACCTACTGAATATTAGTTTATTAGTCGAAGTAATTTGTTTTGAAAACTCTCTTCAATATTAATTATTGTTCTGCCATAATTTACTAATTTCAGATTGAATTTCTTGTGAAGGTTTCTGGGATGAAATGTTGGTGTGGAGATGAATGATAGATCTATTAAATTTCGTATTTGTTAGAAAGTGGATGTATTTATTTTAGTGGTAATCTACGTTATTGTTAATTGAATTCGATACTTTTTATAAAAAATAATTTGGGTTATTAATTGTTAATAATTTATTATTTATGTAAATTGATTTATTTATTTATTTTATTCTTCTTGCACATCATCATTCATATAACCAATAAAATATAGCAATATACACAAAAAAAAATGTGATGATGTGCAGTGGCGAGATTATCACTATATAGTGATTTCTTCCATCTAACCATGATTTGTCTGATTGATCTATTGATTGAACATCCATCCTATCAATAGTTTTCAGCTTCTGTATCTTATCATAATCGAAGACATATTATTTTTAATTTTTGAAACATAATATCATTATTTTAGAATAATAAATAATTGAATTGTTACTGGAATTTCACCAATGATTCGGGGCGACCAGTAAAATTGCGTTATTTTAAAATTGAAAAACACATTGAATTCTTTCTATGGTTTTAATTTATTACGCTTATCAAAATTTTATTTCAATTTAAAATCTTAATCTGGTCAAACAATCTCAGCGAGTGACACGATCCGGGGAAAAGTTTTCGTTAAGAGGTGACCACGGTGTTATTGTTAGCCGTGCTCCAACGAGTCCAAAAAGTAATTATTTATCAAGTTGGGTTGATTATTTCGTTTGACGGCGGACGAGGAAGAAGTTTCCGACTTTCTATTTCCTTGTCGAAGGTTTCGTTTGTACTAATTAATTAACGAGTGTTCGACGAAGAGTAGGTACCTACTGCTTTGCTGGCAATTCATTTAAACTTAGGCTTATTCCTCGGTCATTGTTGTTTTATTTGAACAGATTTCGATTCCAACTTTTTGATTTTCATTATCAAAATTTGTTGAGACGAATTGCATTGTTTTAAACTTGGTTTAAATATTTGTAAATTTCGCAAGTACCTACTGGATTGATTTTACTTTAATATTTTGTAAATTTACTTGAATTCTTGATTTTCTGCAGTTTTTATCTGCTTAACTTGTGTCGTATCATTTCGATCGTCTGTTATGTTATTATTCTGGATGGATGGAGTACTTCGTATTCTTCTTTTCTTGGTCAATTTATTTTGTACAGGTATGATCGTCATTTTTAGTCTCAGTACTATTTTAGATATATTTGACATATCGCTCCTTGCACATAACGTTAGACTTAGTAATACCCACGATTCTATTTCATTTTTTGTGTACACTAACTAAAATAGGAAAGCTCCAATTTAGGTTAGTCTACATTACCTCATCTTCTATATTGATTCAAACTAAAATAAGAACGTTACAAAATTTTGTAATTTAGTTCACTTGAACTAACATTCGTATTCTATGTGATGCAAGTTGTATAATTCTAATTAGGAAAAACTTTAGAATTTATAGAATGCCAATGTAGACTAAACTAAAATTGAAACGTTCCTATTTTAGCAAGTGCACACTAAAAATGAAATGGAATCGGGGGTATTGGTATTCTATAAACTCTAAAATTGTTCCAAATTTGAATTATTCACAACTTTTATCGTATCTAGAATACGAATATGACTTCAAGTGAACTTATTTATGAAATTTAGGAACGTTCTCATTTTACTTTGAATCAATATAGAATAGGGGGTACTGATATTGTAAGAGTACCTACATAAGTACATACACCAGTTACGCAAGTACCTGCATTATAAAATTTCTAATTCTTTTTATTTCAAAAAACATTCTAAATTTCTTTCAAAACAAATTCAAAAATCACTTCTCAATTCGACCCGCTGGTTTGTGTACCTTTCGTGTGCTATTTATTTATATTTTTTAATAATGATTTCTAAATCGATTATTTGTTTAATTGTTTTTGTTTATTGTTTTTATTTATTATCTTCTTTGCATCACAAAGATCAGTGAACACATAAATTGTTTTTTTCTCACAAAATGATATTTTGTTTCTATTATTAACATCCTTCAATATTATCTCGCATTGCTGCTGTGTGCCGTTCGTTGCTCCTTTGGTACGTGTCATCAAAGTTTGTCAGTTTCTGCAAGTAAGATTTATTTATAGTGTGTGTTTTTGTTTCAGTTACGAATATGGTCTTGTCATTTATAATTATTATTATACTACGCCAACTTCTCGCTGTTATCTGTTCCGCTGCTGACGTTCACCATGAACATTTTAGATTTAGATACCTACATTAATTTTATTAATAACTCTCATCTGTCGCGAATAATCCGCTAATCCTTTGCGCGTATGTCTAAAACAAAGTACCTACATTTATGTAATATGTTATGTCGTTACGGATCGGTTACACTCTTGTCACAGTAACAAATTGCTCGAAGCCAGCGATTTCATATGATGCGGTTTTGTTACTTTATCCTTTGCATAATTTCTTTACATAAAGTCGCACCGTTCAAAATGTTTATTTTACTTTATTCAAAACTTATGATTAATACTTTATACAATCTATCTATCTATTCCCTCACGTCGTATCGCAAGTGGGGTAGGCAGAGAGAACGGAACGACATATAGATCTGTCCTTACATACTTCTTTCGCTTCTTCAACAGTCATACAATTTCTCATGCATCCACGTCGATTTCTCTTACTCAAAACACGGCCGTTCTTGAGAATTTGATCTCCATGAGCAAGCCATGTAGTTGTCGGACGCCCGCGTTTTCTCACACCCGTCCTTTCAGACAAGTATATCCTCTTTGTCATTCTTTCCTCTTCCATTCTTTCCACATGACCATCTCATCTTATGATATTTATGATAAAACTAGATTTCTTAAAAACTTGATATCTTTTTTTATGACACGTATTTTATAGATTTTTGCCATTATAATGAGTATTTTTTTTCAATAATTTTTTACCTGCGCATCGTTCTAATGTATATTGTTTTAATTTTGTTACAGGTATGAACCGACTTTATTATCACTGTACTTGAAATTTTGCAAAGCATCTGAATTGGAGGTAAGATTCTAGAGAATTTAAATTTAGTAGCATGGGTCTTTGATGTACATACATATTTACCTTTAATATTTAATAAAGGTGGGTATCTACACTTCTGTTTTATCTCTTTATTTTACTCAACACGTGTAAGTCTTTGAGAATTTATTCCTTCTGGACAAAAGACGCAGTTCTAGAAATGAATGGTAACTTTTCTAACAGGCTCATGATGTTCTCTCGTTATTTTTCTTTACTCATTCTCTCTACATCCATATGCTTGAATTTGTAAAGTTTAGCTACAAAATAGTTTGTTTAATTTTATTAATATTTATTTTGTAAAACTCTACATTAATAAAAAAAAAAATGATTACTTAGTTTAACAAGTACTTTATTAAAGTGCCTCGAGTTTCGACACGTAATGTCTTCATCGAACAATTATGAGTATGAATAAGACATTACATGTCGAAAGTCGAAACTCGAGTTAAAAAAAATTGTACAAAATATTTCAACATATGATATGATTTTTTAGATTATTACGTATTAATTGTTATTTATTGAGCTTTTTATTTGCTAACGCGGTTTCGGTGGAGCGTCCACCATTAACGAGCGTTAATCTAAAACTTTCAACATAAATAATAGGATTACAACATGACAAATTACCAATAATTTTGCACAACGGGTGAGTTTATCGCAGAGACGCGATATCTTCCAACTAACCCAATATAATAAAACAAAAGGCATAGGTATAGAAAATAATGATAAAAAAATAAATAAGTAAGACAAGTCTTAAGAAAATAGATAGTTTTTTTTTACAATATCACAATGAACCTGCTAATGGAATATTATTTGTTTCTGTTATTTTTTGTCGCTTGTACGTTCCGTCACCTTTTAGGCGCAACAGTTAGAATGTTTTAATGATTGTTATTGTTGTGTTAAATTATTATTACTAGGCAGTTCTCGTGTTTTCACTCCCATCATCCATTCCCATAATCCCAGCATAAACATTTTAGTCCGTTTACGGATATGAATTTATGTTTATCAGGCAAGCAATAGTTAAAACTAATTCTTTCTTTGAAAACTCTCATCGTGAAAAACAAGAAAGAAAAACAAAGACAAGTCGGTCGGTGGATGGCGCTGGTAGTAGCTGCCTGAAACCTCTGACGTCTCATTTTTCAAAATGAAATATTATCATATAATTGTTCAAATTAACAAAATTTTAATACATTTTTTAGTTTCAATAGTTTTATAAAGTTAAATTTTTGGGTGTTATTATTTTTAAAATAGTTTAAAATTTCAAATTTATATATGTGAATTAGTGAATAATATTTGTGACAATTAGTAATACCTTCAATTGGAACTCACATAAAATTCTCGCATTTTTATCAAATTTGTGTCAATCACAATTGTGTTTTCAAAATTTTATAATAGTTAAATTAAAATAATAGGCGCCCTTGAGACGGTCTAGGGCAGTGGTTCTTAACCTTTTTGGGGGTACCGAACCCCACCAGTTACATAATATGCATTCACCGAACCCCTCCTAATTTGAAAAATAAAATTAGATTTTTATAAATTCATGGTAATATTTGGATTGTTAGAATAAACTGGCAACATTGTTTTTTAAACTTGTGATGGCGGTTTGAAGAAATTATCGGAGTATTTTTTTTCTTTTTCCAACTCGCAGAAATATCTTGCCTTTAAAATGATTTTCTCCAAACCCCCAAGACTGACTCACCGAACCCCTGGGGTTCGATCGAACCCAGGTTAAGAACCACTGGTCTAGGGACTGTTAAACGGCGTCAAAACAAAATCATCCATAATCATCATCATCATTTCGTAAAACAGCACATATTTTGATATGTTCAATTTAGCTATGCGATATTTCACCCATGTTTATTTTTAGTGAAGACAGAACGAACTGCGTGTTTGTTAAATCCAATTAGTCTTGTTTTACTATGTATCTATTTATTTATTTGATTCTTGACTACATTGCTTGTAATATGAATCATAAAATTATCAGTTGTACAATGCATAGTACAGGGTGCGAGTTTATCGCTGACTGCGATATCTTCTGACTAAGTCTAAGTGGGAAATGCTGTGATGGTATTACACACATTAAGGATCGCACCCTCCCTCACCCACGGATGTTACAGGAATGTCAGTTTCTACGTCATACATATTCTTCATGCAAATTCTTTATAAGGAAAGCTTCAGGGTTCGTCTGAAAGACTCCCCTCGACAATGGTATTCAAAGAGAGTGTATTTCCCGTGGGAAGGTAGGTTTGGAGCTAGTATCGTTCTATTCTATACATCAGGGGTGTCAAATTTGCGGTTCGGACAATATTTCAGCACATATTTATATTATAATATAATTATAATAAAATGGAGATGTCAAGTGTCAGGACTTACACAGTATTTTTGTCTTGTTCTTTTATACATTTTGTTAATTATTCGAAATAAACCTACGTTCCCATATATATTGACTAGTTTGCGGCCCACCTGAAGCTAACATTTTTTGTTTGGCTCGAGTTAGCCTATGAGTTTGACACCCTTACTGTAGGTACATCATTGTATTGTTTTGTAGAGCCCAGCCCCCTGTCTGTTTATTTCTATTACTACTACAACAGTTTATAACTGCATACCGCCTACTACAGTAGATAGATATGCACAGACATTTAATACTAACATTCTAATTACTACTACCTATTATTGTTGTTATTATTGTTGAGTGTTTCCATTAATCCGTTTACATAATAACATCATTGTCTTCCTCTTGTTTTGTATTAGTACATCTATGTAGGTATACTAAGTCAGTTATTACATAGTACGGTTCAATCATGTTACATTATTCAATTAGCCCTTCACATTGTGTGTGCCCGTAACTTGTAATTGATACATTGAGATACTGTCAGGGCATTCCTTATAAATGGGGTAGCCAGTGGACTTACTGCATGCAAAAACATGGTAGGTCGTCAAAAGTCAAACAAGTCCATAGAATATACATTCAAATTAAATACAATAAATATACAGAGGACGACTGTATCGCCAAGGCGCGACTTCTTCTAACTTACTGAAAGATTTAGAGAAAAGAGTGAGACAGTTTTTTTATTCCGTGGACTGCACGGAGAAAAGATCTAATATTTTGGTATTTTAAAATTGTGTTGGGCTATTTTTAGGTATAATTCAATTCTTGAATAATTTATAAAAAATATAAATCGATACATCTGTACTTAATAGTTTTATTTTTCTTTACATAAATATTGTATTATGCATAATTATCATGACTGAGTCACCGTTTAGTTATTTCAGTCATCATTATATATACTATCTCCATATTTTGTTTTGACTTGACTTTGAAGGTTTGTATAAATAAATCTAAGCGATTACAATGGATGTTTACATATTGATAATATGACGGCGTTCGTCAATATTAGTGATGCTTTATTTATTGAAATATTACGAAGTATGCAATTATTGTCTTTGGCGTATTCTTTATGTCTCGTTTCTTGGAAATTTATCATTGTATGCAGAATCGATTATAAAACATCCCGTTTTATCATCACTTATATGTGATAAACATTTTTTATTATAAACATTATCCATCAAATGAGTCAATCATTTATTTATTTTTCTTTTTGCACATCACCATTATAGAACATTTTTAACAAAACAATACATACAATAAAATAGTAGGTAGAACGATATGCAGTGGCGAAATTATCACTATCAAGTGATTTCTTCCATCTAACCACTACACATTGAGATATACCTAGTTCAATCATCATCTTATATCGTCCTTTCTTCTCGGGAGCATAGGTTGAAACGGAGTCGTGTCAATTCAGAAGGATTCTGCATCAATTGAGTCACCCTTTTCCGTCAAATTCCGCACATTCTGATGTCATTTTCAATGGGAAAATCCGTTACGAAAAAGGGTATCTAGGTCAATGAAAATCGCCTCTAACAGACATATTTTTATTAAAATAAATTAATACGCTTGTGAACGCCTTTTCTTTTATCCGTTGACGGAAAAATGAAGTTATATTCGGATGTGCTGTTTTTGTCCCGCTTGGAATCAAAGATGGAGAGACTTTTTTTATTTTGCTTGTCTTAGAGGGGCACTAATTATTTATTTATTTATTTATTTATTTATTCAATTTACGGCTCATATAGCCATTTACAATATATATACATATATAAACATACAAATTCACAAATTGGTGTTAAGTAATTCAAATATATATAACCAAAATAATAACAACAACAAAAATGCAACCAAATATCATCAATAAAAACAACCATGTATAAATAAATGGATGGGCACTATTTATAGACAATTCAAGTTAGTAGGCATCCATACGAACAATCACACAATTATGTAACAATAATTATGTAACAGTTTCTAGACAGTTTTTTAGTGGCTTAAATTACAATGTATTTTTAAAACTTAAAACGCACCCCGATATCGGATAAACAAATGTCCATTGTCATTTTACTAATCTTTACTCATTTCTTTCATGTCATTATCCATTGTGTATTTTATTGTTATGTTACCATGTTTTTTTCTTCTTTGTATACTAATTTTGTGCAATAAAGATTATTATTATTATTGTTTTATTTTTTATATAAGTCTTGATCAGCTCGTCAATAGTGGAGGTGTGCCGAAATCCCGATAGCGTGTTTTTACAAAATATCTAGTTATTTAAGCCAATAAGAAGTACTTTTATATACCTGTATTTTTCCCCTTCCATTATTTTCTTCTTATTATTCCTTTAACATACTTACTTTACTTTACTTTTCGTATGGCTCCGGATAATGTCTTGGCCCATGTGGGTTGCGTCCTGGTATCACAGTTTTGGCTCCAGTCTCGTCAGCCAGTCCACCGCCTCCGGAGTCGCCTCATGAATGTCCTGGAGGCCACCATTGAACTTTTTGAGCTGGCAGTCCTGCACTATGTGCCTTATTGTCTGCTCAGCTCCACACTCGCAATCAGGGTTGTCCCTTTTCCCCCACCTCCAGAGTGAGTGGGGGAAAAGTAACATTATCAAAAATGTTACAAATTTACTTTTTTCGTTCTATTGATACAAAACCCGTCTGACTTTCACTCATATATGAATCTCATTGTTTCAAAAATAATTTGTTTTTCTTTTTAATATTCGCACTAATTCATATTCATAAGCGGTTCGTAGTTTATTCTCCATTTAACCTTTCATTGTGAGATATGTAAATTTATATAACGTATGATATCTTTTATAATTTTCTATGCTCACAACCCCCGAAAGCGTTTTGAACTCGTGCTTTTAAACCCGGCTTCTTTCAGGAAAATTATTGAAAATTGATCAGAAAATACGCATTTTCGTTTACAGTTTCAGTTATTTTGAAGCGTGATATCACAAAACATTATATTATTTTGCAAGCGAAAGTATACGATGACCTTTTTCTGAAACGTATTCAAAAGACAAGTCTTCATGAAAAGTAATAATTTACTATACTATATCCTCACGCCATATCCCAGGAGGGGTAGGCCGAGAGAACGGAACGCCATATAAATCTATCCTTACATACTTCTTTCGCTTCCTCTACATTCATCCAGTTTCTCATACATGCACGCCAATTTCTCTTACTCATCACGCGTCCGTCCTTAAGAATTTGGTCCACGTGTTCAAGCCACGTGGTTCTTGGACGTCTGCGCTTCCTCACACCCCTTCTATCAGATAAATACATCCTCTTCGTCATCCTTTCATCTTGCATTCGCTCAACATGTCCAAACCATCTCAACTTATTTACACGCATTCTGTCCACAACACTCCTCTCACATCCGCTCATTCTCCTGATATCCTCATTCTTCACTCTATCTCGCAACCTTTTACCAACCATTCTTCTCATTTTCTCATTTTCAATACCTACTCAAATTGTTATAACAATTTTTAGAGATCTATTTGGATCTGAAATAAACTACAATGTCTCGTATGAAAGTTAAGAGACTACAATAATTAGACCATCCACCGACTCGATATTTATAACATATTATTCTATTAGAATAAGTAATACCGTTCAATATAATCATCTCCTACAGAGGATATGAAAACTTACATGTCAATTCAATGACTTGCTTAAATATATTTCTAGGGAAATTTGAATAGATTCCCTCACTGGATGTAATAATTGAGAGACCCTCCTAATTATTATCTTCTATCAGTTTATATCCTCGGTACATGGTGGATGTAATTTGTTGTTTGGATAACTTTTAACCAGCGACGATTATGACGGATGGTGAAATGTCAGAGTTGTGCGGTAGAAAAACATAGATCAAACTTTAGGCTGAGTTAACCGAACTGAGAGGCCTAATTAAAACAAGGGGTTATGTATTGTGATAGGGATGATAAAATTACTACAGAAATTAAACAAAATTTAAATTTAACTAGTTATCATCACGCCACGGTATATCCCACGTGTGGGCTAGCGGATCAGCTACTACTACTACTATACCATCACGGCATATCCCACAAGTGGGGTAGCCAGCAGACCAGCTGCATATAAAACAAGCAAGCAAACATGCATGCAAGCGGATCAGCTGCACGTTATAAAATGCTAGCTGTATTCTCCGTGGCAATTAAAAATATACAAATTCTGGATGGGAGGAAAATCTTATCGCTTAATTTGAGACGTAAATGTATTTATTTTAAGAACACCTTTTTTACAGGACATTAAAAAACTAGCGGAAATGAGTGGGAAACCTCTTCTTAGCCGGGCGCTCCACGGTACAGAATTTTAGGAAACACTAATTACACAAGTGTTTATTGTTATGGAACAAAAAAATCTACTGTGATTGGATAAACCATAGATTTACCAAACACGAGAAGGACCACCTTCAATTTCTTAAGTCATTACCCATCTCTTCTGTGATAATAATTAAATCCAATGACATGTCTTTGATGCCTTTGTCATAGCTTTGAGGGTGACAATGGTTTGATATGTAAATATATTCAATTCGACTCCAAAAGCATAGAAAAAAGATAATTGTAATTTTTAAAAGTTTTGGACCATAATTATTTTTGTTTATTAGAAAACAATAGAAAGAGTTGTTAAATATTGTGGATGTAGACTGCAGAATCCCCGTTGGGAAAGCATTGCGCATAGGCAATTTTCATACTTATAAAATAGTGGTTTAGGTCATTTGTGTTTTTATCACATAGAAGGGGTGCAAGTAAAACGCTTAGGCTTTCAAGAAGCACGTAACTTGGAACATGTGGATAAAATTTTCAAAGACGTATCTTGAGTAAGAGATATCGGCATGCATGTATGACTAATTGGATGAATGTGAAGGAAGCGAAATAAGTAATTCAGGATTTATCAGTGAAGCATTCTCTGTGTTTATGCCACTTGGGATAAGGCGTGAGGGAATAGTAGATACATCTAGCACTATTTTTTTTATTCCAAAATATTCTTCGTTATTGAACATCCTAATTAACTGATGAAATTCTCGTTTCCATTGTATCATCCTCTCTATCGGGATCCTTTGTTTTCCCAAAAGTGCTGGCTTCCCTCATCATTCACCATCTCACGGGAGAGTATAAACACCGTTATTACTATTATTATTATTATTCCTACTATTCCTATATAATATATTCTGTAGGTACTCAGTATGTTCCTGTAATGTGTATAATGTTAAGAATATTATTATTGTAGATAACTAATTTATATCTCTCTCTATCTCGACATAATATAAATGTAATATAATGTTCTATATCTCTTTACCCTTTAATGCTAACTATGCCTTTTGTTGGCACTGGGCATTGATTCGTTAGTTTCTTAATCATTCATTAACCTAGTTATTGTTATGTTATATTTGGCGACCGGTGTGGCGCGGAGGCTAACGCACTTGCCTTTGAGTCACGAGGTCCCGGTTTCGATTCCCGGCCAGGGCAAAATGAAGAATGACCTTTTTCAGATTGTCCTGGGTCTGGGTGTTACATGTATATGTGTTTAGTGAATTGTATATGTGTATCGCCGTGTTAGTACCCATAATACATTTTCATATCTTAGTTTGGGACTAGCTCGGTCTGTGTGAATTGTCTACACGTGTTATGTGATGTTAATCTTAAGAATACGTCATTTTGTAAAAATTGATCACGAATTTATTAATTACCCATTCACTGTATAGATGTTTAGGTAGTAAAATTCCGCAATAAAAATAAAAAACATTTTTTTTTAATATCAATATTAATTACCGAAAAAAAAAATAGTTTGTTCCGTAGAATTCTCAACGAGGAATAGGACTCCTACTCTCACATGTAAGTTTTCGAATATTCTGCAAATGACAGTTATTCAGCGATGAAGTATGTTATCCATCCTGATTTTTTAAATTTTCATTGTTACGGAGAGGACAAGTTTGTAGTTAGTCCGCCGGCCACTCCTAATGTGAAATATGCCTTGATGGTTGATGCAGATAAAAACTTTTTTGGTTTGTCAAAGTTTTTTTCAAAGAACTGGTACTATCAAGGATTTCTGCTAATTTTTGATAAAGCATCGGTATCTTTTGTTTCATTGCTTGAGGTACTTGCTTCACGCTATTTTAAGAAAACGATTTTTTTTAAAAGATACATCTGGGTATTGTTATAAACCCAAATACAACCTTATTCACCTTTCAGAGTAAGCTAATAGCTTGTGTCGTGAAAGGGAGTTTGCCGGCACCTGGGATCGATCGAATTAGTCAGGATAGAAGTTCAGTTTTTTTATTAACGAATTAACGTATAACTAAGTTAATGTTTTGATTAACAGTGGTCAGCTGCTCTGCTTTTGTTATAATATCTTCCATGTTCTGTTACGACAAGTTATGTATAATATTATCATCATACTAATTATCTACCTTCACAACCATTTTATTATGAATGTATTTTATTATTTAAATAAACTACATACATACAACTTCCTTTTATCGTTAGTGAATCGGCAATTTTATTTATTTACTCTTGTAGTCTTTTGTAATGTACGTAATTAATTTTCGACGCTTCACATCATCATTCTTAATTTTTAACATTTGTAATTAATTTTGATGATTTTAAACATCTTACTTAAAATCTGTATATTCGTACATTTATAAAATGCGTCCGTCTTTAGTGTATAACATAACATGTATAGACAATTCACACAGACCGAGCTAGTCCCACACTAAGATATGAATCTTGTATTATGGGTACTAACACGACGATACACATATATACAATGCACTAAACACATATACATGTAACACCCAGACCCAGGACAATCTGAAAAAGGTCATTCTTCATTTTGCGCTGGCCGGGAATCGAACCCGGGACCTCGTGACTCAAAGGCAAGTGCGTTAGCCCCCGCGCCACACCGGTCGTCAGTGTGTATCTCAATAATGTTTAAATATAATATGTATTTATGAATTCTTTGTTTAATAAATTATTAAGCTAGTAAATTATAAATAAAAATGTTAAAATAAATCTTTAACATTTGATTCAATAAATAGAATCTTTGATTTCTCTTTGGCTCAGAAGTTTGACTGCACTATTTTTAGAGCAATTTAAAAATACTTCATCTATAACCACTATTTTAAAATACAATGATAATATAGCCTACTTTGTGCATAAGAAAATTTCCCTATGCACAAAGATCTAGAATATTCACCTAGTTATCGACTTGAATCATGGCATCCAACTTTACCAGCTTCCAGATTCTATATTGCCCAGAAAAGTCTGTTACACTTTGGATAGGCTAAGGAGTGGCGTCGGATGCATAGCGTCACATCTACATCAATGGAAACTCGCAGTAATTATCCGTGACCACCTAAAAGGCGCCGTGACCTTTCACGAAAACTAACATTTTTAACTTGGTCCTAAATGTGATGGTAGACTGAATCTCTTTCAGTTCTGCGGGCGATGTTCCAGGCAGTACTAAGGCGTCTTCAGCAACTTTTCTTATATAACGGACTTCTACTGTGTTTGTTTTTACGTGCAATAAATCCACTGGTACCCTACTTCTGGGAAATGTCGTTATGGTATGAGTGAATGAATACTGTGTTTGTTGTACCAAAATATCTCAACTTTATGCTTTTGAATCTTGTGACTTTGTTGTAATGCATGCATGTTTAGGGTGTTCCTGAAACTTGTACCTTCAAACATGCATCACTCAAATTCTTCATTTTGTATCTTAGAAACTTTGATAATAGTTATTTCACAGTAGGTACCTTATACAATGCAAGTGCGACAGAAGTTATCCAAGAAATCCCTTCATGATGATGTACATTTCGAGTATGTACATTTTGTACATACATAACAGTGTGATCTAAACTCTAAAGTTACATTTGTTTGGTAGTGTTTCATAGTGGCGATGTTATTAAGTTGTCTAAAAGTACTCTCTCTCTCTCTCTTGGAAGTTATGCAAATACGAGGTCATCCCTACACGGAGGGTTATATTAGATGTTGCTGCTCACTACGGTCAAAAGGTATAAGTACTGACAAGACAATTAGCAACTTACACTTCCTCTTCCTCCTCCTTTGCTAGGAGCTGTACTGTGGTTTGATTCATTGTTCAGGTTTTACATAGTCTTAAACTAATTCATATTTGTTCATCATTGTTCAACTTTAGCAACGCTACTTTTGACGGGCGTAAATACCCCGTTCTATTGACCAGAGGTTTTTTTTATATTGTTTTAAGAATTTACAGATTATCAGGAATCATATTGTTAGAGCAGTGTTAAATTTTATCGTTGCATGTTTCCAATTTTTTTCGCCGTTAGATCATGAAATTAAACGCAATAATTCCTTACTTAATAAATCCACACATAAATATTCTAATGCGTTCGTATGTATGTTCGTATGTCCTTAATGGACTCTGAAATAAGGAAAGACAGAAGTAAAATAATACACTCTATACGAGGTCTCATATCCTGGGCACGTTCAAGGCCAAAAACATTTAAAATATCTTATGTATTGATAAAGATATTATAATAATAAAATTTGTATGGATAAATCTATGAAAGTTTTTGTAAGTAGCAATATTCATAGTCGAACATTTTTCAGTGTACTGAATTAATTTCACAATGGATGTAACGAGAAATACATCAGTACTGAAACTAAACATATGGGGAT
The DNA here is from genome assembly GCA_947579605.1 of Athripsodes cinereus. Classification (NCBI taxonomy): domain Eukaryota; kingdom Metazoa; phylum Arthropoda; class Insecta; order Trichoptera; family Leptoceridae; genus Athripsodes; species Athripsodes cinereus. The sequence goes on along the minus strand of OX388307.1, from coordinate 4,666,604 downwards.
TATTTTGGTTATAAATTATTGTGTTTGGTTATGATAAAAACTCCTGAATTATGCGAGTTAAAATTGCATATTTTTGACATCTTGGGCTAATTTCATAATGGCCGACATGAATGACATAGAATCCAATACATTAATATTTTGGTTGGTACATCGGTTCATTAGTTTGTTTGTTTTTTGACTTTTATGTCCTCTTTACGATATGTCTCATCCAGTATGCGAGCTGAAAACATTTAATAAGTATTCTTTTATAAAGATTGAATTTATAAATCATGATGTATCAACAATCTTTTGTTGATGTTTTGTAAAATCACAAAAATCTCATATTATCTACAACAATCGACAATATGTGTTCTTATTTTATTGTAGGATATTCTTAGTTTCTTCTTATTTCTAAATATAGTTATCTGTTATATCAAACACAGAGAATTTAGAAAGATTTATCATATCAAATGAAATGTATCATCCACACATAAATATTCTAAAGCGTTCGTTAGTTCGTATGTCCTCAATGGACTCTGAAATAAGGAAAGACAGAAGTAAAATAATACACTCTATACGAGGTCTCATCTCCTGGGCACGTTCAAGGCCAAAAACATTTAAAATATCTTATGTATTGATAAAGAAATTATAATAATAAAATTTGTATGGAAAAATCTATGAAAGTTTTTGTAAGTAGCAATATTCATGGTCGAACATTTTTCAATGTACTGAATTAATTTCACAATGGATGTAACGAGAAATACATCAGTACTGAAACTAAACATTTGGGGATTATTTTGGTTATAAATTATTGTGTTTGGTTATGATAAAAACTCCTGAATTATGCGAGTTAAAATTGCATATTTTCGACATCTTGAGCTAATTTCATATTGGCCGACATGAATGACATAGAATCCAATACATTAATATTTAGGTTGGTACATTGGTTCATTTGTTTGTTTGTTTTGTGATTTGTATGTTCTTATCTTATTGTAAGATGTTTAGTGTTTTTCAAAATATAGTTATCTGTAATATCAAAAACATAGAATTATTAATTCAGTGATATTTCAATGTTCTTTTGTCGAAGTATGCTAAACTTCAAAATCTTAAAAAATCTTATATATCTACAACGATACTATTAATACGTCTTCTTATTTTATTGTAAGATGTTTAGAGTTTTTCAAAATATAGTTATCTGTTATATCAAAAACATAGAATTATTAATTCAGTGATACTTCAATGTTCTATTGTCGAAGTATGCTAAACTCCAAAATCTAAAAAAATATTATATATCGACAACGATACTATTAATACATGTTTTTATTTTATTGTAAGATATTCAGAGTTCCTTTTTATTTCAAAATATAGTTATCTGTTTTATCAAAAACTGGGATCCAACTCAAATACAATGGCATGAAATATATCATTTTTAATCATCTCATGTGCCTCATTTTTCTCATTTTTAATTAACCCATAGATAACATAAGTAAACTTGCATTTAACATAATACGGTGATAATTTAAGTAGGCACTTTTGTAATATATTACCACATATTATGCCTCCATCTATTTGTTTCATTAGAAGTATTTCATTTATTCAAAACAAGCATCTAAAAACATGAGATTTTCAAAGTTTAGATATTAAGATATTGGCTATTGATAAAGTAAATTGTTAGAATTGCATACCAGCTTTATAATTCCGTTTTAAGGCAATGTCTCACTCCAAAAATAAAATTGTAGCTAAATATAAAACGTCATTTGTGTAACATCTATTTTAGGAATATAATTACATTTCAAATAAAGAATTATGACCGCGATTTGTAATTTCACATAATAAAATTATTATTGTTTGGTTTGCGGTATTTTTAAATTTCACTGGGGTATTCTAAATTCAAAATAATTATAGAATATTATACGTTCTAAATGCAAACATCTCAAAACTGTCATATAAGTGCCACAAATGTCAAAATCCAACGCTTTATCTGGGAGGCGTTCAGGGTAACATAAATATCGCTCGATGTTCAGTGACCTGAGCGACCATGAAGTTGCAATGAGTGGTGAATGGCACCCCGGATAATCGTGAACAACTTTGAGCGTTTTTATATTATTATTATTATTTGGATGATTTGTAAAGCGCCGTTTTGTGAAAAAAAATCCACCTCAAGGGCGCTCACATCCCAAATGTCATCGTACTGGCGCCATTTTCGTAAGATTCATTCGCGGTAGTGCGTCATGCTTTACTTGATTACGTTTTTAATTTGAATAGTTAAATTGGCTTTGCTTTAAGAATGTTTTTAGGATAATGCATATTTAAACAAACCGTAAAAAATAAATTATTCACTAAAATCTGCACTAACTATTTTAATTTCTCTTTCATTTCACTTCTTGAACTAAAAAAATATGATTTTCTGTTTTGAAAAATTATATACCGACACTTATGTTTGCAAGCGAAACTTGGACGTGGTTGAAAAAGGATGAGAGTGGAATAAATGCTGTAGAGATGCGTTCACTGAGAAGAATGGTTGGTAAAACGTTGCGAGATAGAGTGAAGAATGAGGATATCAGGAGAATGAGCGGATGTGAGAGGAGTGTTGTGAACAGAATGCGTGTAAACAAGTTGAGATGGTTTGGACATGTTGAGCGAATGCAAGATGAAAGGATGACGAAGAGGATGTATTTATCTGAAAGAAGGGGTGTGAGAAAGCGCGGACGTCCAAGAGCCACGTGGCTTGATCACGTGGACCAAATTCTTAAGGACGGACGCGTGCTGAGTAAGAGAAATCAGCGTGCATGTATGAGAAACTGGATGAATGTAGAGGAAGCGAAAGAAGTATGTAAGGATAGATCTATATGGCGTTCCGTTCTCTCTGCCTACCCCTCCTGGGACATGGCGTGAGGGTATAGTATAGTAGTAGTAGTAATTATATAAGACAAGAATACACCATAATTACGATTAACTTCGCAATTGTTTTGGCAACCGTCATCACTCAAACGTCAAGGTAACTGTCAGAGTGATAATCATCTTGCTATGATTTCGGTAGATCACCCGACGACATGCCTGAACGCAACAGTGCGAGTCGTCGGGTGACTCGCTCCGGGCGCGTGAACGGATAGAGCGTCGTCGAGTGATCACTCGGTGACTGTTTGAACGCCTCCCTGGGTTGCTAGAAAATAAATGTTGCCAGAAAATTGGTTATTGGTTATGGTTATTAATCTTTACTTTATTATGGTTTTATGAGTATTCGTTACTTTAAAATCAGTACCTGAAAAATAAATAATTGTTATTGATAATACATATCACACCAACATCAGTAGATTGGATTGCAGATTCTATTTAAAATAAGTTTTTGGTATATCCTACATTGAATCCGTTTGGTAATACGTGCTTATTTATGCATGATTTTGGCACGCATAGAGCAGATTATTATTATGACATATAGCTATTTTGGTGCTAAATAGATCTTAGACTTAAAGCATAATACTCAAGGTGTAACTAGACGTTAAATTAGCTGACTGAAACATAATAATTTAGATTTGTAGACTGTAACTAGAAGTCAATTTTGTACACCGTAAATATATTTCAAATTTCCAATCTGTAAACGCCAATTAATGTTTGAGGAAAATGTTTGGTTGCTCCCGGTGAATAATAATTAATATGCTTAGTTGTTACCGGTACTTAATCCTTTTTAATTAAATGACATAACATCTGATTATCTAAAGGAGCGCTCACATTTGTTCACTTCCAGTGATCACTCTGGATGATCCTCCAAAATAAAAAGGTGTGAACAGGCGTTTCATCAATAGTCAATCGTTTCATCAATCACTAGCGATTCCGGATGAAACCGATTACTACCCGACATAATGTTGACGAAAGGTCCTTTCACTGAAACGACCATAAACAAGTTTTATCCTTTAATTTGTCTTATTCTCTATGAATTTGTATTGAAAGTCAGAATCGTGTACCAAATTATCATACTTTCGTGAATTTTATTCATTTGATTTAAATTTTATTAAGTGCTATTTTTCATTTATTTTTACGACGTCAAACTACATACAACATGACCGTGAGTGTCGGATGGCAGTGAATGTATAGGATGAACAAATGTGAACAGGTGAAGCAATGTGAATGCTACTTTAGTATTACAAACTGAAAAAAATGTAGACTGAAACCAGAAGTCAAATTTGCACACAGTTACTGGATGTTAAATTTCCAACATCCAGTAACTGTAAAACGACAATTCATGTTTGAGGAGGTCGTTTGGTTGTTACCATAGAATAATAAACATACTTTGATGTTATTGGTAGTTATTTTTTTTTATAAAAGATATACCTATCTGGGTTTTGTTATTTTTTTTATTTTTTAATCTAATGACAAAACATCTGAATATCTAAGTAACTGAAAATAAAAACTTAAAATACCAATTCAAATGTGGGAAATTTTATTTAACTATGTTGGTAGGTAACCAACCAATTATTATTATTTTTTCTCAAAATAGAGCATTTACCCGTTTTTTTTCTGTTATAGGCATTTCCTAATTTTTTACTTAAATAAGGGGATGTGGGTTTTAAACACTGAGTTTTTAAATTGGGAAGAGGTTAAAGTACCTACTTTTTTTCAGGTAGGCACCTACTAATATTGACGTGTGTGATTACAAACTTCATGTTTTGAAATTGGGAAGAAATTTTTTTATATAGGTTTTGCACTTTTTATTTACTTAATCAGTTTTACGTAGTTAGTGCTTACTTCACTTTTTTCAATAAGATTGTGTAGTTTTAACACATTTATTTGGATGATTATCTGTTTTTAAACCCGAGCGATGCCGGGTTATAAAAGCTAGTAATAATAATAAAAGGATGATTTGTATTTGGCGCTGTTTAATGGTCCGTGACCATCCATAGAGCGCCGTGGCTTTTTTTAGTTACCTAATATGTACCTTTTTATGTACCTAATAGTTTCTTAGAATGAATAAAAATAGTAATTAATAAATTACTCTTATGTAGAACAGACTGACGAGGAACTACTATGAGATACTTACGCTGCACTCAAACTCTTGACCTATCTAGTTTTTTTTAATGTTCAAAAATACAAATATAACTATAGGATACAAAACACTCACAGAATGTAATGATCAGTACATCTTTATACAAAAATATTTTGTATATCAGTTGAGATTGCTTCGACACTATCATCAGCTGTTCTTGAGTCTATTGTCAGACAATATCATAGAACCGAGGTTTTGGCATTGGGATATTTTGTGCACTGGCTTTGTTGCATAAAACAACACAGTCATTCCTTATTTCAGCAGCCATTACTGGATCATAGTGAAGCATCCTGTGTGACAACAAACACCGCCAATGTGCTTTTGATACTTCAACGCAGTCTTCCACATAGTTCCTGAATTGGCAATGACGAGTGGTTTACAACTCCTCTAGGTGATTCTAATGAGCCCCCAACATTGGTGTCATCGTCCAAGCAAGCTGTGCAAGCCACTTAAGTTGATAAATTGTCTTTTTATGGCCAGTTAAATTATGAGAAATGGCTTCATAGCAATTGATGCGCCTTTTATCAAGAATTAAAAAAAAATATGAAAAAATAGATAATTATACATAAGTACTTGTGTATTTTGTATTGCCAGTATTTGTGTTTTCGATATGTGTGAATATCTTTGTCTTTCTTTTACCCTCCAATATAATATGATAGCATTATTTTTATGTTTTGCGTCTTGAAAAAATATTTTCCCCCCATTAAATCGAAGTTTAAAAAAATCCTGATTTTTAATTCGGTTTGTATGCAATAGCACCGGAATATTAAATGCTGTAGCATTAACATGTTCCTAAGATTGCAGAGATTGAATATATTGTGTCGAATACCTGCGTGGGATAACATCTCTCGGTTCTAAAATATGTCCCATAAACAATTATAATTTATCAACGTTTGGTACATAGTGTATGTAGATAGCGTATCGCTTTGCCTGTCATTTTTTCTCAATTCTTTTCACATCCCATGTTCTTTCCGGCGGCAGCGCACGGCACGGGGAGACGGCGAAGAAAGAACGAAATTAAATTTAAAATGCAGAGACGTCAAAAATTCGAAAAAGGATTATTTAGTACTACGTACCCTCCTACGCTACGTGATTCGATGAAATAGGAAATAATTTGACAGTCAGACGAGATATAATTCTAGATCTTCCTTTCTAAGTAATTTGTTTTGATTTGTCAGCACATTTTTAGACACGGTAGGAGTTTAGCGAAATTTGAGATCGTCTCGTAATAATAGCCATGCAGTCTCCGGAATAGAATTATTGTTCTCCTACTCTTATAATATTTTGAATTCAGTGATTAACCCTTGAATGCATGATTTTTTTATAGTATTTCAAAAAATGTTTTTTGATACAATTTGATGTGAAGTTTTAGGTAAAAATAATTTAAAAAATCAATGACAAAAAATACATTTTTTAAAGGAAAATCAGTATGATGGCAATTTCCATCATCATGTGTGTATGGTCTGTTAGCTAAAAAAAAACATTTTCACGAAATAACATGGAATTGTATGTATATGAAATTATAAAAACAATTATAAATTTTTGATTTTTCTCCCTCAAAAAGATGAAAGTTGGCTGAAAAATTCAACAGTAAAACTTAGCAAAATACCAAAAACGTGAAACCTGCACTATGACGAATGCTACTGACAGTAATCATAGACAAAAATGTTGATAAAGTTTTTGTTTTTACTTGAATCCATATACTTCTCTTCAATCCAATCCTTCAAATAATAACCAGATTAAAGAAATATACCATTGCCATTAATAATAAAGAATTATACGAAAATATTTAGTATGATGGAAAATTCCATCACGATGCATTTACGGGTTAAGTGTGTCGTCCGTTCTGAATGTTTCTTTGTATTCTCACGGTTTTGCACAATATTTTCGGTTGAACATAATGGTTTTCGGGATATTGGAGATTTAATCTCCTGAAAAGCACTGCGCAACTCCTGAATGTATGATTTTTCATGGCACTGAGAGGACAATTTGTATCAGCTGGATTCTTACCGTGCATTTTTTTGTTGAAACTCTAAGGCTACCCGTCACTTATTCTTTCTAAAACCATAACACATTTGAATATTTATTATCTAATTCTTCCGAAAACAGCACAAATTATTTCGTTCTGGTTTTTTCTATTACCAATTATTTTTTGACGTTTTTACACGGGTCTCCGCTAATTTCTAATAAGTATGTTTATTTTTATGAATACAGAAAAATATATAAAAACTTTTATTGGGTGACCTGCCACTGCCATGTACTTAAATAATAATAAATTTATAATATGAAAAACAATATAATACATCTTTCAATAATAATGCGATTGAGGCAAATACTTAGTATCTACTGATTTAAACTTTGAAGTATAAAGTGAAAAAAAAGTCAATTTTAATGAGAGTTTCGAGAGTCGAATTCGCCTGACAATAATAATAATTTTCTTCGAGTGTGTATGATCTCATCTCTCTTTCATTCTCATCACTCTGTGCATATCGTCGTTTTTCTCTGCGACAGAGATGATATTTTGTTTCTTGTGTAGGTACGAACACAAATATAATATGTTTTGTATTATAATAGTATTAGGTGTGTGTATTTGTTCGACACAGAGAATTTTGTTAAATCAGTTTCGGATTGGATAATTAGATGTACGATGTGAATTGTGGCAACTTTTGTTCCTTCATGTTATTATTGGTGGTGGTATAAGTATTTTGAAACGATGTTCAAATATGAACGAGACTTCACACAATTCTGAACATTAAATTTATTTGCATTTTGTTCTTCACCAATTGTCGTTCTTGTCTTGCACCAAATGTGTTGTGAATGAGATTTGATTTGTTTTATGTATAGTTTAACACGTTAAAGGCTCACACTGTCGATATATGTAAAAAAATACTTCCTCCTGGAAATTAGCTCACTTATAGTCCCTTCGTACGTCGTATGATCAAGATCAAGACTAGATTAAGATCGTGTTTAGTTTTGTCAAGAGTAACCCTGCTGGTCCCATTTATATTTTCATTTCATAATTATTAATTTTTTTAATTCAACTTTCACACATTAAATATATTAAAGTTCTGTTATATTTTTATAATCCCTCATATTTTAGCACAAGTTATTCAAATAAATACTTTGTAACAAACTGTCATAATAATAATAATGTAACTGTCGCGATACTCTGTCGTTTGAAAAAAGAATAAATTGAAAATGATACAAACAACGCCGAGTACTTCCCAATTTTATGTACGTGTCACGGGCAGAAGAATCACGTGTTGATGTTTTTATGGACAGTTTTATGTTTGTTGGGAGACAATAATGATTGTTTTGAAAATCATTGTTTTTTTTAAATAACTCTTCTTTCAGCTCAAACCACATCTCTTAGAAAAATCCATTATTTATGATAACTTACCTGCTTTTGTTTGAAATATCTTACTATTTCGACATATTTTTATAATTTAAATAAAATTTTATAATTTGAAATCGGTATTCTTTTTTTACTATTTATCAAAAGGAAATAATAAAGTGTGATGAAGGGTGGGAGTCCGAGAACCACGAGGCTTGATCACTTGGATTAAATCCTCAAGGACGGCCGTGTGTTGAGTAGGTAAGAGGAATGGACGTGTGTGCATGAGAGGTTGCATGAATGTAAAGGAGGCGAAAGAACAAATCTATATGGCTCTCCATTCTCTCTGCCTACGCCATTTGGGATGCGGCGTAAGGGAATAAATAGATCGATAGAAAGAAATTGTTTTTAATCATCATTTTTAACATTTTAAAGGCTTACGGTGTGTATGAACTGTGCCTAAATAAATATTTTTATTTATATAGAGAACAATTTGTCAAATTAAAATAAATTTATTCCGTTAGCTATTCACTTGTAGAATATGCTACAACAACTACTACTACTACTACTACTACACCACCACGGCATAATCCACAAGTGGGGTAGCCAGCAGACCAGCCGTATATCTTGTAGGTATACAGTTGGTCTGCTGACTACCCTATCTGTGGGAGATGAGATGGTGGCGAATGGAATTCTACTATTTATAAACAATTACGATGAATAAGAACTTGTGTTAGGTCATTTAAGTTTTTGTTGTCAATTATTAGCGTATGTATATATTTAATTATTTAGATTCTTCGTTGAAAGCTACCATCTGTCGACGTGCGATCAATCGTGAAATATTGGTATCACTATCACATTATCCAAGTTAAATGTAAAATAAATCATGTGTGTATGTATATACCGGAGCGTGATGAGTGATAGTCATACCAGCAATGGTAGTATTAATAGTAGCAATGAAATCACTTTGAATAATCATTGTGATTGATAATTTTAATACGAATGAATGTTTTTAAATAATAATTGAAGCACAGAAGCATGGATGGTAATATGCAACGACGTGTCAAACCATATTTTATTATTATTACTAAAAAGACATTATATTCTACTGGGACCATTATTACAGCTTTCGGTCAATGCAATCCCAGAAAAAATAAAACATTTATAATAGTGTTTCTACTTTCTTTTTAAATTACGTGTACATTATGTGGAATATGTCTATTTCGGGGCAATGGGCAATAAATATCGTTTTTAGGATTGGATTATGACGAGAACCTATTTTTTTTAATTTTCTTACTTGACGTTTTGTGGCCTATCACCGTACACACACATACACACCCTCTCACACACACAAACACACACCCTTGTTTGTTTTTAGAGTAAAGTGCGGACCTGTACAAAAATCATCATTGTGGGGACCCACCTTTCTAGTTGATTTAAGCGAGTGTAAACTTAGTTTTAGCGTTCCCCTATCTCTTTCCAACATGAACTTCTATTCGGCGTTTTTAAACACTCTCGTGAGACAGAGATATAAGCGATCAAAGTTTTGGACAAAAATACGGCTTATGGGGACATAGCTGATTGTGGGGACGGTCCTACTTTTATTAAAAATACGTACGCATTTTACACCAAGTCCCCGTTTTACATACTGATTCGTACTTAGTTTTTACACACCAAGTAACATTGGCAACGTTGCATCGATCTCATCTCATCACAGTATTTTACGGAACAATTTTGGTATTTATTTTTCCATTGCCTTCTGTTCGGATGTGTTGTGGTTGCGCCGTTCATATGTGCCGCAATTAATTATTAAAAAGTGTTTCTAATATATGTTATTTTTATACTGTTAAAAATGAGTTACAACAAAGGAAAACATAATGTAAGTATATTTATTCTCAGTGGATATAGATGGTACATTTAGAAATTGGCCCAACATGAATAATATCCTTTATATTGCACAATGTGTTTTGAATATACCTACCTATTATTCATAAACATTATTTTTATTAATAACAATAATATTATTGATTTCAGTCGGATAGTTCTAGATCTAACAAGATAAAGAAAAAACAAAATTGGTTTTGCAATCGACCCCTTTCACCGGAATCTCTGTCAACAGTCGTCAATGAAGAAGAAATTACGGTAGGTATTTATAGATTTAAAAATAATATTATATTATGCTTTATGTAGGGCCTTATATTAATTCAGGGCTAAAAGAATTTATTTATTATAATTATTGTTTTAGAATAATGTAAGAAATAAAAATGAAGGAGCCGATCTTGCCGTTTATGATTTCGATGATATGAGCAGCGAGTCAGAGCCGTTTTTGGATAGTGAGTCCGATTTTATACCAGATTCAGAAAGTGAAAGTGATTCTACAATTACTAAGTAAGTTTTTATTGTTTTTATTATCATGTAATGGTGAGAATATCACTTTAAAGTTTTTTAAATTCTTCTATTAATGGCCGGTCCCAATACAATATATATATATTTTAATTATTTGCTTTTTTAATTCTGGTCGTACATTATCAATTACATAAAAAAACAATAAAGTAATATTCATGTACACTTGCGATAATATGCAGTAGCGAGATCATCACTTTGTTAGTGATTTCTTCCATCTTATCACGTATATATTGTAAATAGTTGTATAGGAGATTTTTGTAGGTACACAAGTAATAATAAAATTATCGAAAGCGAAAATAAAAGTGAAAAGTTAACAAAACCTAATGCACACAGCTGCACACGCTTAATCTGGGAATCCCCTGATTCGTCTGCGGCCGGGATGTACCTACACACATGATACATTACGTTATAATAAAATTAGGATTTTCACAAAACATATTTATTATAAATCTTCAATTTTAAAAAACTTTAAAGTGATATTCTATTCTATAAACTTTTATTTACTTATTTATCTAATATTATCATTGAGTAAGTTAGGTATTCAACCTAGCATAATTATTTTGGTTGGATGGAAGAAATTATTTTTAGCGATTTATTATACCATAGTGATAAAGATAGATATGATATAAATTTTGATGCCTTGGTGATGCAATCGAGGGATGACTGTATGTCCGACATAGTTTTTGCTATAGGAGTCACAATAGAAAGGTTGGTGACTTCTCTTACATCGCCCACGCACACGAAAATAAATGCAGAGAAGTAAATCAGGGGTGTCAATTTTTTTTATAATAATATGCAAATGTAAAAGATCATAAATAATTGTTCTTTTGTTTTCAAGACTATCAATACTAAGTGATGATTGTAAATAATCATAATTAAGTTTGTCCTTGGGTATTTTTAACTTGAAATATATGAATCAAAGAAATTTATGTTAGGGTTATAAGAAATTTAAGTTATGTAACAATCCCAATGTTTTCCGTCTAGGATTAATACTTTCCATGTTATGGAGGTTCATTGTTTACCTACCAAATGAAATTAAATATGATAGTTTTAGGTGTGGTCGGCATGTCAGAAAAATTACAATTACCCTGACATTTATAGATATTTTTATTCAAATATTTTATTCACTCTTTTCAAATACTTAACGATTTGAAAAATATTGTTTTTGATTTAATATATCATTATAGCTCTGAATAATCATAATAAATATTTATTTAAACAAAAAAATATGTTTATTTCTTGTTTTTAAAACAAATATTAAATTGAGAAAATTGTAAAAAATACTTTATACATAATATTCAGAGTATATATCGTCATCATAGGTATTACTACGTTATTTGTTGACTGTTAAGGTACCTACTATTTAAAAAATGGATTCATTAAGGCGATGTCTCTCGAAAATGTTAGTTATAATAGATGAGATTTTCTAATACATTAATAATAATTATTAAAGAATTTCTTATCCGCTATTTTTTAGATAAAAGTATAAAATGTGAATTTCAATAAAAATATTTTAAAAATATTTAATATTACATCAGTTCTTGACCTTCAGAGTAGGGCTTATTTAAAATAATTTTTGGTAGGTATATTTTGATTTTTTTTATTTCCATGAAATTTAAAATAAATAGCAAATTCCAACAACCGTTCTTTGCTAGAGAATATTAAAATCAACAGTTTTGAAAATAAAAACAAGCGTTTTTTCTACTTTTTGATTTTTATTTGAGAGAGACATCTTTCGTCTGTCAAGGACATTATCTGGACACATCATATTGACAATGTATTTGACAGATGAAAGACGTCTCTCTCAAATAAAAATCAAATAGTAGAAAAAACGCTTGTTTATTTTCAATATGGAATTCTACTATATCAACACCGAAACAGTGAATGAAGAAATCAACAGTATTTATATTTTTTTTTGTAAAAATTATTGTCTGCGCATCTCCGTATTTTGAACTGTCAATATAGATATAAGGGCTATTTATAAATAAAACTCAATATATCCACTCGGGTGGATACGCAATTTAAATTATTAAGTCACACACTGCATGACGCTACATGACGTGTAGTTGCCCGTCTGAATATAGGTAATTAATTTTATAAATATATGTACATTGCAACTCAATATTATGTTTCTATAAATTATTTTAATTTCACTTAGTAGATGAACTTTGAACTTCCATAACTTGGAAAATATTAAGCCTATACAAAAAAATAGGACTGTTTCATAAATAGATTGTAAAAACGTGTGAAAAAATAAATAAAAAATTCGGAGGTGATGGGTTACCCAGGGTTGTTGAAATGACCCACCATGCTACGAAATTTCTTAGTTTGTCAGAGCCTCCCTCCACAAGTTAGATATATTTAAGATATATGTATTTATTTTTGATATTTATTTTTTTCAGAAACATTTCACGTCAGCGACAAAATCAACTTAATAAAATAATAATTAACAGAGAAGATAATATTTTAAGTTTCAATATCACTCCTTTTGATGAAGATAACAATAACCGTCTCAAAACACTCACTCCCGTTAATGAACGAATCACCGAAGATAAAGATAACAATAACCGTCTCAAAACACTCACTCCCGTTAATGAACGAATCATCGAAGATGAAGATAACAATAACCGTCTTAAAACACTCACGCTAGTTAATGAACGAATCATCGAAGATGAAGATAACAATAACCGTCTCAAAACACTCACTCCGGTAAATGAGATTATTGGCGACAAAGATAATAGTAACGCTGATAACATTTTAGTAGAGGCAAGTAAGCCGACTGAAAAACGATTATATGACAAAAAACATGCTTGTCTTTTTTGTGGATTATTAGTATCGAAATTACCTCGACACCTAGAATCAAGGCATAGCAATGAAAAAGAAGTTGCTATATTTCTTTCTAAACCTCTTCATTCAAAAGAGAGAAAGGCCTCAATAGAAGATATAAGGCAAAAAGGTAATTTTCTGCATAATTCTAAAATTATTATGAGTGGAAAAGGAACGGTGATACCAAAAAGAAGATCTAAACAAACAAAAAACCTTAAAAAATTTACACCTTGTGGATTTTGTCACGGTTTGTTCGATAAAAAGTATTTTTATGCACACAAGAAAAAGTGTGCCAAAATACACGATATTAAAAATTGCTGTATCAGTACTGGTAAAATGACTTTACCCGTATCTATAAATGATACGAATGTAGGGCTTCGGAATGAAGTCCTTTCAAAGATGAGGCAAGATAATTTGTATCACGTTGTAAGAAATGACAGTCTCATATTACGATTTGGCTCTGAATTATTCAACAGGTTGGGTAATAACAAACATCTGCACGTATATATTGCTCAACGAATGAGGCAAATAGCAAAATATTTGATCGAACTAAGAAAAAACAATCCGGAAATTATTAATTTATCCAATTCATTACATCCAAAATATTATAATGATTTTGTTAGGACATTAAAAATTTTAGGAAAATACAATGAACGAGATGGAACATATGGTGTTCCATCTTTACCATTAAAACTGCGGACATCAATTCAACAATGTGCAGGTATAAAAAAATCAGACCTTATAATTAAGGGTGATTTATTATCAAGAGGTCACCTGGATGACTTCGTATCGTTAATTGATATGAATTTTAAAAATCATGTGGCGAGCCAAGCTTTGTCTACAACATATACGAAAAAATGGAACAAGCCGGATTTGATACCATTGGCATCAGATATTTCTACATTAACTAATTATTTAAAAGAAAAAGCAGACGTTTACCAGAATTTGGTAAAAGATAACACTGAAATTTCTAAAAATTGGTCAAAATTATCTGAAGTAACTTTGGTGCAGACAATTTTATTCAACAGACGTCGGACAGGCGAAGTAGAACGCATGTTCTTACAAACCTACATAAATAAAGACACTTCTGAGTTGAATGAAGAACTTTTATTGGGTTTGACGGATATAGAAAAACAAATATATAACAATCTTGTGAGGATTGAAACAAGAGGGAAAAGGGGGAGAAAAGTTCCCGTTCTACTAACCAATGATGTGGCAAGTCAGATTGAGATCCTCATTAAAAATAGAGATAATGCTGGGATTTTCCATGATAACCCTTACTTATTCCCTTTACAAAACTCTTTGAACTTTATCCGTGGAAGCGATAAGCTGAGAGAGTTCGCAACAAAGAGTGGTGTTAAGAATCCAAAAAGTATAACTTCTACCAAATTGAGAAAGCAAGTAGCAACTGCAGCTCAATTATTGAATCTGAAGGATAATGAAATGGATTCGTTGGCTAATTACATGGGACACGATATACGCGTCCATAGAGAATATTACAGATTGCCTGAAAAGGTTACACAGTTGACGAAAGTCAGTAAATTATTGCTGGCTTTAGATGCTGGCAATCTATCCAAAAACAAGAATAAGAATCTTGACACAATCGATATTCAAGGGGAGCTCGCGGGAAAACATGGTGAAGAACTTAGTGAAGAAACCCAAGAGAGATCTGTACGAATGATAGATATGGAGGATACAGAAATCCAGAGCATAACTGCAGATTTAGAAAGCACTAATAAAGATCCAAAACCTAAAAACACCAAAACCAAAAAAATGAAAAAATTCCAAAGAATTCCGTGGACACCTGCGGAAAAAGATGCAATGAACAGACAAATGGCTGTGTTCTGGCTGAGAAAAAAAGTACCAAATAAACAGGAATGCGAAGAATGTCTTAAAAACGAAAAAGATTTAAGTAGAAGACGCTGGAGAGATATCAAAACTTACGTTTATAATATAATTAAAAAAAATTCTAAAAAATAATTCTTTTTTGTATTATGCAATATATTTTTTTAAAAAGTAATAAGGAATAACTAAACAATGATTTGTTTTGTTTTCTACTCTAATAATACCTGTCTTATTATTTACTTTTATTTTAACATACCTGTCTTTAATATGCCTCAATAATTCAATGACATTGTAATTTTTTATATATTTTTGCAAATTGTTTTGTATTCCATTAATTGTATCGGCATTTACTTTGTAACACTTCATTTTAAATTAACAAATAAAATAAAATAAATATTTATTATTTTGTTTTGTGTTACTGTTGAGTATGACTAACGCACGACCGGTTTCGCGGACTCCGAGTTTGCATCATCAGGTGCTGATCTATACTCAGTATAGATCAGCACCTGATGATGCAAACTCGGAGTCCGCGAAACCGGTCGTGCGTTAGTCATACTCAACAGTAACACAAAACAAAATAATAAATATTTATTTTATTTTATTTGTTAATTTGTTTTGTATTCCATTATTTTCATCAACATTTTCTTTTTGCATTATGAAGATCTAAAAACATAATATTTATATCCTCAACAAAGATAACAAAAAATAAATCAGTAGTGTTAATATGTAACTTTAATATGTTTTTAATACTTTTTTATTAGTAATAAGGGAGAACTAAAAATAATTTGCTTTGTTTCTTACTCAAATAATACCTGTATTATTATTTACTTTTATTTTAACCTGCCTATTTTTAATGTGCCTCAACCAATCAGTGACTATGTAATTTATGATATATTTTTGCAAATTGTTTTATATTCCATAAAGTAATTTCATCTTAACAAGAAAAAAAAGTTGATGTTATATTTTTACAATAATTTTTATTAATATCAAGTTTTGTTTAAACAATTTTTTTTGCATTATGAGGATCTTGAAACATTATATTTATATCCTCAACAAAATAAGAAAAAATAAATTATTAGTATAAATCTGTAATTTTATTATGTATTTAATATTTTTATAGTTATTTGTAAGGGAGAATGGAAAATAATTTGTATTGTTTTCTATTCAGGCATTATTATGCCTGTCTTATTATTTACTTTTTGGTTAGCTGGAAGATATTGCCTCCAGGCAATAAGCTCGCCAATTGCTCATGATTTTTTTTTCTGATCAATAAAGTGTTCTTATTATTATTATTATTTTTATTTTAGCATATCTGTTTTTAATGTGCCTCAATCAATCAATGACATTGTAATTTTTTATGTATTTTTGCAAATTGTTTTATATTCCATTATTTTCATCAACATTTTTTTGCATTATGAGGATCTTGAAACATAATATTTATATCCTCAACAAAATAAGAAAAAATAAATTATTAGTATAAATATGTAATTTTATTATGTATTTAATATTTTTATAGTTATTTTTAAGGGAGAATTGAAAATAATTTGTATTGTTTTCTATTCAGGCATCATTATGCCTGTCTTATTATTTACTTTTATTTTAGCATACCTGTTTTTAATGTGCCTCAATCAATCAATGACTATGTATTTTTTTGCTTATTTTTATAATTTTTAGGTACCTATATTCCAATAATTAATTAAATCAAGGGAACAAAGTAAACCAATAATTGCAAATAGAAACATATCCACCACAGCTAAAAGGTTGGTGCACTCTGCTATCTTAGTGCCAACACTTATGTATGCAAGTGAGACGTGGACATGGTTAAAGAAGGATGAAAGTGGCATAAATGCAGTGGAAATGAGATCGTTGAGAAGGATATGTGGTAAAAGTCTGAGAGATCGTGTGCGTAACATTGATATACGAAAGGAATGTGGAATGAAAGTTGGTGTAATAACAAGGATGAATGTAAATAAGTTAAGATGGTTTGGGCACGTGGAAAGAATGAATGAGGACAGAATGACTAAGAAGATATATTTGTCTGAGAGGAATGGTGCTCGGAGACGTGGACGTCCGAGGATTAAATGGCAAGATCATTTAAATCAAATCCTACAGGACGGTCACGTGTTGAGCACATTGAACAGGAGAGCATGCATGAGGAATTGTATGACAGTGACGGAAGCGAAAGATGTATGCAAAGATAGAAGGAAGTGGCGCTCGATCCTTTCTGCCTACCCCGCGAGGGAAGCGGCGTGATGGTATGTATGTATGTATGTATGTAACAAAGTAAACTAGAATGTTATATTTTCACAATGCTTTTTGTTATTACTATGTTTTTGTACTATGTTGTTATTACTATGTTTTGTTATAACACATTTTTTTGCATTAAACAGCATCTAAAAACATAACATCTATAACCGCAACAAAGATAAATCAAAATAGTAATATTAAAAAATAATAATAACTAAAATATATAATTAAGATGTAATTGATTTTTCTCTTGTTTTGTTAATTTTGTAATTCACTGCAAAATTAATATTATTTTATTTTATGTGTAGGTATGTATATGTTTTAGGCATATTTTTATCAAATAGATTTTTTATTGTTTTTTTTATGTTTTTTATTTACCTGGTTTACCCATATTTTATACCTAAGCGTGGTAACAAATCGGGGGCATTTTATGGCCATCAGATTTTGTGTGTTTTTCATTCGGACCCCCACGCATGCCTCCTACGCTTTTTAAATATCTCACTCATAAATTGGTAAACGTTGAAAATACGTAATCATATGGTTTGCATAATAATAATAAAGGTCCCCACTTTACTCTAACTACGGACAAGGGTGTATATCCTCATGTCAACTTTTTTGATTTCTAGTTAGTATGACAAAAAGAAAAGTTAAAATATGCGACGTTGCCAAATCTTATTACAAAGTGTAATGATATCGTACTTCTTTCATATAAAGTGAGGACTTTGATTATGAGTCCCCACTTTGATTTCACGTACTTAATTATACACGGATTCGACTGGTGGCGCCACGTGGTGGATACACTTCGAACTACGTTTTTGGTTTGTGTTAGTTTTTTTAGACAAAAATACTGATTTTGGGGTCCTCAACCAAATTCGCTAAAATTTTGCCAGCAGACCAATCAGATCACGAGGATTCGATACGTACCTTTGAAGCTATGGGTTGTATATTGTGGGGACGTCCCCGTAAACGGGTTGGTCCCCACAATCAGTATATTTGTCATGTTCAGGTCCCCACAATATTAGGAAAACAAACGCCCTCACACACACACACACACACACACCCTCTCTCACACACACACACACACACACATATTCACATGTCATACGTATGTCAAGTATTTAGTGCAATATTTTCCACTCCCATCATCTTACTTGACTGAAACGCGATTCTGGCTAAAAACGTCAATCATCCGTGTTAAAACTGAACAACCATTATTAATATTGTTACTAGCATCTCAGACACTACTACATTACTCGGTGCATTCATTCCCTCCTCCTTCCCAAATCCATAGTCCCTTCTACTTGTTGGGTGTCTGTGTGTGTTACGTAAATTAAATATTAATTTTTTAGCTTATATTTATAATTTTATGTAGGTATATTTATTGTGACGTGGTTAGATGGAAAGAAATCACGACATGGTCATAATCTCTGTACTTGTGGTTTAGCCAGTGGACTAACTGTATTTATTTGTTTATTCATTCATTTATTTAATAGTATTTAAAATATAAAATGTCATAAAATCTACCTTACTGGGCATGTGCCCGTACCTAGGCAGACTGAATTAGTTTTTAATCTTACTTTTCTCAGAACTTTAACATTCTTTACTTTAGATACTTAGGTTATTTCCCTTAATTTTACGACATTTACGATGGGTGGCGTACCTCATTGGTGAGCTGAAAATGTTAAATTTATTAAACGTGATGTTTTACGAACACCTGCCTCTTATAGGACACTCGAAAACTAACATAAAATAGTGGAAGACCTAAATTCTTTGCCGGGGCTTCCGCGGGACATATATTTTCGTACGGTCTCAAATATAAGGTAAATTATTATTGCTAGGTATGGTAGTTTTATTTTATTTTACAATTACACTCATACAGAGCATCACACAATGGTCCACTGTTGAGAGATACGTTATATTCTTGGCGGTTTCTATGCCGTGATCGTAACTCGATGTATATTATATTATTTATTACTTTTTATTTTATGTCCGATGCGTCCTTTTTAAATTACAATGTACAGGAAAACTTCTCTTAACGATTGTTTGATGAACGCAATTTAGTTTTACATATCTTCCACCTCTAATAATAATAATAATCATACCCTAAACAAATCTTGTTTGTGCTTCCTGTATGGTTATTGTGATCTGTAATTTTTTCTATGTATTGTTTGAAGTGTGTCATTGGATATAAATAAGATAAAATTAAAATGTGCAGTTTTGTGGAAAACCGCCGCGAAGGTTCTTTTAAAAATCATGACATATCGAGAACATTCAAAGAGACCCACTAACCGCCTGGATAGCTCAGAAGTCTGGGAGCTTCCATTTATCCGATTCAATTTCTATAAGAACTAATTTGTCCATACGAATGGTGCTATGCGCAGAAAAAAGAGTCAACAGTGTTGGCTAAACTACTTCTAAATTAAGTATTATTGTTTGAATAATATGCTGCACAAATTGTAGATGTCCACTGATTCGCGTACGTGTTAAAGTAGTCGTTTGCAAATTACTATATAAATATTTATATAATTATGCAAATTAATACTGATACGAATGAGGTCTCTTCATCCTCCAAATATTTTTTTAGTATACAAATTTCGATTATCAATGTTACTACTACTACTATACCATCACGGCATTATCAATGTTACAATATTTTAATGCCGAAGATTCTACTACATACTACAATAGCTAATATTTTTTTTATGATGGATAAAGGGATATTTATTGTTTATGTTTCTTCAATATTAGAGATTATCTATACTGTTTTTTGTTTCTAACTCGTAATAATATTAGGTATTGATTGTGTCTGCACCTAAGTTGTGAATATAATGCCTTGTTAGTGAATGATGAATGCATTCAGTCTTATTTCATGCATTGATGCTTAAACGCTGACCAACATTGTCTTTTTTTTTCATATTTAGTTTAGTATTCTTTACAAGAAGAAAATGATATTGTTTTTATTATTTAGATATTAATGATCTGCGTTACACCTCTCCATCTATCATTATTGGCAAATTATATACTTAAAAGATTGATGCTCCCCCGAGTATATCTACATAAATTTAAACGTTTTCGTTCATTATTCCAACACCGTATTAACTGAATTGTATGAACATGCCAGTCATACTCTCCGTGCCAATATTGAGTAAGACATTACTTACTAAACCTTTTGTATGGGTTCGGCCTGTATTACTAATCATTCCGAATCAAATCTTTGGTTCCCGCCCAGAAAGCCACTATACCACCTCTGGGGTCATTAATGTTTGGATTCATACCTCATCGCTTAATTGAAAATGGTAAAAATCTTATTTGTGATATGCCACGAATTTCTGCTTTTCACGGGCCACTCGAAAATTAACAGAAAAAAGTTCAAGACCCGTTCTTCTCCGTGGATTCCACGGCGCTAAGGTATAATCTGTTAAGCCATTCATTGACATAATTTTATCATATAAATAAATAAATATCTACAAAAACAGATGTTACTGAGTATATCTATATTAACAATACGATTTAAGCCATCAAATATGAGTACATCATTGTCTTGCACGTCTATGTTGGGTGCTGCAAAGATATCTTTCTCACGAACAGAAAGTTCTTACGTATGTATTATCTATATTGGTATACGACAGTACATCTGGTGACCAAGTTCTTCATTCATAGTCATGATTATCAGTGTTATTATTAATGTGCATTCGTTCTTCGGCACCATCGACAGACGGCTGACTTTGTGTAAGTACACGTGAATGATGCCAGATAGATAATAACAGAGATAGATAGATAGATAGAGATAGTAGGAATATTAGAGATGTGGCTAATATCCGCGATCCGGACTGATCGAATAATCATTATCCTTCGAAGAAAATGTGAAATCTAAGAAAAACCCGTTTCTTGTGATATATGGATATGAAAGGGAACTTTTAGTGTTAATTATGCAAAAAAGACAAATTACTCCACTCGGTCTATCTCGTTCAAAACTAAACACGTCATGACATCTCTGAAATAGCTTAGATAAGTCTGGAGACTTCCATTTATTCGAAATTCTATACAAGTCAAATCTCATCCGCATCGGAGACGCCATATGTGCGGAATCTTATGACTACACTCCTTCAATGTTTCTCTAGCCGAGAGAAGCAAACTTCGTAATAAAATAAAATAACTAATGCGTTGTCTAAAGTAGGTAACAAATCAGTATTTAAAATATAAAAAAACAGCATAATAAAGGAAAAAAATCTGTATTCTTCACACCATAACAGTACCCCAATGTTCGGTTATTCTATTAAGATTCTCGTCAGATATGCAGTATCCGACTAAAACACTATCCGCTTCATCACTAGTGTGCGCATAACAACATTATCCGTATATGTATTTGCCCGTAATGCGGTCGAGGCGTCCAAACATGGGCAGATTTACCCATCAGCAATCACGATCATTTATATCATATTGTGTTTGCCGTTATTGTTTGTTGTATATAACAATTCGATTCTAATTATACATAGTATTATTATATTTGTTGTATATGTATTATGTACTTCATATTTTGATTGAGCACATTTTGCATACTATTCTCAACGTTTGACGGAAGTGTTAATATGATTTAGCACTTAGAAATTTAGGGCATCTCTTTTTGCAATACACTCCGGAGCTCCGGAACATGGCACGATTTTTTGCATTTCATAATGAGTGTAGTAACTATTTGACTTCTGCTTCGCCCAAGCCTTTATCCCATTTATTTGAGGTCGACTCTCGTCGTCTTCATCCTCCAAGTCCTCCGGTCTCCTGCATCCGCCGAACGCAGCTCTGCCTCCCTCAGGTCCCTGGTCATTGTGGACATCCAGGTGGTCACTGATCTGCCTGGTTTTCTAGTAGTAGGTAGTCATTTGACTAATTTCTCGTAATGAATATATTTATATATTTATTTATTTATTAATCAGAGACACAAACACAAAGTTGAAAAAATACACACAAAAAAATAAAAACAACACACATTGATTCGGCCAGGCCAACCCCCTAATTAAGTGTGTCTACAGCATACACATATTAATGTAAACAAAAGAATGAGAGAGAAAAAAATATATCATCCTTTTCTTCAAGGATCGCATTGGCCTTCAGCTGTAATGATCCTTGTAAGAATCGGCTTATTGTCAGTAATAATAATAATAAAAAAATAAAACATTCAACAAGTGTAATGAATATATTTATAGATCATCCTTTTCGTGCTATTAAAAAATAAATACCCACATTTTACTGCAAGACACTTCGAGACACAGTCGAAAAGAGTAGGAAAGTAATATTATTGCAGGGACTTAGTGCTATTTTAAACGAACATTTTTTAGTGTCATATACATATATTTTTTCTCATCCGCTCTTGAAGGAAGGCCTCCTTCACTGTTATATATATTGTTTTTGTTCCTGGTCCGTCCGCATTAAGTTCATCTTGTTAGGTGATTTATGCATTGATTGTCTTCCTCTCACGCTCCTGGTTGATTGTTTTCGTTGCCTTCGATGCTACTCACCTTTTTTGATATACTTACTTTATCAGCTGCAGGTTTCGAAATTTAAACTTATTTCTAGATACCAACTGTTTTTAGGTTATACGCTAACACCACATTTTAAATAATATGTAATTATTAGATAGATTTCGCATAGAATTGCCTTCTCATATCCCAATATGGGCATGTAGGTA
Source organism: Athripsodes cinereus (assembly GCA_947579605.1). NCBI lineage: Eukaryota > Metazoa > Arthropoda > Insecta > Trichoptera > Leptoceridae > Athripsodes > Athripsodes cinereus. Next base: position 4,643,243 of record OX388307.1, on the reverse strand, counting down.
ATTGAATAATAATTTCTCACCGTCACTTCATAGTCGTTACTTAGAAAATGTAGAACAAGTAAATTTATGTCCTTAGATTCTGCAAGCATGGCCAATAGATAATTATTTATTAAATTAAAGGCAGATGTTATATTATTTTATATCTATACCATGAATGGCGTTGTCAGTAGAACAATTTTATGTAATAAGTATGCAAGTTGTCCTCCCCGTGCCGATTGAAAAACAAGACGTTCACGATGAATGGCACACCTCATCCCCGAAGTGAGATTATATTTTTATTTTATTTTACAAAATTCACGGCATAAGCCTATTACATGTCTAAATATTATACATAATTATACATGCAATTCACAAGTTTAACAGTGACAAAATTTTAACAACACAAAATTACATTAAAATCAAGAAAACCAAATGACCAAACAGCAAACAGAGAACCTATGTTAAATGCCTTCGTAAAACATTACGAATTTTAATAAATGTGTCTTGAAATCTGCTATGAGATATGCCACTCATATAAACTCACAAATTGGGGAGTTAAATTTTGACAATAACACCAAAGAGAAAACTGATATTCGTAAAACTTCTTGAAACAGTTATTTTGAGACTTAGATAAAAAATAGAAAAAAAATGTAGACGTGCTCTTGGGTTCTAAGGTAAGGTGCGAGATATGTTTCATTCTTTCGGCATGATTAAACACCAAAAGATCGTGTGTGATTGTAGTTATTCGATTTATGCAGGCGTCTACAATGATTGTTTCAGCTTTTGATGTCACATGGATGAACTTCAGTTATGTATTGTCTTTATGATATGTTCTACAAAGGTGGGAAAAGCGACAAACTGAAAAACAATATAAAAAATCAAGAATGAAACGCCTGAGTAATTTTGTCAGCAATAAATTCCTTACATATTGTTGTTTTGCTATTGATTTTTCTCTTTTTGATTTCGTTTCGTTCCCATTTCTTTCTCTCGCTTTTCTTAACACCTTTTATATACCTTCTTTATATTCTGGGTGTATCAGAAATCAGGTGAAGCGTTTGAGATTCCCTTCAACTTTGCCATTGTATTGACTCCACGTTTTATATTTTTGTCTTGTATGAAAATAGTCATTGTTTATTAATCATAATTGATCTAATTATTAGGTTAGTTTTGCTTTTTATACCTGTTCTTAACGTTTTTTTTTCTAGATACTCGAAAGTTACCCCTGTTATTTTTTTCCATTATTTTATGGAAAATTCGATGGGTTTTTCACGTTGTAGTGGTCTTATGTACATACACGACACGACATGAAGCATTCGGATTCCCGGTTGGGATCATATATACCTTTTAGCATACGATTTCCTGTTCATAGTTAGTTAATACCATAGTACAATGGCGAATCTGATAAGTTCTACAGAATTAATTCATTTTAATAAATTTTCCATTCACTAGTTAGCCATCTCTCCAGTGCTGTCACTATCTTTGGTACTCTATATTTTATTTATTTCTAAATTATTAACTGTAAATTGGTTTTAAATAATTTGATGAAGAGGTAAATTTATATTAAATACCTACAATCAATATGCAGAGGGCGAGTTTGTATCGCAAAGGCGCGATCTCTTCCTACTAAACCATTTTCATCACGTGATTGGAGTTATGTTCTCAACCCATCTCTTTTTTGGTCTGCTTCTTTTATTACTCCAGGATCGCCCTTTGAGGATTCTAGGTGAATCTTAAGCGTATTTTTTATGCACTAATTAATTGGACAGATGAATTTCAAGGCATACAAATAAATGTATAAAATGTTCACTTAAAAATGCTCATAAGTGTGGACGAAAAAGATTTAAAGTTCTTATTTAAAATTAAAGAAATAATAATGCACCAGATAATGCAAGTGTGTATAAAATTCTGATCTTAGTCAACCTAAATAAATCGAATCAACATTTTCACAATAAAAAAAGTCTTTTCTTTTTGAGATATGCCCCTATTCCAGCAATATTGCGGTGGCGTGTGAAGCACGTAGACAGATACAAAGATTTCCACTAACACGGTAGATTACTCTAATCTCATTATTGTATCAAAGGAATCTTTTCCGTTTGTCTGGTCCAAATCACAAATCCTTCCAGGGAAAAACATCAAAACCGTTATCTTGTAAAGATGTTATTTTATTTTTTTATGTGACTTTTTATTTAATTTTTTTTTGTTATGACGTCTACAATATTATTTTGTCATGTGATCGTGTTCATATTGTATGTACCAGCTGACATGTTAACACCGTTTTTTTATTTTGGTTTTAATAGAGACTATAATATTATATCTTTCCTCTTAGAGATACATACAACACGAAATTTAAATCAGAAATCTTTGCTTAATCAGGCTTGCCAAACGTGTACAAATAATGACAGTTTAGCACTGTCATCCATATTTGATTTTTCCTGATTTTTTTTCGCGAAAGATTACGTACCTAAGTGCTTAACTCACATATCGCTTCAATAGACAGACCAGTAAATAAATTAAAAAATTAGACATATCTTGATTCAAATACTTCATTCCGTTTGTGAACGTCATCAATACCGTAAATAAGAATTGGATTTTCCCATTTCTAGACATTGTATAGGAGAAATATTGACACTGCTATATTGCAACACAAATCTGTTGACCATTTCGCCATCAATATGCGGCCAATAAATGTGACATTGATGACCATGGTTGATTTAGATATGATGTTTTAAGCTCGTTGTAAAGAGAATATTTACATGGTAAAAGCTCATAACGGCGTCATAAAACATGATTCACGTTACCATTTAGGTTTATTACGTTAGAAAGTGTAAAGTACTCTGTTGAAAGCTTGCATAAAGATGGTGTATAATTTGTGTTGTGTTCGATTTGTTTCCGGGATCTTATATTTAGTGTTTTAGAAAATTTATCATTTGGATAAGATGCTGATTCTACATTTTTTTTTTAAGTTAGTTGAAAATTCAATGATATGTTATATAATTGATTAAATTAGCTCGTGAGTTGTAGTGTATTAAAATGGTACTTCCAGTATCTTAATCTTTCTTTGAAATCTTTGTAACTTGGTCCGGATTTGGTGCACTTGTTATTTTTGTAAACCTTTTGAGCACGGTGACGACAACTTGTTTGTGTTTTTTACATGCAGTAATCTGCTGATTAAACCACTTTTGGGAAATACCTTGATGGTGTGATTGAATGAATGGCTATTTTCTTACCAGCACGCTTATTGATGCACGTCGTCAAATCAGGCAATCCTAGGTCTCCGGCGTTTTTTTTTTAATTTTATATTGTGATATATATTGCCACTTCTATTTCGTTTGAAAAATTCCCTTTAAACCTTACCAATTTAAATTACTAAATAATGCCATGTTTGTAGGATTATTTTATTATAATGATACCGCTGCGATCTCAACAGAACTTAGCACCTCCATAAAATAGGTTTAATGATTTTGTTTTGCTATTATTATACATAATCAGTACTGAAAACTTGCTGTTTCGCTAACACACTATGTATTACACGCTTAAAGAACGATTCCATGCCTTGCAGCGGACAGCTGACGGCAGATTTGCCGACGGCAGCGTTTGCAGCGGAGCTGACGGCAGCGTTTGATTCTATCACGAGAGCCGAATGAAATAATACCATACTGTACTATATATTATCACGCTATACTCCAAGTGGACTACATTGAAGAAGACTCACCGTCCATCGGGATATCGCAGAAATCTCGGGACTTCCATTTATCCGAAATTCTACACTTAACAAATCTTATCCACACCGAAGATGCCATAGTCGACAGCCTGAAGGCTTGGCTAGTAAATAAGTCGATTCCGCTTAATTGGGACAGCCGCTTATCAGGGACAAATCTCAAAGAACAGAAACCAAACCAAGAAACCAATAGTAAATTTATATGTTTTATTGGGACAACATTCCACTTAATTGGGACAGTAAATTTAAGATCACAGCAAATATTATGTTACACATATTCTCAAGAAATAATATACCTATACAAAGAATTGACTCATTTTTGTATTGAATTAAATTGTATATACCTACCTACCCTTTTATTATTTTAACTAGGATTTTTTTTTCTTAAAAGTTTATATTACATATTTGTAATTTATATGATAATTTATATTATCTATATGTAATTTACAGTTTCCAAGAGTTTATAAAATAAAATTATTGTGAAAAATATGCATTGTTTAATTATATGTGTGTATTATTGGTTAATGGCCTTAGTTGCCAAAACCAAATAAATGAATTAAAAAAAGAAGTGAAATTCGCTTAATTGGGACAAAATGTCCATGTCCCGATGTGTCCCAATTAAGCGGAATCGACTGTACTTCCATGTGGACTAGAGAAAGTAATGAATGTCATTATTGTTCTATTTGTAAATACTTCTCTCATTTTTCGTACTCAAGGAGCGGGTGTCCTTGAAATTTAGATATGTTTATATATTTAAATGAGAGCGTTGTCGAACGAAATGATAAATAAACGTTGTACAATTTCATGTCATGTGTTTTTTTTGTTTGACATTTGCTCTCATACTTTTATTATTAGTGCGTATTGGTATTGTCGTAGGGCTTCGTGAAGTAATCGAGTGCTGGTTTGCTGCTTGACGTTTCGTCGAAACACCGAGACATACCATTAGAGACATGCGGTGAAACTATAATATTCAGTCCCATTAACATAGCATACTAAATTATAGGAGTAATATTTTTGTCATATTTAGTTTGTTTTCATACCACTGTGACGTTTTTATGACCTTACTGTTGTACCGAATATTTTAAGAAAGTGTTATACTGACATTAAACGTAATTATCTCTCCATAAACATATACCTTGCATTTGTCCCATTTGGGCTCGTAGACCATTGTTTCTAGGTGCTTTCAGAAATCGCTGACTTCAAGATAATTTTTTTTGTCTACGGCATGCCTGTTCCTATGATTTCAGCAATTGCCTTTCCCAACAGGATTCGGAATACAGTGGAATATTAATTTATGCATATTTGGCTGTTGAAGACGCAGTCAGATTTGGAATATCTATCTATTACATCACGACTTATCCCACAACTATGGTAGCTATCAGACCAGCAGCGTGTATTAAACATGTAAGCTGTCCTCTCCATACCAACTATAAATTAAGACATTAATGGGTGATAAACCTCATCGCTGAATTTAAGATGTAGAATGTCATTTTTTTTTCGAACACCTGCGTCGAACAGGGTAGAGTGAAAGATCAATTCTTTATTCCACTCCACGGAAGGTAAATAAATATTAAGTTAGTTTTATCTTTAATTATAACATCGTCACGAAATCTACCGAAAGTAAAGGGTAGGCAAGGGATTTTATTGTGTGAAATAAACTTATATAGGCTTGTTTCGAAATAAAACCAATACTTGTGCTACCTTTACTGGTACTTACAGTTATGTCGTATAAACATTTCGTTGTTATAATTTACCTATACTGTGTATTGTTTATGTTATTATTTAGTTGTTTACCTTACGATAATAGGTATGTATTATTATACTTAATGTACTTTTCACTCACAACACAACACCTCTGTCATAGTCCCTTACTGCGCTCGTAAATAATGTTATAACGACCAAGGTGTCGCTATTATTACTAACTGTACTCAGTACAAGACGCGTTATTATGTATGGTAGGTACCTATGTGCTTTGAGGACTACTTTCATGCAGAACACATCACTTAAAATGAGGCAGTTTTGGTCTTATTATTGGCACATATGCTTTCCCGTTCTATCTTGACGAGTTTCTATTGTATTGAATTGTTAAATCAATTTATGCGTCAAAGTTCCACTTTATTCTTGAATTTTTCAAGAGTCGAGGGAACCATTGGAGAACTATCAGTGAAATGCATTCTGTATAATAATCCGAGGGCAGATAATTTTTAGTTGAGCAAGCCAACGAGTCTTGGTAAACGTAGTATCGGGGACAAATGAGAATCTGTAATAACAAATTTGTAACCAACGAATCCGCAGCACATGATCAGAAAGCTTAAAAATTCTTACGAAAAATGGCAGCAGTTTATCACAACGCCGTAAGTTTAGATTGGTCTGTCTCAGAATATCGAATCAGTGAGATATCTTCATACTTGTAGTAAGTTAAATGTTTTAACCAAGAAGCGTTAGTTTCTTATACTTAATACCAACAGTTCTATTTAGTTTAGTACACAACTTGGCAACGCTACAACCTGGTGACAACTTAATTATGGCATTGTTCCTCTCACCTGGGTTTACTGTTATAATCCTAAGGTGTGTATATATTATATTATGTTATATTATTCATATACCCACTTCCATTTGTTTATTAATCCTTCCAGCACCTACTGTGTTCCTCTCTCTACACTACTCAATCATACATTTTCACCCCATCTGTGTGTAGTTACTGTATATCGCAGACACTTCCTTGTACGGTACAATCTTCAAATTACTATTTTGAATAGGATTGACATAGTACTCGCATTTAATATGTTTTGTAAAATGAACCTTCGTAAGTCAACTTAAAATTGCATGTCGTAGAGGTATGATAAATGAAGATGGTTTTTGTCTTTGATTATTTACACATTTTATATAATTCTTGAATCCAAATTTCATTTCGTTAAAGGCAAAATATAGTTCAGATGGGTGCCCTATTTAAAACAATATTCGTGTTGAAGATTTTTTACAAAATTTTTAAGATTTTTTATATAAAACGTGTAAGTGTTAAAAAACTAACAACAAACAAAATGTTATCATTCTTGAAAGTCGTTTTTATACTTAAACATTCGTTTGAGAAGTCACCATTTCAAGAGTTAAAAAAAACTCCAAAGAAAAGATTTTTCTAGGCTATTAGTCAAGTAAGACATCGTCACCTCATCAATTATTACATTTGATTTGTACCTAATAATTAAACGATCACACATTATTAATCCGAATCACACTTGCTTCTTATACTCATGTCGAAGGCACACATAATTATGTCGCCCCCCGATGGTTAAATTAGCCAGTTAACGAGATGGCTAGGCGGTTAGTGAACTGCAGGCGTTCATTTGAATACCATACCGTTTCGTATACCGACAATGACACGCCAAACGTTCGACGTTCTGCCTGATTAAAACTTATCACGATTTCTGAAATTTCTTTTTTTTATTTGTCACCGTCACGTTAGGAATGTAAAACATTGCTTTAAATCAGTGTTTCCCAAACTTTTTTTTTTTGCCGTGCCCCACCGTAGTCTTTTCAAAAGTCATATGCCCCACCGGCCTCTTTTTTAATTAAACAGTTGGTAAATTTCAAAACATATATTATAACTGCAATTACTACAAAACACAGAAGATAATTAGTGGAAGCACGGTGCCCCACCTCTGAGGCGTGATGTCCCTTTCAATTATTCGATTTCTGCAAGTCCAACAGCCTAGCCATTCAGTCAACTGGCTAATTCAACTATCGAACGGCGAGACATATAAGCTGAAGTTGTTTTTCTCATAGTAAATCATCTACTACTCGGCAAACGGTATTGATGACAAATTCTCTGATGAGGGTAACATTATTGTGGAGCGCAGCAAAAAATGTAGGTTAACTTTATCACATCACAATTATTATTATTACTATTGTAGTTTTACCCGACTTTGTTCATCTGACAATTTATTCGTTTATCATTTTTTTAACAGTATTTTAAAACATGATATATGTCTTAAATTCTACCTAACTGAGCATGAGCCCGTATCAAGGCAGACTGAGTCATTTGATTGCAGAAGACAAAAAGTAACAATTTCATATTTGCAGATAACAGAAGTGCTTTCCTGAAAAATGGCAAAATAATGGATTTTTTTTTTGAAAAAAAAAATGTTTACATTTTTGACAATAAAAATATTATTAATTTATTCGCAAAAAGTCGTCAAGATTTAACTTTGAACAAATGTAATATTGACAAAACAATATATTAATTTTCCATGTAAATCAGATACCTATAACAACACCAATTTCTTTGTCCATATATAAGATTATGATGTGTATGCATAATTTATCATGTTTTTAGCCTAAAACCTGTCCAAGAAATAAAAAACTTGTATGTAATGTGTTAATATTCCTATATCTTGCCTGATAATAGTGTCTTTAATGTAAATGGCAAAATACAAACGGACAAATATAGTAGTTGGAACAACCCTTTATATTTCAGTATGTAATAATAATATCTTAGAGGGTGGCTATCTCTCAGAGGGTGTGGGAAATATAATATACTTACTACTATAATAAGTTTCAGACGCTGCCCAAACATTCGGCTCCCAAACTGTGATGGAAGCTTTTCGTTTAATAATTTATATGTTTGTATGATTTTTACTTATGCCTTCTTTTTTGATGACGAGGAAATAAGAGTTAATGGATAAGTAAAGAGGTAAGCCTATAGGTTCGTTGCTTACTTTTTGAGGCAAATTTTACCGTTTCAATATTTTCAAATGTTGGTTAGTTTGAGATATTCGTTTTGTGGAAATGTAAAGGATTGATGCTGACGCATCAAGATGAGTATGTTACAAATTTGGGTTCTCGAATGTAAAAATAGCCTTGAGAATGTTAACAATTTATAACACTCACTATGTCAAAATTGAGAATACTGATTCTGCTCGCATAGGAAAAATCTGAAACTTAATAGCCTTGAAGTGCAATTGCCAACGACAAATCTCAGATCCATTTGGTATGATGTGGAAGTTTGGTGCGAGTTCTTCATAATATTGTTTGAGAACGTGTGGTATAATCCCACGTTCTCGCGTGGGTGACAAATGCTGTGAGGATTCATAACAAGATTATTACCTTCGTCACCTCGTTTCCGGGTCGCAAAGGATTTCCGGATACAACCGTAGCCGTCCCGGCGCTGATCTCCGGGTCTTCGTCTCTTATCATTTTATTATTATCATCATCATCACCGTCTCTATCCTTATTATTTATATTGTTAAGTCACCTTATTACTCCTGGTACGTGTCGCTTTGGGAAATGCTTGAATGTATGTCCTTTCCTAAAATTAGCTTCAACAAGCTATTTTGGTTTCGGTCTGCGGTTTTCTTCGTTATTCTCGTACGTGATGGGATTACATTCCATGCTATCGATTTCCCTCAAAAGGTTTTATAATATAATTAATAATAACTTTGGGATTCAACAATTAAATTTGATTGTGTATTATTATTATTCTCTTCATATTTTGACTTAATGGTCAGTTTGATCATTTGTTTTGTAAAGGTATTGTTTACAACATGCATTCGCTTGAAAGCAAAATGCGAGATATCCTCTACATACCATGAAAAATAAAAGGATTCTGGTCAACTGACAGAAAACGTTATACAGTATAGATGTCTTAATATTATTTACAAATATAAAATTTTAGTTAATTTATAGACCTGTATTATACCTTGCTAGATAATACGGCGTGGTTGTAGGTTGCATTTTTTTAATGTTGTTCCACCAACTTTGTCAACATACATACTTCAATTCTTGAAAGTTGTATTGCCTATACAAACAAACGCTGTATGGGAACCACGTTTCATTAAACTCTCATACATTTTGAATTGTGATTGATTGTTTATTTTTTGTTGTGTTTGAAACTTACCACCACTAACAATAAAAAAAAACATATTGTCCACGTCAGGTGATATCACACACAACTTGAATACAAACTTTTATTATGATATGAATATTAATTTACAAAAACATTTTCCCCTCTTTTGGTAAATTACAAAAGGGCCCGGTATGTGTGTAGTTTATTATTTTAGAATATCATCTCTTGAGTAGAAAACATTATTGTCGAAGTGTCTTTTGTTCTGTTAGAGATCAATAGAAATGTTGGTTTTATCTTGATTGGTTCATATTAGTAACTAGTGATTTTTCCAGTGGCTTCACTCATTGAATTTTTAGTCAAAAAATACAAGTAACTTCTGAATACTATTGCGTATAACAATTTTTGATAATAATAATTTTAACAATTTATATAGCGCCATATTGTGATAGTATGACTTCAAGGGCGAGTATCACTGCCAGTGTCTGGCACATCTCATGTTTACCATCTTGAAATCCTTAAGTGTACCGATTTGAACGATATTGGTTGAACGGTTTATCAGTAATGTTTGAATTTATTGGTGACATAAAAACTATTCCTGATCAATACAGAATAGAACAAATACTTTTTTAATATAGCCTAAGTTCTCTTCCAAATATGGCGAGGTTGAACAAAATCGGTAGAACGCCGTGTGTTTGTATAAAAAACAAATAATTATATTCATACACCTATACAAACATTAACTTTTATTTATTAGATATGATGTAGTGACATGACATTTACTACTACCACCATCTAATACCACGTGTGTAAATTTGTATGTGGAGTGTATGTGGAGGGAGAGCTATACAATAATTATTTAAGTTGGAGTGCATTTCATACAATGGGAAGTGAGTAAAACCACAAGAGAGCTACAATTTGCGTGAATTCAGTCTAAATCATCACTGGAATCAAAAATAGGGCTGTCAAGAAAAAAAAATATGAGAAGGATTTCAGCGTCGCTAAACCAATTGCGCAAAATATTAAACAGCGCTATGACAAGTCAACCATCATTACTACTAAGTTTACATCTAACTACATCAAACTGAATTATCTAATGGTTGCATTGTTAACTACGGTTGTGTGACTGTTGAAACAGCGCTAAAATAAGTCATCTATCATTGCTACATCGAGCGAAGTATCTAAAGGTTGCATCGTTTATCAGCGCCCATAGGACGAGCGAATGACTACTAAACAAAATATTCACCGTTACCTAAGATTCTTTTGTATATTTTTACCACTAATTATTAAACACGCAAGCGAGGTGCTCTAAAAGGAGTGTTTTTAGTATCTATCCATATATAACTATCAATACCCTCAAGCCGTGTCTCAGGTGGGGTAAGCAGATAGAACGGAACGCCATATTGATCTATCCTTCAGTAATATTTCTTTCGCTTCCTCCACATTCATCCAGTATCTCATACATGTACGCCGATTTCTCTTTTTACTCAACACGCGACCTTTCATGAAAATTTGATTCACGTGCTTCACTTTGTGATGAAGTTCTTTGTCGTTCGCACTTTCTCACACCCTCTCCGTTTTTATTTCATCGTCCATTTGCTCCACATGTCCAAACTATCGCAACTTATTTAAACGCATTCTATCCACAACACTCCTGTCGCATCTCTCCTGATATCCTCATCTCACAACGTTTTACCAAACATTCTTCTCGATGATCGCATCTCCGCAGCATTTATTCCATTTTCGTCCTTTTTCAACCACGTTCAAGATTCGCTTGCATACATTTTAAGTACCCACTGATTGTAATGTTTTGTCACTGATTCCTTATACCTTTGTAAGCTTACATACAGTATAGAAATAGTACCTCCATAGATATTATTAATAATAATTTGTATTATACAAGTTCGTGTGCTCGATGGTTCTACATTGTACAATAATAAAATTCTGTCAACATAGAGTGTGTATTATATTGTATTCTCAGTTATTCATTGAAAGGGAATAATAGTAATAATAATAATGGAGCGATGAGAGAGTACCGAACCCAACCCCTTCCGATTCATACCGTCTGTATATCCATGGTTGGTTGTATTATTGAGAAGTTCTTTTTAAAGAATCCATTGAATTGGAGCACTACCCCTATTTGACGTCTCAATACTAGTCTTAAACCCTAGAAATAATAAATGGAACACCCGTAAAACTGCGTGGCTTAGTCACGTGGATCGAATTCTCAAGGGCGACCGCGTTTGAATCAGAGAAATCGACGTGCATATATGAGAAATTGTATGAATTTAGAACAAGTGAAAGAAGTGTGTTAGAGTAGATCTATATAGCGTTCCGTCCTCTCTGCCTACTCCCTTGGGAAACAATTGGTTTTGTAGGTTTCGACACGAAAAATAAATAAATAACTGAGGATATGTTAAAGAAATTTGTTTTCTTCATTCTCGACTAATAAAGTCGTACATTGAAAATAATGTGAAAATATGGAAAATGTAAAAATATAGAAAATGTGAAAATATACATACGTATTTGCGAAAGGATTTCAATATTAATTCGTTGGTGGATGTGTTATTGATAATGGAAACACAATGAACATTCAACGTAGACTATCGTAGTCTACCAGCGTAGAAAGAAAGGTTTTCTTTCTATGAATGAGTAGATAAATTCACTGCAAATCGCACGTTACGATGACTAGGATAAGAATCTGCGATTGGAATGTTATTTCAATAGCTCTAAACGTAACATAAAATATCGTCTTTCAAATACTCGAACTGTACCTAACGTCTTTGGAAGACAGTCGCTTTCGTAAAAGTTTTCTCACGGGCGATGGACTAAAATTGATTATTTAGTAAGTTCTTTAAAAGATAGCTAAGTTTTTTTTCAATTTGTATTTTTTTTCCGATTTCGTATATATTATTTGATATATAATTAAAAAGGCATTAAGACACACATTATCTTACAAATATGGGGAAAACCTAAATTCATATCCAGTGAAGAGGTGATCAACAAAGATTGAGGTTTAAAAATTATTCAAAAACACGTAAGGAAATATTAAAAAATACTAATTGTTTTTTGCTGTTGAAGGGCATCTTTAAAATAAAAATAGTGAATATACAACAGTGTTACTGGTTCTCGTTTTTTTTTTTTTAAATTATCAAGTCATCTAAAACAGAATTGATATTTATATTTTGCGGATTCCCTCCCATACCTGGATATCTTAGTTAGAAATTGAGGGATTTCTATTTGTTTCTTCTGAGAAAAAAAATTGTCCGCATGGGCTGGCCACATTAGACAGGTCAAAATCGCCTTCTGGAAATCTTTGATGCTACATTTGCGTTTTTGATGCTCCACTCACGAGGATAAAATTCAACCACAGATAATTATGTCAATAAACAATAATGATTAATCAAAGACCTGAAGCAAGCATAATTATCAACACAAACAGTACCTATTTTGGACCAGAGGCCGAAGTAAGGTGTCTAGAGACTTGTCATTGGACTTCCAGAAACAAACAGCCTGAGAATCGCTGATGCTATATTTATAGTATAAATTAATTGATATTAATTATGATATTCCCATGCCGTTTTTATCAAATATATCTTTCTAAAAATAGTACACCTACGTTCAGTCACTACATAAATTTTGTGTAAATATTTATATCGTGTAAACTTTATTAAGAAAATTACTGTTAATTATTTATTTATATTCTTCTTGTTTTTTTAGAATAAACTCGTGTTTAAAGACAACAATTTCGTGTATAATTTTGTCTATAAGAGTTTTTCACCGTTAATCAAACATTTAACTTTTAATCCGATTATGAAAAAGTCGTTTAACAAGTTACTGTTAATTTCAGAGAGCCTAGAACTAAATGAGGTAGAAAAAGACCTCTTGTTGCTTTTTCAGTTGAAAAGATGTTAAAAAAGTCTGCTCTTTGACTTTTCATTGTACCTATATACCTATATTTGGGGCTGTCCCCGCTGGTTGTATGACATAGTCTGCAGCTACTTCAGCGAAAGGTCTGTGGTAATTCACCACGCAGGGCATTTAGTTGAGAGGGAAGTCAGCATGGGCTGCCCACAAGGATCGGTCCTTGGACCGTTTCTTTGGAATGTCCTATTTGATGACCTTCTGAGGATGGAGCTGCCGCCTGGTTGCACAATTTTTGCATACGCCGATGATGCACTTCTCTTACTCTCCGGAGATACGAGGAGTGCGATCGAAAGCAAGTTTAGTATCGCGATAGATCGCATCTTGACGTGGGGCAGGGTGAATAGGCTTGTTTTCTCACCGAGCAAGACCTCCGCGCTGTGGTTGAAGGGTGTGCTGGGAAGGGGCAGGAACCCGGTGCTTCGGATGGATGGGCATCCTGTGAGGGTTGTCGATGAAGTCCGATACCTGGGGGTTGTCCTTGACAGGGGCTTCACCTTTCTTCCGCACGTGCGAGCGACTGCCGAAAAAGCGGGAGTGTTATTTCACACTCTACGCAGACTCAGTCGTGGTACTTGGGGCCTTAAGGCGCGGACTGTGCGTACCATTTATCGGGCGACGTATGTGGCTCAGGTCACTTATGGTGCTCGTGTTTGGTCGCACCGTCTTGCTGTTGGTTCTGTGTCCGCGGCGGTCTTGAGGGGACAGAGACTCCCCCTGCTCGCCGTCACCGGTGCGTATAGAGCGGCCGCTAGCGATGGCCTTCCTGTCATCGCTGGTGTGCTGCCCGCGGATTTAGAAATTTTAGATTGTGTAGCCAGGCGTAAGCTCAAGGCTGACGGCAATGTTGAACATCTCGGAATCTCCGTTCATGCGGAGCCCGGGACTAGAGGGCTCAGTAGGGCAATCGGCATGATCCGAAAGAGAACTTTGGAGGTCTGGCAAGATAGGTGGGATCGGGGGAGAACCGCTAGATTGGTCTACAGTTTTCTCCCTGACGTATGTGAGAGAATGAAAAGGCGATTCCTTTCCCTCAATCACCATGCCGTCCAGCTTGTGACGGGACACGGTGATCTAAAGGGCAGGTTATATGACCTTGGCCTAGCGGAGAACCCGTGGTGTGTTTGTGGGTTGGGGGCGCAGTATGCTGGGCACATCCTTTGGGAGTGCTCCGTGATGAATGATGCTAGAGATGCAATGATAGATGATATGAGTGAGAGCACTCCCAGACCAATTTGGTTTGGGGAGGTTCTGCAATGCCCGAGGAACCTTAAAGCATTTTTGGTGTTTGTGGATGTATGGGTATCTCGTTGGGAGCTTCTGCGTCAGCCGGGTTCACCCCCGCCTGACGCGGGAGAGTCTTAGGGTTGGTTTTTGCCCTTTGTGGCGTTGGCGCGATAGTGAACTCGTTTTTTCGTTGTATCGTCCTGTCTCCCTTGGTGGAGAGTAGGTTTGGGAGGTATGTCCCTTTTGGGAGGGTTTAATGTTTTCACACCATTCGGCACTGGTGATTCTCGGGCTCGCGCCTTCTGAACGCCAAATAACAAGTTTCTGGACACCTCACTTCGGCTTTTGTTACTCAGCAATTTTTATATATCATATTTACTCGATGTTATCTACCTTATATTAATTGTACTTTATTTTGTCCTGTTTTATGCTTTTTTTTATATAATTTTGTATTTTTTTTTTATTCAATAAAATAAACATACTTTCAAAAGGGGCATTGAAGAGAGTGTAGTTTAAAAGATTCCCACGACGGCGGTTTTAGCCGGTCGGTCCTTCAGACCTGCCCAATGGCCCGCCCGTGAGGACAATTTTGGTTTGAATGTGCGGATAAATAGGAGTCTATGACTCCTGAAATATCCGGGTGTGAGGTGGGTCTCTCTTCAATGTACCTATATACTTTTGATCTGATATATATTTTCTTATCATCTTACTGTATCGATTTATTATTTATTTTTTATTATCATCCGTTGGCCATTGATTTGGCACTTGGAATCATCAGGCAAACAAACAAAACAATTAGAGATCACTAAGTAAATAAAGAAATAAATGAAGAAATTTCATTGTATCGGAGTTTTTTCGAATGTGAAAGGCCCAAAATAACTTCACGTCAGTATATATAAAAAAAAATTATAGTAATTATAAATAATTATTAACTCTAAACTTTGATCGCAGTTTGATGGAATTTAATTAACTACTGAATCGTTGATGCTCGTTTATGGTAGTTATTATACTATAATCTATGCTATTTTTCTTTGTATCGGGTTATTTCAGTAACCGTATCTATGGCGACAGACTGTATTGTCATTTATTTCAGGTTTTAATAATACGAGAAAATATAATATATTATATTATAATATAACTTATAGTGGGTATATTCTAATCATAGTTTTATGAATCCAAGAAATGAAAATATCACATAGTGTATGTAGCTATGTGTACCATTATTACTGCCAAGCCAAAGGTCGTTCCTTCCCATGATAACAATGAGTCTAGGAGCGAATTCAAAGTTTATTTTATACTAGGGATGTAAGTGGTGAGTAA